>JAJHSJ010000008.1:12340780-12472735 GCA_021015155.1 Magnolia officinalis
TAGAACTCATATTCATCACATTAAGCCTTAAACACGGGCTGAATACACATCATAATGGGCCTCAAATACGAGCCGTATTACATCACATTGGGCCTCAAACACGGGCCACAAATACATCACACAGGCCGAATACACATCACAATAGGCCTCAACTACGGGTCGCATATACATTATATAGGTCTCGACAATCGGCCTCGACAATCGAAATCGGCCTCAACAATCGAAATCGACACTCGGAATCGGCCTCGACAATCGGAATCGGCCTATACAATCGGCCTCGACAATCGAAATCGGCCTCGACAATTGGAATCGGCCTCGATAATCAGAATCGGCCTATACAATCGGCCTCGACAATCGGAATCGGCTTCGACAAATCGGAATCGACCTTGATACTCGGCCTCGACAATCGGAATCGGCCTATACAATCGGCCTCGACAATCGGCCTCAATAAATCAGAATCGGCCTCGACAATCGGAATTGACCTCGACAATTCGAATCGACCTATACAATCAACCTCGACAATCGGAATCGGCCTCGATACTCGGCCTCGACAATCGAAATCGGTCTCGACAAATCGGAATCAGCCCGACACTCGGCCTCGACAATCGAAATCGGCCTATACAATCGGTCTGGACAATTAGAATCGGCCTATACAATTGGCCTCGACAATCGAAATCGGCCTCGATACTCGGCCTCGACCATCAGAATCGGCCTCGACAATCGGAATCGGCCTCGACAATTGAAATCGGCTTATACAATCAGAATCGGCTTTGACAATCGGAATCAGCTTTGACAATCAGAATCGACCTTGACAATCGGAATCGACCTCTACAAATCGGGATCGACCTCGATACTCGGCCTCAACAATTGAAATCGGCCTATACAATCGGCCTCGAAATTGGAATCGGCCTATACAATCAACCTTGACAAATCAAAATCGGGCTCGATACTCGGCATCAACAATCGAAATCGGCCTATACAATCGACCTCGACAATCGGAATTGACTTATACAATCGGCCTCGACAATCGGAATCGGCTTATATAATCGGCCTTTACAATCGAAATTGACCTCTACAATCGGAATCGGTCTCGACAATCGAAATCGGCCTATACAATCGGCCTCGACAAATCGGAATCAGCCTCGATGATCGGTTGAACAAGGCCTAAGAGAATGCCACAATGTGGACGTTAAACCATCATTGCCCATCAATGTGGCCATTTAACCAACATCATTCCCAAGCAGTGGCCCACATTGAGCCAAATATATAATGGGCCCACGGCCTCATACAAAGGTTTAATATACAACACAATGGGCCTTACTCAAGGGCCACATATACACAAAGGTAGGCCCTGCACATGGGCCTCAGATACATCACACAGGCAACAACCCATGGACCTCAAATACAACAAGTGGGCCGCATCATTCCCCAAAAAATGAATTGTATCGAAAGATCATCTGGACCATACTACAAGTAGCAGTGGAGATAATGATTTCCACCATTAAAATCCTATAGGGCCACCATAACATTTATTTTCCACCCAGTCTATTCATATAGTCATAAGGACCTAAATTAAGTGGGATATTACATTGATCCAAAGCTTTTGTGCAACCAAAGGGTTTTAAGGGTAGCCGTTCAATCCCCTCATTGTTCTTGTAGGATGGTCCACTTGATAGCTAGTTAGGATATAACACACACATCATATGGTGGGGTCCATGTCCAGGGATAGACGGCCTAGATAAAATACGTACAGTATGGTAGGCCCACGTCCAGCCCGATGGACGGTGTGAATACATCACATACCTCAAGGTGGGCCCTACCTGCCCAGAATTCAGATGGACGGCGAGGCTGAGAACTCATATTCATCACATTAAGCCTTAAACACGGGCTGAATACACATCATAATGGGCCTCAAATACGAGCCGTATTACATCACATTGGGCCTCAAACACGGGCCACAAATACATCACACAGGCCGAATACACATCACAATAGGCCTCAACTACGGGTCGCATATACATTATATAGGTCTCGACAATCGGCCTCGACAATCGAAATCGGCCTCAACAATCGAAATCGACACTCGGAATCGGCCTCGACAATCGGAATCGGCCTATACAATCGGCCTCGACAATCGAAATCGGCCTCGACAATTGGAATCGGCCTCGATAATCAGAATCGGCCTATACAATCGGCCTCGACAATCGGAATCGGCTTCGACAAATCGGAATCGACCTTGATACTCGGCCTCGACAATCGGAATCGGCCTATACAATCGGCCTCGACAATCGGCCTCAATAAATCAGAATCGGCCTCGACAATCGGAATTGACCTCGACAATTCGAATCGACCTATACAATCAACCTCGACAATCGGAATCGGCCTCGATACTCGGCCTCGACAATCGAAATCGGTCTCGACAAATCGGAATCAGCCCGACACTCGGCCTCGACAATCGAAATCGGCCTATACAATCGGTCTGGACAATTAGAATCGGCCTATACAATTGGCCTCGACAATCGAAATCGGCCTCGATACTCGGCCTCGACCATCAGAATCGGCCTCGACAATCGGAATCGGCCTCGACAATTGAAATCGGCTTATACAATCAGAATCGGCTTTGACAATCGGAATCAGCTTTGACAATCAGAATCGACCTTGACAATCGGAATCGACCTCTACAAATCGGGATCGACCTCGATACTCGGCCTCAACAATTGAAATCGGCCTATACAATCGGCCTCGAAATTGGAATCGGCCTATACAATCAACCTTGACAAATCAAAATCGGGCTCGATACTCGGCATCAACAATCGAAATCGGCCTATACAATCGACCTCGACAATCGGAATTGACTTATACAATCGGCCTCGACAATCGGAATCGGCTTATATAATCGGCCTTTACAATCGAAATTGACCTCTACAATCGGAATCGGTCTCGACAATCGAAATCGGCCTATACAATCGGCCTCGACAAATCGGAATCAGCCTCGATGATCGGTTGAACAAGGCCTAAGAGAATGCCACAATGTGGACGTTAAACCATCATTGCCCATCAATGTGGCCATTTAACCAACATCATTCCCAAGCAGTGGCCCACATTGAGCCAAATATATAATGGGCCCACGGCCTCATACAAAGGTTTAATATACAACACAATGGGCCTTACTCAAGGGCCACATATACACAAAGGTAGGCCCTGCACATGGGCCTCAGATACATCACACAGGCAACAACCCATGGACCTCAAATACAACAAGTGGGCCGCATCATTCCCCAAAAAATGAATTGTATCGAAAGATCATCTGGACCATACTACAAGTAGCAGTGGAGATAATGATTTCCACCATTAAAATCCTATAGGGCCACCATAACATTTATTTTCCACCCAGTCTATTCATATAGTCATAAGGACCTAAATTAAGTGGGATATTACATTGATCCAAAGCTTTTGTGCAACCAAAGGGTTTTAAGGTAGCCGTTCAATCCCCTCATTGTTCTTGTAGGATGGTCCACTTGATAGCTAGTTAGGATATAACACACACATCATATGGTGGGGTCCATGTCCAGGGATAGACGGCCTAGATAAAATACGTACAGTATGGTAGGCCCACGTCCAGCCCGATGGACGGTGTGAATACATCACATACCTCAAGGTGGGCCCTACCTGCCCAGAATTCAGATGGACGGCGAGGCTGAAAATACATACATCATGTGGTGGGCCTCACCATCCAAAGGATGGACGAATAACTGGATTTACAACACATACATCAAGGAGGGCCCCACCCAGCAAAACGCCCCGATGGATGGCTGGATGGAACAGATGAACGGCGTGGATTCAAAATACATACACCAAGGTAGGCCGCATGGGTGGGCTGTGTAGGTAAACACTTACATTATGGTGGGCCACGTGCTGCCAGCACGTGCATCTGGTGAATCCCCACCGTCCAAAAACATCTGGACGGTAAGTATACATCATATACATTAAAGGTGGTCCCACTATCCATACCACTGGACGGTGAGGACGATAGAGTGCATAGAGGTAGGATATAATACATACCTTATGTTTAGACCCATAGTCACGGGTGGAATTCACACTGGATGGACTATTTGGATATAACAATACCTCATGGTGGGATCCACCGTCCACATGGCTGGACAGTGTGGATCTCGCATGCCTCGTGGTGGTCACGTCGAAATGGATGGACGGTATGCAATGCACAACGGGGTGGGTACCACTGTCCCATGCACTGGACGGTGGGGATGAAACACATATCATGATGGGCCCACCGTCCCATGCATTGGACAGTGGGGATGAAACACATACATGGCAGGCCCCACCTGTCCAGATGGACGGACGGCTGAGGATGTACAAATATCATGTGTGGGACCCACGGATCTTGCTGACGTCAGCAGCAGTGGATCCCGTCTCTGCAAAAATAGATGGACGACATATATATAAAACACATATATTGGAATGGGGTCCACCGTCCTGGAATGGACGGTGGATGAAATACATAAATCACGATGGGTCCACGCAGCTCCATGACCTGTACAGTCTAGATGAAGTCCACCACAGGGACCCTGCGTACAACAGGTGGTGGGGATAAAATATATACATCAGGTGGGTCCCACCGTCTGTTGGACGGTGTGGACGCCACACGCACATTAGATGGGTCCCACGGCTGCAGGAGAGCGTGGATAGAATGCATCATAGTGGGCCCTGCATCCATAGGTGGACGACCCTGATGCAAAATAGGTGGGGTCCATGTGACATGTGGACGGTGTGGATACATACAGCCTCAAGGTGGTCCACGGAACTTGATGACACCACAACAGCAGCTGTTGCTGCTGTGTGGGACCCACCGTCCTTACCAATGGACGGTGAGATATAACACATACGTCATGTGGGTCCCACTGATCTAGACGGTGGAGATCAGCAGACATCAAGGTGAGTCCCACACGGCAGTACGACATGGATTAAATGGGCCACACCCATCACAAGAGAGAGAAATAGAGAAAAGAAAGAGAAATCGGTGGAAATGGGAGGGACCCTGCCACTATGGGCCCCTCTATACGATGTATACATCAAGATGGGTCCCACCACAAGTAGGCCATCAAATTAAAAATCGACGGATGAACACCCACCTTTGTTCTTTCTTGGATCACTTCTTCCATCAATGCATCCTAGAGCTCTGAGGGATGCATTTCAACGGTGGAGATGATCATTGGATGGTTGAGATGGGAGGTAGGAAGGTGGGCCACACATGGCTTCTCTCGTGGAGATAGCTTGGTCGTGAATTGCTTGGGAGATAGGTTTGAGAAATGAGAGAGAGAGAGAGAGAGACTTGTAAGAGAGAGAGAGATGTGTGAGCGATGGGTGAGGGATGGGTGAAAGGTGATGGAGTGATAGGTGTACTTGACATGTAAGGTTGCTTTGACTTTGGGGTTGCTTGGGGATGGGTGTTGTACTTGACATGATGTGGTGATTGATGGGATTGATTTGACATGTTCTTTCTTGGGTTTTACAACTGCGCGGCGTTTTTCTCAAACTAAACGCGGGCCCACATCTCTTGGCCTGGGTATCGCCTCAGCGTATAATACGCGGCATCGGAACCGCGACAACGGCGCGGTTGCTAGGGTATAAGTCTCGGGTTGTGCCAACTCTGGAAATACGGGATACAACTCAGGATTGCGCGCAACTGCCGGTTACAGATCGTGGGTCGCCGGAATTCGACCGGGAGGACCACGAAAGCCTACGGAACGGTACGGGCTAGGATACAGGTCTCACACTATTTACTGTGCTCCAGATGGGTTGGGGTATTCAACTTATTTGAGCAGATATAAAGCCTTATTCCAAGGCCCATTTTGGAGATAAGTTTGGGCCCATTCCTATCACATCTCAGGTTTATTGATTAGGCCTGTTAAGGCCTTCTGATGTTTTTTCAGCAGGCCAGGATGTTTTGACAAGATTTTAATGAAACCCTTGGGCCTATTTTGATGTTCGTATTGGGCCTAATCTTGGACATAATGTTAGATTTATCTTTGAACATTTTGGAATCCTCTTTAAATATTTTCAGACCCATTGACAGAGCTGGGCATTTTTTATCTGATCCAGTGGATCTGACCCGATCCGAACCGAAGGCCTGGATCGGTGCGGTTCAAGTTGGATCAGTCAGATTCGACCGTTCATCGGATCGAGTTCGGATCATGGTCAATTCGGGCCGATCCGAACCAAAATCCAAACCGAATGGATCTAATCCTTACTGATCCGATCCGGAGCGATTCAATGGTGGAAATCAATACTTCTACTTTTTCCTATGGTATGGTCCACTTGAGCTTTGGATATGCATCAATTTTGGGTTCAACAACTAAAATGATATGGAAAAATGAATAGACGGTGTGGATAAACCACATGCATTCACGGTGGTCCCACCAGAGTTTACTAACAGACGTGCACAACACGTTAACCACTTGTGTGCACAGCACGTCAGTGACAGGTTAAGTAGCGAGACTAGCTACTGAAGTGACGTCAACAAGTTCCGTGGGCCCCACCATGATGTATGTTTTGTATCCACACCTTCCATCCATTTGGATAGATCATTTTAGGGCAATATCCAAAGAACGAGTTAAATCCAAAGCTCCAGTGGACCCCAACACAGAAAACAATGGGACAGTGACGCCCACCATTGAAAATTTCTAAAGGCCACAAAAGTTTTAGATTGAGTTGATATTTGTGTCTTCCCTTATTTCATGTCTTTTTTAACTTTTTAATAAGTTGGATTTCAAATAAACATTATGATGGACCTTAGGATAGTTTCAACGGTGGAAATCACTCTCCCCACTGTTTTCTTTAGTGTAGTCCACTACAGATTTTTATTTACCTCATTCTTTGGTTCATACCCTAAAATGATATCTAAAAATGGATGAACAGTGTGGATATAACACATATATCATAGTGGGGCCCACAGAACTTGGTGACGCCAACTCAACCTGTCAGTATTTAATCCGCATCCACAGGCTGTAGCCTGTAACCATTTCGTGCCTAGCACGTCAAGACGTTGGTTTAGATACGTGTCACGCAAAGATGAGCAGAGACGCGCCTCGAGCTTCGAGTTTTACGAACGGCTCAAATGAGATTAAAGTAACATGGGCCCCATGGTTATGTATTTATTATATTCACAACGCTCATCCATATTTCGAGATAATTTCAGAGCATTATAAAAAAAAAAAAGAATCATATCCAAAGATCAACTAGACCACACCACAAAGAGCAGCGATGATAATGATTTTCACCGTTAAAAAATTCATAGGGCCCACCATAACATTTATTTTCCATCTAATCTGTTATTAATGTTAAAAATACATGAATGAAGAGGAAAAACAAATTTCATATTAATCTGAAGCTTCCATGATCTCCAAAAGGATTTCAATGGTAAATGTTCAATCCCCCACTGTTTTTTACAGTGTAGGCCAACTGATCTTTAGATCTATCTTATTTTTCGGCTTAAGCCTTAAGACGAACTCTGCAAATGGATGGACGGTTTGGATATAACACGTAACTCATAGTTTGACCCACAGACCCAACCCGATCCGAATCATACCCAACCCGATCTGACTCGGTTCGGGTCAGGCCAACCATGCTTCGGATCGGTTCGAGTCAGATGTCCCAGACCCGGTCCCGGATCGGATCGAGTTCGGGTCAGCTCATGTAGATTTTAGACCGAATCGAGTTGGACCCAATTCGATCCGACTCGGTCCGATGCCCAGCTATACCCATTGTTCATTGATAATGATTTAGGTTATTAATTGGGCCTAGTTTTGAGCATTGATTAAGTTCTATATGGACTCATTTAATTTATACATCAACCATCTTCTTGGTAAAAGTAAAATCCAAATGAACTTATTGATGGTTGGTGGGTAACACTTGTTAGACGGCCCTTATAATTCAATAAATATGGGTTAGATATGTCATTTAGTTTTGATCTGGCCTGAAATAGGGCCATTACCCATCTATTTAAGGCTGATATTAAGTTGTTGACCATCAAGAATTTAATCCGACCATCACGTTAGAATATGTTTAGCGTACGGGTGGTCAACATCAGCCATCTTTTGGGCCAAATCAGAATTGTTTCATAATGGTTCATTACAGGCAGGACCAAGTAGCAATCCTTGAGTCTAGAAGTGGGGATTAAAGTTGATTGTGTTAGCCACCAAAGTGACCTCAATTAGTGAAAATCTTTACTTTTATACTTCAGTACATGAAATTTAGTGACATTTCATTATAGGATTGCATTCAGTTGCATTCGTATCCATAGTGGGCGGTGATCAAAGCAAAGAGGTATCATCGCTTGACAAGATATGAGCGGGGTGAAGTGATTGGTGATGGGGATATAAGTTTGAGAGATTCATTTTGCCCAAAGGTGATGAACGTCTTAGATTTATTTCACTAGCACCAGTCAACTCATGTTTAGTAGAGCCTCCTATATATTATAATTTCACCCAAAGGAGGAGTCGCAATGATACGTCGAACTCTTACCAGAATTCGATGATTATAGCCCATCATTATTCTGGGTCATTTGATTGAGGGCCCAAATCAATCGAATGTTAATACATGCATAATGTTTATGGTTTACATTTATGTAGTATTATGTGAGACTTGTTCATTTATTAATGTGAGTGTTATGCTTTGATTATCCAGCTATGACTGTTTCCAATGTTTCAAACCAATTTAATTTCATACATTTGCTTACTTGTCCAACTATCAGAAATGAAAATCGTCCGTTAAAATAGTTTTAGGCTACATAGACTTAGATCTGGCCCTGGAGGAAGTCGGGCCTCCCGTTCCATCTGACTCGAGTATGAATTCAGAAAATACTTGTTACAAGGCTTGGACCAAGTCGAACAAAACGTGTCTTAAGATCATAAAGAACTCGATCTTTGAGACCATGTAGAGTGTCATGCCCAACACTTAGAAAGCCAAAGAGTTTCTGACCAAAATATGGAACAATTATGAGGTCGGATAAAGCTGAGCTGAGTTCGCGTCTGCATAAGTTAACTCAAGCCATCTATAACAGTCAAGGAAACATCATGGAGTACATTGGTGGATTGTCTGATGTGGTGACCAAAATCTGCGCATTAGGCCTTCAAATTGAGGATGAACTCCTAGTTTACTTATTTCTGAACTCCCTACCTTAACAGTTCGGTCAATTTCAAATCAGTTATAATACCCGAATGGAAAAATGGGCATTGAATGAACTAATATCTCAGTGCATTCAGGAGGAAGAGAGACTCAAAAGGTTGAGCAAGACACAAAGTGCACACCTAGTGACATCTGGTTAAGGACCAAAAGGCAATAAGAAAAGTAAACATAATTCAGGAAATTGTTCTTCGGGTCATACGGGTGGCAATCAGCCTAACTCTAAGGAAAAATCAAAGAAGAAAATGCGAGGACCTAAAGATGACTGCTTCTTCTACAAGAAGCCTGATTATCAAAAGAAGGATTGCTCACAATTTACAGAATGACTTATTTATAAGGGTAAGAATTAAGTTTTAGTCTGTTTCAAATCTAATTTAGCTGATATGTCCACAAACTCTTGGTAGATAGACTCTATTGTAACTATTCACATATGTAATTACATGCTGGATATGCTCCAAAGTCAGATGTCAACTGATGTAGAAAGATCAGTGTATATGGAAAACGACATTAAAGCAAACATGAAAGCTATCGGAGTTTGTAGGCTTAGGTTATCGTTAGGACACTTTCTTGATCTAGTAAATACTGTTTAGACAATTTTGGTTATGAGTTTAAATTTGGAAATGGAAAATTAAGTATTTCCTATGATTCGATTGTGATTGGTTTTGACACTTTAGTTAATAACCTTTATCAACTAGATTTAGATGTTTAACATGTATACAACATTAATTCATCACATGGAAACACTAAAGGTATCAAGCGAAAGCTAGATTGTGAAATTTCCTCCTTGATGTGACATAAGCGATTAGGCCATATCTCTCGTTAGAGATTGGAAAGACTTGTGCATGAAGGAATTCTTCACTCTCCAGACTTCTCAGATTTTAGAGTATACATATATTGCATTAAAGGTAAACAGACTAGAACCATGAAAAATGGTGCCACTAGGAGCGTAGGACTCTTGGAAGTGATTTATACAGACAGATGTGGACTGTTCCCTTCAGTATCTTGAAATGGGCAGAAGTATCTTATCATTTTCATATACGATTACTTTCGTTATGGGTACTTATAGCTTATTAACAACAAATTAGATGCCCCAGATATATTTAAGATGTATAAGGTTGAAGTTGAGAATAAACTTGATAGAAAGATCAGAGTTGTCAGATCCGACTGTGGTGCCGAGTACTACGGAAAGTATACGATTACTTTCGTTATGGGTACTTATAGCTTATTAACAACAAATTAGATGCCCCAGATATATTTAAGATGTATAAGGTTGAAGTTGAGAATAAACTTGATAGAAAGATCAGAGTTGTCAGATCCGACTGTGGTGCCGAGTACTACGGAAGTATGACGAATCTGAGTGTAATCCGGGGCCATTCACTGACATCGTCGCCTAGTATACCATGCCTGGTACTCCAGAGCAGAATGGTGTATCAGAAAGACGTAATCTCTCCCTAAAGTACATGATGCGGTTTATGATTAGTAATTCAACATTGCCTGAATCTTTGTGGGGTGATGTGTTGAAAACAACCGTTCATATCCTAAATAGAGTCCCTGGTTAAACTGTAATGAAAACTCCATATGAATTGTGGATATGGCGAAAACATAGTTTACGATACTTTCATGTATGTGATTGCCCTGCAGAAGGCAGACCGTATAACCCGCATGAAAGAAAACTTGACCTTAAAATGGTTAGTTGCTTCTTTATTGAATACCCAGGAAGATCCAAAGGATTCGAATTTTATTATCTATCCTATTTCATGAGAATCATTGAGACTGCGAATGCTAAATTTATTGAGAATACTGAAGATAGTGAAAGCACAAACTTAAGAAACATTGTGTTTAAGGAAGAACGGATTGTGATTCCCACCACAATCATTAAGAGTAACGTGGTCATTCGTCCAGCAGCGGATCTTAAGATCCCTATGAACGACCATATAGAGCTTCAAATACAATCCACTGATAAGGAAATAGAAAACCCAATTCAGAATAATGAGCCTTAAGACGATCTCATAGAGAAAGAAGATCTTCAAATCCAGACAAATATATCGTCTGTTTGTAGGAGCTTAAGAAGTCCATTATGGGTCGAAATAGACATCACGACAGTGGTACCTAATGTTTCATACAGTTGTTTCCTCATATGGTTTTATTGAAAACACTACAGATGAGTGTATATATGTGAAAATCAATGGGAGTAAGTTTATTATTTTAGTTTTGTATGTTGACGATATTTTATTAGCCAGTAGTGATATTAGACTATTGGATGAGTCTATGGGAGTTGTAGATCCCAATGGTGTATTTGAGTAGTGAGAGTTTTCAGTTATGATCTGATCATGTACAGACATTTCAGATATTTATTTTATATGCATTGATAATTCCGTCATTCAGTTTATATCTTGTTTCTCCTTCAGTGTGCACTTTCATTTTTGAGTAAACGAGAATTTGGTTGTCTCTTAGTGATACGTTCAGATAAATCACTTAAAGATAGGCACGTGTGACCACATTAAACGTGTAATCTTTATACCACACTCCATATCCTTGATCCATGTCGTTAAGGGCCCGTTTGGACGGTGGGATTGAAAGGGATTCGGATGTAACCAGGTGAATTGCACAGATACCAACAGTATTAATGGCTTGTCAGGGGATTGTCTCAAATCCCACTGTTTTCCTTCATCCAGCGTTCAATGAAGGCGTCTGTTTGGGCGGTCAGGGTAATACAGCATGAGATGTACATCTCCTGTTTGGCCGGGCATGGGATTGTATGCAATCCCATGCATTCCAACCAATGACGTGTTTGGGAAGTGGCTCTGGCTGAGATACGGATTGGACCCACTATAGGCGTCTGTTTGCGTACTGATTTTAACCCGTACTGAGTAAACTCTGTGGGCCCCACTGTGATTTCGTTCATGTATCCACTCTGTCCATCCATTATACCAGATAAGTTTGGGTCTTGATCAGAAAAATTAAGTATACCCAAACCATATGTGGAGCACACAACAGGAAATATTATGAATTGAACATCTACCATTGAAAATTTCCACAGGTCCACAGAAGTTTTGGATCAAGTTTGTATTTTCTTCTTTCCCTTCACCCATAGTTTTTTGCTATTGCCAACAGGTTGGATGAGAAGTAAATATCAATGTGGTCCCTATTAAGGTTTCAGCGGTGGAAATCAGATTTCCAACTGTTTCCTATGGTATGGTCCACATGATATTTGGGTATGCTTAAATTTTGGTTTAAGGGCATAAAATAAGATGTAAAAACTTGATATAAACAGGAGTAGACGAGAGTAACCAAATGCAGGAGTAAATCCAATCGATCTAAACGACTCCTACGGCCGATTAAACCCAACATCATAGACCACACCAACCATAAAATCCCTCTAAAATATCCTCAAATTTACAACACCAATAATATCTAAAATTTAATAATTATAAGCAATGTAAAAAAAATAACCAACACGCCAATCAAAATAGCCATGACTCTCTCACTCTCGAATGGGCCAAAATCATT
The DNA here is from genome assembly GCA_021015155.1 of Magnolia officinalis. Classification (NCBI taxonomy): domain Eukaryota; kingdom Viridiplantae; phylum Streptophyta; class Magnoliopsida; order Magnoliales; family Magnoliaceae; genus Magnolia; species Magnolia officinalis. The sequence continues at coordinate 12,353,492 of JAJHSJ010000008.1, forward strand.
AGTCGACGTGGCCCTATTCACTACTTCCGTGCTTGGCTGAGACGTCTGTCGGATAGAGGAAGTGGTAGCGTGATGGATGTCCATCTCAGCAGATGTAGCGGCAGCCTCAACATAAGGAGTCTCTGTGAGAGGTCTAGACGGTTGACTTGCCTTACCGAAATAATTTTCCCAATAAGCCACTGCCTCATTCCAATTTCGAAAGGCTCGGTGTCTGCAACCGCTGAAGCGCTCCACTTGTACTCGTGCCATCCCATGTTCTATATATTCCCGGATGACATCCAACGAGCACAACATAGTACTTGTCTTTACCCATCTGTAATGACATGTGGGGATTAGGAACGACATATATGAAAATCGGATTAGGATTGTGAAATGATGCATAATGATCAGAAGGAATCTAACTATCCCTTACTAATCCTTTACAAGACTTATAAAACTTGTATATACGTACCCTTCCTCTGGTAAATCAAGTGTGTGGTCTGTTCCTTCTTTCAAAGCATAATGCAAGCATATGAGTATATATACCAAAGATGATAACAAACATATATAGGCAGAGACCACATCAGTCAAACACGATATACAATATGCATATATAGCAGTACATTAACATCCCAAAATTATCCAAACCAAAAAAAAAAAAACTTCACAACAATATAAGTTATTACAGTACCAAATAAAGAAAAAACCATAAGAAACGCAGTGACCACACCCTGTCAGACAAGTCCAACACCTCCATCACTAAAGTGATCACGGAGTGTTTTCTTTAACCACTCTATTCGACGCTCAGGTCGGAGACTGACAAAGAACGACGCAAGTGGCTTGTCCTTACTTAGGATCCGACCAACTTCAAGAAATTCAGAGCTGGTCAAGCCTTTCACCTCTTCCAGCACATCAAGAACCTCTCTTGTGCGATTGACCTCTTCGCCAAGCCCAAATTTCATCATTGAGTTGGCTACGGTCTGTAGAGAGGTCCCCAGTACATCACAGGGACGAGGAGGGCGTGATCGTTTTCGTGTTCCTGTCCCTCCTCGGTCACCATCGGAATCAGGAGTGCGAGTGGGAGTACTGCGGGAGTCATGATGTCCCATCACAAGACTGTCCGATGGTAATGGAATGGTCCCTGTGGAGTCTGTTACATAATCCTCTGATAGGTCAATAGTATCATCCATATCATCAACCTCTCTTCATACTTCATTAAGATCTCGCTGAAGACGAGAAGATGATGCTGATGCAGCCATACTCCTACTGCCTTGCACATAGCGTCCGGTGGCCTGGTCGGATCCGCAAATTACTGCAAGGTCATCCATCCTTTCGATGCGCTTCCCACAGAGTCGTTCGGCACGTGGGTGAGACTGTCATATGAATAAGTTAGTTGTAATTAAAGGCTAAAACTACATAGAGATGTATGATGGGATTTTAAAAACTAGTAAAACTTACCCTAAGATACTCCTCCCAGACTTCATCCGGAGCCGTAACCACCATCCTCTCATTGTCCCAACCAAACCCACTCGCCGCCAGCATGTCTTTCACTGCATTATACTCTCTTTTATAATATCTCAACCGATTCGACACGTTTTGCCACTGGACGGCTACGTCGGTATGCTTCGTAACTTCTTCAGCCGCAATTTGGTACGCCTCCCGCTTGAAACCATTATTAGCTTTACGCCCTAATGCGACTTGTTCGATAAATGTGTCAAACATAATCTGATCCATAGCGGTAGTCCATTTGATCTTCGCGGCTCGGGATAGAGGCTCTGCTAGGGATTTCACCATCTTCCCACGCGGAGAACTTCGAGTGGGAACCGGCGGTGTTCTTATGGGTGATTGGGTCGATGTTGATGTAACATTAAAGGAGTCTGCCATTTCACCTGAATATGGAGTGTGTATGATATTTTACGAATGTCAATCATAATCGTGAAAACAACATCTATTAACATATACGCAAAAAGGGATAAATTCATTGATCATTATCAGTAACCAACAAATCACTTAATTTGTATCTGGGTGATTATATTTCCAAAAATTAAAAGTTAAGTAAACTTGAAATATACTATCATCTGACTAATGTAATGTAAATGAAACAGGAAGTATCGATTATCGACTCCTACTATTGTGTTGAGCATCTGCCCACATTCTGGCTGCAATGTCATCGCGTACTCGATTCCAAGCATCTTTTTCACGATGAGTTACTTGAATGGACCATTGACGCTCATCATTAGTTGATACAACTACAGGTGTCGGGATAGCCACCCCATCGGCTGCAGATATACCAACGAAATCGTTGTCCAGTCGAGACTCATTTTCGGTTCGTATATAATTGTGTAGGACACAACATGCTACCACAATCTGGACTTGTGTTTGAAATTTATACTACATAGCGCTCTTTAATATGGGAAATTTGCCTTTCAAAATACCAAAACAATGCTCAATTGCATTGCGCAATTGTGCATGTCGATAATTAAACAGCTCCTTCATGTTCGCAGGCGCTCTCCCAGTCCGATACTACTGTAAGTGATATCAAACGCCCCGGTATAGAGCCATGAAACCAGGTGAATGAGCGTATCCAGCGTCGACAACGTAATATTTTCCTACACATTCGAATCATAGTTCTATTAAGTGAAAATATGGATGCAATCATAGTTATAAATTAGACTGACACTATTTTAACATATAAGCAGTACCGTTTGGGACAATCAAGGGATCATCTGATTGAGTCATTGCGTTGTGTAGCACCCTTGCATCCGAAGCAGAACCCTCCCAACCGGCCAATACATATGTAAATTTCATATCAAAAGAACACGCTGCCAGGACATTCTGGGAGATGACCCCTTTACGATTACGAAAACTCGCCTGGTCAACTGCTAGAACATGTGCGGGAATGTGTGTTCCATCAATTGCACCAACGCAATCCTAAATCATACGAACCAATTATCATGAAAAGACCGCCTGTCGGACTGAAGTAAAAATTACAGACTTATAAAACAGACCTACTGAAAAATTACCTGAAAGTAAGCAGACCAATTTAGATTTGTTTGGATCTCCAACGACGCCTCTGTTCCAACTGGTTTAAATAAATCGGGGTATAGAGATACAATTGCTGTTAGAACACGGTGAAAGTGCCGACTGACAGTCTCTGCTGATTGAATAAATCTATGACCTAAAACTCGGTTGCGAACATTGTGCCCCAAGGTGTGTAGGAAAATAACTACTTGTTCTTCAAGACTAACATTACGAGTATCACAGAGTCTTGTCTTTTCGTGTATCAGTGTACATAGTTCAAAAAATGAATCTCGATTCATCCTAAGTTGATTTAGACAATCTCCATCGCTAGCCCGAATAATAGAATTGATGAACTTCGCTCGCTCATCATCCCCATGACGCGCCGGTTGTTTGAACATGTAGCAGCGACAATATTCCCCAACAGCCTGTACACAAGCTGACACCGCTTGAGACACAATTACCCTCTTCATCTCATCCTCATCTGAAGAATCCATGGAGTTCTCAAATTGTTATCAGGCAATATATATGGTTGATGCCTATATTTTGTAGGGAGAATTCCAATATGTTTGGAATCTAGTTGTACGAAGCACAATTCAAAGCAGCCAGCTGCCTATCCTAGATCTTCCCATTTCCAAGAAGATGCCCAGCTTGATGCGATTTAGTATCAAGGTGTCTGTTCCTATATATATGTGTCCGTCCAGACTTAGGTTTGGAGGTGAGGAAGCATCTGTTTAAAAATGTTTTCAAGTATCAACAATTAGAAAGCAGGAATGGGAGCATGAGACCAAAGCTTGATTGGAGTGGAAGTCTACAGATTCCAAGATCAAGCAGATCCCTCAAGCAAGATTCACATAACAACAATCAAACAGAACAAAAAAAAAAAAAAAAAAAACTTCAGACCACTGCCTCCACTTCAACTACACCCATTTTACCGTTTATATCCATATCCTATCTTTTCTTCCCTTTCAGTGTGTGATCATTACCTGTCTTATTTATAAAAAACTTCAGACCACTCTCCAAATGATCACACATGGTGTCACATTTGAGAGTCTCTCTCTCTCTCTAGCTGGAAGGCAGCTTGCATAAAGGAGTTAACGGTCATTCCCATGGCATTTGCATTCCAAAAGCTTCAATAAATCAAGATGTAAAGTTGAGCTAGATCTTCCATGTCGACGAATCCGGAAATCCCAAAGAAGAGAAAAAGGTTATGGGATCCCAATGATGCATGTTGTGAAGACCCAGAAAGTCTAGATATTCATATGCAGACAATCAACATGGTCTTCTATCAGTTGGACTGTCCAAATAACCAGATGAACTAGGAGTACTATAGCTTAGGGTGGTTTGAGAGCATCAGAACATTTCTAAAAGAAAAATAGGATCCTGAACTCCAAGGGGTTGTTTGGGGGTAGGGATTTGTGAAATCCATGGATTTCAAAATTTTCCTATTTGTTTTTTGTTGGGGATTTACCATGTCCATGGATTTCCCAAATCTATACCTCCATAAATCAAAGGATTTGGGTCAAGTTCAAACCCTTAAAAGAAAAGAAAAGAAAAGAAAAAAACACTAAAAAGGCTTTGCAAATTTTCAAAGTGGGAAACTAAAAAGAAGGCAATACTCTGCAATAAATGTTCTACAATGATGTAAATGCTACCAAATTTCTCCATTTGTACTACCACAAAGAAGCTTCTGCTGTTGTTTGCAGACAAAGTCCAACAAACTTGATGCCAGCAAACCATAGTACTATGTAACCTTATTAAAATGTCTGAGACAAGGTATTGTCATTAACAGAATCTAAGAGCATGTTAACTTCAGGCAAGCAGCAAGATATCAAGCAGATCTCTCAAGCAAGATTCACATACAGAGAAGTGGAAACTGCATAGTAAAGAAGTTCCAGAAGCCAAAAGGAGATTGTTCAGATGATACTCTCTTCTTCTCAAAGGTAGACTTGACATTACTATCAAGGGTGATGAGAATGTCAAAAATAACAAATGATCAGCTACTATGGTGTGACAAAAAATTGAGTATCATGTTTAGAGTCAAGGCATCTAACAAAAAAATAACCATCCTAACCATCAAAATGGAGCCTAGGCTGATGTTTAGAGTCAAGGCATCTAACAGAGCCTAGGTTGATGTCTAGAGTTGAGAAACTAGTAGTATGTATGAATGCATATATGATGTATGTATGTATCGGTTGATGTGCGTGATTCAAGGTTGATGTTTAGAGTTAATAAACTAGTAGTATGTATGAATCCTACAGTCATGCATAGTGCTCAAACTTCATGTCTATGGATGGGTCCTGATTCAATGAGGTAGTGAATGTAAACTGCCTCTATCAAGAATTTAAGTGCAAGCTCCAGGATGAAAATAATGGTTTTTGTGTGGAACGCTTTTCCTCTAACAAGAGCTTCTAGCCTACAGCATGAATTCAATACACTGGTGAAAGTGGACTGGTTGGGCTCGATCCTGACCTTTGTCATTTAAAAAAAAAAACTTCCAATGCACTTTCATGTATATCGTTTGAGCCATAACCAGTTAAAAGAGCTATCCATACAACCACATTTCTATTCTTGTTATCTTCAAAAAGCTTGCAGGAAGAAAAAAAGATTTAACAAAACAGCTAAATGTTCTTCTAGTAAAAGACACGGTGTCCTGTTTCATTGGTCATTCACTTCTTACCACAGGTAACAGTGGAAATAATGGTAACAGTGGATTTCATGATATAAGAGAAGAATCCTTACTCAAGAATTTAAAACAGGCTTTACCGGTAATATATGATCATAGCCAACATATATGCAAAGCCCAACTATTGCAAACAAGTCCAGAATGAAATTAAAAAGAAAGCTCAGCACAATACCAGTACATTAACATCCATTAACAGAATCAGACATGAATAGTAAATACAATTAATCGGATAGAAATAATGAAAGATAGTTGAAAGGACCATACCAGAGATCCTATCAAATGCAAGGTTGAAGATCAATGACCTTCTATTCAGTAATACCAGGTTGCGAGTTAGCAACAAATTTAAAAAAAAAAAAAAAAAAAAAACCCAAAGCATTGGGCATCAAAAGACACTATGTAGTTGAAGGAATCCAACTGTGCATATGTAGTTGGAATCCAATAGTAATGAAGAACTGAAAATGCTACAAGCTATAGATAAATTCATTGATGGACATGGATGATAATGTAGACTCCATGGACTGAAAAATCTGTGCAATCCCATTTTCATGGTAATTCATGGTTTGAGACATCGATAGTCCAAAACCCCCAAAATCCCAAAGCCATGAACAGCGTCAAAATGAAATTTTCAAAAATTCTGCGCTAACCACGACAGGATTAACGCAGAATCGGTGTTAACACAGGAAAATTATTGCAGATTACCCAACAGCCCCATTTTTTTGGGGAGTAAATGGATTGAGAAAGTAACACGTCGAAAACCCCCAAAATCCAGTAATATTAGCAGCGAAATTTGAGAAAATCCAATTTATTTAGTGACCAAAGCAAGATTAAAGGAGAAAAATAGTAACTATAACAGTGTATTTATTAGATCCCTGGCTAAAATCGAACGTGCACAGTAAAAATCCCCTAACCGGAAGCCATGGCATAAAGCAGACAATAGCCATGAGGGTTTCAAGAGGGAGGAAGAAGCTGTACCTCTGCCCTTAGCCCAACCGTCAAACGGCGATGGCAACGATGATGGAGGAACTCATGGCCATCGCAATCCACACAATACCTGGATTTATAGCCCCGTTTGGCCGCGAAAAATCACCTCCCGCCATCACTCCCGCTCTTTCTGTTGGGGGCCTTGCACAAAACCTTAGGATCTAGCCCTCCAGAACAAACCAAAATTATAGATAATAAAGCACTGAAAATAATCAATGCATCAATCACACACCATACAAGAGAATTTTACGTGGAAAGCCCTCAAAGAGGTAAAAACCACGGGACCTCATCCAGATCAACAATCCACTATGAAGTAAAACGTTTACAACCTTCTTCACTCACGCAGGAGTGGATGAACAATGAAATAATAAAGAAAACCAGAGAGATCTCACCGATTACGAGGACGTAGGAGCGCTGAGATATAGACTGCACCGTAGATCACCTCCACGAGCATAACCTCCCTTCTACAAGCTTCCTCTCTCTCTCTTTCTCCCCCTCTCTCTCACCTTTGATAGCCCTCTTGTGTTTTCTCATCAACACAACATGCCTAGAAAAACCCTAGGGACCCTTTTTTATAGTTTTAGGAAACTCCTTTCCGCATCCTAGTTACGAAAGGACTTGCGCATCCCAGTTGTGAAAGGACGATAGGTCAAAAAAATCCATCAAATCTCCCCCTTTTTGACCCAGGAGGGATTCACCTTCTTAAACCAGCCAGGTTTCTACAAACATCAAACTTGCCCTTGAGCAAGGCCTTGGTCATCATATCTAACCCATTATCATCCGTGTGGACCTTCTCAAGCTGTAACACCTTTTGTTCCAAAGTATCCCTGATCCAGTGATACCGAATTCTCTATGTGCTTTGACTTGGAATGCTGACTTGGATTCTTGCTCAAGTGTAAGCACTCTGACTATCGCAATAGACCACGTGCTCCTCTTGCTTTAGGCTAAGTTCCTGTAGGAACTTTTTATCCAAAGCATCTCTTTACATGCCTCTGTGACTGCAATGTATTCGGCCTCTGTCGTCGACAATGCTACGACCTTATGTAGCTTGCTCTGCCAAGAAACTGCTCCCCTGCAAACATGAACATGAACCCCGATGTAGACTTCCTGAAGTCTATGTCACCTGCCATATCTGCATCTGTGTAGCCCTCTAACACAGGTTTACCGTCACCATAGCATAGGCTCAACCTAGATGAGCCTCTTAGATACCGCAATATCCACTTCACCGCTGCCCAATGCTCTTTACCAAGATTGGTAAGAAACCGGCTGACAACACCAACCGCATGTGCTATATCTGGGCGTGTACACACCATAGCATACATCAAACTTCCTACAGCTGACACGTAGGGTATCTTTTGCATCTTTTCCACCTCTGCCTTCGTCTTGGGACACTTTCTGTCGCTCAATCTGAAGTGACCATTTAGTGGAGTACTGACTGACTTCGCTGCATTCATATTTAACCGCTCTAGGACTTTCTCAATATACCGCTCTTGTGACAGCCAGAGCTTCTTGCTGCTTCTGTCACGGGTTATCTCCATTCCTAGGATCTGTCTAGCCGGGTCCAAGTCTTTCATCGCAAAAGACTTGCCCAACTCCTGTTTCAGCCTGTCGATCTTCTTGATGTCTTTTCCCATGATGAGCATGTCATCAACGTATAATAACAGAACTAAGAAATCACCATATGAGAACTTGCGCGTGAACACACAGTGGTCCGACTCCGTTCTGTCATACCCATGTTTCAACATAAACGAGTCGAACTTTTTGTACCATTGCCGTGGAGCTTGTTTCAGTCCATACAAACTCTTCCTCAGCCTACACACCATATGCTCCTTGCCCTTGACTTCGAACCCCTCTGGTTGGTGCATGTAGATCTCTTCTTCCAGGTCACCATGGAGAAAGGCAGTTTTAACATCTAACTGCTCTATCTCCAGATCCATGCTAGCCGCCAACCCAAGCAACACCCGTATGGATGTCATCTTCACCACTGGTGAGAATATCTCCTCGAAGTCTATGCCTTTCCTCTCACCAAAACCTTTCACCACAAGTCTGGCCTTGAACCTTGTCTGTGAATTCTTCTGCTCAACCTTCTTTCTGAATACCCACTTGTTGCTCAAAGCTTTCTTGCTCTTAGGCAGTTTCACCATGTCATAGGTGTGGTTCCTATGCAAGGATTTCATCTCCTCTTGCATAGCTTTCAACCACTCCCCCTTATGCTCGTCGGGTAAGGCCTCAGAATAATCTTCTGGCTCTCCCCCATCAGTCAGCATAATGTACTCATGTGGCGAGTACCTCTTGGATGGCTGTCTGTCCCTAGATGACCTCCTCACCTGTGGCTCAACAGGTGGATCAAGGGGGGCTGCTCCCCTGGTCCATCTTCTGAAGGAACTCCCTTGTCCTCTGCACTTTGCTGTACTCCCCCGTCATCAGGCACCGGGAGGAATAATCGGATCCGTGTCCTCTAGCTCACCTGAACTAGGTGATTCTTCTCTGACTTACCAATGTCTTCTATACACTGATCTTCAAAGGAAACCACATCTCTGCTCCTGACGAGCTTCTTCTCAGTCGGATCCCACAATCTATAACCGAACATTTCATCACCGTACCCCAAGAACATACACTGCCGGATCTTCATATCGAGCTTGGACCTCTCGTCCTTTGGTACGTGAACGGATGCCCTGCATCCAAACACCCTGAGATGACTGTACGATGGATCCTGTCTAGTCCACACCTTCTCAGGTACTTCTCCATTCAAAGGGGCTGATGGAGACCTGTTTATCAAATACACCGCCGTGTGCATTGCTTCTCCCCAGAACGTCTTGAGCAATTTCACGTGGGATAACATGCATCTGATCCTCTCAACAATGGTGCGATTCATTCGCTCAGCTACACCATTATGCTGGGGGGTCTTGGGAATCGTCTGTTCATGCCGTATACCCAGGGACTTGCAGTACTCATGAAAGTCGCCAATATATTCACCACCATTGTCAGTGCGGATGCACTTCAATGGTCTACCTGTCTCTCTCTCGACCATAGCATGAAACAATTTAAACACACCAAAGACCTCGTCCTTGGATTTCAAAGCATAAGCCCAAAACCTCCTAGATGCATCATCTATAAAAGTAACAAAATACAATGCCCCACCCAAGGTTTTGTCCTCATAGGACCACAAACATCAGAATAAACCAAATCTAATGCATGCACTTTATTAACATGAGAAGCAGTTTTAACAAATGAAACTCTATGTTGTTTCCCTGATAAACAATCAAGACAGGTTTTGAGAGGTGTACTTGTCACTTCTGGAAGAAGCCGCTTCTTTGCTAGTATCTGAAGCCCTTTTTTACTCATGTGGCCTAGACGCCTGTGTCACATGCCAATAGCTGAATCTTCCGCTGCGTTCAACCCACCCTTACACATACTGACATTTGCCTTGTAAAGGGTGTAACACTTCTTTCCTCTTGCCACGATCAATGAACCCTTGATGAGCTTCCATTGCCCACCAGCAAACCGGCTTTCATAGCCATCATCATCCAACCTTCCCGTCGACATCAAGTTGAGGTGAAGGTCTGGGATATGCCTCACATTCCTGAGAACCAATGTGCAGCCCACATCGGTCTTCACACAAATATCACCAACTCCCATGATCTTCGATACGTCAGAATTTTCCATCCTCACAGTCCCACAGTCACCTGACTTGTAGCTTGTGAAGAAGTCCCTGTGTGGAGTTGCATGAAAAGAAGCTCCCGAGTCTATCACTCATCGGTGTCCTGACTCGTAGCCGTGAGACATATGTCATGATCTGTAGAAAGAATAACTACAACGTCGCCATCTGAAGCGACCGCAGTGGAATCTGATTCATCTTCCTTCCCTTTTCATTTATTGTCATTTTTCTTACCACGACATTCATGCTTGTAGTGGCCCTTCTTGCCACAATTCCAGCATTCAACATCTTTTCTGTTACTCGACTTGCCTCTTGATTTATCTCGGGCCTTCGCGCCCTTCCTGTTCTTTCCTCTCCCCCGTTCCTGTGTCATAAGAGCCTCTTGCTGAGTAGACTCCTGAGACTTCCTCTCTGTCTCTTCATTGAAGAGACAACTAGTCACCTGTTCCATGGATATCTTTCCGTCTGGCGCGGAGTTACTTAGAGACACCACCAATGTCTTTCAACTGTCAGGCAATGAACTAAGCAATAGTTAAGCCTGCAATTCATCATCCAGGACCATCTTCATAGAGGTGAGTTGGTTCACTATATTGTTGACCTCATTCATGTGCTCGCCCACAGAACCACCATCTTTGAATTTGAGATTCACAAGTCGCCTTATCAGAAAAATCTTATTACCGGTTGTCTTCCTCTCATACAGCCATTGTAATTTCAGCTATAGGCTAGCGGCTGAAGTTTCTGTAGACACATGGTGGAACATAGAATCATCCAACCATTGTCTAATAAACCCCACCGCCTTTCGGTCCGTCTTCTTCCAATCATCATCATCATATCCTTAGATTTTGCTGATATGCCTAAGATTGGAGAATATAGGTCCTTGCAATAAGCAAGTCCTCCATCTTAGCCTTCCATATGGTCCAGTTAGACCATTGAGGCTGATCATCCTTGAGCCACCTTCCATAATTCAAAACCGATCCTTACCGTTCAATGAACTTAACTCTGATACCACTTTGTTGGGGGCCTTGCACAAAACCTTAGGATCTAGCCCTCCAGAACAAACCAGAATTATGGATAATAAAGTACTGAAAATAATCAATGCATCAATCACACACCACACAAGAGAATTTTACGTGGAAAACCCTCAAAGAGGTAAACCACCAGAATAAAAATCTCCATCGTCCAATCAACAATCCACTATGAAGTAAAACGTTTACGACCTTCTTCACTCACGCGGAGTGGATGAACAATGAAAGAATAAAGAAAACCAGAGAGATCTCACCGATTACGAGGACGTAGGAGCGCTGAGATATAGACTGCACCGTAGATCACCTCCACAAGCGTAACCTCCCTTCTACAAGCTTCCTCTCTCTCTTTCTCCCCCTCTCTCTCACCTTTGATAGCCCTCTTGTGTTTTTCTTATCAACACAACATGCCTAGAAAAACCCTAAGGACCCTTTTTTATAGTTTTAGGAAACTCCTTTCCGCATCCTAGTTGTGAAAGGACTTGCGCATCCCAGTTGCGAAAGGACGACAGGTCAAAAAAAATCCGCCCTGCCTTCCCAATCCCATGCCGTAGTCCCCAACGAACGACTGCATGCGGAGGGAGTGGGAAGGGCTCGAGATACAATCCACCTCCAGAGTGGCCAATCCGAAAGGATTACCTAATCCCACGGAGAATCCAACGCAACAGGTTTTGGTCTTATCCTCTCGTGTATCCAAATGCGTCGTCCATCATACGGAGTTGGATTCAAGTCCGCAATCCATCCTAAGCCGTCCGTTACCGTTCTAATCCACCTGTTCAAACGGGCCCTAAGGCTATTGGTATTTGTGACTGTGATTTGTTGCACTTTGATATGTATAAATGTTGTGTTGACTACCGCGATTTAATATCTGTAATATTGATTGACTGGATTTGACAAGCACTGCTCATAATTATGTAACGGTATTGTTTTGAAATTTAGTAGAGCACCCATTAAAAACTTTCAAAAGCAAATGCGTTTTATAAAATTATTTTTCACAAATAAATTAAAATGTTTTATTTTCTTTTGGATATCAGTGTAACCCAAGTGAGAGAATGTAAGACTCCTATCAGGTGAGCCACATATGATCATTGATTCAAATCTGACCGTTGGATGATTTAGATTGAGCGATTAAGTGGGCCCCACTTTAGTTGTGATAATTGTAAATAAGTTTGGGGTGGGACACTTGAACCACAGTCCCTATACTCGGTTATTAAGTCAGCTATGAAAACCTACGGTGTGGGGACCTTAGAGATAATAAGTATAGTGGGTAAGTTTCTAACCCTCTTTCCTATGTTATATATGTCGTGGTCCCCTCACCAACACAAGAGAAAAAACTCTAGTTCCATTGAGGGTTCTCCTGAGGTGCGAGGTTTGAAGATCAAAATTCTTATCGTTGACATTGAGGCATCGGGATGTCTTTTCAATCAGGTACACCTTAAGATTATTGTGTTGAATCTCCTTTATTAATGCATAGACCATCCGTCAATTCCGCAATAGAGATTTAACATATGAATCATAGGAGATTTTGTATCCAAGGTGTCAAACATAATTAAAAAAATTTAAATATAAGAGATTTTCAACACAATTGAAAAATTATAAATCTAGAATATTTTAAATAAAAGAAATTTTCAATTCAGGCATTCGAAATCCAAGGTAGATGTCTTTTATTATCAGTATAGTAGATTAAATAAATCAATCGAGCATGACCACGAAGAAAATTTTTGATGCTATATGATACACCACACTTATAAATACAAAATTTTGTACAGGTAATTTAAATTAAACTATCCAAATTATGCATACAAGTAAAATGCATTGCTAAAAGAAAAATGACCTTATTTGATCCTATGACTACCGGATCAATGGACACTTATTGTACGGCTGGGAATAAAAAGCATTCAATGGTCTTATTTCAACAAAAGAGTGTCCACTGATCAGATGCTAGGATTGTTTAAAACAATTTGATTTTTGGAATATAAGTCTGCAACAGTGGAATTTACAATTTATTCGGTTTAAAAGTGCCTGCGTATCAAGCTTCGTACATAGCTGGAGTATCAAGTGAATAAAAGTACAATATAAGTGCTCCTCTCCCATTGGTGTATTCCCACATGCACGGATCGCCAAATAAAAGACCAGCAGCCGTGGATTAATTAGATAACCCAACGGTCGAGATCTTTCCATTCCGAAACAGAAGGTACGCATGCTTCCAGTATATAAAACTGCCCAAACCCATCTATCCCGATACGCTTGCTTTTGTTTTCATTTTCTCGTGCTCGATATTTTCGTGAGAAATTTGCGGGATGGAGGGGACGGGAAAGGTGAAGAAGGGTGCCGGAGGTAGGAAAGGAGGCGGTCCGAAGAAGAAGCCGGTTTCCCGGTCCGTGAAAGCCGGTCTACAGTTCCCGGTCGGAAGGATCGGCCGGTATTTGAAGAAGGGCCGATACTCGCAGCGTGTCGGAACAGGCGCGCCGGTTTATCTTGCTGCTGTTCTTGAATATCTCGCAGCTGAGGTAATTTTATTTTTCCAAAATCGTTTTTTCTCCTCTCTTGTTTTCTTGATTTTCTCGAAATTTCAAGAACGGAAAATCATTTTTTTTCTTATTTTCTGGAATTATTGTTCTTCATCTGATTTTCTTATTTTTTTTGTTAGAAGATTTCTAATATTTGTTAAATAGATTTTTATTTTTATTTTTCGTATTTTATTTTAAAATTTAAAATATGTTTTGAAAACGACGGGCTACCTGCTGCTACAATCTCTTACCGGTTAACCGTTGAAAATAACGAGGTTTTCAAGGGCAAAATCGGAAAGGAAAATTACTAAGCCATAGGAATTGGGTTGTAGCCTACAACCGGTTGTAGGTCATCTGTGCTTTTTGTGTGAGTCTCTGGTAATTTCTCCCATCTGTCCGTAGTGTAATCCTACTTGCGCGTGCAAGGTGGAGAGCTCAAACGCACTTTGATTTGTCCGCACGCGCCTGTGGGACCCAGAGACCCGAGTATTTATCGTTTGATATTCGGGTTGACCGTTCATGACTTATTGTTAATATGCGTGTATATATAGAGGCATTTTTATCATAGAAGCGCGTGTATGTCTACTCGCGGTTAGAGGCTCGCCCTTTGTCTAACACTATTGTCGATCCAAGCCGTTCGTATTTGTATATGTGGTGGGCAGGATCAGCGAGGTGGGCCACACGCAGTAGGGTTGGATGTACGGTTGTGATCACCATCTGGCGAGTCTGCTCAGCGAGCCTTGATGCGAAACCTCTTTTTCACTTTCATCCTTATCTTTTGTTCGCTGTCTTTAGCAACTTGCAATATATTCTGTCCGTTTCATGCCTGGAAGTTTGCTAGTCTGCGCGCGCGCGTAAGCGGAGACCTGTTGCAAGCTAGCACATGGGCTTGTGTGGTTAAGATCCGAGCCGGTCATTTTGGTGGGCCCTTCTGTTTTGATGGTGTGATTTGTTTTTGTACCATGTGGCCTACCTGATGGGCAGCTGGGTTTCGTTGTTGTCAATGTGTTGCTTATTTATAACATCTGAGGCGTTGAAATCGTGGGGCTCATGATACAGATCGCATGTGATGAAAAGCAAGATGGTCTGTTCGTCAGGTGGGCCATATTGTGAATAATCAGTGGACAGTTGATGGTGAACTCAATTTAGGTGTGTGGCCCACTTATGGAGTTGATTTATTTTAATATTTGCTACATTTGATCTTCATGTTAGGGCCCACTGACAGCATAGCAGTGGAGAGTTGATCCACTACTAAGCTTTGTAGGTTAACTCACAGCACTGTGTGGGGCCCACCAAATGTGTGTATGACATCCAATCTGTCCATCATGGGGGGCCCTTATATTCTCCTTGGTGCCAAAAAAATCAGGGTGGTCCAAACTCATGTGGGCTATGTGGTAAAAATCCTTCTAGCAGGGGATACCTGCCTTATAAAAGCTTTCCAAATTTTGCCTGTGCCTATGTTGTTTTTGTATGTGCCATCAAAATTCTTGCAGAGGATGGTCCAAAACTCATGGGCCACATTCTGTCATTTCATAGGTTTTAGGAATGTTAAAATCATGTGGTGTGGGTAGCTTGAGATTTTGAGTGGCCTGATTTTGGGCCTCAAGGAAGACGAGGGAAGAACATGGTGGATGGATTGGATGACATGCAAATGTCATGGTGGGCCCCATGTGTTTGTGTGAGCAACAAAGGTATTGGTAGGCTACTAATTTGTTGCTCATATGGTATGTTGATGAAACCTTAAAACAATTCAATTATCAGTTGCATCACTAAAATTACACTAATAGAATAATTTAAATGGTCTAAATGTTGGCTATGTAAATGGATAGTTAAAAAAACATTGGAGAGTCAAGTTGTTTGAGATCCTTGTGTTGTGGTTCATTTGAGGCTTGGAATTGTCTCATTTTTGGCCAAATCATATATTTCAATGGGCTTATCACAATCATTTTTTTTTTTTTTTTTTTCAAATGTCATATATGCTCATTAAATTGGGGCGTTAAAGTTGGCTGACTTAATCAAAATTAGGTTTGTGTTAATATATTATAGAATTCTAATGCATTTTAATTATAGCCTGTCAAATACAATTGAGGATTCCATAGTAATTATGATTTTGGATTCCAATTCACACTAATTCATACTCGTGGAGTGACCTCATAACCTATAGGGCTTTGTAGTGGATTTGTCCTTAGGCAGTAAGATAGAAATGGTGTATGTGGTCATATTGGTTTAGTTGTGTAGTTATATTCTTTCTTCAACTTTTTTGTTTTGTTTTGTTTTTTTGTTTTTTTGTTTTTTTGAAATTTCAGGTTCTTGAATTGGCGGGAAATGCAGCACGCGACAACAAGAAGAACAGAATCATCCCGAGGCATGTGCTATTGGCGGTAAGGAATGATGAGGAGCTGGGAAAGCTTTTGAAAGGTGTTACAATTGCTCATGGAGGAGTCCTACCCAACATCAATCCTGTCCTTCTCCCTAAGAAGACTGGAGCTGCAGCTGAGAAGGCAGGCAAAGAGCCTAGATCCCCATCCAAGGCTGTCAAATCCCCTAAGGCTTGATTCTAATTCTCTCAAAGGAAAAGAACCTTCTCTCACCACCTTTGTATGTAATCATTAGGGGTTAGTGGTTTTCTTGTTGTAGGAGAGGGTATCTTCCCTTGCTTTCTTAATGACATCATCTTCATGTCCTTGTGTTTGAATGATCCTGTTTCCCCCCTTTGTTAATGACATTGGATTGCATTTTCTTCTTACCTGTTGTTTATTTCAATGGTGGATTTGACTGGTGTAGATCTTGGTCTCTGTCTCACTCATGAGTTGCTCTTTAGTCATCCATGACTCCAGTGAGTTGGCTTGATGCACCCATCACTTGGGCAAGTTACAACTCAAGATTGAATGAGTCAATTTGAGTCTCCAAGTCTAAAAACCATGATTGGGTTATATAGTTTCTTCAAAGTTTTTATTCTTTTGTTGGGGTGTGAGTCTTGACATTTGATGAATTTCTTCACAAATGTGCCTCATGTGATGGATAATGTGCAATGATTATGGATTGATGGATGAGTTGGAGTTGACTTAGATTTGGTTGGAAATGATTTGTTTGAGTTGACTCAAATGGAATAATAAATGATTTGGTTTTAACACACACAACCCCTACAACAAATGCACCCTTATTTGCTGTGCAATTTGGAACTGAGCAAGTTTGGGTGAGTAGTTGAGTTTAAAACCATGGTTTTAATGTCTATTCTGTTGTTATTGAGTGAAGCCCCACATTTGGGAGGGTTTCATATGGAAAGCAAGTGTCATACACAACAGCATCAACAAAGCCTTATCTCAAGTAATTGGGGTGGGTTATGCAAATATTATTATGCCATCCATTCTATCATGGATCACATATTCAGTTAAACTACATGTCTTTGGAGTCTTTTCTTTCTGTACTCATGTGCTTTTAGGCCTTTTCCTTTTTCCTTTTTATTAGAGGCCTTTAACTTTAATTGACTTGCTCTTAATTATTGTAGTTCTTAGTCTTTGTTGCACATGACTAACCATCCAAGTCTACTTCTCATCTTATTACTTGTTGCTGGCATGTTTTTAGTCTCTCTCTCTTTTTTTTTTTGAAAGATAACTTATATTAAAGAAAAGTAGAAAAGAAAAAACAATAGAAGGCATTGCTGGGCAGGCCCTAAGACAACAGAAAAGAAAGATCTACATTGTTCCCCTCCCTAAGGGATGCCCATTCTGCTATGAACCATTTAATGTACCGGGGGGGGGGGCTTTCCCATCCGCCATATCCTGGTTTTTAGCTTGCCTGGGGGGCTTTCCCATCCGCCATATCCTGGTTTTTAGCTTGCCTACGTTTTTTGTCTCTTTGATGTGCATTCATTCCTATTTGTACTCCTTTCCAATCATCCTTCTTGATATTTTCATTTCTGCTATGCTCATTCTATGAACATGTTGTTCCTTGAAGGAGCATGGCCGTTCTTATAACTGTCCCACAAAAATTTCCCTTTAGTTTCATTGGTATGCAGACATATCTAGTGCATCCACTGAGTTTTATTTCCATGAGTATATATAACATGGGCTGCTATGATTCAGATTGATTTATGGTCCCCAACTTTTTAAAAAAAGAATTTATCATCTCTAGCCATTGATTAATGGGTATTTGGCTACTTTCCAAATATTGGAGTGTCACATGTTTTCTCATACAATATTGAATTGAATTCCTGTTGAATTTGATTAAATGGATTTGATCTTATTAGAAGTATTTTAATTTGAGTGTGTTGGTAAAATTTGGTAGTGTCTAATATTTATTTATAGTTTATCTTTTGGTAGGCATTAGGCCATATCTCATCAAATGCCTTTGGCAAGACTGGATCCTGGGTCATACACTTGGAGAGCGGTCACACTGACCAGCTTGGATATTGAGTTGGGTGTCTTTTGTCATCTTGAATAGCTAACTTTGCATTGGGTTGTATTGTTTACTAATAAGGTTGGTCAACTTGGGACTTGCTCAACTCTTAACTAGTATAGTCTCTCCATCCCTCTGTAATCAGGAGCAAAAGAAATGTAAGGAAAATTTTAAGTTCTTATCCTTGATAACCTTATGTTGATAATCAATATGAATGATAATATTAAGTAGATCATTCATTCTCTCTCTATATGTATATGTATATGTATATATAATGCCATAATTTATGATCTTGCTGGTTGTTGCGATACACTTGCTATTTGAGGCAATTGCTTTTACTAATGTTGGCTTATGATAGTCTATTGAGACAATTGCTTTGACTAATGTTGACTTATACTAATCTATCAAAGCCCCACTTTTTGGCTTCCACTTCAAGGATTATCACTCTTTAGAATGAAGGGTTCTGCCTCCAATGGATTGGTTGTACTTTAACTAAACCTTTTTCTTTATAATATGATATTTTTTGTTTAAATGACCAACATGTGCATGGCAAAAAAGACCAACATTGACACATTGCTTCCAGGGTATGAGAGTTGGAACATGGTGTTATTTTTGCATATATATTTTTTAATGTTTGGATTGACGGAATTCAGAAAATAGGCTTTGGAAGGAAAGCCTCACATATGAGAAAATAGAAATTTGTTAAAATTAATCTAATTAAACTAGTTTGTTTTTAACATGTGATTTTTGTGGAAATATGTAATGATCAATGGTAAAAAAGTGTGTTCTTTTTCAAAAGATGTGGAGGTAAGTTTTTTAAGTTTCTGTTGGAAAATTGAAACCATTGTTTTCTCCTCCTATATCTTTTATCTTTTTTCTTATTGTAATTTGATAACCAAGTCAATGAGATCTCAACACTTCAATAACAATGAAATGGACAAGAGTAAACCCACATGAATATTTGAATGGTAGAGAAGGTAATTAACCTTACTAACATCAAGCTTCTTTTTATGATATTTAAGAAAACTCACATTAAAAAATTTCAATTGTTTACCCCTTGCATTATGCTTACATTTTATAAACCCTAAATGAATTTTTAATGAATATCTCCCTAACAGCGAGATTGATTTTAAATCAATTTAATCTACTTAAGATGGCAATAAGCTTAATAATAAAAAAAGCAAATTGAAATAGTCTTCAATCATGTCTTTAAATTATCCTTTATATCTCCAATCACATCCCTTCATTCTTCAATCACATTTTTAAATCAGCCATCATATTTTTATAAATGGTAAATTGTAGTTTTTGATATTTAGGCTTTAAATCTATCAATCGATGGTCCAAAACTAACACATGCTGGACCCTATGGTGGGTCAAGGACTTGCATCATTCACCTTGAATTGGAATGAACTTGACTTTGTCAAGTTGGATGCTTTATACAAGTAGTAGAGCTTCTGATTCAATCTTTTTAATTCATTGCTTGTGATCCATGTGCATTCAAAATAAGGTTTATTATTTTATTTTACCAAATATTCCTTATTGGCCTTGTCGTGTGTCAATAATCTTCATGTGCAATCAATATCTTCTTTCTTTTTCTTTGGGAGTTTATTCATATTGATAATGACTTCATCTTGCACATCAGACACTTTGGGATGGTATTTAACAAATTTGCCATATTAAAAGTCAAGGAGATATCTAAGTTATTTGGTGGTTTGATCATATGGGCATTGTTACTCAACTTCCTCTTGACTTAGTATGGACTAATTTTTCTTAGACTTGAGCTTACGGTAAGTTCCTCTTGAAAACTTTTCTTTGTGGAGATAAACCATAACTAAGTAAAAAATATATATATTTTTATATATATATCTTTTCTCGTTGATGTTCATTCACAGCTTCTTGGTACATAGTGTTGTTTTCTTCAATCTTGTTTCTTCATCCAAGCTTGCAAGTCTTGGATGTGCTTGGTAAAAGCATCAATTTCTTTGCTCACTTGATCTTTTATTGATAATGTTATTAAGTCAAGTACATAATGTGGACTTCTTCCATTTATGATCTTGAATGGAGATTTTTCTGGTGGTATGATTTATTGAACTATTGTAGGCAAAACTCAGCTTGGGGTAGAGCCAAGTCCTATTGAGATATGTTGTCACTTACAATACTTCTTAAGAGATTACCAAGGCTTGTATTGATTATTTTCTTTTGGTCGTTTGTTTGATGATGATGTGTTGGAGAATTCAAGCTTAATTCCTAATACTTTCATAAAGTTCATTGAAAGTGTTCCACAAACTTAGAATCACAATCCAAAGTTATTTGTTTTGATATCACGTGAAGTCACACAATTTCTATGAAGAATATGTTGGTGATATGCTTAACATTTATTGTTCTTTTGCATGGAATAAAGTGGGCCATAAATGGTACACCACAACGAAAATTGAATTTGCTCCTCATTGAGTTTTAATTAGTTTCTAAATGAAGTCTAGAGAAATGTCTACCCATTGTGCGAATGGAACATGAAGTGGTATATAAAAGTTAGTATTCTACACAACTTTTGGAGATTTGGCATTGGCAACATCGTGCCATGAACCATTCAACATAATGGTGCATATGAGGCCAAAAGTATTTTTCCTCCATCATAACTATTGTTTTATTCTTTCAAAAGTATCCACCCAATCCTATATAACTTAGATATAATCTTCTCTCACAGCAATCCTTTAGGAATGCATAAGTGAGAACTCTTGAATAAATATCTATCATGCGAGAGGAATTCACATTTTGGCCATTCACCCATTTGTCGTGTGCTTTGCTAAAAATGGGGTCCTTGTATTGTTCTTTTAATGTTTGAAATTATGCGACCTCAACAACATGTGTTTCTAGTGGAACCACCTCTTACTCAAAAGATTTGTTGCATTGTTTTGATTTTTAGTTTTGTGATGCATAAGAAAAGTATATTCTCTAAGGCCATATCCTTTGCATGACAAACACTTAAACTTTTTTTGGGAGTTGAGATATCTTGATACCTTGGAAGTAGAGAGAATTTTATTGATATCAAGCTGCTTACAATACTTAAGAAAATTGGCACTTGAGCTTAGGTCATTCCCTCTTTTATATACCCTAAATGAATCTTTAATAAAATTTCCTCTAATTACTAGATTGATTTTAAATGAATCTAATCACCTAAGATGGCAATAAGTTTAATAAATAGTAAAAACAAATTTGAAAATAATCCTCAAAATCTTCAATCACATCTTTAAATTAGCCCCAATATCTTTAATTGCTTCCCCTCACATATCTCCAATCACATTTTAAAATCAGCCCCAATATCTTCTACAAATAATAAATTGTAGTTTTTGATATTTAGACCATATATCGATCAATAAATAATCCAAAATTAGTACATGTTGGGCTGCGAGCTTGTATGACCTCATCTCTTCTTTCTCATTTTCTTCATTTTGTTGACTTGGGTCAACTTGTTGAAACTAGGTCAAGTCCACTGTCCTGAGTTGACTTGGAAATCCAGTTGCAGTCTTAAACGACAAAGCCAGTGACTAGGCGGGTTCTCTTGCTTGGCTTGAAAACTATGGTAAAAATATTATATTATATCATGGGATGAATGGTCTGTGTTGCTTTGTTTGGGATCTTTTTAAATAGAAGTTTCTTCTTCTGGAGCTTTTTGTTGAGAAATTTTGAGTTAGGGGAATGGGATGAAAGTAGAATCTTTTGGATGTGATTGATAGCAATTATTCTAGAATTAGCTAAATAATTGGAAATTTGATGAACAATGGGTATGTGAATTGCTAACATATGGAATTGGGAGTCTGGTTTTTTATTTTTAGTTGTATTTTACACACACCCACACACCACATGGGCACTCGATCTCATGATCTCAGCATTGAAATAGTCTGTTTACCACTGAGCCATGGAACCGGACCCAAATGATTCCCGTGGTTGTTCTTTGTTCATGCGTAAGATTTTTCAGATTGTTTGTAGAATGGTGAGATGTTTATGTTAATTATATACTTGCATAATTCATTTTCAATTCAGATTGTTATTCCAATTATAGACTTTGCAATGTTGTTTTCAACTTGGGCACTGTCAATGACTCCAAAGATGCTGCCATCCTTGTCATCAGCTAGGCCTTATCCTAACTAATTGGGGTTGTATACATGGAATCCTCTTCTTCGCCATTTCACTCTATTTAGGAGAAATGTAATCTTGTCAGGTTTCATGATAAAAGTAGTCGCTTGAGTTTGATATTGGCTGCTGCCAACTTGACATAACCCTCATTTATTTGGGCATGGATCAACAAGGAGAGCACAATACTCCCATGTGTGGAGAACAATAGCCTTTGTCGCTACCATCATCATCATCATCTAAGCCTTCTCTCAACTAGTTGGGGTTGGCTACATAAATCCTACTATGCCATCCAACTCTATTTGGAGTGTTGCATGGTTAGGATATATATATATATATATATATATATATATATATATATATATATTATATATATATATATCCACACTACATAGGCACCTGAGCCTATGATCTTGGTGTTGAAACAAAGTCTCGAGGTAGACCCATGTTGTTAGGATTCATGATGAAATTTATGACAAGCTTCACACTGACTGCCAACTTGATGTAGCTCTTTTTTATTCAGCTTGAGATCTGCAATGAGAGCACAAAACTCTTCAATAGTCTATTACATAGATTGATTAAAATTAATGAGTTAACCGCCTATACGGAAGAAATATACAATTTTTGTAAAATTGAAAGATGGTCCAGCTCTTGTAGAGCACTATCAGTTATAGTGCTCCTAGTTGCTTAAGTTCAGTTAGACAGTCCAATCAATTGATCTGACCTGTCCATTAAGTCCAGAACAAAATTTTCAATTATGAGGAAAAAAAAAGAAAAATAAAATCGCACTAATAGAATGATAATATCAGTCTTTGATTTGAATTTATTTTCTATAGCCATCTTTTCTAGGACAAGGATAGGAAGGCTAGGATGCCTAACAAAAGTGATTCTTTAGAATCATAGCTATCCATGATGGTCTTTAACAAATAGATGGATAAATTTGGATGAATCATATTGTTGAGTGGACCTATTTTTATGTAAGTGAACTTAACTGTCCAAATTAAAGACCATTGATTGAATGGTTAATATTTATTAGATTAGTATGATTTTTGCATGGTAGGCCACTAAATATGCGTTGGACCAAATGAATGGTCTCGATCAATGGAGGTCCAAATGCCCAAGTAGGAGCACTATAACAAATAGTTCTTGGTTCTTAAAATTTAACACAATATCAACAGCTTTTTTTTTTTTTTTGGCTGAACGAAGAATAATTTTTTTTATATGAGATGGGATTGTGATTGAATTTTTTGGGGTTGGAGGAGAATTACACAATATGTAGCCAATATCTTTGCACAATATATATGGGGCTTCAATTTTTGATAAGTGGGGCCCTTGCTTAAGCATTCCAAACCATCAATTTGTTATGTCCCATTGTTGCTGGTATGTACCTTAAATAATAATCTAAAAAATGGTTTTAATAGTGATAGTCCAATCTTAGAGATTTCCATGGTGGGACCCAACAGACAAATGGTTTAGATTACTTAACCATCAGTATGACAAAACCAACAAAACCATATTTATTGTGCACAGATGTGGATCACTTGTTGTATAGTTCCTCATATACCTCTCATCGAAGAAAAGGGTTTTGTCCGAATGCTTATAATTGAAATATACTAGAATCCAAATCACATTGTAAATGGAATTGATGCCGTTTGAATGTTTAGATGGCTCTAATTAGAATATACTAATTCAAAAATTGTGTTTAGATGCATGTAATTAGAATGCATTAAGTAAATCAGTTTTAATACCCCATATTAGTTTTGCAACATTTGATTTACTTGATGTGGGCCAAGTGAACTATTTCGGTGCTTGGAAAGGGGCGTAAAGATTTATTTAGAGGCGAATATCATCTCTTTGACTGCAAAATCTCTCCAATTCCTTGAACCTATTAATTTTTATATTATTCTCAATATGCCTTATATCCCCTTGGTTTCTCGCTATCTTTTTTCATTTTTTCCGGCAACACATGCCCAAGAAAAATGTTGGGGATATGCGCTAGCACGAGCTTACCTTCATGTGAACATACCAACATGCAAGAACTGAAAATACATCACATTTTTAGATAATTTGGACCATTGATTAACACCCTCAAGGGGGGAATGTTATGGGACTGACGATCAGTTAGAGGATGGTCATCTAAACTGTTTTTTTGAGGTTTTCTCATAAATATGTATTTTTCATTTTCTTATATGTTTTTACAAATGGGTTGGATATCTCTTTATAGAACATCCGATTTAACAATTCAAATGGTCGGATCTTCAATGACCATAAGAGAAATTTCCCTCATTAGATGGTAATGTTAATCACCATTAATATTGAAATTCAACGGTTAAAAATGAATAGCAGAATAAATATTATTTATATCATACAATAAAATGAGATTAATGGATG
The DNA here is from genome assembly GCA_021015155.1 of Magnolia officinalis. NCBI lineage: Eukaryota > Viridiplantae > Streptophyta > Magnoliopsida > Magnoliales > Magnoliaceae > Magnolia > Magnolia officinalis. The sequence goes on from JAJHSJ010000008.1 coordinate 12,378,266, forward strand.
GCTCATTTGTAGGTCATGGTGTTAAGAGCCTAACCAATATGCCAAAAGCCCCAGTATTGATGGAACTTGCAGGCAAACCACTCTATGGAGGCACTCACTTTAGCCTCTTTTCCAAGTTGCCCTTTTTAGGGGCTTTGTACTTTAATTATCTAAGTTATACTTTTCACTTGACGGCTACACTTTGGATTAGGCTGTCATTTCCATAGGTCTTTTATTTCATGACTCAAACATAAGACGTGACGTTGACTCTAATACTAATTGTTAATAACGTAACTAATAGGTTGAAATAAACTCCAATAGCTAATGGAACATGTCAAACTAGGCTCTTTGAATGGATGGGATTGTAACACATGGTGAGCTCTACCACGTGAGCAGTTGAGATACTGCAGTTTGGCATTTACATCGAATACTCGCATCTTCCATAAAAGAGGGCTAGACTTCTTTGTTATTTTTGCATAATGTAAGGTTACTTTCAAATTTATGCATGGCATAGTTGTTAGGCAACGTGGACTGTCCAAATAACTGAATTTTGAAGCATGACTAAAAAATATTCAATAATAAGATTTTATTGACCATCTAATGTTTCCTTCTAATTTTAGTTTTAATTGTCTATTTGATAGATATTGTGTGGATGGTTAGGAGCCATGTAATTTTAAATATATGCTTCATCCACCCTTGGATCCAATGGTGTGAATTGTACATCAATCCTACATGTGAGGATGAACAGTCATTATTATTTTTAAATAGTGAAGGATTTACTTATGAAAGGAAGCCAATTGGATACCTCATTTCAACACTGAGGTCTTGGTATCCATTCCCTAGTGGGGGTGGCTAACAGTGAAGTGTGAACTGATGGTGGGGTATACTAACAAGCTAACAAAAAATAAAAAAAATGAACGGTCATTATTATTTTTAAATAGTGAAGGATTTACTTATGAAAGGAAGCCAATTGCGTCCTGCCCCTGTATGGAATCATTCTAGTCAGGGTGCTGTGGGGTCTGCTGTGATGCATGGGTTTTATCTATGCTTTCCATCTATTTTTTAGGTCATTCTAGGTATGAGCGCAAAAACAAGGCAGATCAAATACTCAAGTAGACTACTTTAGGGATTGAATGCCCATTATTAAAAGCTTATCAGGGGCCACAGAAGTTTTGGATCAAGCTGACATTCACGTTTTCCATTCATCCAGGTCTATGTGACCTTATGAACAGGTTGGATGGAAAATAAACATCATGGTGGACCCTAAGAAGGTTTCAACGGTGATCGTCATTATCACTGCTATTTCCTTTGGTGTAGTCCACTTGAACCTTAGATCTACCTCATTTTTGGGCTCGTATCCTTAAATGATGTAAATAAATGGATGAATGATGTGGATAAAATCCATACATCATGGTGGACCCCACAGAGCCCTTGTTTGGACCAATTTCTATACAGGCCTGGGGTTTCTCTAGGCAATATGGTTTGCAATAAGGCGACCACACCATGACTTGTAGTGCTGTACCATCATTTATCATGACATGCCACTTTTATAGGACATCCTTACCATGGACACATTAGGCCTCATCATGAAGATCATAAGGATTTGGCTGACCCACTTATTAGGTGGGCCTCACCTGCATCTTGAGCTATGGTTAGTTCCAACAGTCTGGTCCATTTGATCAGTGGACTGGCTTGACTTTTGTGCTAGATGATTTTTATGGTGGGGCCTACCAATTCCATGGTTAAAAATAAAAAATAAAAAATAAAAAATCCTAAACAAGTGGCATGTAGGCATAAAAAAAGGCTTATGGTGCCGTTGCAAGTGATAAGTTCTAATAGAAATGCATCCACTTATTATTATTAGGATTTGTCCACACCATAGCTGTGGAATTTCACCACCTATGGGTACTCGAAACCTCAACCAGGTGTTGAAACTCCTGAGAGTCTACCACCGGAATAAGAGTAAGGACCCAATGCAACAGTGTTGACAATGAAAATGATGACAAGGACCAATCACGATGGCAGGAAAATAGAGATTTTCTGTTTGTAACAAACAGAGAATTCCAATTCTTAAGCTATAGTTCTTTGCAAGGAGTTAATAGGAATGATTTGAAAGTTGCTTTAAGTGTGAATATATTTGAAGGGACGCGGATTGCATAAGTATTTTATCCACACCGTTAATTGTTTTTATATGATTATTTTAATAAATAAGCCAAAAATTGAGTCAGGTTCAGGGCTTAAGTGGACCACAAATTGTGGATTAAACTACCACCATTAAAAACTTCCTAGGAGCTGGAGAAGTGGCGGATCAAGATGAAATTTGTGTTTTCACTTCATCCAAGTCTGCATGACATTATTAATAGGTTGAGTGGTAAAAAAACATCACGGTGGCCCTTAGAAATGTTTCAACGGGGGTTGTCATTATGACTGCAGCTTCCTTTGATGCGGTCAACTGGATCTGTTCATCTGCTTCATTTTTTAGCTCATTTCTTAATATTATCATATGAAAACAATTAATGATGTGGATAAAATACTTACATCACCGTGGGTCCCACAGAGCCCTGCCCGGACGGATTACCGTCCGGGCGGGGGTAGGACGCAATCCGCGTCCATATTCGAAGGGGGAGTGTATTAGGTGTTACTTGGAAGTGTTACCCTTATTGTGGGGCCTACCTTGATAATGTGTTTTATATCAATGCCGTCCATATGTTTTTTCAGCTCATTTTAAGAAGTGGTCTAAAAAATTAAGTAGATCCAAATCTCAGGTAGACCGCACGACAGGAAATAGCTGTGATTGAATGCCCACCATTAAAAACTTTCAAGGGCCCGCTACTTACAGCGGTAATGTTTATATTGGATGACGGCCAAGGCCTGGGATTTTCCTTGGCTTGGATTTTAAAGTTCTTGGGATGGGCTGTTGGGCCAGGCTCATTCAGAATTTTAATTTTAGCAGGCCCAAACCCAGCCCATTGACAGCTCTGTCGCTTTTCAAATCATTGTTTTTATACCAGCCAAGCACACGCATATACATACACACACATCATATGTATGTGTGTATGGGAAATGGTACTATGAGGTCGTCGTCATGGGAACTTCCCATGATGTCGAGCTGTGTGGGCCCCACTATGACGTGTGTCGAACATCAACACCGTGCATTTGATGGGCCCCCTTTAGTTTATGAGATATGCCAAAAATCAGCCGTATTTGGAACTCATGTGGGCCATACAGTCTAAAAACATGTGAAGACAAACCTAAAACATATAAAAGCACTTGGTGGGGCTCACTTGAGTTTTGGATGCGGCTGAAACTTGTTCTGATCCCTCATCCAAGTGCGACACGCACAATGGATGGGCTGGATTTGTGAACCACATCTCTGTGGGTCCAATAAATGATCATGAATGTGATAGGTACGAGATGGGTATGAGAAGTATAAGAGGGCTCTATTACAAGTGAAGCTCCAAATATTTTGATTATATACAGGCTTAAACCAAGGATATCTTTGGATACTACCCAACAAGTTACTTTTTAACCTATGTTAAGTCATTAAATTACTTTTTAACTTTCGGTGTGTTTGTTTTATAGTATAGGAATGATGCCACGGAAAGAAGGTCCAAATGCATGAAATTCAAGAGGTTTTCGGTATAGTCAAAATCTGTGGGTCCTACAGCGATATATGTTTGTGATTCACACCGTTCATCTGTTTTACCATATCATTATTGGGCATGAACCCAAAAAATGAGACAGATTGGAAGCTCAAGTAGACCACACCATAGGAGGGGTTATTGCTGTCCAACATTCAAAATTGAAACCTTTGTAGGCCTACATGGATGTTTATCTATCAACCAACCTGTTCATAAGATCACACTGGCAGGTATGGAGGGTATACACAAATGTAAGCTTGATCCAAAATTTCTGTGGGCCCCCAAAAGTTTTCAATGTTAGGCATTCAATTCCCACCATTTTCTATTGTGTGGTCCACTTGAGCTTCGGATTTGCATCTTTTTTTTGGCTCACACCTTAAAACGAGCTAACGAGCTAGCAGAACGGATGGACGGTGTGGATAAGACACAAACATCATAGTGGGCACTGCAATTTTTACATGTGGAAATGTAGGAATTCAATTCTCTCAACTGAGACTGATGCTCTAATTACAATGGTAAGTAATCATTATCCATTTGTTGATAATTATATATGTAAATGAAAAAACAAACACCACCTTAAGTTATTTTGATAAATATGATTGCAAAAATAATTAATATGCTTAAAGCTACTTATCCACATTAGTTATTATTATTATTATTATTTTTATCGTACTTTTCTACTTTTTTCTCTTGCTGTACATGTCTAAGGAGGCCCCACATAATGGACTGTCCACTTGGGGGCACACAATAGACCGTACACATAAAAGGTAGACCCCACATGATGAATCATGGTCCACATCAAAGGTTAGACCCTAATGATAAATAGGCCACATACAAAATGGGCAGGTATGGTGACCTACTTTAAAGGTGGAGTCTACATGAAGGATGGTCCACGTCAAAAGTGGGCTCTACACGATAGGCGGTAGATATTAAAGGTGGGCTTCACACTATAAACGATAACATTGATAGCGTGTCCCATATGATGGATGACCAACATCAAAGGTGGGCCTTGCATTATGGATGATTCACATTAAAGGTCAGCCCTTAACAATGATTGCCTACATGCAAGGTGGGCCCTGCATAATGGATGACCCACATCAAAGGTTAGCCCCACATGATGGATGAATACTTATGATGTTGGAAATTAAACATGCCTTTTACTTTTTGGCTGATAAAATATATTTATTTGTTGATTAAGTAGAAGCCAAGATAAGTTACCCGTGCACAAGTATCATATCTAAAGTAACTTACCATGCAAACGCTCCCTAAATGAGCTTCAAAAGCACAATCTTATCTTATCATAGATAAAATTGAGAAGAATGTGAGAATAAATGCAAGTATAATGTGCCTTTGATAAATTAATATAATACTCTAGATTAAAAAAAGTCACCCCCAAGCAATATATAATGCATTTTGCCAACGTTCCCAAATCTTTCAAGTGACACGTGAGATGCCTAATCATCAAACCGGACTGTCCATTCTTTTATAAAATTAGGGATAAGCCATGGTACAAAAAATTATGTTAAGGAATGAACTCAGATCGAACTGGCCTGAGCTGCTGATTGAGCCAAGGTGAGCTGTGCTGGCCAATAAGGCTTGAAGACCAAGCTGAGCCGAGTTTGAGCTAGAGTAGCCTACTAGTTAAGCCGAGTTGGGTCAAGCTCGACTCCGTTCATGTACCACTCTACCACATAAGGGAGAATGGAAATGACCATTTATATCACGTAAAGTGGGCCCCACATCATTGGCAAACAATTCGTAAAATGGGGCCAACAATAATTGTGCAGGAAAAGTGTACAAATTTTTTATTTTTTTTTCAAGTACTTATATTGGCCTAACACCATTAATTACACATACACTTTGAAGGGTCTTTCACTTTGGGGGTTTTAAAATCCATATATTAGGACTACTGGGAGGTCACATCCTGTCACCAAATTCGGGCCCCACACCATCATAAGGCAAAAATGAGCCCTAACCATTTCTGTATAATCTGAAAATGAAAAAATCTGTTTAAATCAAACTTGTGTGGGCCCACCTCTGTGGGGTCCACCACCATGTGTATGGGTTCTATCTGACCTTCTAGACCTCGAACGTGGTCCACTAATTTAGGTGAACCAAAAGATATAAGGTGGACCACCATGTGGACCCCTGACCGTGTAAACCATTCTAAGGGCCACCATGATGTTTATTTTCCATCCAACCTTTGAAATGAGAAGGTCTCTGACCTTCTAGCGTGCAACTGCACCAAAAATTAAAAAAAATACAAACAGCGTGTCAGCACGTCAGCCCACCAAAAGTCATGTGGGCCCATCAGTGGACCCCACCCCTGGGCATGTGTTTATGATCCACTCCGCTCATCTGATGGGCCGCATCATGTTAGGGCTAGGACTTAAAAATAAGACAGATCCAAGTTCAGGTGGGCCATTCCATATGGAAACAGTGGTGATCAATACCCACCGTTAAAAGCTTCCAAACAAACAAAAAAAATCATTTCCTCGCAGTTAGCGGTGTCAACAGGCCGATTTTGAACTGTTTTGGGCCGGCCTTTGGGTTGGCACTATTCAAAATTCTGATTTTACAGGCCCGAACCCGGCCCATTAACACCCTACTCTCTGTTGAAAGGGTAACCAGCAGGTGCAGCTACACGCTGCCACCCAACAGGTACGGCAGCTCCTATATTTACTGCACGTGTGGGGCCACCCTGTGGACCCCACTTTGATGTATGTATTTCCTATCCACGCCGTCCATCAGGTTGTTAGGATCATAGGGCCCAAAAATAAAACAGATCCAAAATTTTAATGGGCCACATCGAATGAAACAAATCAATGGGGATTTGACGCTTACCATTAAAACTCCAGGGCCCACCATGATGTCTGTGATATATCCACCCTTCCATCCATTTTAGAGAATGAGCCCAAAACTACAGTGGGCCCAGATTTAGGTGGGCCATGTGCAAAACGGTGGGAAAATGACACTCACACTTTAGACCTTCATGGGCCGTTGGGCCCGACACACAGAAAGCCCGCTTGAAACCTCCTTGGTGGGCATAATTGGATACAATCAAGTGGGACCCACTATGATGCATGTGTTTTATATGCCGCTGCCCATTAGTTTTGGGCAGCCCATGTGGCCCACATTGCAAAGTCCATGGGAAACATGGTGGGCCATGTTGTAAGGCCCATTGACGCCGGAAATGGTGTCGTTGCAAGGCCCAAATGGATTGAAATTGTGGGATGATGAGTGGGCCACATGTGAAACCCAAATTGAGGAGGATTTCAAGTAAAATGAGGCCCGGTGTTTATTAATGTGCCGTCCATTTGATTTTTGTGTGTTGCCAACACATGGGGGGCGACTCGACGACGTATGTATTAGATTGCTTGTTGTGTGTGGATGTAGTTACATGACTACATGTATGGTATGATTTTATGATTCTATTAGGCCCATTGGCAATTTATGTGTATTATATTATTCTTTTGATGGTCCAAGTGCCCCATCACTTTTACCTTTGATGGCCATGGGCCACACTTAGTGGAGCCCAATCCTTGATGCATATGAATGCTTAAATCATATCATGGACCACACCAACGGTGTGGATCGATTGGATGAATGATTTGAGTATATTATAGTTGTTGAAGATAATGTTTGTAACATACTAAGTAGTTGGATATTTGAGGCATGCCTCATGGATGAAATTCATGGGCATTGAGCACTTGATGGAGTAGGCCCTAGATATGGACTTGGGTGTTAGGCGAGCCCACTAGTGGTGAAAGGGAAAGCAATGTAAGATGCAAGTTCAAGCAGCAAAAGCTCGGTAACTCGCTCGACTCGGCTTGAAAAAGCTCGACTCGACTCGGATCGAAGCTGAGTTCGAACCGAGTTGAGCTGATTTTTGGAGCTCGAAATGAGTTCGAGTCGAGTTCGATCTTGCCCCAGCTCGACTCAGCTCGACTCGAATAATGCTTGAAGTCGGCTCGATTTGGTACATGGTATATATACCGTTCAACAAAAAAACCCTTCCACCCAAATTTACGCCATTGCTGTTGGGAATGAGGTGTTCGTGGACCCCCACAACACAACCACCTTCCTCGTCCCAGCTATGACTAACATCCACGCTGCTCTGTCCCGCTTCAACTTAGATTTGGAAATCAAGGTCTCTTCCCCAATAGCCCTTTCCTGCCTCCAATCATCCTACCCTTCCTCAGCTGGAGCCTTCCGGAACGAGCTGGTTGAACCCGTCATAAAACCCATGCTCGAATTCCTTCGCCAGACCGGCTCCTACCTTATGGTCAATGCCTACCACTTCTTCGCTTACGAAGCCAATGCAGACGTCATTTCCCTCGATTACGCCCTCTTTCCCCCCAATGCCGGTGTCGTCGACGCCCTCTTCCTCCCTCTCTTCTTCTCTCTCTGTTAGTCTGGTCCGCCCCTGCGGCTCGAAATATGTTCGAACTCTGACGAGCTGAGCACAAGCTGCTATTCCGAGCTTGAAGGCCGAGCCGAGCAGAGCACGAGCTGGGACTCGAGCAGTCCGAGTCAAGCATGAGCTGGGTAAAGCTCGGCTCAGCTCGACTCGTGTACACCTCTATTTGCAACAATTAAGATTTCAGTTGGGCATAGGACTAACCTGAGATTAGGAGTTTAGCACATTAAAGCTTGCTATCCAAATCAAGTATGAGACTTGCTTGTATGGAAGTTTTTTATGTTGGACCCTATGGCTCATGAAACCACGCACTACTCTCCCGATCACACCATGTGTTGATTATATTTTTTACTTATGATAACCTGCTCATGAATGATAATATGCTTAGTTGTTTACTTGCTTTGTCCCCCTGATTCTTTACATGGTATGCCCACTGAGCGTGCTAAGCTCAAGCCACGTTTTCTTTCATTTTTTTCAAGAAGGTATTACTGTACTCGGTTGGATTGCCAGATGTTCAGCTTGCTTTCTATTTTGTGTGTTTATTTTGGAAATTTAGGATTGCAATATTTTGGATTTCGATGTATGTGGGGTGTTCAAATTTGCTCATATTATAGTAGGCAAATATTTTAAATTAAATATCCTAAAAGAGACAAAAAAAAAAAAAAAAAAAAAAACTAGTTACAAACAAGATTTAGGGTTTAGGAATTCAGTAAGCCCGTTCGTCAGGTTCGGAGCTTGATGATGAGAGATTGGGAACGCTTTGCTATTGCAATTGGGTTCGGAGTTCCAGGATTTACAGACTCCGCTCACCAAACTCAAGGCATAACAACCTTGAAAGGTTTTTTTTACCTCTGTAAATGTTCGATTCGAGAGTCAGAAAGTAACATTTCTAGCTCTCGGATTCGTAGTGCGACAATTTACAGTGCTATAGAGAAGGCTGCTGACATGTTCTTGTGGGTGAAATCAGGATGCAGATTTAGTACTGAGTTACTAAGTATGCTTTTAGCGTATTGAATAAACTTTGTGGGGTCCCCCATAATTTATGTGAACCATCCACGCTGACCAGCCATTTCACCATATCATTTTAGTGCATGTAATCAAAACTCAACTGATCCATACCATAAGAAACATTGGGAATTAAATGGCTACCGCTGAGAACTTCTTAGGGGCCAGAAAAGTTTTAGATCAAGCTGATATTTGTGTTTTCCCTTTATCCATGCCTCTGTGACCTCGTGAGTGGGTTGGATGACAAATAAACATCACTATGGTCCTTGGAAAAGTTTTAAAGGTGGACATCCTTATACCCACAGTTCCTTATCGTGTGGCCTACTTGAGCTTTAGATATCCTCACGCCCTAAAATAAGATGGTAAAACATATGGACAGTTCCTTATCGCGTGGCCCACTTGGGCTTTAGATATCCTCATGCCCTAAAATAAGATAGTAAAACATATGGACAATTCCTTATCGTGTGGCCCACTTAAGCTTTAGATATCCTCACGTCCTAAAATAAGATAGTAAAACATATGGACAGTTCTTTATCGTGTGGCCCACTTGAGCTTTAGATATCCTCACGCCCTAAAATAAGATAGTAAAACATATGGACAGTTCCTTATCGTGTGGCCCACTTGAGCTCCTTATCGTGTGGCCCACTTGAGCTTTAGATATCCTCACGCCCTAAAATAAGATAGTAAAACATATGAACAGTTCCTTATCGTGTGGCCCACTTGAGCTTTAGATATCCTTACGCCCTAAAATAAGATAGTAAAACATATGGACAGTTCCTTATCGTGTGGCCCACTTGAGCTTTAGATATCCTCACGCCATTAGATTACTTGGTACGCTATTGAGTTACTAAATGTGCCATCCGCGTCTACCAAATCAAAGCTATTTTTGTAGGTGAAATTTGAGCCTACAAACTAATTTATAAGTTCAAAAATGTCCAAAAGCTACTCAAAGATATATAAAACATTTTACGGTCTCAAACCCTTAACAAGGAAAGCTTTCAAACTCCCAAAAAGTGTCATGCATGAATGAGCATGAACTTAAATTACGTGACCGGCACATAAGTCAATTTAAACGGTCCAAATTAACTAAGATTTTCTAGTTAGATATATCATGATCCAAAAATAATAAAAATTAATCTACTTTGATGATTGGAGATAAAATTAAGAAGTTAGGAAAAATTGTCAAATCCCACTATAATTTACCCTATTTTATTAAAAGTCCACTAGAATATAAACAATCACCCCTTTATATAGTCTCATTCTTTACTTTTTTTATTCAAATATCTTTTGACCAAAATCACTGACCTTTTAAATATAAGATTACAAAAGTGCCCCTCAAAAGACACTCCTACTCTCTAGAAATGGCAGAACCTTAAAAATGAGCTTATATCATAACCATGAGTGGGTAGAATAGGAATGGAGTTGAGCCATCTATCCACATATCACAGCACACATGGTCAGAGATGTATCGATCGGACGGTTCATCTAGTGGGATATATCATGGATGGCTCATATTTCAAAATTCACAACAATTAAACAATCATGTCCATCACAACTGCCCAATTTTCCTTGATGAATGTTTTGCGATTAATTGTTTCCATCACAACAATGCATGCTCCTGAAATCACACCAATTGGGAATGCGGATTGCATACCACCCCTACTGTCTCGAGTGCTGAATAGGCAGGACCTTTGAGGGCGACCGTGATGTATGGGTGTATTCCAAACTGTCCATCCATTTTATTTTTTTCATGTCATTTTAGGGTATAAGCCCAAAAATAAGCCAGATCCAAGGCTCAAGTGGACTACACACCACACCAGCAATGATAATTACACACACCACTGAAACCTTCCTAGGGCCCACTACGATGGTTACTTGCCATCCAACCTATTCATAAGGTCACATGGACCTGGATGAAGTGAAAACACAAATATCAGCTTGATCTAAAACTTTTATGGTCCCCAAGGAGTCTTCAACCGTAAGTGTTTAATCCCCACCGTGTGGTCCATTTGAGCCTTGTATCTGCCTCAATTTTGTGTTTACGAGCTAAAATGAAATGATAAAATAGATGGACGGTATGGATAAAATGCATACACCACGGTCCAATCCAAATTGGACAATCTTGTTCACTACATCTCTCCAATCTCCCTTGATAATTTTGGCCACTAACTATTTTCATCTCAGCCATTACTTTGAAGGCCACTTTTAGATTAGTATCATAATAGTGATCTCGGCCTGTTTGATCCATGGGATTAACACCATTATTGTACAATAATTGCAATTTGGAAATATCATTGGTATTTAGGCCATTCAATCTCCATGTTTGAGATAAAATTCTTGCTATGAGAACAACATTGGATTAATCAAAATCCTATCTGATGGACCATAGAATTGTAATCAACAACCAATTTCACAAAGGAGGATGCTGGTCACTTGTGCACTTACATAACTAGAATGTCACGTATAAAGGATATATATATATATATATATATATATATATATATATATATATATATATATATATATAGCATGAATAAAATATATGCATCAATGTGGGGCCCACATATGTAGTAGATTTCAAAATCCATCAGAAATCCCACATGCTAACCATTGATCTGTTGGTCCCACCATGTGTTAATCATACCCTAAAAGATCTCCAAACATGATACGAACCTTTCAATGGTGATGCATGCTTGTGAATAAAGGTCCACCTAGGATTGGGGTGATGACCTACCAATCACAGTGATTTTTTGGACACATTTCATTCATGGGGCCAGATTATTTGAATCAATCAACCATGGGTGCCATTTGTGCAAACTGAAATCAAAGGTGTATTGCAATGTGATATGTCTGGACTTTAACCTGGAATATGAATCATATTCCAGTGATTTCATGGGATTTTTACTGGAGCATTTCTTCAGGATTGGTATTTTTCCAAACAATGTTTGGACAAGTAGAATTTTTAAGGAGATGTTTTCCAAAGAGGAATTATCAAAATGCCTTCCCTCATCTTTCCCCCCCTCCCCCCCCTTTGAAATTAGTGAAATTGAGAACTATGAGGCCCATATGGCTTATGTATAACATCTAACCCATTCAACATATGCAACCCATCATGAGGATTGCAGGATCCAACATTTTGGGCAAGCCAATCATCAGATGGGCCACACTTGAATTTGAATGTTTATGAGTGGTAAATGTTATTTTGTATGGTTTGGCCTATCTTACAATTGAATCCACCATATTTTCCAACTCTGATCTTGGTGGCGTGCATCTGTTGGACAATTTGTATGTCAAACACATACCATGCAAGGCCCATAATTCTCAATTCTCCACTTCATAAAATAAAAATAATAAAAAATAATAATTTAGTAAGGGCATCTACATAATCTCTTCCCTTGCCAAGCACTCTCTAGAAATTTTGGTTCTCCCAGGCACTGTTTGCCAAAAATTGATGCTATTGAGGAATTTTGTAGTAAAAATCCCTTCTTAGGTATTTTGCTTGAAAAATGAACACTCATTGCAACTTTTGTATAATCAAAGGGTTGAAATATTCAATCTAATAAAATTTTCGAGCTATCCTCCAAGGAAGGGTGGCTCACCACATAAAGAGTACTTTGTCATTGAAAAAAAAAAAAAAAACCCAATTCAACGGACCAAAGTCAAGACACATCACACGCAAAAAAAACCCAATTCAACGCACTAAAGTCGAGACACATCACATTGCAATATGTCCGGATGCATTTGGAGCAAACCTCTTTTAAGTAATTTGCAAGTGTTTTTCTGAATTACAGATAGTCAGAATACTTATGGTGCTTGATATGCAGGCTCTCAGACATTGTCCACATCACATATATTAACTTGATTAAAACTTATTAGATTAGCTGGAAACTTTCTTATGGAAAGAAGACTGGTTGGTAATAACTGTCCAATCTCCACCAATCTGATAGCAAAATATTTTAATTTTTTTGTTTAAGATACATTTATATTGGGTACCATAATTTAGATAGTTTAATTTGAGTACTTGTATGCTAGGTGTGTAATTTCTAATGGCCCCCCTATTATACATAGGGTCCATCTGTTTGAAAACAGTGATTAGATTTTCCATCTAAGAAATTAGTCCATTTTACTCTTGAGGTGGACAATAATGTACAAAACACCTATTGGGAGAACTGTTTCCTGCCATTCATGTGTTTTGTATGATGGCCTTCTAAATCTGGACCAATGATCCTCAAATTGTATGGTGGATAGGCTATCAGTAAAATATTTAAATGGGCTTATTTCATTCATTTGAAATATGGGTCTTTTGCTTTGAAAATGGACAGTTATAATAGCCTTTGTTTAATTAATTATTGAAACATTGAATATGATTAATTTCTAAGGCATCATTGATCCAATGGGAGCTTTATCATATAAATGGATCAGATCATTTGAAAAATCCTAATTCCATTACCCCACATATTACATTGCCCACTGTCATTTTATATTTAGAAAGGTTACTGTAGTTGCCTGTCATTTTATATTTGAAAAGGTTATTGAATTTGTCGAAGAGGTATTTTAATTAAAAAGGGGTTATATGAGTTAATATCTATGGTATAGAGGGGTGCAGTTTGGGTGGATCCATGGACAGCTCATTGTAATATATGTGCCTTACATCCACACTATCCATCCATTTTGACAGCTCATTTTAGGGCATGATCCAAAAAAATGAACAAATGCAAATCTTTGGTTGACCATACCACAGGAAATAGTCGTGATTAAATCTCCACCATTAAAAACTTCACGAAGGCAAACATAATGTTTATTTGCCATCCAATCCGTTAACAAGGCCACAGACTCACAAAGACCTAGAAGAGGAGACCACTCAAATATCAACTTGATCCAAAACTTGTGGCCCAGGGGAAGTTTTTAATGGTCAATTGCCACTATTTCATGTGTTATGGTCCACTTGAGATTTGGATCTGCTTTATTTTCAAAATCAATCCATAAAACGAATTTTCAAAACCAATGTAGATATAAAACACATACATCAAGGTGGGTGCCAGTATGGAAGCATTTTAATTTTAATGCTCACATAACTAGTTAATGTATGGGATCCAATTGCAATGTTTGTATGCCATCACATCCTTCCACCATGATACCCTGTCATTAAAATGAAATGCCCCAAAAAATCAAGCCAATCCAACCCACAATCACACCCTTCCACCATAGTAAATGAAAACCTAATGCTCAAAAATCAAGTCAATCCAACTTACATGAGCAAGGAAGTTTTTGATTGGTTGTTCATTATTTCCTACATGAGACGCACATAATAGTTGAATCGACCTGATTTTTGAGGCATTGCATTTTCACAATAGGACTACCTTGCAAAATGATCCCATGTCATATAAATGCTATGGTACAGTATTATATAACTCTCATATGATTTTTATTTATTTATCACGCACACTCAAACACACCCACTCTCCACACGATAGGATCCTTACTCTTGCTCCGGCAATAGACTCTGAGGAGTTTCAACACCCGATCAAGGGTTCAAGTATCCATAGGTGGTGAAATCCCACTACAGCATGAGTGTGTACAAAAAAAAAAAAAAAAAAAAAACCACTCTCCACACAAGGACTTGAACTCATGACCTCATCACTTAATCAAACTCTATCTACCCCTAACAAGGTAATCACATTTCATTGGAATGGCGTTGGATTTGAAATTACAAATCAACCTAATTTCAAATCCTTAATTATACTTTAACAGCTCATAAGAATGCATTGAAATTTAATTATTAAATAAACTTTAATATCCTTAGCATGGTGCCAAACCCGTTCAAAATTTTCTATTAATGTAATTTTACTGATGCAGATGACAATTTCATTAGCATGCGCCACAGGTACATTGTATTAGGGGCGTGGATTAGGTGCTACTAGGTAATATCTTAGTGGGTGTGACCACTACTATGGGGTCCGGTCCACCTTAATGATGTGATATATTTCCACACAGTCCATCCGTTTTTCCAATCCATTTTAGAATATGGTACCGAAAATTAAACAAATCTAAATATCAGGTGGACCACACCACCGGAAACAGTGGTGATTGAAAGCCCACCATTAAAAACCTAGGTCCCACAATACTAACAGTCATAATGATTCTTTTCCATCCAACCCATTGATAAGTTCAACCAGACCTACAGGAAGAGAACATATAAAAATGAGCTTGATCCAAGACTTTTGTGGCCCACAAAACCTTTTAATGTTCATTCATCACTGTTTCCAATGGTGTGGTCCACCTAAGATTTGGATCTGTTTAGTTTTTTAAGATCACCTCCTAAAATGATCTGGAAAAACTGATGGACAGCATATATATACAAAATCTTCATCAAGGTAGGGCCCACAAGGTAAGGATAACACCCGGGTGACACTAATCCGCTGCAATGGATTAGGACCTGTAATTCCAAATCAAAACCAAAGAGAGAGATTCTAAAACAGAGCAAAAACTGTGCATTTCAAGCACCTCTAATCCTGAATACCTCCCAAACCACACTACCTCACGACTTTTAGATTCGTAATGCATTCAAATACGCTCAATCTACGAATCATTCAAGACCGTTCATATGGTGGACCGCACAGATAGAGCAAGGTCTCAGATGGGAAGGACCAACTGCAGGACTATAATTTAAGATAGATCCGTGGACTACGCAGGAGACAGAATTTCATGTGAAAAGTTCTGAAAGAAAACACCTAATATCCAACCATAAAAATTCCAGAAAATTACAATCATCCCACCCTCAACCCCAAAGAAAGAAAAAAAAAAAAAAAAAAAAACACCCAATTCATGAATTAGTGAATTGCGTGCATTAAAAATTAAAAAAAAAAAAAATCAATTCCCAATTCAGGAAATGGGGAATTTAGCAGATCAACATCCCAAAAATACCCAATTACCAATTCAAGAGCTGGTGAATTTGGTGACGGCCTTCGTCCCTTCAGAGACGGCATGCTTGGCGAGCTCGCCAGGGAGGACGAGACGAACGGACGTCTGGATCTCCCTCGACGTGATCGTGGGTTTCTTGTTGTAGCGAGCCAGCTTCGACGATTCCTGAGCCAGCTTCTCGAAGATGTCGTTGATGAAGCTGTTCATGATCCCCATTGCCTTGCTGGAGATCCCAATGTCGGGATGAACCTGCTTCAAGACCTTGAAGATGTAGATCTTGTAAGTTTCCGCATTCTTCTTCGATCTCTTCTTCTTCTTCTTGTCTCCGGTCGATCCTCCTCCTTCCTTTGGAAGCCTCTTCTCTGCCTTTGGCTTCTTCTCTGCAGGAGCTTTCTCCGCCTTCTTCTCTTCCGTTGGTTTCTCTGAAGCGGGCTTCTTCTCGGCCTTGGGCGCCATTGTAGAGAGAGAGAGAGAGAGAGAGAGAGAGAGAGAGAGAGCTTGTGGGACGGAGGAGAAGTTGGGAAGTGTTTATATAGGGCGAGGGAAAGGATGATTATTGGAGGATTTCGTTTGGCACGGATTGCTGAGTTGGAAGGAGCTTTTACCGTTAAGTTCGGGAGTAGGTTCGGACGGATAAGATGTTTCCTTTTTTATTTTTATTTTTATTTTTATTTTATATTGTCGTG
Source organism: Magnolia officinalis (assembly GCA_021015155.1). NCBI lineage: Eukaryota > Viridiplantae > Streptophyta > Magnoliopsida > Magnoliales > Magnoliaceae > Magnolia > Magnolia officinalis. Next base: position 12,394,918 of record JAJHSJ010000008.1, read on the forward strand.
GAGAAGTCAGGCAGGGGAGAGAGAGACCGGAATCCCCTGGAACACCTGAGCGTAAAACACACAAGCACTGTGGGGTCTACCATGTTGTATGTGTGAAATCCACCCCGTTGATCAGGTAGAATCATGATTTGATCCGTAGATCTAGAATATAAGATAGAGTAATATCTCACATGAGCCACAGGATTACAGCGTTTTGTATCAGGATGATTGATGTACGTTTACATTATCGGGTTTGATGAAAGATATACACCATGGTGGTCCCACACGCTAACCTATGGTTGGCATCCCATCTCCATTGTTCCATAAGGTGTGGCTCGTTCGAGTTGTATATTTAGCTGAATTTTGACCGTACGTCCTAAAATCAAGGAAAGAACCTGATAGACGGTGTGGATTTTACATATAAAATATGGTGGGCCTAATAGAACTGCTTGATACAGTTTACAAATGATTCCAGTCCGGTAGGGAGGGAAACGGATTGGCTACTCCCCCTGCCACCAGCTCCGTGGCTGGTGGTGGGTGCTCTGTGGGCTCAACATGATGTACGTGTTTCATCCATTCCGTTCATCCATTTTTTTCATATCTTTTTATGACTTGATCCCAAAAATTAGAGGGATATAAATCTCAGGTGAACCACACCACATGAAAACAATAGTGATGGGATGTCCACTATTAAAATCCTCCTGAGGCATGCTATACTGTTTATTTGACATCCAATCTGCTGATTAGGTCATACAGCCCAGATGAAGAAGAGAAAAAGAAAATATCAGCTTGATCCAAAACTTTTATGGCCCCTAAAATGTTTTTAATGGTCGACCCTGGTTCAACACTGTTTTTTGTAATGGGGTGCACTTGAGATTTGGATATAACTAATTTTTGGACTTGTACCATAAAATGATATGTAAAAATAGATGGACGGCATGGATGAAACACATACATCATGGTGTGGCCCACATAGCACCAACCATTAGCCATTGGCTGATGTCAAGGGGAGTTGCCAATCCATTTCTGGTAGGGAGGGATGCAGATTGCGTCCTACCCTGCCCGTCTCTAGCTGGGAACAGGCAACAGCTTTGAGTGGACACTGTGATGTATGGGTCTTATCCGCACTGTCCATCTTTTTTTTTTCTTATCATTTTAGGATATTGTAACACCCTGGGTTTACAGGGTCCGTGTAGGAACTCGGCTCCCAAATTCCCAGGTGCCATGGGTGCCCTAATGGGATTCAAATTTTAATTACATTTGGATGATCTCATAAACAATGGAGAGTTTAGCAGGGCATGAAGCATAAGTACATCATAAAATAGTATCAAGTGCCACTAAATATAAAAATATTCAAAACATAAATCTAAAATGATCTAAATAGGGAACTAGTCCCACCCATACATGACCCAAAGTGACTAAAGCCCTGGCCCATAACCCGTGGTAACCCGAACTCAAACTAGAAGGATCCGCCAATAGCTTGGGAGTAGGGAAGCTCCTCTTCCCTATTCATGCTCACTCCGCTCAGCTCGTCGAGCTCCGTGTCACCTACATCTAGTAAATGGTCTGGTTGGTGTTTTAAAACACCGTCCCAGAGTGAGAGTGAGTAGCTAACTCAGTGATTACTATTAGCCTTAAGTTACAATAAGCATCAATTATATAATGAATTTAATAAAATGCATACATTCACAGATCATTAACTAGCCTTGTTAATGCATATCCATGTATTATGATATGGTGTATGCCCTCACAACAACACTCCCTCGAGTGACTTCGTCTAACGATCGCGCATGACCAACCACCCTCATTGCGACCTCAACTGCCGAGTCACAACCTAATTAGTGCAATGCGATCGTGATCGTGTTAGCCGAGTTCTTAATTAATTCTATTCATCCAACAGATTGGGGAAACTAGTACACCGTATGTATCATTGCCCTCAACTGGTTGTGAGGCCAAGGCCTCTCAACATGCGAGGTCAGGATGCCGCGATCCTTGATCTCATCGGGTTCCTCATCCCCGATTCAAGCACATGGGGAGTGCCGAGAAGAGGGATTGCTCGCAGTCACTACGGGGAGGCTCATCACCCCAGCGTAGGCCGACAACTCGGATACAGTGTCCTATTCCACCATGCCCGGCTCTCGAGTCAGTGGATCGGTTTCAGATGGTTATCAATGGGCTTCAGTGATTGAAGGGTGTTCCAGGTTCTATATAGGCGTGAGCAGACATGGTTAACAAACATGGTTGGTCAGTACGTGGACTAGACCGTGCGAGTTCAGGCGAGTACGTGACGAATGACATCTGATGCAAGCGACCCATGTAGTCCAACTACTGTCGACCGTTCGCATCCGCCCAAATTTGCTGGTTCAGCCGTAGGATGGTCCTACCAACGGAACCGCTTTCTCTCACCTCTATTTCCTGACCAACCAGGGGGTTCAAAGGTATTCAACAACACTTCAACAATTCAGAATCCATCATTTAACACAGGTGACATCATGCACTCATACAATTTCACAAAAAATCAGATTTTTCTATATATGCAATTTCTAAATTACGAAATAAATATGTATGTGGGTCGTGTGGTTTAGTGATGAGATCAAGAGCTAGACATCATTCATAGCATGAACATACAACGAGGATCAATGCTAACACAAACATACATCAAAGACTTATGTAAGCACACATGTAACAAGGATTAATGTATCATACAAGCTATAAGGAATCATCACACAAAAAATCAAGTAATAAATAAACATGAAATCACTAAATTTATGCCCAATCATGTTGAGGAACAACAAACATGCCATACTCATTCCGTGTTGATTGAGAGGATCTAAAATGTAGAGTCTTTTTTAAGTTTTCTCTAGATTATCTAAATACATCAACCAAATAAACATAATCATTAGATTCATATTAAAATTGGTGTTAGGCCATCTAAGAATAATAGTCCACATCTTGTGACATTTCACCCAACTTATGGCGCTCCTTGGGTTAGAAAATTGAGGAAAATGATTCCTATACCAATTTAGAAGCAATTAGGTAAGATTCATACAATTTATTTTAGAAAAACTTAGGTTGGGAAGCAAGTTTTGTTTCTTACCTTCCAGTTGCGAATAAGGCGGATTCGACGGAGGAAAATGATCGACGTTAGGGCTTTAATTGAAGGAGACTGATGAAGGGAAGCTCTAAAGTGTAACGCCCTGAAAATCGGGGGTTGAGCAAAGCTCAGCTCCCAAGTTCCAACGCATCACTTATACAACATAGATAATGATGATTTTGATGAGTGCATTGAAACATGAATGAGATTAGACCAAAACAACATATCATACTTCAGAGACAGTTAAATTACGTAAGCGGAAGACTGTGATAGATATATAAAATTTATAAACTGTTGTAAGTCTCCAGAGTATGAACATGTTACTAGGTTAAATATAGACATATATACACCAAAAATGAACAAAATGAATATACATGGGTGTTCCAAAAGTGCAAACTAAAGTGTAATGCGTCTAATCAACAACCCTGTAATCCCACCGATCAGAAGATGGTCTACCTCGACCCGCCTGATAGCTGCATACAAGAGAAACCCTCCTCATCATTATAAAAGTCTGACTCCGCTTCGCAAGCATCGCCATCATATGAAACTAAGACAGGGTCTGGTTGGTGTGTACAACACCGTCCCGTAACGTGGGAGTGAGTGATCAACTCAGTGGAACATAAAGCAGAGGTTAACATGTTATCAACTCAGTTAAGCAGTATTGATAAAGTAGTACAATCAAACATTCCTAGATACTCTTATTAATGCAAGGATGAAATGTATTCATGATGCATGCCCTCGCCTACACTCCCTCGTACGACACCATCTTACGGTCACGTCATGCTTTCTTCCCTCTGTGCTCTTCAACCCGGGGCACATGCAGTACAATGTTATGAGCATGATTACCAAGTTTTTATTAGTCCTTTTCATACAGCAGAATTGAGAAACTAAGGTACCTCCCTTATATCATTCTCAAACAAGGATCCATTCTAGGGTCGTCAGTCCTAGTAAATCTCATACGATGTTGCGGTTCTAGGTCGCTGTAACGGGCTCATCGCCAAATCGGTACAGGCCTAGGGTATACTCTGATTACTACAGACATGCTCGTCACCTCTACGCAGGTTCAGAGTATGCTCGAGGTCACTACAAAGGGCTCGTCACCAAATCAGTGTAGGCCGACAGCTCGAATACAGTGTCCCATACCACCGTATTCGGCTCACGAGATTTGGTTGCTCACTGGTCACTACGGGGAGACTCGTCGTCCCAACGTAGGCCGACAGCTCGACCACGGTGTCCCATACCACCATGACTGGCTCATGAGTCTTAGCGGATCGAGATACCATGGTTGAACGGGATTTCACTGGTGAGTTTAGTACCTTAGGTTCAGGCAGTGGCGTCCATACATGGTGAACATACATCGGGTCAATCGGGTTATTTGATGAGCTTGACTAGCCCGAGCGCACCTGAAGTTGATTGACATAAAATGCGCAAACACTCCGTGTGGCCTAACCATTGCCGACAACTCTAGTACGGCTCGGGTTCGTCAACACGTCCTACGTGGCGAATGAATCTTAGCCACGAACTCAAAGCCTGTTACCGATTGCCTGGACTATACTGTAGTCCCAAACACATTCAATCCTTAACCAGTAACCAAGTAGTTCAAACATGTTAACAAGCATGTTATAAAACACAACTTAAACAGGAAATCCAAACACATACATTTCATAAGTAAGCGATTAAACTAAACAACTTGCATGGAGGAAATCATACACATCCCTAAGGTAATTGAGAATCTTATCTCAACACCCATATACAGTACAATTCACCAAATACTTACTCATACAAACGTTTATCAAACACTTATACTACACCTATCAACCTACATGACATATGTCAATTTTTAACATGTACTTGGACAAATCCTTCTGACAAGGAGTTGTCACATACACAATCATAATGTACTTGCATCCCATAGCCACGATAGGCACAAATCATGATTTCATATTCATTCAGTTATTTCAACAAACACTTAGACTACACCCTCCATCATACATGTTATATATTAGTTATCATACATATTAGGGGAAATCCTTTCGTCAAAGGGTTGTCGCCTATACGACAATCATATATCCACGACAGTTAGTCATGGCGAGCACGAATGCAAATTCTATACTCATTCAGTCATTTTCACAAACACTTAAGCTACACATAATAGCATACACAGCGTATGTTGATATAACATGTATTAGGGGTAATCCTTTCGCCAAGGAGTTATTATACATACATCTAACATACATAGACGGTAGTTAATCATAGCAAACACACTTTCAAATTTCATACGTATACGGTACTTTCTACAAATATAAAGAATACGCTAAACTCCACATAGTTCGTATATAACTGAAATGCAAAACAGACATCGTATTTTGTATGTGAAATAGCATTCACGTCAGGAATCTATCATTAACTAACATCGAAAGCTTTGAAAGCCATAACCTATACATCTATAGTTCGTACCTTACGCCGTAGAAGCGTAACGAATTCGATAGAGACTCTAAGTCTTCGTCAACGATAGAATGACAACCTATAGCACGAGTTAAGTTAGATACTTCGCTACTTGTAATAATTGAAACCCTAGAACAGATTAGGATTATGTTTTCTTACCTAAGAACGAAGTCAGAATTGCCGGAAGAGCGGTACGTAAGTGATGGTAAGGCACGTGGAGTGATGGGATTGAATCCCAGGGATGAACTCCAACTTTCTCTATCTCTTTCTCTCTCTTTCCTCTCTTCTCTCTCTCTTAGGGTTTCCCAAATTCATATGGGATGAGAGAGTGAGGGCTTAAGGCCCTTATATAGGCCCAAAACTGATGGGAATGACCCCAAGGCCAAGGTATACTTAAGTTATGTCCAAAGAGTGTCTGTTTCAGCTTAACAAAGCACTTCCGGAACCCCCCTTGAGCTTAAGGTTGGATTTAAGCTCCTTGGCATTGGATCTACGTCGAGTTAAATTTTCGGTCCGATCGGGTTTACAGATCGCCTATGGCGGATCGGTTTTAGTTCAACGGTCACCGGTACTCGATTAGGGCCACAAATACACTGACATATATGAGAAATTTCTTCTGATCTGAGGGTGTATTTGGGTCAGATTCCGACGGTCTGCTTCCTTATATTTGGCCAGCAAGCGACAAGTCTCAGATTACTTAAATTTAAATTTTTATTTCTAAGATATCCACATTTCTCACATACTTCACTCCGGGCTCAAGCGAATAACTTCGGGACACTATCTGGACTTGATTTCTGAGGTAGTGGTCAAGTCCAGTAAGGCGGTCTTAATTATATAATTTCGTAGTAATCGGACTTTCGACGTGCAGTCCAGGTCCGATACGAAGTTTCAATGTGCTCCCGAGGGTAACTGGGTAATGAGATTGATCCTAGATTTTAGGGTAACCTAGCGTCAATGATTCTACAAGTTTTGGATTTTACAAATCGTATTTAAAGTGATTAGTGCTAATTTCGCATGTAATCTAGTTTAACACTAGTTAATCCCCGTCTAATTCCTAAAGGATTTGATCCTGAGTGATTTCTGCTTGAGGTGGTACTCGGGTATTTGTAGTTTGTATATAAAGTGATCCAAGCTATTAATACTTAACTAAATCACCCCCTAATTACAACAGAATAAGGTCCTAGGGCAGTTCTACGTCCAAGGGGGTCTATTGCCAAGTTGGGAAAAATCCGGGATGTTACATAAAGCCTCCCCCACCCTACTCTCTCTTCTTCTCTCTCTTCCTCTTTCTCTCTTTCTCTCCTTTGAAAATGCAAATTCGTATAGGAAGAGGGGTGCCCCAAAATAGCCCTTATATAGGGCCAGATTTGGTGTAAATGGCCCCAAGGGGTAGGTTTTTACTATACTAGTCCTATGAGAGGGTCTTTCTAACCTTTAGGGCCCACTATGGGGTGTATAAGTCGATATACACCGTAGGATAGTTAGCCCTAATGATGATCTACATATGGATATGATTAGCCCACCATTTGGATGTGTCAATCAACGGATATGATTAGAAATCTGTTTAACGGTCACTGATGGTCGATCGGGGTCGTGGCTATACGGATATGAGTAGAAAAATATCTTTACTCCACGTGTGAAGTTTAGTCGTAAACCGACGGTCCAAAATCCTCAACTTTGCATAAGAGTGGACGACCCAATTCACTTAAGTTTCAGCTTCTTCTTTAGGGTATTTACACTTCTCATGTACTCATCCTTTGGCTCAAGTTGAGCAGTTCTGGACAGTACTCAGGTCCGACTCTCGCGATGGACGTCGAGCCTAATAAGACGGACATTATCCTATAGTTTTGGAACTAGTGGCCTACCAACGAGCTGTCTAGAGCTTGTTCAGAAAATCGGGGCATTTCTGAAATGAACTAGGTATTAAGATTTCTCGTGGGCAATGATTATGGTTTGGATTAACTACGTTCATAGTGTGACCTATTTATAACTAGTGAAAGTGAATATTTGGTCATAATTACTTTAAACCGTCGGTTTTAGGCTAAAAGAGTAACAGGGTTGATTTGGTCTATTAGTCAAGATCCGGGCCTTATCTGACTCGGCTTTGGTTAGATCTTTAATTTAGCTATGATTGTCTTAATTAGTTAGCGATGGGTCAGTTAGGTTTGGGCCCTACGTGAGTAAATCATGGGGTTAAACTTGATGTTCAAGGGTCGGGCGAATTCGTTGGCATCCTACGGTTGATTAATCGGACTTGTGCAGTTCTTTACTAGTATCACCCGTGTATAAACTAATATTGAGTGCTAATGGTTAGTAAGTGATAATATAAGTTAATTACATTTTAAAAAAATTAATAATTTTAAAAAATTCAAAACAATGAAAATCCAGAACGTTACCGTTATAAACCTAAAAATGAGGCAGATCCAAGGCTTAGGAGGACTACACAATGGGGATTAAATTCTTACCATTGAAATCTTCCTGGGGGCCAAATTTCACCGGTGAGAATCATTATCACCGTTGCTTCATGTGGTGTGGTCCACTTGAGCCTTAGATCTGCCACATTTTTATCGGTTGTTTCATAAAATGATACGAAACAAATGAATGGACGGTGTGGATAAGACCCATATATCACGGTGGCCACTCAAAGCTGCTGCCCATTCCCATCGGGGGACGGGCGGGGTAGGACGCAATCCGCATCCGGTAGGGATTTCATGCAAAGGCCTTATCGCACAGGAAGTTCCTGCGACCGGAAACGGATTGGCTACTCCCGTTACACTAGCCCCAGGGCTGGTGGTCGGTGCTCTGTGGGCCCCACCATGATGTATGTGTTTCATCCATTCCGTTTATCCATTTTTAAAGGTCATTTTAGGGCTTGATACCAAAAATGAGAGGTATATAAATCTTAGTTGGACCACACCACATGAAAACAATAGTGTTGGATATTCACCATTAAAATACTCCTAAGGCCCACTGTACTGTTTTTTTGACATCCAATCTGTTGATTAGGTTATACAGGCCCAGATGAAGGGAAAAAACAAAAATCAGCTTGGTCCAAAAATTTTATGGCCCCCTAAATGTTTTTAATGGTCAACGCTCATTCAACACTGTTTCCTGTAATGTGGTCCAATTGAGATTGAGATATACCTTGTTTTTGGTCTCATATCATAAAATAATCTGTAAGAATAGATGGACGGAATGGATGAAACAGATACATCATGTTGGGCCCCACGTAGCACCGACCACCAGCCATTGGCTGGTGTCAGGGGGTGTAGCCAATCCGTTTCCCCTGCGACCCACCACGATGTTTCTGAAAGATCCACTCCGTCCATCCATTTTTCTAGATCATTTTACGACATGAGACGAAAAATAAGGTGCATCTAAAACTCAATTGGACTACACGAGAGGAAACAGTGGAGATTCAGTGACCACCGTTTAAAATGGCCACAAAAGTTTCGTGGTGAGATCCACTCCGTCCATCGTTGAATGAAATCATCCTTAGGGCGCGAGCACAAAATCGAGGCCGTGAATATTTATATACCATCCAACCCCTTCACAACGACGAAGGAACTTTTGTTGCCTGTTTCAACGGCTGACGTTCGGGTCCCCACTGTTACTTGTGGTATGGCCCACTCCAAGGATCTGTCTCATTATCCAATGCAAGAAATCAGTAACTCACACGTGTATAGAGCCCTACCCATCCACACGCAGTAACATGTGCCATTATAGATTATGTAGGGCGAGATCCCTGCTTTCCGTCGGTTAGGATGGTTTCATTGGATCTTTGGCCTAAAAATTCTGGCCGTTCATTCCTCTTGCCCGAAAGAAATGGACGGTTACATATTGATCGTACACTGTGGCCTCTCATGATCTTTCCCGTCTATTTTTAGGAAAGGGCAGATGTGGGGCCCAGCGATGTGTTCACAGAATCCGATGCGTCCCCTCAGAAATCCCTCAGCCATATGACTCAGCCTAATCCAAAACTTAGATGGGCCACAGCACAGAAACGTATTAGGAGGGGACATCTACCGTTGATCAGCGTGGATGTACAACCGTGTTGTTGTTTATGGGCGGGGATTGGGTACTGACAAGGTCAGTAGCCAAATCGCTACTGAAGTGACGTCACCAATCTCTGTGGACCCCACCATGATGCATGTGTTGTATCAGCTTAATCCAAAACTTCTGTAGCCACCAAAGGATTTTCAGCAGTAGGCATTCAATCATAACTGTTTCTCATGATGTGGTCCAGTTGAGAATTAAATTTGCCTCATTTTTGGGATCATGATCAGAAATAATTTTTCAAAATGGATAAACGGCATGGATTAAATACATACATCACACGGTAAGCCCGCCCCGTAAATCCCCTGATAGGACCGACCATCTCTAGCTAGGTCCCGGTGGGGCGCGGATTGGATACTGACACGTTCAGTAGCCAGATCGCTACTGAAGTGATGTCACTAAGCTTTGTGGACCCCACCATGATACATGTGTTGTATCCATACCGTCCAACCATTTGTAGAGATCGTTTTATTGCATTACAGAGAGAATGAGATGTATCTAAATTTCAAGTTGACCCACCACAGAAAACCGTGGGAGTCGTCACACCCACCGTTGAAACATTTATAGGGCCCACAGTGATGTATTTTTGAGATCCATTCTGATCATAAGTTAACATAGAGATAGATGAAGTGAAAACGAAAATATCAGCTTCATCGAAAACTATTGTGGCCCCTAAGAAGTTTTGAACGGTGGATGTCACTGTTCCCACTATTTTCTATGGTGGGGTTCATTTGAATCTATCTTGTTCTCTTTGTAATGCCATAAAACAATCTCTAAAAATGGTTGGACGGCATGGATACAACACATGTATCATGGTGGGTTCACAGAGCTTGGTGACGTCACTTCAGTAGCGATTTGGCTACTGACCTTGTCAGTATCCAATCCGCGCCCCACCGGGACCTCGCTAGAGACTGTCGGTCCTACCAGGGGATGGAATTTGTGGGGCCCACCGTGATGTATGTATTTAATCCATGCCATTTATCCATTTTGAAAAATTATTTTTGATCATTATCCCAAAAATGAGGCAAATTTAATTCTCAACTGGACCACATCATGGGAAACAGTCAGGATTGAATGCCTACCGCTGAAAATCCTTTGGTGGCTACAGAAGTTTTGAATTAAACTGAAATTTATGTTTTCCTTTTCATACAGGACTATGTGACCTTATGATCAGGTTGGATGAAAAATAAAAATCACGGGAGGCCCTAGGAAGGCTTTAATGGTGGGCCAGTGTCACCACTACTTCTGTGGTGTGGTCCACTGGAGCCTTTGATCTGACTCATTTTTGGACTCATGTAATAAAATGATCTTTCAATATCGATGGACGGTTTGGATAAAATACATATATCACAGTGAGCTCCACGTAGGCCTGACAGAACCGTCGGTCTCTAGCTACGTCCTGATGGTGGTAGTACCCAATCGGCGCCTGTTGTTTATATATAATAAGGACGCTAAATAAAGGGGCCGAGAAAGATTCATGCTGTTTGGGGGCTGAGTTGGGCCCTAGTGAAGTGGTCTCTCTCAGCTTGGGGAGGACTTCAGTGGATTCCCTGACTCGGAAGGCTACTGTGATGTCTGTGCGCTAAATTCCTGCTGTCCATTTGTTTTTACAGCTCATTTTAGGGCGTAATCCCATAAATGAAGCGTATCCAAATTTTAGGGCCACACCGCCGGAAAAAGTGGTGATTGAATACCCACCATCGTCTTGGAGCCACTGAGAATTTTTATTTAGCATCCAACATATTGAATTTTATATTTTCCCTCCTTCGCTTTCCCCTGCGGCTCTTGGTTCCTCGAGCAAGCTCCTCCCTCTATACAGGTCTAGGTGACCTTGTGAACAAATTAGATGGCAAATAAACATCACGGTGGGCCTTAGGAAGGTTTCAACAGTGTATCATTATCACCCCGCTTCTTATGGTGTGGTTCACTTGAGCCTTGTATCTGCCTTGTTTTTTTTGGCTCATGCCCTAAAATATTTTGGATAAAATGGGATTGCGTCCTAATCTCACTTGGACAAAATCAATACTGTAGGGACTTTATGTCTAGTGAACCACATAGTGAGGATTTGAACACCTACATTTAAAAGCTTTCTAAAGGTCGTAGAAGGTTTGGATCAAATTGAAATTTGTATTTTTCCTTTCATTCATATTTATATGACCTCATAAACAAGTCGAATCGCAAACAAACATCATAGTGGGCCTTTCGAAGGTTTCCACAGTGGGTGTCATTATCACCACTTCTTGTGGTGTGGTCCACTTGAGCCTTGGATTTGCCTCATTTTTAGGCTTAAATTGAAAAATTGTATGGGAAAAATGGAAGAACGGCATGGATAAAGCTCATACATCATAGTGGGCCTCACAGAACCCTGCCTAGATGTAACGTCCTAGAAAAACTCGTATCGAAACTTGAGTTCAACTATGGGCGGAGCTGCCCGGTGGCCATACTCGACTAGCTAGTAACGACGAGGTGTACAGTGGTACCTAAAGTTAGAGTAATTAAGGTCGGGCGACTATTTATATGAATAACGAGCGCCTGAGATTGCCAGTGCGACTAGCCCCAAGATAAATTTTGAGGGCCCGCCCTTCTCGGGAGTGCCCCGAAACACCTCAAGGGACTTATACCGCGCATCGTGGGTCCGTTAGCCTCAAAACTATAGAACAATCTCCGTCTTACTGGGCTCGGCGTCCATCGTGGGATCCAAACTTGGATAGTGTCTAGAACTGCTCGACTTGATCCAAAGGACGGGTGTATGAGAAGTGCAAATACCTTAGAGAAGAACCTGAAACTTAAGTGAATTACGTTGTGCATTCTTTCGCGAAATTGAGAGTTTCGAATTGTCGGTTTACAACCAAACATAGCACGTAGGGTAAAGATAATTCCCCACATGCATCCGTATAACAACGACCCCGATTAAGCATCGATGACTGTTGATTTGACACAGATTCCCCACGGTCGATCTGCGTGTCCGATTGTGCCAAGGCTTTGTCCTAGCATAGATCCATTAGTGGGGGACCTACCCCATGGTGTAGATGAGCCCGCGGGCCCTCATGGGGGCCCCATTAGTTAGAAAAGACCTCCCATAAGGCATAGATGACAAATGAAATGACCTTAGGGCCATTTGTGTAGCATCTGGAACTATAAATAACTCCTAAATTGCACCATTTTCTCTCCATCCGAATTTAGAAACCTTAAATTGGGAGAAAGAAAAGGGAGAAGAGAGAAAGGGAGGAGAGAGATCAAAGGTGTGGTTGTTAGAAGAGATTTGCCCCTCTTCTTGTTGACTCGCGAGCCTAACCGCCACCATTCCCGCTGTCGGAACTCCTCCGGTGACGATTTATTGTAAAGCTACGAACCTTTCTTGTAGATCTTCAAATGGGTTTTTCCCAATTGTAACGAACCCATGTACTCGTGTAGGTGATCAACGATCCTTCATTGGAAACGTAACCTTAGGAACAAGTCTGAGTCAGACGTATTAGCAATAGGTGCGGACCATAAGTGCTTAGGCTGCAGTTTATCAATGCTATTGTTTCAGTTAATGATATGTGATGGCTAATGTAGAATTTACGTGATAACTTAGATGTAATTCAATTTATGTCCAATGAATTGTAAATTGTAGTATAGTGACACTTACGTGTTTGATGAAATGTTTAAATGAATAGATTACTAAACTTGATTATTGAATGTGAATCCTTTTATTTCAAATGCTAATTAAGTTGATTTGAATAAAAATTAGGACTACAAGAGTAGTCTTGTTAGCCAGTAAATTCCCAGATATGGGTTAACCGAATTAGGCTGGCCACCCCGAGTAAGTTCGATTGATTCAGGTCGAACACGGATGACCGATAGTGGCTCGAGCTGGGCATGTCTGACCTAATCTGGTGGATCCAACCCGATCCAACCCAATCCGAACCGAATCGACATCGTGAATCGGGGTGGATCAAGTAGGGCCATTTAGATCGACAGTTTTTCAGATCGTGGTCAATTCGGACTGATCCGATCCGAAACCCGATCCAAATGAATCCGATCCGACCCGATCCGGGGAGAGAGAGCGAGAGAGAGAGAGAGAGAGAGAGAGAGAGAGAAGAGAGAGAGAGAGAGAGAGAGAGAGAGAGAGAGAGAGAGAGAGTCTCGTGAAGCAGGCATGTGAAAACAGGAAAGAAGGAAAGAAGGAAAAAGCCCATCTCTTTCTTTCGTTCGCTCTATTCTCCTTTCTTTCCTTTCCCTTCTCTCCAGTCTCTCATTCCTTGCTTCCTTCTTTCCATTGACGAGATCCCAACTCTCTCTCTCTCTCTCTTTCTCTCTCTCTCTCTCTCTCTCTTCATGAATTCTTCCATTGCATTATCTTTTTCATTATCTCCTTTTCTATTATTCTCATTGTAGTAGTTACGGGCATTAATACATATAGAAGTAGGAAAACACACTTTGATTATTCGAAGAAATGTCGCATTCTGACGCCGGCATTCAAAAACCTATCTTTGAGATATTCTTAGACTCTCTTCCCGATCGCTTCCAAGATGCATTGAGCTGCGAAAACAAGCCCGATTTCAAAGAGCTCGATCTTGGCTCCCTTGTCTCGCCTCTGAGAACCCAAAGAGCACCTGGGTCTTTTGCAACAGCAAGTAGCAGTTCCAGCTCCATCTCCGAAAAGACTAGCAACAATGCTGCTCCTATCGCCATGCGATCCGATGTGGAAACCATTTAGGCGAGCTCTCGGGCTCCAGCGAAGGCAGCCCGATTGCCGCCGATCCGAACCGTGCCCAATCCGATCGACTCGGTTTTCCTGACCGAGTCGGACTCACATTGGATGAGGCCAGCAGTGGTTTGGATCGCTTCGAGTCAGATGACCCAGACTTGGTCCCGGATCGGATCGAGTTCGAATCAGGCCATGTAGATTTCGGATCGAGTCGAGTTGGACCCAATCCGATCCGACCCGGTCCAATGCCCAACTCTAATAGTGGCTGGGCCACTCGGGGTGCTTACGCATTCCATGCCGGTTATGCCGGTGTTCACCCACATCAACCGAAACTATCCAAAGAATCGGCTAACCATATATATGTTCACCATGTATGATCACAACTGCTTGAATTTGGGACACTCCCTTACCATTTGCAAAGGTCTACTATTAACCACTAGTGATGCAATCCTCAAGACTCGTGAGCCAGATATGGTGGTATGGGACACCATGTCGATGCTGTTGGTCTACACTAGGGTGACGAGCCTCCTCGTAGTGACCGTGAGCATTACTCTTATAACTTGCCTTTCGTATGCATTTAGCTGGGAGTGACAAATCCAAACAAATAAGGATAGGATCGCTGCGACTGTTCGCACCTAGTGATTCAGATGAGATCGATGACTCAAAGGGAGGTACCCTAGCTTCCCCAAATTGATGGATGAATAAGCCTAATTAATTAATCAGTTAGCATAACCATTCACCGCATCGCACTAGAATAGGATGTGGTGAATCAGGAGTTGAAGTTGCGTGTTGAGGGAGTGTTGTCATTCACAAACCTAGTTGTCGGAGTCGCGTGTTGAGGAAGTGTTGGATTGTAAGTGCATGCATCATTTCACAAACCCCATTATATGCATTAACAAAAATAATTAGGAAGTGGTTGTTTATATTGCTTTATCATTTCCTATACTGTTAGACTTGATAACATGTGTAATTCATGCTTTATGGAACCACTGAGTTAATCACTCTCCCACTCTAGAACGGTGTTTTAAAACACCAACCAGACGTTGATATAGATGCAGGGACCGCCGAGGCCGATGCATTGGACTAGGCGTGCATGGACGAGGAGGATGAGTTCTCCTACTTCCAGCTTTCAGATGGGCCGATGTAGGTCGCGCACTTCTCGAAAAGGAGCGTTAAACGCTCAGGCTTAGCTAGATGCCACATTGCCACATTTTTGTTAATGTTGGAATTATATATTGAATCCAATTGTAGACCCATACTCTGGATAATGATACTGTATATGTTTTGATTTACTTATCTGCTTTAATCGTGTTTATTCTAGAATATGTTACACTGTTTAGTATAATTCTATGCAGGCTTAAATGCCTAATGTAGAAGTAATAGAAAGTCCAGCTTCCGCAGAGTATAAGTGATGCCCGAAATATCGGGAGTCAAGCATTGTTCGACCCTCGAAATTCGAGGTGTTACACTAGATCAATTTTCGTCCAGGCAAGGGAAGGGGGTGCCGGTAGATTTTCATGTAAGGCATCTTGGATAGTGTGAATACATTAACATGGCCCCTAAAGGACCAGCCCATTAGGTCAACGGTTTAGATAATGTATATTACAACTTGAATCCATGATTTCAGAATCTGAACCGTTGATCTAATGGACTGCTCCTTTCAGTAAAATGTCAACTGTCATTGGTGTACTTCTTGCCCAATTGATGGTCTCGATCAATAATACGGCCTGTCCCAAGACTCAGATAGTGCACTCATGAAGTGGGCCACACATGTCCAATTGAATTGGGACGAATTTGGACAGCTGGACTTTTTCATAAAAGTTTGATTTGCCCAATCACAGCCAACATTTGGTCTAGGCAACAGTCACCGTGTACCCCACCTAATGAATGGCTCAGATCAATCACACCCGTGCCACCCACCTTGTATATGCATTGGATGGCTATCTTTAGTCGTGAAAGTCATAGTTCTGGAACTCACTGGTTTAACCCGAAACTCGGCTGATTCAACAAGAACGGTCAGCTGGGTTGACTCAATACAACTCATGTGACTCGACTGAGTCACTCACCAAGTCAACTGTTTGTTTTATGGCGAAAAAGTATATGAATGCAGCGAGTCGAGCACAATATCTAAAATAATATGAAAATTTTAGATCCACACTACATAATTTAAAATTAATTATTTAGATATTGAGTCGAGTCAGTCAAGCAAAAACATTGTTTGGTGGAGGGAATGATAGTATAGATCTTACAATAGAAAAGTGCAACATAAACAAATGGCCCTAGTACTATTTACTTTTTATGGAATTGAATCGATGGTTATGATTTCTTAATTAGGATAGTAAAACAAATACATATGCAATCATATTAACTAGAAATCATGAACTGGTGAAGAGATGGGCCACACACCTTAAGTCATGATGAATCAATGATGCACAACTTCATGGTTTAGGAGATATTGCATATGTAGCTTTTATGAGACTTGATTTAGTTTATATTTATTGTTTAGAAAATATGGTTATTGTTTAAATTTATAAATGAAAATTTGATATTATTTTGATTTGAGTGTAATCGACACTAATATTTTAGTTAATATCAACTAGACTTGAATGCTTTGTGTGTCTTTTGTATTAGTTCTTTACAGGAAAATGGAAGTGATACTTAACAAAATTAGAGAGAAACTTCTTTAATATTGTGATATATATCCATCTCTTATGAAGCTCTTACGCAAAAAAGAAAAGCTTGTGTAAAAAGAAATTCTTTAAATTTCCATTATGTGCACATGGCTCTTATAAGGAAAGGAAAGACTTGTGCAAAATGGAATTCTTTATTTCAATTGATTACATTATGTGTATATCGAAAGACTTGTGTGAAAAGGAATTCTTTATCTATACTCATCGCATTATGCACATATTTACTAGGACACTAGAATGGTGCTACCAGAGCATAGATGTGATACATACTATATGTGAACCATCTTATATTGCCTCTTTAAACGGATAGAAGAGTTTTATCATTTTTAGATGATTACTTTTGATGTGGATTCATATACCTTATGATAAATAAATTACCTTATATGTATTTAAATTTTATAAAAAATTTAAAATATGTATCATTGTCATGGATACCAAAGCATAATTGTGTAGTGGAAAGGTTCAACCTCACCTTAAAGGCCATGGTGTCTACTATGATTACTAATTCAACATTGTCCAATATTTTTATATGGTGATGCAGTCAAAACTATATTGTACATCATTAATCAAGTCCCTATTAAGGTTATATAAAAAATTGTATGGAGTTGTCTTGCAGGCATTGAGTTTTATTTTTAACTAGCAAGAAAAAAAAAAAAAACTTTATAATAATTGATTGTTGGATATCAAAAAAGTTAAAAAGTTTGAGATTCCATTATAACTATGAATACTCTAGGTTTTTAAAAATATTGAAAATAGTGTGAACCTGGTTGGCCATTGTGGGAGCGTGGATTTGGAACCCCTTGGATTCAGAACCCCCTTGATTTGAAATCCTTGTGTTTGGCACCCTGTATCCAAAAGTAGCTATGTGTAGTATATTTGCAACTGCTTGAATTTAATTACTAAATCAACTTTAATATTTCTAATTAGTGAATGTATGTAATGTTTAACACAATGGTTGTAATAAGCCTGCTGAAAAATGACGAAATTCCAAGTCTCGGATGGGCCACAAGCACAAGATCAGTTCGAGTGACTAACTAACAATTTTTAGCTGGCGATTTACATGGACAATGTTTGGACTGTGTTAATCTTCGTATTAAAGTAATTATAATGATGCAATTGATAATCTAATTATTTTGGGATATTATTGGTGGGTCATGTGTCTAATAGATTAATAGTCCAGTGACACACATGTTACGCATGCAACTCTCGGAAGGATTTTAGATGTAATCCAAGCTTTTACCATAAATTTTAAACCCCCTCTTTGAGGGGATTTGAAACCCCCATTTACTCTATGGTGCCAAACAATTAGGGATTTGAAATCTTCTCAAATCCCCCCAAATCCATGGTGCCAAATTAACGACCCCAATTCTCCGAAGTGATGCCATGAATTAAAACCCATGAATAACAATAAAATTTGAAATATAGAGAAGCAGCATCCAAATTTCAGACAGAGAAGCATCCATAAGAAAAATCCTACCCAATGTTGTATTATAGAATTCAAAACATAAAACTTAAATCTTTTGAAAAACTATTACATTATCCCATATGAACTGAAATCAGAAAAAAAAGATTAAAAAAAAAAATCTACTATCATCTATGGGTTTGATTGTGGGAATCTTTATTTGCTTCCATTGTCCTTCTATCCCTCCAAGCCAGGCAATCTAGTGCTGATCTTAGCCTATTGATCTCGTAGAAATCCTCCTCCACCTTGAGCGCAAGCTCTAGCAATCGAGCTCGAAGAACTTCCTTCTCCTCCTTCAGCTGTCTATTTTCATCCTCGAGTTGAAAATTTATTAAATCTTCAGGGTTTAAAAGAGATTTCAAAGCTTTTTCAAGTTTCGAACGAGCCATGTCTTTCGAGTTAGAAACCGGGAGAGGGAGAAAAAGACTAGTATGGAAGAAAGAAGGCAACGAGAGTGAAATAAGAGAGAACGGACGTTTTATAGAGAGAGAGAGAGAGAGAGAGTAGCCTGTGGGACGCGGATTTCCTGCAAAAACCTTTCGCAGGAAGTTCCTGCGCTGGAAACAGAGGTGGGGCCCACCGTGATGTTTCTCAGGAATCCACTCGGTCCATCTGTTTTTTGAGCTCATTTTAAGAATTTATACTAAATTGAGAAGGATCCAAGACTCAAGTGGTCCGTGCTAAAGGAAAAAATGGTTAGGGAAATTCCTACCGTTGAAACATACCTGGGGTCTCTTACATGACATCCATACCGTTTATTTCAAAACTTTCGTGGCCCCATGAATATTTCAACTGCGGACTTTCGATTCTGACATTTTCGGCCCACTTGAGTCTAGATCCTGATCACTTTTAGTCTCGTATCCTAAAATGATCTCACAAAACAGATGTACGTAGTGGATTTGTCACAAACATCACGGTGGGCCCCACCTCGGTTTCCAGTGCAGGAACTTCCTCTGAAAGCTTTAGCAGGAAATCCTCCTCCGGGGCTGTGTTGGGTATACAGAAATGTCCTTGACAAATCCATCATGTCCATCTGTTTTGAAAGACAACATTAAGACGGGATTCTAAAAAATTAGGTTGATACAAAACTCAGGTGGGCCACAGGAACAAAATAGTGTGAACAGCAATCTCCACCGTTGAAACTTTTCTGGAGCGATGTTCGTGTCTCATCCAAACTGTTCATAGAATTATTACCACTCAGATAAACTTTTGGAACAAATATCGTAATGATACAAAACTTCTGTCACTGCGAGGCGTTCAATCCCCACTGTTTCGTGTGGTATGACACAAGTGAGTTTTGGATCTGAATGATTTTTAGTATCCGGTTTTATCTTGTTCTTTCAAAATAGATGGACGGAGTGGATTTGTCATAGACATCTCAATGACCCTACTACACAGCTCTGGGTACAAAAAGATCCATGTGCCGCGGTCACACGCAATCCCCAAAGAGAGAGGGAGTTGGGAACGGGTTGGCTACTCCCCCTGACACCAGCCAATGGCTGATGGTTGGTGTTATACGGGACCCACCATGATGTATGTGTTACATCCATGCCGTCCATATATTTTTACAGATCATTTTAAGGCATGAGACAAAATATGAGATATATTCCAATCTCAATTCGACCACATTAAAAGAAACAGTGTTTAATGAGCGTCGACCATTAAAAACATTTTGGGGGCATAAAAGTTTTAGATCAAGCTGAGTTTTGTTTTTTTTTCCTTCATCTGGGCCTGTATGACCCAATCAACAGATTGGATGTCAATAAAAACAGTACAGTAGGCCTTAGGAGGATATTAATGGTGGATATCCAATCACTATTGTTTTCATGTGGTGTGGTACACCTGAGGTTTATATACCTCTCATTTTTGGGACCAAGCACTAAAATGATCTTTAAAATGGATGAAACACATACATCATTGTGGAGCCCACAGAGCACTGACCATCAGCCGCGGGGCTGGTGTCAGGGGGAGTAGCGTTGCGGTTTAGAAAGGATACAGACAAGCGACAGGAAAGTTCGGACGCGTTTTCCTGCCTTTCGCAGCAGTCAGTGGAATGCTGGGTGGGGCCCACCGTGATGTTTGGGAGAAATCCACCCCGTCCATCCGTTTTTTAAGATCGTTTTATGAAATTAGAAAAATATGGATCTAAAATTTAAGTGGACCATACGAGAGAGAATTAGGAAAAGAGTTGCCTACCGTTGAAACTTTTTTGGGATCCACATTGATGCTTATATGCCATCCAAACCGTTTATAAGGTCATTCCAACTACTATTAAGTGAAATCAGGAAAAGACGTAGCCCGATACAAAGCTTCCTTGGCCGAATGAATGCTTCAACGGTGGTCACTAAATCTCCACTTCTTCTTCTCGTCTACACACTCGAGTTTTGGATTCATCACATTAGTGATAGCATTTCTTAAAATAATCTTACCAAACGGATGGACGGGGTGGATTTCTCCCAAACGTCATGGTGGGGCCCACAACATCCCAGCCAGGAACTCCCTGCAGAGGCTTTATCAGGAAATCCGCGTCCGGAAAGTTCGCCGCGGGTTTTCTTCTATGGAGTTCCAGCGACACAAACTTTGTGGGGTCCACCAAAATTCCGTGTGAAATTCACACCGGTCATCCATCTTGTGGGTCCAAAAATAAACAATATACAAGACTCAAGTGGGCCACACCAACAGAAACGGTGGGGAAGCGGATTGGCTGGTGTACCACACACCAGCTATATAGCTGGTGTGGATACGTGTCGTGCGAAGACTAGCGCTCCTCCTCGTGAGTTATATGAACGGTTCAAAGGAGATCAAAGTTACATGGCCCCACAATGATGTATTTATTATATCCACACCGTTCATCCATTTTTCTAGATTATTTTAGAGCATTACACAAAAAATGAATCATATCCGAAGCTCAAATGAACCACACCAAAAATATTAGCGAGGATAATGATTTTCAACGTTAAAAAATCCATAGGCCCACCATAACTTTTATTTTCCATCCAATCTGTTAATAAGGTCACATGTATGAAGATGAAAAACAAATTTCATATTGATCGGAAACTTCCGTGACCCCCAAGAGGGTTTCAATGGTAGACATTCAATCCCCCACTGCTTTTTGCAGTGCGGTCCACTTTATCTTTAGATTTGTCTTATTTTTCGGTTCAAGCCTTACCACGAGCTCACCAAATGGATGGACGGTTTAGATATAACACATACCTCATGATGGGACCCATAGAACTTGCAAATGTTAATACACCAACTATATAGTTATATAGCTGATGTGTGGTAAGGGGTGTACATCCAGCCAAACCGAGTCGAGCTATAGCCTCAGCTTGACTTTACTTGGCTTGGCCACTGGCTGGCCTTAGCTCGTGCTTGGCTTGGATCGGTCCTCGAGCTTGACTAGCCAGCTCGGCTCAGTTTGGTCAGCAGTTCGGGTCGAATTTGAGCCAAGATCGAACTGAGTTCGCCATCAAGGCATTTTCACAAATGCTTGGATTGCACCATTAAAATCCATTTGTATGTGAAACAGAAGCAATGGTTTCACAGGTATTTTATCAAACACCTTCTAAGCAACTTAAAAACCAAGAAAAAAAGGATATTTGTTTCAGGTACATACCTTCCTTACCACCGCCACACTTCGTTGAATCATTTTATCAAACACTTGGTGAGCAACACCCTGATCCATAGCTTAACTGGTAGATTGAGTGGATATACCTCGTTTCAACACTTGAGGTCTTGGTATCGAGCCCTAGTTGTAACATCCTCGATTTTCACTGTTTTCGATTTCCAAAAATCGTTGAAATTTTTTTAAATTAACTTATAATATCACTTAACTGACCATTAACATCCAACGTTAGCTTATACACGATTAGACCATGTGCGAACCGTCAAGCCAGGTAGCCCGATTACACTTAGTGACAGCCCATACGGACCATACCGTGATGTGGTCCAGTCTGGTCACGATCAGACCATGTACGAGCCGTCAAGCCAGGTAGCCCGATTACACTTAGTGACAGCCCGTGCGGACCATACCGCGATGTAGGAACGTCAGAAAAATCTAAAAGTTTAGGGAATTATAGATCTCATTGGCTTGTTGTCCATCGCGGACTGCGGACCCAGTGGACACCCAGAATTGAAATCTAGCACTTGCCAAATGCACCCCACCAATGCCAGATTGAAATCTGGCATCACTTGAATGAAACTAAGATTCTAGGCTTTTCAACTGTCGAATCTCTTCTACGTTTACGGTGAAGGTCTATTGTATTTTTCTACGCCCGTCCACCAAGTTTGGGACCTGATCGTGGAACGGTGACCGTTGATCGCGAATCGGACCCGTACGACCAAACCACATATCCGATCGTTCCCAAAATTTGCATGGCCCTGCATCGGGCCATGGAGCACCTACCCTATTAATTTCATAGCCAGAGGGCCACCAGAAATGCCCCATCAATCAGAATGGGTCTCCTATGTCCATTTAAAGATCGGAACCTTATGCTCAAACCCCATATTCGTTCATCCGTTTGATCTCAAATTTTGTATGGCCCCTCATCGGGCCATGAGACACCTACACCCCGAATTTGGTGGCCGGAGGGGTGATAGGGCCGCCTCAACATCAAATAGAGTCCTAGTAGGATATTTTGAGAAATTATGGAAACTTAAGGCCAAAGGGCCCAATTCTAGGGAATAAACCCTAGCCTTCTCTCATAACCCTTCCACTCTTCCAACAACAAGCCATCTCTCTCTCATAACTTCCTTCAATCTCCCACCACCAAACCTCTCTCCCTCATAACTCCACAAATCTCCAACAACCCATCATCCCTCCCTCATTGTTTCACCGTCTCCCATCAAGCTCTCCCTTTTGTAGCTTTCACCATTCTCCAACAACCAAGGAGAGTAAAGAGTGAAGAGAAAGTGGGTGGAGAAGAGCAAGGTGGACCTTAGATCGAGGTGGGGCCCAAGGAGATCAACCCTTTCAACTCCCTGCCTCTCTTTAAAGGAGAAACCCTCCACCACTACCACAACAATCGTCCGTTAGTCGTCTAGGTAAGATCCTTCACTTCTTCTTCCTAGAATCCATGTATTGAGAGGAGATTGGCTTGAATTTCTCACATGCAAGAGTTTATTTTTAGGGATTCCGGCCGATCGACCCAAAGCCCTCTTTCTTAGGACGTTTCCTCAATCTCCAACGATCTGAAGGTGCGGACTATTACTCTTAAGTGGCTTAGCACCAATTTTAGTATGTGTTTAATGATTTTGGTTGCTTGAATGCTATGTTTGAATGATCTAGAGAAGCCCTAAGACTCGTATGTTTGTTAAAATTGTATGTTTGGCTCCCATATGATGTTGTTCTTGCCTCTCACATGATTTTGTGTATGGACGATTATATGCTCATGCCTTGTTTGATTTTGTCATATGATGTGCCCTATAACATGTATGATTCCTTGATTTGTGTGTATTTTGGCTCTAAGGGAGGTAGGAAGTGCTTAACTTCCTCACTAACCTACACAATACACACACACCTTATTCATGATATTATTAGCTTTACATGTTAGTAGAAATTTAGAATTTTATGTTAAGAAGCATGAGAACATGATGTTGTTTATGTTAGATGGTGCATTGATAGTTGGCATGTTATGGATACCCTTCACCCTCTTGGGTTGGTCAGGGACATGATGAGAGACGATAGTCCCATCGGTAGGACTACACTAGGACTAAATCCGTGGGTTTGGGCGGGTGTGTTCAGGTGGTTGTAGTTCGACTACATGGGTCCCTTGTGCCCAAGGTCACTCGTCTCACTCTCACCTGACTCTTGTGGTCTAGCCTACCGTCTGACCAACCTTGTTTGTTAACCCTGTTTGCTCACCTTTGTATGGAACCTGGAATACCTTACAACCATTGTAGCCCATTGATAATTAGATTGCAACTGGTCCACAGTCTCGTGAGCCGGGCATGGTGGAATGAGACACTGTGTCCGAGCTGTCGGCCTATGCTGGGGTACCGTGCCTCCTCGTAGTGACCGCGAGCGATCTCTTTCTCTTGGCACTCATCATGTGCTTGAAGTCGAGGATGAGAAACCCGACAGGATCACGGACTGCGGGGCCTCGGCCTAACGCATTGATGGTGCCTTGGCCTCGCAACCAGTTTAGGGCATTGATACGTGGGATGTATCAGATTCCCCAACCTACTGGATGAATGGACGTAACTAATAACTCGGCTAACACGATCGCATTGCATCGCATTAGTTAAGGTGGCGACTCGGAAGTCGAAGTTGCTCTGAGGGAGTGTGGTCATATGCGATCATTAGATGGAGTCGCTCGAGGGAGCGTTGTGGCGAGGGTATGCATCATATCATCCCACATGCATGCATTTTATTAAGAGTTGTTAGGTATTTATGATTGACTGCTTTTCATTAAGTTCATATTAAAATTGATGCTTGTTACTACTTAAGACTAATAGCACCAACTGAATTGATCACTCACTCTCACTCTGGGACGGTGTTTTAAAACACCACCCAGACTCTTCAGTAGCTGCAGGTAGTGGTGAGTTCGTCGAGCCGTGCGGCGCGACATCGATAAGGGGATGATCTGTCCTACGTTCAGTCGAAGGGCGGTTCCCCGTTGGCCCGGTAGATGGGATTTGGATCGCTGAGTAGCGAACTCAGCTCTATTCTCTTGGACTTATGATTCTTGTGATTTTTGTTGGGCGACCCCTTTATATTTTTTTGGATTTTTACATGTATATATATATTTTTCATTCCAGTAGACTAGTCGTGAGTGTGTTTCATGCTCCAAGTAATTCCAAGGTGCGCATCTAAACTTGATTAATTATAAAATCATAAAATTGATGATAAGTGACACTCGGGAACTTGGGAGTCGAGCATATGCATGACCCCAATTTTTCAGAGCGTTACACTAGTGGGGTGGCTAACAGTGCATGTATTGATAGTTGGTGTGTACTAACAAGCTAACCAAAAAAAAAAAAACACTTGGTGAGCAACATCAATGGAAAAGTAACTGAGTCACCGAACTGGTTCGATCCAAGTTCGATTTGAGGTGGATTCGATCCGAGTTAAGTCGAGCTGGGGCAGCTTGAACTCGGCTCGAACTCATTTTCAAGCTCAAAAAATCTGCTTGACTCGGCTCGAACTCAACTTCGAACTGAGTCGAATTGAGCTTTTTCGAGTTGAGTCGAGTGAGCTAAACGAGCTCGGTTCATGTACACCCTTGTGTGTGGTACACCAGCCAATCCGCTTCTAACTATGGGGACTGAACTTGTACCATTGGAACTTTATTGGAACCCTCAAAGGTTTTGGATAAAGCTGGATTTTATGTTTTGCCTTTATCTTGATGGGAATCACATTATCAACGGATTAGATAGCGTATAAACATCATAGTAAGCTCAGGAAGGTTTCAACGAGGACATTTCCATCTACACTGTTTCCTGTTGTGTGGGCCACTTGGCTCTTAGATCTGCCCAATTTTTGAGATATCAGCAACAGAAAAAATTAATGGTCAGGGTAGATTTTACTTGGTAACCTTGGTAAACCTAAAATCGGATTGCCTACTGAGTTACTCAGTAGGCTCTTATCGTACTTGAATAAACTCAGTTGGGCCCACCTTGAATGTATGTGGTCTATCCACGCTATCTGTGATCATACCACAAGAAATGGCGGGGATAATGATTTCCACGGTTGAAACCTGGCTAGGCCCCACAGTAATATTTATTTGCCGTCTAACTTGTTCATAAGGTCATAAAGACATGTATGAACAGAAATAACAAATATAAGCTTGATCCAAAACTCATGTGGCTTCAACAAATTTTCAACTGTAAAAGTTCAATTCAACTGTTTTCTGTGGTGTGGTCCATTTGAACGTTGTATATGCTTCATTTTTTGGATCAAGCCCTAAAATTATCCGAGAAAATGGATGGACGGACCAGATAAAATACATAAATCATGGTAGACATCAAACAGTTTACTCAGTACGGTAAGAAAAACGCAATCCGCTTCCGGTAGACCTCACAGGGCTTTTGTAGTGCAGGGATTCCATGTAATAGGCTGCACGGACAGCCGATTGGGGGCGGTGAGACCCGGCCTCACGTAAGACAGTGCAGCCCTTACCATGGGATTACCGTGGGGCCCACCTTGATGTATGTATTATGTATCCACACCATTCATCCATTTTTTAAAGATTATTTTAAAGCATTATTCAAAAAATGAAGCAGATCCAATTATCAGGTGTACCATAACATAAAAAACTGGTCATTAACTATTAATGAGATAAAATAGTTTTGGATCAAGCTGATACTTGTTTTTTCCCTTCATCCAGGATTATGTGTCCATATCAATAGATTGGAT
The DNA here is from genome assembly GCA_021015155.1 of Magnolia officinalis. Classification (NCBI taxonomy): domain Eukaryota; kingdom Viridiplantae; phylum Streptophyta; class Magnoliopsida; order Magnoliales; family Magnoliaceae; genus Magnolia; species Magnolia officinalis. Next base: position 12,421,693 of record JAJHSJ010000008.1, read on the forward strand.
GGTAAATAAACACCACCAAAATATTAAGGTGAGCCCTAAGAAGTTTTTAATGGTAGGATAGTCAATCACCACTGTTTCTTATGATATGGTCCACCTAATAATTAGATTTGCTTAATTTTTGAGATAATAACTTAAAATTATCTGAAAAAATGCACGGACGGAATGGATACATAATTCATACATCAAGGTGGGCCCCACGGTAAGTACTACACTGTCTTGGACGCGGACGGCGTCCTACCCACCAGTCCGGGCAGAGCTTTATGGGACCCACTGTTATGTAAGTGTTTTATCCACGTTGTTCATCCCTTTTCTTAGATTATTTTAAGCTATGATCATAAAAATGAAGTTGGTCCACACTCCGGTGGACAACACCAAAGGAGGCTGCAGTGATAATGACACCCATAGTTGAAACCTTTCCAAGGGCCACTGTGATTTTTTTATTTTTAGTTTTTCAACGATCCAACCTATTAATAAGGTCATTTATACATGGAAGAAGTGAAAAATAAATAAATATCAGCTCGATCCGAAACTTCTCCAGCTTCAAGGAAGTTTTTAATGGTGGAAGTTCAATCCCCGCCTTGTCGTCCACTTTAGCCCTCATAACTTAAAATGATTGAGAAAAATGATGAACTATGTAGAGAAAACACTTAAATCAAGGTGGGCCCCACAGATCCCTGCCCAAGTAGGACGCATTCCCGTCCACCGTCTTGGCTTGGGTGAGGCGGGGTCTCACCTAATCAGCTCTATGCTGCGGGAAACTCTCTCACACCATGATGTATGTATAATATCACCGTCCATCCATTTATTGAGATTGTTTTAGAGCTTAAATTAAAAAATTAGGTAGATACAAAGCTCAAGTGGACCATACCAAATAAACCAATGAAGGGGCTACTCATGAACTGGTTGTGCCTTTGGAAGGTAATGGTAGGAATCATTGTACCCATTGCTTTCTGTTGCCGGATTCGTTTGTGACAGGCGGACGCGTATGGGGTACTACCCCACCTGTTTTGAGTTCGGACAGGCTGCCGTGATGTATGGATTTCATCCGCACCATCCATTCATTTTTTCATATCATTTTAAATTATGATCCTAAAAAAAATAAGAAATAAAAAATCCAAGGCTAAGTGGGCCACACATTGAGGATTAAATTAATTCCTACTATTGATAAATTCTTAGAGACTACAAAAATTTTGGATCAAGATGATATTTGTTTTTTAACATTTTGGATGGAAAATATACAACAAAGTGGGCCCTAAGAAAGTTTCAATGGTGGGTGTCCTCAGCACAGTTGTTTCCTGTGATGTGGTCCACTTAAGACTTTGATTAGCCTTTTTTAAAAAATAATAATCTAAAATAATATGAAAAATAAAAAATAAAAAATGGATGAACAGTTTGAATAACAGCCATACATAACGGTAGTCCCTCGTAGCCTCTGCTTGTCCCACATCGGAACAGGTATGTCCAATTGGCAAGGTTGTTTTAGGGCATAAGCTTAAAAACGAAATGGATTCTAAGCTCAGGTGGACCACTTCAGGGAAAGAGCTGGGACAATAATTCCCACCGTTGAAACATTACATACTTTCACTATATATTATAAACCCCTGTAAATATAAACACAATAGGAGGATTTCAAATCAAGTGGTTCCGAAGCCACACATACCCTAAGGATACTGAAAATAGTGTGAGTGCTAACTTTCCGAATTGATGCCATGAAAGATAAATTAAAACTAAAAAATAATAGCAAATTTTGAAATATAAAGAAATAACATCCAAATTTCACATAAAGAAGAAACATCCATAAACAAACTCAAACTCCTAGAATTAAAATTATAAATCTTTCAAAAAAAAAAAAAAAACTATTGCATTATCCTCAACCTTTCGGGATGTGAGAGCTTAAGGATTCCTAGATGAACTGAAATCAGAAAAAATTCTTGTATCAGCTATGGGTTTAGATGTTGGAATCTTTATTTGCTTCCATTGTCCTTCTATCCCTTAAAGCCAAGCAATCCAATGCTGATCTTAGCCGATATATCTGAGAGAAATCATCCTCCACCTTGAGTGCAAGCTCATGAAGTCGAGCTCGAAGAACTTCCATCTCCTCTTTCAGTTGTTTATTTTCCTTCTCGAGTTGCAAAAACTGCGATGTTGTATCTTCTTTCTTGAGTTGCAAAAACTGCGATGTTGTATCTTCCTTCTTGAGTTGCAAAAACTGCGATGCTTTTTCAATATTCAGTTTCCTTTGGGTCTTTTTAAATTCTTCAATGTTTGAAAGAGCCATGTTCAGTTTCCTTTGGGTCTCCTTAAATTCCATGTTCAGCTTCCTTTGGGTCTCTTTAAATTCTTCAATGTTTGAATAACCCATGTCTTTCTAGCTAGAAACTGAGTGAGAGAAAGTAAGGCTTGTATGGAAGAAATAAGGTAATGAAAGTGAAGAAAGAGAGAGGACGTTTTATAGAGAGAGAGAGAGAGAGAGAGAGAGAGAGTCGTAGTTTAGAAAGGAGACTGACAGGAAAGTTTGCGGTGAGTTTCCAGAAACATAAAGACTTGTGGGGTCCACCATGATGTATTTATGAAATTCACTCCGTCCATACATTTTCTCACGTAATTTCTCAATTTGGGTCAAAAAATGAACTATATCCAACACTCAAGTGGGCCACACCAATGGAAACTGTGGAAATTGAATCTGCACCATTGAAACCTTATTGGGACCCGCAAAAGTTTTGGATGGTGATGGTATTCATGTTTTACTTTATTCTGGTGGGAATCACATTATCAACGGTTTGGATGGCGTATAAATATCATTTTGAGCCCTAGGATGGCTTCAATGATTGGCGTTTCAATCCACACTGTTTCCTGTGGTGTGGCTCAATTTGTTATTATATCTGCCCAATTTTTGTTATTTCATGCTAATATGATCAGAAAACACTGATGGACAGATTAGATTTAACTATTAAGTCTCAGTGGACCCCACAAGGCTTTGTATTGCAGGAATTCCCTGTTGTAGGTGTTGGAGGAAACTCGCTTCTAGGAAAGTTGCCGGATTCGGCTATGACACCTGTTTTGGGCGGACGCGATGAATCACCGAATCCATCCAGGTCGGTGGATAGCGGAAGCGGATTGCGTACAGACTAAACTCTGTGGGTCCACCATGATTTATGTATTTTATCCGCTCCGTCCATCCATTTTACCAGATAATTTTAGGTCTTAGACCCAAAAATGAAACATATAAAATGTTCAAATGGACCACACCAAAGGAAACAGTTGAATTGAACGTCTACGGTTGAAATTTTCTTGGGGCCACAGAAATTTAGGATCAAGTTTATATTTATTTTTTCCCTTCATCCATGTCTGTATGATCTTATGAACAGGTTGGATGAAAAATAAACATCATTGTTGGGCCTAGCAAGGTTTCAACGGTGGATATCATTATCTCCGCTGTCTCCTGTGGTATGGTCCACTTGATCTTTGGATATGATTCGATTTTTGGCCCAACCCCTTAAATTAGATGGAAAAACGAATGGACGGTTTGGATAGATCACATACATTCAAGGTGGGCCCAACTGAGTTTACTCAGTAAGATAAGAGCGTACTCAGTACGCAATCCAATTTCATGTGGAGCACACCTTGATGGATATTATTATATCCACGCCGTCCATCCGTTTCTCCAGATCATTTAAGTCATGATCCAAAAAAAAATGAAGTAGATCCAAATCCCAGGTGGACCACACCACAGAAAACAGTGGTAATTGAACAGCACCGTTAAAATCTTGTTGGGACCGCAAAAGTTTTGGATCAAGATGATATTTGTGTGGTCCCTTCAACATGTCGGTGTGACATCATCAGGTTGGATGGCATGTATGTCCGTGACAAATCCACTCCCTCCATCTCTTTTAAAAGACCAAAATAGGAGAGGAGTCCAAAAATCAGTTAGATCCAAATTCAGGTGGGCCGCACCAAAAGAAACAGTCAGAAGGGAAACCTCCATCGTTGAAACTTTCTTGGAGCTGATCATGGTATTTTTATGGCAATTTCAAACCGTTCACATGGATTATTACCCATCAGATATAACTGTTGGTACAACTGCAGTTAGAGCTGAGCATCAAGTCTAGTTAGACCGAGTTAGAGCTGACTCGACTCAATCCGGTTTTGAAATAGGCCTGGCCCAAACTCGATCTGACTTGATACCGAGTCCTACATGCCTGACTCGATCCGAGTTTGGTTTGCCCGGGACTGATCCGGACCAAGTCCGATCCAGTTAGAAGTACCGAGTCGGATCAAGTTGGCAATTGGTACCGAATCATATTGAGAGATGAGGGAGGGAGAGACCGAGAGAATGGAGAGGAGAGGAGAGGCGAGGAGGATGATGGTGGTGAGTAGTTGCTGGGCTTGGAAAATGAGGAAGATGAGGGAGGGAAAGAGAGATTTTGGAATTGAGTCAGGGTAGGGTGCGGGGGTAGGAATAGAGAGTTGGGTTTCAGATTGAATCGGGTCTAACCGGATCAAGTTTCGGGTCGAGTCGGGTCGAGCTGAACCTGGTTTGAGTTTGGATTGAGCGAAGCCTACTCGGTTCGACTGACTCACCCATTCGATTCAAGTCGACTCTGAGTCGGACGAGCCGAGTTAGCCTAATCGAGTTATCCGGTGCCAACCTCTAACTGCCGCCCCCAGACGTTCAATCCCCACTGTTTCGTGTGATATGGCACACCTGAGTGATCTGCCTGATTTTTAGATTCCTGTCATATCGTGGTGTGGGGCCACGCCTAGTCACCATGATGTATGTGTTTCATCCACGCCGTCCATCCATTTTGCCAGATTATGTAAGGCCTCAGGCCCCAAAAATGATACCGATCCAGATCTCAGGTGGGCCACGCCACAGAAATCAGCAAGGACATATACTCCCACAATTGAAACATTCCTAAGGCCCCCCATGATGTTGATTTTCCATCTAACATGTACATAAGATCACACACGACCGGGATCGTGTGGGACCCACCCAGGCACGTGTGGAATCATCCCCGGGTCTTAACAAATGAAGCAAACCCAAATCATAGTGAATCACACTGCCGGAGCCAACTGAAACGTCCACCGTTGAAACCATGGGCCCACAACGATGTTTGTTTGACACCTGATCCAGGGACTGGAACCTGCCGTGGATTCCCACAATCATGTATGTAAATTAGCCCGGTGGCCCACCCCATCTGACGATGGAAAAGGGCTATGGGCCCTGGTGGGCCGACCAAAATGAGGCAGATCCAAATTCAAATGGACTGACTGCACCATAGGCATCAGGGAATTCATGGGCCCACCCTAATTTCGTTTTCCATGTCATCTGGAGTCGCACTCCCGACTCCCACAGCTACCCGGACGCGGATTGCGTCGAAACCTCTCCAGCAGGGAACGGGCAGGAGCTTTGGGTGGCCAACGTGATGTATGGTTCTTATCCACACCGTCCATCCATTTTTTAGTATCATTTTATGACATAATACCAAAAATGAGGCAGATCCAAGCCTCAAGTGGACTACACAATGGGGATTAAACTCTTACCATCAAAAACTTCTTAGGGCCACAGAAGTTTTGTATGGAGCTGATATCTGTGTTTTCTCCTGTTTTCTCTTCATCCAGGTCTATGTAACTTTATGAATAGGTTGGATGGAAAATAAACGGTGGGCACTCAAAGCTCCTGCCCATTCCCAGCTGGAGACTGGCGGGGGTAGGACGCAATCAGCGTCCGAGCTACCCTTACTTTTGACTCCGAAAGCGGGCCACAGGCCCTTATGGGCTGATTGCCAATACAGTAATTCCAAATCTGTATGGGCAACCTTGCTGCCGCCGTTATGGGACCCATCCTGGGGTCCCACCTTACTGATGTGTTGTATATCCTACCGTCCACGTGTCAGGGGTGTGGGGTCCATTAGAGGTGGTCCACCATGAGAAACATTGATGATTGAACGTCTACTATCAAGACCTTCCTAGTGCATGCTGTAACGTTTATTTGCCTTCCAATCGAGGTGTGGGGCCCATGTTGGGGTCCCACCATGGTCTATCTGTTGTGTTCATGCCGTCCATGTGTTGTGGTTGGGACACCCACCATTGGAAACTTCCCTGACACACGTGATGTATGGGTTTTGTATCCATACTGTCTAGCAGTTTGGAGTTGGCCCACCACGCAGTGGGGCCCATGTGATATGTCCATAAGATCTACACCGTCCATCCATGCTCCAGCCTATTGAACTGCTACCGTTGCGAACGGTTGGGACCCACTGTTACAACATGTGTGGGGTGTTGGAAATTATAAAGATTAATATTATTTCTGTATAATGTGGAAACTGAAAATAAAAATTAACTTGAATAAGGACAGGCTGAAGCACGTCTGGGACGCTGTCCTTAAAGCATTATTTGTCCTTACTAAAGTGAATTGAGTATATTGATAGGTTACAGGCAAACTACTTCTAGGATACGACGAGCTTGGTATGGGTTTGCGTTCAGCAAACACAAAGGCCCACCAAATGAAACACTTTTACACAATCTGGCAAAAATACAAAAGAAAAATCCCAGAAGAAAAAAGAGAAGAAGAATATTTAATTTAGACCACTGCACTGGTTAGTTCTTCAGCCACTGATTCGGTTGAACCGTTCTAGACCACACCGTTGGTCTGTTCTTCAAGCAAAGGTTCAACTCTTGCTGTCTTGCTGGAATCACTGGAGTATTGGAGAGGAGTAGTGGGCTGTCTCAGTTCGTATGGGTCTGCTGGAGTGGGTTAAGAGATGAATTGGAAACCCATCCAGGCACTTCTTTTATAGGCTATGGTGGCTGGGGGTTATGGTCCAGGGAAATAAATCCCATGACCGTTTTCTTGTTGTTGGAGAAAACTAACCGTTTTATAGTCGTTTGGATCCTGCACTAATGGCATAGCTGTTACAGTTTTTGTCGTTGCCTCTATATATATTGGAGGACTCTCATTCAGTCCTCTAGTCTCTCCTTTAGCCAGCCATCCGCTTGCCACTTAGTGGCATAATGATGTAAACGTGCGAAGTGCAAAGTGCGCCACTAGCGCCTCTACAGCCACACTGCCTCACATGTTCACACCCTTGCACCGAGCCTGCGTGCGGGTGTTCCAGTGAACACGCAAGGTCCATAATCCTTAGACTAGGTAAACAAATATTATAATACTCCACTATTTTCATTTAAACCACATAATTTTCTCTTCCATATCCCATGTGGGACTATTCTTAAAAACTCACAAAAAAGATGTTTTTCAAACCTTTTTTATATATTATATTATTATTACTTATTTTAAAATATATATTTATAAAATTAATATTTTACAACATGGGGACCCCACCCTGATGCCAATTGCTAACCAACTTATTCTTATGGTCACGCTCACGCATGGTTGAAGGGGGAAAACAATATCAGTTTGATTCCAAGCTAGGTGGGCCCCACCGTTGCTATCAATTGGGAAACTTATGCTTACCCTTGAAACCTTTGTGGGGTCCACCGTGATGCCTGTTTTATACCCAGCTTGCCCATCGGTTTTTTCCTCATCTTTTTAGTGGGCCCACCTGCGCTCGTGAGGAATCCACACCACCCGTCCCTTCTGCCATGCTCAAATGCAGCAGATCCAACTTTCAGCTGGGCAGCACTAGAAGGAAGCAGTGGTGTTTGGACAGACACTCTGCACTCTTTATAGGCCCGCTGGCCTCATGTGAGGCCTGTCGTGGATTCCACCGCGCTGTATATGCCTTATCCTAGCCGTCCACCTGGACTGGGCCACCCACCCTTAGAAACCTTCTTAATAAGGCCCATCATGTTGTATGTGTTCTACCCACGTCGCCCATTCCTATTTATCACATCATATTCTTAGGCTTGAGCCCAATATTGGGACTAATGATGGCCACCAATTGATTCTTTTTAGGCCCCACCATAATGTCTATTCACCCTCCAACCGTTTGGGGCCTAACCATCTGTAAGAGTTGTAGGCGCCCGCTATGATGTTTATTCACAATCTGACTCGACCATGGGACCCGCTCTGATGTTTGTTCACGATCTAACTCGACCATGTGCCCTCTTTGATATGTGTATTGTCACCGTGTCTCCATTACGACAGCCTTATTGTGTGTTGTAGCCACGCATTTTCCAAACACGCCCAAACATTGAGTGTGGAAATTCAAAATGTTGACATATACAAATGCATTCTTATCCAAACACTATGAGTGGTAATGACAATTCCCACGCTAACTTGCTACAGTGTCGCAAATACCATGATGGGACAGTTTTACATTGCACTACAATACTATACATGGATCCAAACAAGCCCTAGATGTATGGGGATCTGTTGTTCGGGTCTCACACTTTGCCTATGTTGAGATTATCTTAGGGCCATGCTTAGTTACTTTTGAACCACCTTCTTAGCTATGTTTGGGGATGGTCGCCCCGTTTAGATGCCAATAGTAGTATGTTTTGACTGCTTGTGTCCAGGCTCGTTGAATAGGGCCAATGGTTTGAAAGCCCACTCACATATAGCCTTATGGCCTCAATGGACTTGCTGTGAATGATGTACTTGTGTGATGCTTTAACGACACTTCTTGGATGATTTATATGGCATTACATTAGCCTTCTGTACAATATTTATGCTTATAATTATTATAGCACTTCTAGAGAAAATCCACCACATTAGCTATTTGTACTATGTTTATACTTATAATTGTTATAGCAATTGTAGAGAAAAACCACCATAACATGAGTGTGTGTATAAAAATAATAATAAATAAATAAAAATCGCAATGGGTGGCCCACCTGAATTTTGGAACAGATGACTTTGGTTATTTTCCTTCATTCATGTGAGCCACACCCGACGAACAGATTTAAAGAAACATACACACCATCGTAGCCCACATAAAAAGCCCATTCATGTGGTGTGTCCCACCTGACTTAATGGATCTGGCTGATTTTACACAGGGCCTAACGAATCACACAAATACACAAATCACTTAATATCGCCAGTTTTCGAGAAAATATATCAATGTGTAGTAAGTTCGCGACATTAGGGTCAGTAATTGTGTATCAAGCGTCACACGATGCCAGAGTATAAAAAACTCCAATTACGCTGTCCACCACGCATTCAAAATCACAAACTTTCAATGAGAAGGTCGACAAAAACATCAAATTCCATAAACCAAAACGAAGATTAGACATTTACAGCAATTCCAAACCATCAAACACCTCAGATGATATCATAAACACTAAAACCATAGTAACAACCTTCAAAGACCAAGAAATTACAATCATGCCACCACGAATCGGCCTCCCCAAAAAAACCCCTAATTCAAGAGCTGGTGAATTTCGTGACGGCCTTCGTCCCTTCAGAGACGGCGTGCTTGGCGAGCTCACCAGGGAGGACGAGACGAACGGATGTCTGGATTTCCCTCGATGTGATCGTGGGTTTCTTGTTGTAGCGGGCCAGCCTCGACGATTCCTGAGCCAGCTTCTCGAAGATGTCGTTGATGAAGCTGTTCATGATCCCCATCGCCTTGCCGGAGATTCCTATGTCGGGATGAACCTGCTTCAAGACCTTGAAGATGTAGATCTTGTAAGTTTCAGCGTGCTTCTTAGATCTCTTCTTCTTCTTGTCTCCGGATGCTCCTTCCTTTGGAAGCCTCTTCTCTGCTTTTGGCTTCTTTTCTGCAGGAGCTTTCTCCGCCTTCTTTTCTTCTGCTGGCTTCTTCTCCGCTGGCTTCTTCTCGGCCTTGGGCGCCATTGGAGAGAAACAGAGGGGCAAGATCGTAAATTTGAGGAAGGGTTTGGGAGAGTAGAGGAGAGCGATTAGATATCAGATGAGGGGATGGAAAGCTTTATGTAGGAGAGGGAAATGGGGATTATTGGAGGGTTCGGTTTGACGCGGATTGCTGAGCTGGAGTAAGTTTTCGGCGTTGGATTTGATGATTTGGGAGCGGGTATTGACGGCTACGATGTGGTTGTAGCTTTTTCAACAGGTGGAGGGTGTTCGGGATTTGTGCTTGCAGATTGTGAAAGCAACCCGAGGTTTGGACATTACTACTAAAATGCCCTTCCACCATTAAAAAATTCCTGTATTTATTATATCTACACCGTTCATCTATTTTTAGAGTTTATTTTAGAGCATTATCCAGAAAATGAATCATATCCCAAGATCATCTGGACCACACCATAAATAGCAGAGGAGATGATGATTTTCACCGTTAAAAAATTTGTAGGGCCCACCATAACGTTTATTTTACATCCAATCTCTTCATAAGGTCACAAGTACCTGAATGAACAGGAAAAACAAATTTCATATTGATACAAAACTTATGTAACACCAAAAGGGTTTCAATGGTAGACGTTCAATCCCCACTGATTTTTGTATTGTGGTCCAATTGATAGTTAGATCTGTCTTATTTTTAGTCTCAAGCCTTAATACGAGCTCCCCAAATGGATGAACGGTTTGGATATAAACCATACCTCATGATTAGATCCACAGAACTTACTGAATACAGCAACTATACAGCTGGTGTGAGGTACACCAGCCAATCCGCTTCCTTCTTTTCCATCTAACCTGGAAGCTTTTAACAGTGGCCAGTTAATCATTCAGTTGCGGAAATCGGATTGGGTACTGAGTTACTCAGTACGCTTTTATCGTACTGAGTAAACTCAGTTGGGCCAACTGTGAGTTTATGCAGTTTATCCACACCGTCCATCCATTTTTACTGCTAATTTTAGGGGTTGATCCCAAAATTGAAGTAAATCCAAAGCTCAAGTGGACCATTACACAGGAAACAGTGTGGAATAATGATTTCCACCATTGAAACCTTCATAGGGTCTAAAGTAATTTTTATTTGACATCCAACCTTTTTATAAGATCACAAAGACATGGATGAAGAGAGAACACAAACACCAGCTTGATCCAAAACTTCTTTGACCTCCAAAAAATTTTCAATGGTAGAGGTTCAATCCAACTGTTTCCTGTGGTGTGGTCCACTTTGAGATTTTAATTTGCTTCGTTTTTAGGTTCAAACCCTAAAATTATCTTTTAACATGGATTAACGGAGTGGATAAAATAAATAAATAACAGTGGACCCCACACTGTTTACTCAGTAAGCTAAGGGTACTGAGTTACTCAGTACGCAATCCGCTTCCTCAGTTGCGTCGTCCACGTTAGATTTGGATTTATCTCATTTTGCAGCTCTGCCCTAAAACCATCTGGAAATATGGATGGACGGCGTGGATAAGACACATGCCCAAACAACAGCGTCCAGTGGCTACTGGTTACGGACAGAGTCAGTAGCGAATCCACGCCCGAGTTTCCTACAACACAAACTCCCGTGGCCCTTGAATTGTCCATGTGAAATCTTCTCCGTCCATCCGTGTCGCCAGCTGATGTTACGTTATAAATGCAAAAATGACCCACATCCAATTTTTAAGTGGGCCACACCATAAGAAACACTGGGAATTAAAACGCTGACCGTTGAATCCTTCCCGAGATCACCCTCATGTTTAAATGCCATCCAACCCGTTCATGAGGTGAATCCCATTAGGATGAGAGAAATACGTAAATATAAGCCTGATCCGTTACTTCTGGTGGACCATCGAGGTTTCAACGGTAAGCGCTTAGACCTGTTTCTTGTGTTATGGCCCAGTTGAGTATTGTATCTGTTTCATTTTTGTTTCTCATCACAACATGATACGGTGGCACTGATGGACGGAGTGGATTTCACACTGAAAATTCAGTAGACCCCACTGGGCTTTGTGTTGCTGTTGTAAACGACACGTGTCCCATCAGTTTTGTTTCACCGGGCAATTCTGGACGGTCTTAACTGCCGAACACATTTTGTGGGTATGCGGTTTGCCTACTCACACTTTCTACTGGACGGTGCTCTTTGGGACCCACAAAGATTTACGTGCTTCATCCACACCATTCATTTATTTTAACAAGTCATTTTAGGGCATGACCCGAAAATTGAGTTCGATCAACATCTCAGGTGGACCACACCATAGGAAATGGTGGTGATTGAACACCCACCATTAAAAACTTATCAGGGCCACAAAAGTTTTGGACTGTGTTTTCGCTTCATCCAAGTCTTTGGGACAGTAAGCCCTATGAAGTTTTTAACGGAGTGTTCAATTACGACTGTTTTACCATGACACGGTCCACCTGATATTTAAATCAACCTCATTTTTGGAATCATACCTTGAAATAATAATTCATTCCTTCGTGAGGTCACAAAGACCTAGATGAAGAGGAAAAACAAATTTCATATTGATCCAAAACTTCTGTTAACTCCGAAAGGGTTTCAATGGTAGATGTTCAATACCCCACTGCTTTTTTCAGTGTAGTCCACTTGATTGTTAGATCTGTCTTATTTTTCTTCTCAATCCTTACGGTGAGCTCGCAAAATAGATGGACAGTTTGGATATAACACATACCTCATGATGGGACCTACAGAACTTGCTGACTTCAATACACTACACCAGCCAATCCCCGCTTCCCTCACGGAGAGAACCGTGACAAAGAGATCTCACCACTGACGGTGTCAATACGCTTCCACTACCTTCCATTTTGTGGACTACCGTGTAAAAGCCTCACTGATAAGATGATCCAATACAACGCGAATTTGACCTTATTTTTTCTATCCATCCATCTTCTAGGCCATAGATGGGATGGTTGTATTTGCCTAACAAAAGTTATTCTTTAAATTCACATGCAATCCGTGAAGGGTTTTAAAAATAATAAATAATAAATTAGTAGACTGAGGCCCCGTTTGTTAAATCTGAAATCTGAAGTCTGAGTATAAAGTTTGAATTTGAAATCTGAATCTGAAGTCGGAAAATTAATAGTGAATCTAGAATAACTTGCTTGTTAACTAAAATCTGAAATATTTGAAATATATTAATTTGACACATTTACCCATATGAAAATTTTAAAACTCCATGAATTTCATTGAAATGTTTATTTGTCATCCAAACCTATTGAAAAGGTCAAAAATAACTAGAAGAAGAGAGAACACAAATATCAACATGATCCAAAGCTTTTGTGGCCCAAAAGAATTTTTAAATGGCCAACCACAATTGTTTCCTATACAAAGGTCCATATAAGATTTGAAGCTAATTTATTTTTAGATTATGCCCTAAAATAAGCTTTCAATATAGATAGACAGTATTGATGTAGTCACATATATCACAGTAAGACCTAGATGTGAGCCAAATTTCATGGAAAGTAGGATCAAAGTGTGAGCCAGATTTCATGAAAAAGCATTTCCCAAGAAGTCCACTGTCGGAAATCTAAGTGGGGTCACCATGATGTTTGTGTGAAATCCACCCCGTCCATCCATTTTTTGAGATAATTTTAGGACATTGTGCTAAAAATGAGCCGTATTCAATACTCAAATGGGCCAAAAATGTGAGGATTGGGCGCCCATAATTAAAATATTCATGAGGCCACAGAAGTTTTCAATCATAATAAAATTTGTGGTTTGAGTTCATCTCACAAGGAATGACAATATGAACCGTATTAATGGCATATAAACATCACCAACAACCTTGGGGAGGTTTCAACGATAGGAGTTTTCCTACCCACCTTGTCCTTTAGTGCGGCCCAATTAAGACTTGTATCCTCATTTTTTGTATCGAATCCTAAAATGATCTCAAAACAAGGATGGACAGATTAGATTTATCTCAAACATAACGATGGGCTCTACCTAAGATTCCAACAAAGGAACTTTTTACGAAAGACATTTGCACATAATTCACACCCTAAATTTGGGAGGAGATTGCACACTACCCCACCAAGATCTACCTAAATATGGATAATTAAGAGATTTGCAAGGCCTACCATGATATATATATATGGGAAATGGCACTATATGGTCGAGCGTTGCAAGGCTATTGTGAGGTCCAGTCGTGTCTCTTTGTCAGCCATCGGATAACATATTTGAAAATATACGGGGGAAGATACTTGTGTTGTAACATAAGCGGGAAGCGGAAAACCAGGGAAATCGGCTATAAGCAATTGAAATTTGTTAATTAAGTACCCTACTCTTAGTGGGTGTTACCTTATCACGTGGGGGCTCACTTTAATGAATTTTTTATATATCCATGCTGATCATCCATTTTTTAAGCTTACTTTAGAAAGTTATACCAAAACTTAATCGCATCCAAATCTCTTATGTACCACACCACTGGAAAAGGTGGCGAATGACCATTAAAAATTTTTAGGCCACGAAAGTATGGGATCAATCTGATATTTGTATTTTCCCTTCATCCCGATTTGGTTGACCTTCATCAATAGGTGGATGGTAAATAAACATTATGGATATGCTTTCGGTGGGTCTTGGTAAGCTTTTAATATTGGTGGGTGTTCAATCGCCACTTTTCCTTTGATGTATTCTACTTGACATTTGGATCTATTTAAATTTTGCTACAACGTTTTAAAATAGATTGAAAAAAAGATGGACATCGTGGATATACAACTTATAATCAAGGTGAGCCCCATGGTAAGGGTAACATGTGTAATCTGGCTGGTAACACGTAATAAGGTGCCTACAGCTCCTGCGGATTGCGTGGTGTGCACGAGACATTAGTGGTGCTTGGATGTTATCAAGTTCTGTGTACCCACTATGATGCATGTGTTATATTCATACCATTCATCCATTTCACAAGATCATTTTAGTGCATAAGTGAAAAAATTGAGGCAGATCGAAATTTAAGTGAACCAACACCAAAGAAAGGGTCAGAACAATGATGCCCACCTTTAAACCTTCAAAGAGACCAGCAAATAATGTTTATTTGCTATCTAACTTGTTCGTAAGGTCACAAAGACTTGGATAAAGGGACAAAACAAATATAAACTTGATCTAAAACTTTTGTGGCTTCCAAGAAGTCCTCAATATTAAGCGTTCAATCCCCTGCTTTCTATATTGTGGTTCGCTTGAGCCCTGTGTCCCCCTCACTAAAATGATCTCATAAAATGAATGTGTCGTGTGGATATAACACTTATCATAGTGAGGCACACGTAACTTACATTAGACAATTCATACATCTTGTCGTCCATATTGCCTGCGGATGAATTTCTTACTGTAGTAAGTTAAGCGGGTCCACCGTGATATTTGTGAGAAATCTACTCCATCCAACCCTTTTGTCAGGTCATGTTAAGCCATGGACCCATCCTGATCATTTGGAAAAGGGCCAAACATGGGATTATGCATATAATGGTTAGATTAGATCTCATACACAAAACTTTAAGAAAATATAATAAAAAAAATTATACGTCCCGTAACTTATGTAGCTTCTTCTTGGAAGTCGATTGCACAGTGTGAGAGACACTTCACCGACGTCGGTAGTGTGTTTTGTTACCAAGTTCTGTTAATCCACAATTGTACTATATACACCGTCCATCCATTTGGCAAGATTATTTTCCAGCATGAGTCCAAAAATTAGACAGATCCAAAACTGAAGTGGACCACACCATGTAGATTAGTGGGGACAATGACATGCCCATTGAAACCTTCGTAAGGCATACCATGATTTTTGTTCACAATCCAACCTGTTCATAAGGTCACACAAACCTGGATGAATGGAGAAAACAAATATCATCTTGATCCAAAACTTCTACGCCACTGAGAAGTTTTCAATGCTAGCAATCAATTTCCATTGCTTTCTATTGTTGAGCTTTGGATCTACTTCGTTTTTGGGCTCATAGCTTAGGAACTTAGATGCTTGCAAAAGTAAAGAGGATGATAGAGTCATACACGACTCTTTTCAATTGGTTACAGCCGGTTTTGTCGGTTTAGCAACTTGATTACGCCGGGCATTTACACGGTATATTTTCAAATATGTTATCCGACGACTGACGAGCAGACATGACTCGACCTTACAATAGCCTTGCATATGCTCGACCGTATAGTACCATTTTCCTATATATATATATATATATATATATATATATATATATATATATATATATATATATGTTTTATTCATACCATCCATTCATTTTTTTTTCATATTATTTTAGAAATTAAGACAAAAAACAAGGCAAATATAACTCTTAAGTGGGCCACACTATAAGAAACTGTGGGAATTGGGTGCCTATCATTGAAAACTTATTGGGGCCACATAAGGCTTTAATCAAGCTTACTTTTGTATTTTTCCTTCATCCAGGTCTGTGTGACCTTATAAAGAGATTTGATTTATTGTGGACATCAGAAAGGTTTTAACGGTAATCATTCATGTCCCACTACTTTATGTGGTGTGGTTGACTTGAGCTTTGGATGTGCATCTTTTTTCAGGTCATGCTTTAGAATGATATAAAAAAGTTGATACACGGTGTGGATCTAATAAATAAATCATGGCGGGTTTAGAGAAGTGCCCCATGTTAAAAGTTGGGATGTATATAACGCAAGGGAGAAAATCTTTGTCGCAAAGGACAATTTTGGATTAAAAAAATAATAATCACGGAGCATATTCTTGATTCCCCATTAAGCTAGACTCCTATCACAAAAAAATTTCGGCATAAAATGGTGGAGCGCTTTCCTTCTTCCAAGTTAACAAACACCACTGAACATGGAACATTTTCCAAATTCCACGTTAAGTGCAAAAATTTAGCGTTAACAAACAGGCTCCGAGTGAAGATACCTCGTTTCAACACAGAGGTCTTGGTATCGATTCCCTAGTGGGGGTGGCTAACACTGAAGTGTGTACTCACAGTGGGGGTGTTTACTAACAAGCTAACTCAAAAAATAAATAAATAAATAATAAATTGGTCAAGTTGTTGATTTGACTTATTTGTACGTAAATAATTGTAATGTTCCGTAAAATTCTTTACAAAAATCATAGTACATTTACGAGTAGATTTATCATGAGTTTGTACTGGCTTAACAAGATACCTTGATTTCGATAAGGTTGACAGATATAGGGTAATTAGAGTCCAATACCCGCTTTCGCTAATTGCGAACAAGGTGACGTCATGAAGTTAGCAAATCCCATCATTAGTTGACACCCACGAGAATTCTCGAGGTTTAACTTATTTCAAAAATGGTCCAATTAACAAAATTAGGTCTATATTGCGCGTTCGTGATCTGTTAAATCTGAAACTATAGATATTGTATGTATAATCGGGTTTGATGTTCATCATAGATATTGTGCCGAAATCGCGTTTAGGATCATCCATCTTGGGCTCATAAATCAAGAGTGTGAAATGTGTGAATGCCTTGTGAAACAATGTGGACTTAAGTTAAATGTTCACCCTCCACTCCTTGCCTAAGTTGTGGCTTTTGGATCGTTAAATGGTGATCAAACTTATTACACTGGTATACATTATTACCTTATACACATCCATATAGTTATAACCCTGATCAACATTCAGTGACCGTCGAACTAACTTATGACATTACACATTGATCGGTACGTCCGATCGTCGAATGGTTGTACTCAAATATAGATCTCCTAGTGGGACACTTATCCCATGACTTAGATTAACACGTACACCTCCCGGTGAGTCCTAATGATTGAAAATGACCTCCCGTAGAATTAGTATAATGAGTACTTGGCCTTTGGAGCCATTTGCATTCATTTTGGCACTATAAATAGTTCACTATTTCACATCTCATCTCCCCATACGAATTGTGTGCCTTAATCTTGGAAGAGAAAAGGAGAAAGAGGAAAAGAAAAGGAAGAAGAAGAAGAGAGAAAAAAAAAAAAAAAAGAATAAGAAAAGTGAGAGATGGAGATCGATTATATGAGGGTTTGTCCTTTTCCTCTTTGATCAAAGTACTAGTTATCCCCAAATCCTTCATCAAAGTCCCTTCGGCGGCGATTAAAGGTAAGGATTAAGTCATACTTATAAGTCTAGATCATTTTAGTTGGATTTGTCCAAATGTTACAATAGTTCGTATAATTATTTAGGTTCCAAGGATCTTTTCCTAAAACCCCAACCTATGAGCGCTCTAAGTCGGGGGAACTATCACACTGTGCAAACAATTTCCTTCTAGGTTTCCTTTTATCAACTCATGATAACCTCTGATAATGAATCAATGTTGTAATTAGAATTTTATGTGCTAATATTGCTAGACTTGCTTCGTTATTGCAAATCTTGTTGTTGCTTGCTTTTGGTAGTTAACATGTTTGATGAAAGGTTTGAATGAATGAAATGCTTAAATTGAAGGCTTGTACACTAAATTGATAGGTTGCTTAATGTTTACCTAGAATGTTTTAGTTAACAAATATCTATGCTTGACTTACCCTGTTATTTTACGAATTGTTAAATACCGCCTAATGATCAGGATTGTGATTCTTGTGAAATCGACTTTACAAAATGTTTAAGCCAAGGAGTGGCCTGCATTGGGTTGGCCACTCTAGGCTTATTCAATCGATCGAGGTTGAACATGGAAGACTGACAATAGCTGGACTACGCAAGATTCTTTGCACTCAATGCTGGTTGTGTCGGTGTTCTCACTTGTCAATCGAATTAATATAATGCATGGTTGATCATATTGTGTTCATAATGTTTGATAACGCTCGATTGAATGTAGAATATCATCATTCTCCTTGAATGAGTCTACTTATAACTGTTAGCGCTACGATCCTATAAAACTCATGAGCCGAGCATGATGATATGTGATATCATGTTTGTAACGCCTAGGTTTTCAAAGCCCGAGTATACGACTCGTTTTCCAAAAATTTGAGCCGAGTGTGAGGGATAAAACCAAACATGGTGAATCATCACATATCAAAATGTATCAAGATCTCAGTCCACACAGCTGGGGACTTTTAGTACAAAACTCAAATATTCAAATGTTCAAACATTAGAGCTAAGTAAACTAGCAAACCACTGGTTAAGTACATAAACTTCCACTGCCTCCTGGCACGACTCCTGTTCATAAAATTCTTCCTCCAACCCTACGGAGTCGGCATCTGGGCCTGCTCCATAAGTGCCCTCGTCGAAACTTGCATTCTCTATATGGTTGAATATTCGATGAATGAGTGGTCAGCTTAGTGTGAATTCCTTCAAATTATACACCGCCGCATTAGTCAAGCATAGTTTTAAACAATAGGGTATTTAAAATAATACATGATGCAGTCTTATTTAATGCATGGATGCGTGAGTACACATCAATCTGGGGATGCTCATCCAGTTTGACTTTGGGCGAAGCCCGTGTATATGGCCGGTCACCGGCGAAAATACATCACGTACGTACATCACGTACATACATAGTGATCAGACTCAAAGTACATCACGTACATGAGTCGATAGTCGATGATGTAGGAGCTAGGGAAATGATACCACGCTTTGGGCACGTACTATAGTATCCAAAATTAGTCACTTGTCATCTCTCATATGCTATGAATGCATGATTAACCTAATCGCTATTATTTCAATTACAACCAGCCAATTTAAGAAAGCTCAAAAGTCACTATGGGAGGCTCATCACCGAGCATAGGCCGACAACTTGGGCATAGTGTCTCATACCATCATCCCTAGCTCATGAGACTCAAACGTTAAGATGTTTAATGATAACCTCCTTAACTAGTGGTCAATCATAGTTCAACAAGTGAAAATTACCACCACATTATTATATAGGAATGACCTATCGAAGCCACATGAGGTAAATGTCAAATCGAAGTGATAAGAAGGTCACATAGGATAAATGCCAAATCGAAACGATAAAAGGTCTCATAAGGTAAATGCTAAATTGAAGCGATAAAAAGCTTACGTAGGGCAAGTACTAAAACCGAGTGATAAAAATGTCATCCCTAAAAGCCATGTAGGCACGACAACCCATGGATGGTAAACCTACATTAATATGACACCATTTGAGGTAGCCCCTAAGTCGAGAGTCCATTATAAGCACATTCAATTAAGTTACATCTTAAGTCTGGATATACATATAGAAGTGTGGTTTTGCACTAATAAATATAGCAATTCAATTTTTACTAGCGATTCATAAGCATGAGAAAATATGTTGGTGTGTAATCTTCAGAAGAATCCACACTGAGCTGGTCACTCATTCATCAAATATATAACGGTACAGATAGTGCAGGTGACATAGATGATATTCGTGCTCATATTGATGAGGAGCAGGGTACAATTGTCAAGGATGCATGATTGCATTTGCCAAGAGTTGCTATGTGATTTTTCAGCTCAAGATTAGTTATAATTTACCTTGTTTCATATGCGATATTATTTCATTTTGTAATTGTTAGTATTGGGACATTGGTCTGTATAAGTCATTTGAGTAGCCGCTTGTATACTTTGAATATATTGAAATTTCTTTTATGCTTGATTTTGTTAATATTTCGCTAAGTTGTTGACTCTAAAAGAGAAAAAAAAGAAAAAAAATAATAATATACGTGGAATTTGCTTATTCTTAAAGGTTAACACTCGAGTTTTTAGAAAATGAGTCATATACTCGGGTTTCAAAAACACGAGCGTTACAAGGTCCTACGCAGCAAAGTCGTCCCATTAGTAAAGGTGTTGTGGACCCACAACACCTAAGAGGAAGTCATGTGGGAGACAGGGGCTGAAGTACGCAAGAACTATCCACAAATACTTGATGAGTACAAACAAGCACAAATTTCGATGACGAAATTTTCTTTTAAGGATGGTAGATTGTAGCATTCTGAAAAATTATGTATAGGAACCCTAGTATGTGCATGAACTGTTAGTAGGTCGTACTAGTCCAACTAAGTGCCCGAATTATGCTTAAAATGATGAATTTAGGAGAATTTGAGTCGTACACCTGTTCTCACTTATCACGAATGGGTAGGCTCATGAACTTAGGCAAGTCCAACGCTAGTTAATACCCACGAGAAGTTTTGAGGGTTAATGTATCCCATAAATGCCCCATTTAACCAAATTTCGTTTAGGTCGCATGTTTTGAGTCCGTTAAAGTCAAAACTCTATAATAATGTTTGTTTTGTTAGGTTCGATGTTCATCGCGGATGTTGATTCAAGGTGACGCCTCAGATTGCTCAACTTCAACCAGCAAGCCGAGCGCATGAGATGTGTGAGTGCCTTAATTAATAGCCTGAACTTAAGTGAAATGATCGCCTTGCACTATTTGACGATGTTGTGACTTTCGGACCGTTGGATCATGATCAAACTCAAGAAGCCGACTTAAGACATTTACTTACACATATCCACAAAGTCACAACCTTAATTGACCAACGATGATCATCGAACTAGATTATAGTCCTATCTGTTGATCGACATGTTCGATCATCGGATGGTTATATCCAGACCTAGATCTCTTAGTGAGGCACCTATCCTGTAGCTTAGATTGACCCGTACAACCTCCTATAGGCCCTGGTGGTTAAAAACAACCTCCTATAGGGTTAATATAAGGAAAACGTAGTCATTGGGGCCATTTGCACACATTCTAACATTATAAATACCCATTCAATTCACACCCCCTCCCTATATGATTTTTTTACCCTAGCCTTAAAAAGGAGAGAGAAAGGAGAGGAGAGGAGAAAGTTGTGTGAGAGAGAGAGATCAATTGTGAGGGTTTGCTTCCCTCCCATTCGGTCGGAGATCTAATCACAATCAAACCCATCGTTGAATCTTTTTCACAAGCAATTGAAGGTAAACTTCGAGCCAAAATCTCCAAAATTCAGGTGTTTAAGGTTGAATCTTCCAAATCCTTACAAAAGGTGTCACGCCCCAAACCCGGAAATCGGATTCACAGGAATCCCGATCACCGAATCCGGTGCCGATAGCCTCCGTAGTACCTCATTCTCGGCTCATAGCGTCCATACGCCAGATTCCGATCCTGGGATCCTACAAGGAGGATTTTTTTTTTTTTTTTGTACATTTAACTCGTAACAAGCATAACCACAAGATTACCCAATTCACAAAGGCAACATCATCATCACATATCCACTAATATAATCATTTGAGTACAATGCTGAAAGGGAAATACATATATCACGGTGGGTCCCACGTAGGGCCCACCATATAATATCATATATATACTATTATATTAATATTATAAATATACACACTTACATATGCAAAATATGATATAATATAATATTATATTATATAAAAGAAAGAGAGTCCAGCGTCCAGCCTATGTTCCGCCTAATCTGGACGGACGATGTGGATTATCCACATAAGGCCCATCTGATGGACGGCAGGAATGTAAGACAAGTACATTAGGTGGGTCATCCCACACGTGCAGTACGTGTGGGGTGGCCCCACACCTTCTGAAAACAAATGGACGGTGTTTGTGCAACACACTGTCACCGTGGGATCCACCGTCCTGGACAAGGACGGAGTGGATATACAACAACTACATCATGGTGACGTCTACACTGATGGTAGGTGTGGGTTATAATACATACATCAGTGGGTCCCACGTGGGGCCCACCGTAACATTTACCTACCGTCCAATCTGTTGATAAGGTCACAGGGACCTGAATGAAGAGTAAAAGCAAATTTCATATTAATCCAAAACTTCTTGACCACAAAAGGATTCCAATGGTAGACATTCACCCCACCACTGTTCCCTGACGTGTGGGCCACCTGAGCTGTGAATAAGGCTGATTTTTGGGGAAACCTAGTTTCAAAAAGGAAACCCATCAAATGCAAGGTATAGATATACAACATACATCGTGGTGGGGCCTGTGGTGGGGCCCACCATTCCAACTTTAAACCAGCAGCGAGGACGCTGACAGCAGCAGGGACGCCCATGTGTATGTGATTTGTTTTGTTTTCTTCCCTTTTTTTTAATCTACGGATTCTTATGTGTGGGGCCTGCATTAGACAAATCCACACCGACTACTGGCCTCCCTGGCTCGTAATAGAACAAACGAGTCTAATATGCAATATTTTTGACGTATAGAAACATCTAAGCGGGCCTTAACTGTTTAAATCACTTAAACCACTGTTTCCTACGTTATGGCCCTCCATAGGTTTAGATCAGCTTCAAATTTCGGCTCAACGACTAAAATGAGATGAGAAAAAGGGTGGACGGTGTGGATTAAATCCATACATCAAGGTGGGGCCTACATAAGCATCGCGTTCAAAAGTATAAACCAAGCATTTCATTTATTTATTATTATTTTTTTTTTTTGGTTAGTACACCCATTGTCATTCCAGGCTCACAACGTCCAGCGTCCAGGGATGCTGGACGTGGCCGTATTTACCAAGGTGGGTCCCACGTGTGGGGACCACGGCTGGTGGGACTCACGGGAACGTGGCCCACTTAATCAATTGATATTTGATTTTTCCCATCACTGATAAGTAGGGTACACATGGCTTGGACGGCCGTGGGGTCTATTTGATGGACAGTTTGGACATTACATACATCAAGGTGGGGTACATTCGGGTGGGCCACACCCACACGGCCATCTCATCAGACCAAAATAATGAAAGAGAGAGGGAGAAAGAAGCACCCACCTTTGATCTTATCTTCCTTCTTTCGCCAATGCGATCTTTAGCTCCAAGGAGTGCGATTTAACGGTCGAGATGGGCTTTGGATGGTGGGGATGGGAGATAGGAAGGTGGGCCACACCAAACTCTCTCCCATGGAGGTTGGGACGTGAGTAGCTTGGGAGAAATAAGAGATAAGAGAGATGAGAGAGAGATGGGAGATGTGATGTAAAGAGAGAGAGAGAGAGAGAGAGAGAGAGAGGGAGGAGTGATGTGTAAGAGAAAATGCATGGAAGTATGGGTCTCTTTGACTTTTGGGATAAGAGGAATAGGCTAAGCATAGGTTGCTTTAATTGGTTGGTGGGAGAGGTATGAGTGAGTGATATGATTGATGTGATTGATGTAATGTTGGGTAGAGATTCTTTTCTCGGGATTTGCAACGTGCAACGTCTTTCCTCGAACTGAATGCAGGCCCACATCTCCTGGCCTAGGTATCGCCTCGGCGCACGAGACACGGCGTCGCAACCGCGGCGACGGTACGGTTGCAAGGGTACAAGTCTTGGGTCGATCTGACTCTGGAATACGGGACACAACTCAGGGCTGTGCGCTAATGTCGAAAACAGATCGCTGCTCACCGGAATTATACTGGGAGAACCACCGAAGCATATGGAACGATACGGGCTAGGATACGGGTCTTACAAAAGGCTTGTTTGAATTGTTTAGCTTTCAGTGATTTTTCCCAAAACCCTAACCTTATGAGCAAACCTAACTCGGGTGAGCTAACGCAAGGTGTGGACTATATTCATAGGTTTTTATTTATCAACCCTTGAGGGTGATTGATTATGATCCCTTTTGATTTAGGAGAAATCTTTAAGTCAAGTATGCCCTAAATGCTTTGATATAAAATTCAATGTTTGTGTTATTATCGGTCACTCAAATGTATGACAAAATGCATGCTTATTTTAATGGTTACTTTGTAGGTGGTTGGTTAGGGTTTGTAAATGGCAATGGTAGATTTCAAGGGCGTTTAATGCATTTACAACTTTGGGCATGTTCTTTGCATATTTCGTTGTATATTGAATGTGGACAACTATAAATTCCAACCTATACTTATCTTGAGATATATTGGTTGTTTGAACTAAGTTTTAAATCCTTGTAGATGTCGATTAAATATTATATTACTAATTTAGTAGTATTCTATAAATTGAACTATGATATAAAGACGTCAAGCCCTACCTAACTTTGAAAATGACGAATGGCCGTCGAATTTGGCCATCCCAACTCATGTGGCTCACCAATGCAGAACTTGGGCGATTGACATAGTTGAAACTATATGGATTGCTTGCATCCAATACCGGCCTGTCCAGGATTCCCCTTAAACAATCGGATTAGTCCATTCCACGGCTCGATCACATGTATTACGAATGATTGAGATACATTATAAAATCTAGGATACCCTACCACAATCCAATAAGGTTCATTCATGATCATTAGTACGATACGATCTGACGAGACTCGAATGTCAGACATGGCGATATGGGACACTATGTCGAAGCTGTCAGCTTATGCTAAGGCGACGGGCCTATCACATTAGCAAAACATTGGATAACGAGCCCACCATATTGGTAAAACATTATATGATGAGACTCTTCATAGTGATCGACGAGCACGTACGAAGGCAATGACCCTATCATGATGATGATATGGGTGAGTGTACCTTCTCTACACTGAGGTCAGGTGACGACCTTTGCCCTAATCATGGATGTCCTTGAGCAATTAGCCCTACTACAAATCCTAATTAAGTATAGGGACTTGGGGGAAATGAAACCTAAAGTGAAACAAGAAATGCTAGTGAAGAACCACCAAGTGCCACAACGAACAACATAATCTAGATAAAGACCCAAGATTCGACGATGGTATCCTTACTTCGCTAACTAGCAATATGACTTGAACATAGGTCTGTACATCGAGCCGAGTCGAGTCGAGGTGGGACAAGCTCGGCTTGACTCATCTATGTTATCCTCGAGTTCAAGCTCGAGCTCACCGTCGAGCTCAACATTGAAGCTTGGCTTATTTGCCAAAGTTTTCGAGTCGAGTTTATCTTGAGTTGAGTTTACCTCAGTAAGGTAAGGGAAAGAAAAAGAGGGAATGGGGACAGGTAGGATTTTTTAGTAAAAACTTTGAAATTTTAATTTCTTTTTTTTTAACTTAAATATATATATTATATATTTAATATTAATAATATATATATAATATATATTATTAAAATATATTACTCAAATCGAGTTCAAGTCAAGTCGAGTTAAAATACACCATGGTCGAACTTGGCTTGAACTAAACTCGAGCTTTAGGAGTCGTTTGGCACCTTGGATTGGAGGGGATTGGAGGGGATTAGAGGGGGTTTCAAATCCCCTTGGTTGTTTGGCAGCATAAAGCAACTGGGGATTGCCAATCCAGGGGGTTTCCAATCCCCTCTTTGAGGGGGTTTGTAATCCACGATGAGAGCTTGGATTACACCTAAAATCATTTCAATAGTTGCAGGCATAAATGTATGTCACTGTACACTATCAATCTACTGGACACATGGCCCACTAACGATGATCAGCACCATCCAAACATTATTCATGTAGATCAGCACCGTCCAAATATTATCCAGCACCGTCCAAACATTATCCATATTAATTAACGATTAAAAATCGTTGGTTAGTCACTCAGACATGATCTTGTGCTTGCGGTCCATCTAAGACTTGGAATTTCATCATTTTTAGGCAAAACATATATTTTAGCAGGCTTATTACAACCATAGTGTCAAAAATTATATATCTTACTAATTGGAGATATTAAAGTTGATTTAGTAATTAAATTCAAACCCCTGTAAATATGCCATATATAGGTATTTTTGAATTAAAGTTGATTCACACTCCATGGTGCCAAACACACCAAGAGGATTACCAATCCAAGGGGTTTCCAATCCTGGGGGTTGCATATATAGGTATTTTTGAATTAAAGTTGATTCACACTCCATGGTGCCAAACACACTGAGAGGATTGCCAATCCAGGGGGTTCCAAATCCATGCTTCCAAACAGGCCCTTAATAAACAAGCTTGACTCACCTTAAGTCAGCCTTTCAAGCCGAGTCAATCCGAGCTGAGTCGAGCGAGCTTTTCGAGCTAGCTTGACTCATGTCCAGCCCTACTTAAACATTAATAAATATTCAATTAATTATGAACTTCATAACATTTATTGGAATGTGATTTGGACCAACCATTGCACTTATGTTAACACCTTCGATACTAATAACATTAATGTGATTCTATATTGATATTGTTAATCCCAAGTCATGCGTAAGCATAACATATGACTTTAATATTTTGATATGCCATCATCACTTACCTTCGTATATATTAAAAAACGGATGAAACTTCAATTAATAGTAGTATTGAATTAATCACTCACTTCCACAAGAGTTTCAGAGTTGAATTACCCATTGCAATAAAAATCCACTATAATGTGGACGCGGGTATAAAAATTAGTAATAAATAAAAATCACAATGTGTGGCCCGCCTGAATTGTAGAACACGATTACTTTGGCTCTTTCCCCTCATCCACGTGCGCCACGCGTGATGAGTAGATTTGAAGAAAGATACACACCATCGTGGCCCACATAAAAAGCCTATGGTTAGGCTCCCATAGTCATTCAAGTGGTGTGACCCACCTGACTTGATGGATCTGGCCGCGCAACTCTCTAGAAAATACCAATGCGTAGAAAGTCCGCAGCATTAGGCTAAGTAATTGTGTATCAAGGGTCATACATTGCCAGAGTATAAAGAAAACTCAAATTACGCTGTCTACCACGCATTCAAAATCACAAACTTTCAATGAGAAGGTCGACAAAAGCATCAAATTCCATCAACCAAAACGAACATCAGCCATTTACAGCAATCCCAAAACATCAAACACCTAGATGAGATCCTAACCACTAAAACCATAGTAACAACCTTCAAAGACCAAGAAATTACAATCATGCCACCACGAATCGGCCCACCAAAAAAAAAACCCTAATTCAAGAGCTGGTGAATTTCGTGACGGCCTTCGTCCCTTCAGAGACGGCGTGCTTGGCGAGCTCGCCAGGTAGGACGAGACGAACGGACGTCTGGATCTCCCTCGACGTGATCGTTGGTTTCTTGTTGTAGCGGGCCAGCCTCGACGATTCCTGGGCCAGCTTCTCAAAGATGTCGTTGATGAAGCTGTTCATGATCCCCATCGCCTTGCCGGAGATCCCTATGTCGGGATGAACCTGCTTCAAGACCTTGAAGATGTAGATCTTGTAAGTTTCAGCATGCTTCTTCGATCTCTTCTTCTTCTTGTCTCCTGTCGATCCTCCTTCCTTTGGAAGCCTCTTCCCTGCTTTTGGCTTCTTTTCTGCAGGAGCTTTCTCCGCCTTCTTTTCTTCTGCTGGCTTCTTCTCCGCTGGCTTCTTCTCGGCCTTGGGCGCCATTAGGGAGAGAGATGGGCAAGACCGTAAATTTGAGGAAGGGTTTGGTAGAGTAGAGGTGAGCGATTGGAGATTGCGTAGAGGATGGGAAGCTTTATGTAGGAAGAGGGAGATGGGGATTATTGGAGGGTTAGGTTTGGCGCGGATTGCTGAGCTGGAGGATGTTTTCGGCGTTGGATTTGAGGAATTCGATGCGGGTATTGACGGCTAGGATGTGGTTGGAGCTTTCTCAATCTGTGCTTGCGGATTGCGATAGAAACCCGAGGTTGTGACATAACTACTAAAATGCCCCTGAACTGAACGTGGATTGCTTACTGACGCCTCGCTACTGGACAGTCCTCTGTGGGCCTACCATGATATGTGTTTTATCCACGCCGTCCATCCATTTTTCCCGATCGTTTTAGGGTATGATCCCAAAAATGAGATATATCCGGATCTCAAGCAGACCACACCACAGAAAAAAGTGACGAATAAACGGCCACCGTTAAAACTTCCTAGGCCCATCGTAATGTTTATTTTCTATCTAATCTGTTTATCAGGTCACCATGACATGGATGAAGGGAAAATACAAATATAAGCTTCATTCAAAATTTTTGTGGGCCCAAGAAGCTTTTAATGGTGGGCATTCAATCGCCACTGTTTCCTGTTGCGTGGTCCACACGAGATTTGATTTGGATCTAACTCATTTTTCAACTCTGCCCTAAAACCAGGAAACGGATTGGCTACTTCCCCGCCACCAGCCTCGTGGCTGGTGGTCGGTCATCTGTGAGCTCCATCATGATGTATATGTTTCATCCATTCCGTTAATCCATTTTTACAGATCATTTTAGGGCTTTATGCAAAAAATGAGATGGATAGAAGTCTCAGGTGGACCACACCACAGGAAAACAATGGTGATTGGATATCCACCATTAAAATCCTCCTAAGGCCCACTGTACTGTTTAATTGACATACGATCTGTTGATTAGGTCATGCAGGCCCAGATGAAGTTACAAAACTAAAATCAGCTTGATCCAAAACTTTTATGCCCCCAAAAGGTTTTTAATGGTCGACGCTCATTCAACACTGTTTCCTGTAATGTGGTCCACTTAAGATTTGGATATACCTCATTTTTAGTCTCGTCTCATAAAATGATTTGAAAAAATAGATGGACGGCATGGATGAAACAAATACGTCATTGTGGGGCCCACAGAGCACAGACCACCAGCCATTGGCTGGTGGCAGGGGGAGTAGCCAATCCGTTCCCCTAAAACCATATGGAAATCTTGATGGACGGCGTGGATAAGTCGCATATGTCATGGTGGGACCAAAGAGAACTGTCCAGCAGCTACTTGGTTACTGACAGCGTTGGTGAGCAATCCGCGCCCTTGAATTGTCCGTGTGAAATCTTCTCCATCCATCATTGTTGCCAGCTGATGTTACATTAAGAACGCGAAAATAACCCACATCGAAATTTCTAAGTGGACCACACCATAAGAAACCGTGGGAATTAAAACGCTCACCATTGAAACTTTCCTGAGATCACCCTCATGTTTAAATGCCATCCAAACCGTTCATAAGGTGAATCCCATCAGGATGAGAGAAATACGTAAATATAAGCCTGATCCGTTACTTCCGGTGGCTCATCAAGGTTTCAACGGTGAGCATTCAATCTGCTTTTTCTTGTGTCGTGGCACACTTAAGAGTATTGTATCTGTTCGGGTCCTTACTCTTGCTCTAGTGGTAGACTCTCATGAGTTTTAACACCTTGTCAAAGGTTCGAGTACCCATAGATGGTGAAATTCCACTAATGCGTGAGTGTGTGGGGGGTGTGTGCGCGTGTGTAAAAGAAAATAAAGTATTGTATCTGTTTCATCTTGGTTTCTCATCCAGCATGATCCGGTGGCACTGATGGACGGAGTGGATTTCACACTAAAAATTCAGTAGGCCCACGGGGCTTTGTGTTGCTGTTGTAAATTCTCGCTGGATTCGTCTATG
Organism: Magnolia officinalis; assembly: GCA_021015155.1. Taxonomy (NCBI): domain Eukaryota; kingdom Viridiplantae; phylum Streptophyta; class Magnoliopsida; order Magnoliales; family Magnoliaceae; genus Magnolia; species Magnolia officinalis. Next base: position 12,451,551 of record JAJHSJ010000008.1, read on the forward strand.
AAACCGGTTTCACGCGGACGTGGATGCATCAAGTTGGGTCGATCCCTGTGGGGGCCACTTTGATTTATAAGTCTTATATCCACTCCGTTCATCCGTTTCTCCAGATAATTTTAGAGCATGAGTCCAAAAAGAAATCAGATCCAAATCTAAGGTGGGCCCAGGTGGACCATACCACTAGAATCGGCGTGGGTTGAATCATGAATGCATGCCCACCATTAAAATTTTCATGGGCCACGAAAGTTCTGGCTACTCTCCTCCCACTGGCCAATGGCTACTGGTCGGTGCTCTGTGGACCCCAACATTAATGGTGCGGATTCATTACACACCATTTTCTGTGGTATGGTCCACCTGGGATTTGAATCTTCTTCATTTTTGGAATTACGCCTAAACTGAGCTGGATGTAAGATACGTACAGCATGGTGAGCCCCACAGTCAGGAATCCACCGACGCCTCATAGGTCTTACGAGCAGCGCGTGTAACACCCAGGCTCTGTGGCACACCATGCTATATATGTAAATCCACTCCGTCCATAATGGGGTAAAGCTTATTTTAACGGTAGATGCAAAATATTTGTCTGATAAAAGGTTCCCATGGGCTACAGCAAACAATGTAAATATTTCTCTTAAAACCTCTAAATTCAGGCAGTGGGCCATCTGATCAGGCTGATTTTTGCATTTCATTCATCTTGATCCTTCTGTTAAAGCCGATTAACGGCTTTGATGAAAGATATATCCATGGTGGCCCCACAAATAAATCTCCGGTTGACATTGCATCCTCATTGTTTCACGTGGTGTGGCCCATATGAGTCGCGTGTCTTGTTGATATCTTGCCTCAACATGTAGACTCGAGGATAGAACTTTATGGACGGAGTGGATTTTACATACGCAACTGGTGGGCTCCACGGAGCTTGGGTGTTTTACGGGCTGCGTAAAACGAGTGTCACGGAGAGGAAATCGGATTGATTAGTGAGTTACTCAGTACGCTCTTATCGCACTGAGTAAACTCTGTTGGGCGGGGCCACTGTGAATACATGTGGTTTATCCACACCGTCCATACGTTTTTCCAGATTATTTTAGGGGTTGAGCTCAAAACTGAAGCATATCAAAAGCTCAAGTAGATCATACCAAAGGAAACAGTGGAAGTATTGATTTCCACCGTTGAAACATTTCTAAGGCCCCAGTGATGTTTAACTGTTCATAAGATCAAGCAGACATGAATGAATGGAAAAACCAAATATCATCTTGATCTAAAACTTCTATGGGCCCCCAAGAACTTTTCAACGGTAGACTTCAATTCACACTATTTTAGGTTATGTGGTCCACTTAAACTATGGATATGATTAATTTTTTATTTAAAGCCCTACAAGTATATGATAAAGCGAATGTACGGAGTTAATACACTGTGCACGAATGACGGTGGGCCCACAGATTTTACTCGGTACGCTTAGCGTACTGAGTTACTAGGTACGCAGTACGCTTGCCACGGAGGATTCCGGTTCAGAAAGAAACCGAGAGGTGCGAGTAACTCGGTACGCTAAGTGGACTGAGTAAACTCTGTAGGCTCCACTGTCATTTATGCATTGTATTCACTCCGTCCATCTATTTTACCATATTATTTTAGAGCTTTATACCAAAAATAGAGTACGTAAAAATCTCAATTGGATCACACCATCAAAAAGTGTGAATTGAGCATCTACATTGAAATTTTCGTAGGGGCAACCGAAGTTTTAGGACAAGCTGATATTTGTTTTTTCCTTTCATCGTTTGTCTGATGTTAAAAACAGGTTGGATGACAAATAAACATCACCGCGGGCTTAGAAAGTTTTCTAATGTGGAAATCAATACTTTCACTTTTTTCAGTGGCATGATCACTAGCTTTTTATATGCATCAATTTTGGGTTGAACCATGATATGAAAAATCGAATGGACGGCTTAGATAAACCACATGCATTCTCAATGGGCTCAACATAGTTTACTCACTACGATAATAGGGTTCTGAGTTATAAACCACACCCATTCTCAGTAGGCCTAACAGAGTTTACTCACTACGATAAGAGTATACTGGGTAACTTGCCATCCAATTTCAAGTGCGAGAGTGAATGAAATCGGATCGTGGTACTGAGTAAATTATGTTGGGCCCATCATGAATGTATCTGGTCTATCCATGCTGTTCATCTGTTTTTCCATTTTAATTTAGGGGTTGAGACCAAAATTTAAGCATACCCAAAGGTCGAGTGGACCATATCATTGGAAACCATTGGAATAATGACTTCCACCGTTGAAACTTTCTAGGGCCTACAGTGATGTTTATTTATCATCCAACCTGTTCATAAGATCACACAGACATGGATGAAGGGAAAAAACAAATATAATCTTGATCCAAAACTTCTATGGCCCCTATGAAAATTTCAAGGGTAGATGTTCAATTCACATCGTTTCCTATGGTGTGGTCCACTTGAGGTTTGGATATACTTTATTTTTAGGATTCAACCCTAAAATTATCCGTTAAAATGGATGGACAATGGATAAAATATATAAATCATGGTGGACCCACAGAGTTTACTCAGTACGCAATCCGCTTCCTAAATGATGATATTCGTTGGGACACGTGATGGGTTACCGTGATGTATAATAGTATAGGTGCCATCCAGACCGTCCATTGGATGCGCCCCTTTATGTAAGGCCTGATCGAGTGCCTACGGTAGAAACTTCCAGATTAAATGTGGGGACCACCATTTTGTGTATATGCCATCCAATCCAATCATGACAAGTGGCCCACCAGGATGAAGGGACGCACCAAAAGTCTGGTAGGACAACACGTGATAATGCAGGTTTTAGGGGCAACTGTGCATTCTTCCGCTGCAGCGTGTTCCCTGAGTTTCGGTTAGAGATGATCCCCTGACTGTGCCGTTATCCTGGGCAGACTCATCGGATGAACGGTTTGGATTCTACATACAAATCATGGGTGGGCCCCACTCAGGTCGAAAATATAGTAACAATTACACATCTAATTCCAATTTACTCTCTAAGGGCGTGTTTGGACGGGCCAATCCCGTGGGATTGGATTGTATTAGGGTGGATGGAAAGTAATGATGGCTCTGTCAAGGCGTGTTTGGATGGGCCAATCCCGCGGGATTGGATTGTATTAGGGTGGATGGAAAGTAATGATGGCTCTGTAAGTGGATTGGTGCCAATCCAATAGGATTGCTATATCCAGGGAACTCACCACGAGTATGTTTGGCTCACCTGGCCAATCCCGGGATTACACCGGCCAATCCTGGGATTGCTCCGACTATCCAAACATGTCCCAGGCAAAATAGTTGGGATTAGGTGGGATTGGGTAGATTTCAAGGCAATGATGGTGATGTCAGTGGATTGCTGGCAATCCCTGTTTGGCACGCCCGGCCAAATCCCGGGATTGCTCCTTCCAATCGGCCCTAATACAACCTAATACAATCCACCTTGCCCGTCCAAACACGCCCTAAAAGTACTCAACGGCAGTGGGCCCTATCCACCAAAGAGCCACACGTGCCAACCTTTCAAGGGCTGGGAATCCATCCAGAGCGCCCATATGTCACCAATCCGTACCATGAAAACGATGGGCCCCACTAGGAAGATCAGCTTACCATGTGGGCCACTAATGGAATCAATAAAGACCTGATCAACGGACCAAATCCATTTTTAATTTATATGGGGCCGGTGAGTTGAGTAGGTCCCTAATTCCACAATGCCATATAAACTGGTCCACCAGATGGAAAGCTCAGATCAAAACAGTATCACTCACATGTTCAAAAGCTGAGAGACCTCACACACTCACTCTCAGTGGCAATATAACCAGACCCTCGTTGGGACCAGAATCATCTATCAACGTGTAAAACACCCAATCTCTCAAGCCCTAACATGTATATATGAAATCCACACCGTTACAAACAAAAGATCAGCCTGATGTAAAAAACTCAAATGAACCACACAATGAAAAGAATACAAAATTGTGCTTAAAACCCGTATTCCCAATGAGTGGTGTACCCACAAGAGTTTCAAGATTCGATTACCCATTGCAGAAAAAAAAAAAAAAAAAAAAAACCACCGTAGCGTGAGTGCGTGTGTATAAATAATAATAAATAAATAAATAAATCACAATGTGTGGCCCACCATCGAGGCCCACACAGAAAGCCTTTAGGGTCCCATCGTCTTACATGTGGTGTGACAACCTGACTTGATGGATCTGGCCGCCCAACTCTCTAGAAAATATCAAAGTGTAGAAAGTTCGCGACATTAGGCTCAGTAATTGTGTATCAAGCGTCATACATTGCCAGAGTATTTTTGAAAAAAAAAAAAAAAAACACTACAATTACGCTGTCCACCACGCATTCAAAATCACAAACTTTCAATGAGAAGGTCGACAAAAACGTCAAATTCCATAAACTAAAACGAAGATCAGACATTTACAGCAATTGCAAAACATCAAAAACCTCAGATGAGATCCTAACCACTAAACCCATCGGAACAACCTTCAAAGACCAAGAAATTACAATCATGCCACCACGAAACGGCCCACCAAAAAAAACCCTAATTCAAGAGCTGGTGAATTTCGTGACGGCCTTCGTCCCTTCAGAGACGGCGTGCTTGGCGAGCTCGCCTGGGAGGACGAGACGAACGGATGTCTGGATCTCCCTCGATGTGATCGTGGGTTTCTTGTTGTAGCGGGCCAGCCTCGACGATTCCTGGGCCAGCTTCTCGAAGATGTCGTTGATGAAGCTGTTCATGATCCCCATGGCCTTGCCGGAGATCCCAATGTCGGGATGAACCTGCTTCAAGACCTTGAAGATGTAGATCTTGTAAGTTTCAGCGTGTTTCTTCGATCTCTTCTTCTTCTTGTCTCCGGATGCTCCTTCCTTTGGAAGCCTCTTCTCTGCTTTTGGCTTCTTTTCTGCAGGAGCTTTCTCTGCCTTCTTTTCTTCTGCTGGCTTCTTCTCCGCTGGTTTCTTCTCGGCCTTGGGCGCCATTGGGGAGAGAGAGGGGCAAGATCGTAAACTTGAGGAAGGGTTTGGGAGAGTAGAGGAGAGTGATGAGAGATTGGAGGGAGATGGGAAGCTTTATGTAGGGAGAGGGCGATGGAGATTATTGGAGGGTTCGGTTTGTCGCGGATTGCTGAGCTGGAGTAAGTTTTCGGCGTTGGATTTGAGGAATTGGATGCGGGTATTGACGGCTACGATGTGGTTGGAGCTTTTTCAATCTGTGCTGGCGGATTGTGAAAGAAACCCGAGGTTGGGCCATAACTACTAAAATGCCCCTGAACTGAACGTGGATGGCCTACTGACGACTCGCTAACTCGCTACAGTGCTTGTGGGCCCTACCATGATATATGTATGTTATCCACGCCGTCCGTCCATTTTTTTCGTATCATTTTAGGTTATTATGAAAAAAAATTTGAGATATATCCAAATCTCAAGACCACCACAACACGAGAGAACAGTGGTGATTGAACGCCCACCATTGAAAACTTCCAACTGTAATGTTTATTCTCCATCGAACCTTTTGATTATGTCACCAAGACATGGTTAAGGCAAAACACAAATATCAGCTTCATTCAAGGACGGCAATTCAATCACCACGGTTTCCTATTAAGTGGTCCACATGAGATTTTGATCTACCTCATTTTTCAGCTCATGCCCTGAATTCATCTAAAAATTTCTATGGACAACGTGGATAAGACACATGTATCATGAACTGACATTACTTTCCTGCAACACAAACTCAGGTGAGGCCCAAAAATTACTCATGTAAAATATTCTCTCTCCATCCGTGTCATAATAATGCAAAAGTGGCCACATCTAATTTTCCAAGTGCGCTTACATCAGGATGACGACTCTCCTCATAGTAACTATTGAGCAATGATAAAAGCAACTTTCCTAGCCTGTGTGATTGAATGGGGTAACGAACCCAAAAACAAATCAAGAGATATGAGTGAGTAGTCACTACGGCTATTACAAGTCTCGTCATCTGGACAACCCGTGATATAATAGCAGTACCCTAGCTTCCCTAATATGCTGAATAAATAAGACTTAATAACTACCTAATTAATCATGCATATCATTCGTACTTATCGTAATGCTAGTGATGAGCCATGTTACATTAGGATACGTAATTTGCGAATAGAGTCAGAGTCGCGTGATGAGAGAGTGGTATTTGTGAAATCAGCATTGAAGTTTATTGTTGAAGAAGTGTTGGATTGTAAAACTCATGCATCATTCCATCCTAACATTTATGCACTTAAAAAGATTAGATATGAAGTATTTTTTGTATGTGCTATCATTATCTACACTGATTAAGTTGATAGCATGTGCAACTTAAAATAAATGGAACCATTAAGTTGATCGCTTACTCCCACTCTGGAATGGTGTTTCAAAACACCAACCAAACATTGTTATAGATGTAGGGATTACTGAGGCAGACACATACATAGACCTGGAAGAGTTCTCCTAGCTGCTCACTCGATCTGGCGGATATTCTTTTGTTAGATAGACTTTAGACTTGACAAATTTTCTATTTATTTTGAAACGGTATATATTAGGCCCCAGTTATGGACCATATGCTCTGAATGGATGTTCATTGTATGTTTTGAGATTGTTATTAGCTTTAACTACATTTATTTCAGAGTATAGTTGTCACGCCCCAAACTCGTAAATCGGGCTCACACAATTCCTGATCGCTGAATCCGGCGCCGACAGCCTCCGTAGCACCCCATTCTCGGCTCCCGGTACCCATATACCAGGTTCCGATCCTGGGATCCTACAAGGAGGATTTTTAACGTGAATTTGATTCATAATAAGCATAACCATAAGCATAACCAACGAACAATAATTAAGACACCATCATAAAATTCACTATGGTAAAAAACTTTAAGGTACAATGCGTATAAAGGGAGATACAATAACAGAATCAAAAGCTCCAGAAGTCCGCTGCACGCTCCAATCTCAATGCTGTTGCGGCGTCCTAGCGTCATCTGTACGCAACGGTCGTGCATAAGCTTATAGAAAGTTTAGAGGGTGGTGAGAGTGTGTGCACAACATAAGCATGCTTAAAATGTAATATCAGAGTAATGCGGAATATGCTGGTGAATCTATGAATACTATCAACCATATGAAGGTCATGCGATGCAAGGCATGAATGATGTCGGTCATACCAAGGTGTAACGCCCCGGAAAATCGAGGGTCGTGCATACGCTCGACTCCCGAGTCCCCGAGTGTCACTTATCATCAATTTTATGGTTTTATGATTTATCAAGTTTAAATGCGAAGCATGGAATTAATTGAAACATGAGGCACATCCACAACTAGTCTACTGATATGAAAGGAATCAATATATACAGGTTTAAAAGAATATAAATGGGCCGCAGAAGGCGATGCCCAACAAAATCGTAAAGAGAATCATACGCCCAAAAGAATAGTGCGCTGAGCCCACGACTCAACGCTCCAGAATCCAGTCTCCTAAGCCGATGGATAACCGCCCATCAACTGGAAGTAGGACAGCTCGTCCTCCTCATCGAGACTCACGCCGCTCGGCTCCTCGAATTCAGCATCACCTGCAGCTACTGAAGTGTCTGGTTGGTGTTTTAAAACACCATCCCAGAGTGGGAGTGAGTGATCAACTCAGTGGGTGCTATTAGTCTTAAGTTTTAACAGGCAACAGTTATGGCATGAATTTAATGAAAGGCAACATTCATAGATACTAAGCTAATCTTGATAATGCGTATGCATGGTGAATGATATGATGCATGCCCTCGCCACAACTCTCCCTCAAGCGACTCCATCTTACGATCGCATATGACAACACTCCCTCAGAGCGACCTCGACTGCCGAGTCGCCACCCTAGCTAATGCGATGCAATGATATGTTAGCCAAGTTCTTAGTTAATTCCGTTCATCCAGCAGGTTTGAGAAACTGATTCATCCCACGTATCAATGCCCTCAACTAGTTGCGGTGCCGAGACCCCTCAATGTGCGAGGCCAGGGCACCGCGATCCGTGATCCCGTCGGGTTTCCCATCCCCGACACCAAGCACATGGGGAGTGCTGAGAGGAAGGGATCGCTCGCGGTCACTACGGGGAGGCGCGTCACCCCAGCGTAGGTCGACAGCTCGGACACAGTGTCCCATTCCACCATGCCCGGCTCACGGGACGGTGGATCAATGTTCAGTTCGCTATCAGTGGGCTAACCACGGTGGTAGGGTGTGCCAGGTTCCATACATGTGTGAGCAATCAAGGTTAACAGACAAGATTGGTCAGTATTAGGCTATACCGCACAAGTTCAGGCAAACACGCAACAGACAACATCGGGTATAGGCGACCCATGTAGTCTAACTACTGCCGCCCATCCGCACTCTCCCAAACCCACGGCCTAGCCCCAGGATAGTCCTACCAACGGGACCACCCTCACTCTCCTCATTTCCTGACCAACCCAAGGGTCGACAACAGTCATGGCATGTTATTCATCATTGTTATCTACTAGCATAGCCGATATAATGCATACACATTCATCACACCCTTCTGAAATTCTTCTACAAGCAAGCTAACAACGCATTTGAATAAGGTGCTTGTATGTAGTGTGTGTTTGTGTGGAAGTGAAATACTTCCCACATCTCATAGGACCAAAATGCGCAAATGTGAACGAGTCATAAATGTTATGAGGATCAACATACATGGATCACCAAGACATGAGCATGTAAGCATTTGATTTTCTACCTAACCATGTGAGAGGCAAACAACATGTTATAAAGAACATTACACACAACTCCATCAAGACATGAACATACAACATTCATTGTAACCAAGCATATGAGAGGCAAGATCAACATAAAAAAGGAACTAAACATGCAAATCCATACGATTCCTACGAACATGAAATTCCTAAGTTTCCTCTAGATCCTCCAAACAACATCCCATACACACAAAATCATTAAACTCAAATTATAATTGATGCTAGACCACCTAAGGATAATAGTCCGCACCTATGGATTGTTGGAGACTTGGAAAATGACCTAGAGATGCCGAACCCGGTGCCGATCGGCCGGAATCCCTAAAGCAACATTTATATGTTAGAATCCTAAATAAATCCCTCCTCATCACAAGGGTTTCAACGAAAATGGGTGGTGGATCTTACCTACATGATCAACGGAGTGAAAAGGGCGGTTGTGGATGAGGAATCCTCCTTTGAGAAGATGTAGGGAGTTGTGGGGGTTGATTTCCTTGGGCCCACCTTGCTCTTCTTTCTTCACTCTCCCTTCCTCTCTCCTTCCTTTCTTCTTTCTCCCCTTTCTCTCTTCTCTCCCTCCCTTCTCTAGGGTAAAATCGTATGGAGAGAGGGGGTGCCCAAATAAGGCCTTTATATAGTGCCAGTTTTGGAGCAATTGGCCCCGAATGTTGGGTCTTTACTATACTAACCCTATGGGAGGGTTTTTCTAGTTTATGGGGTGTACTAGTCGATATACACCGTAGGATAGTTAGTCATAATGATGATCTACGTATGGACACAATCGGTCCGCCATTTCGACGCGCCGATCGACAGAAATGATTAGAAGTTTGTTCAACGGTCACCGATGGTCGATCGGGGCCGCGGCTATATGGATATGAGGAGTAAAATATCTTTACTCGATGTGTGAAGTTTGGTCACAAACCGACGGTCTGAAATCCTCAACTTTGCATAAGAGTGGACGACTCAAATCACTTAAGTTCCCACAATTTTCCCAAACTAGCCTTCTATGGCTCCTTATTGAAGTTGGGGTAGCCCTAACGCCCCCTATGCCGCCAAATTCGGTGGGTAGGTGTCTTATGGCCCAATTAGGGCCCATGTAAAATTTGGGGACAAACGGATGAACGAATATAGGGTCTGAGTAAGCGATTTCGTCCCTTAAGTGGCCCTGCGAGGGCCATTTTGGTGATTGAAGCAGTTCTGGTAGCCCTCTGACCATGAAACTTATAGGATAGGGTCTCCATGGCCCGATGAGGGGCCACGCAAAATTTGGGGACGATCGGATATGGGGTTTGGTCGTACGGGTCCGATTCGCGATCAACGGTCATCGTGCCACGATCGGGGCCCAGATTTGGTGGACAGGCGTAGAAAAATACATTAAACCTTCACCGTAAATTTAGAAGAAATCCGACGGCTGGAAGGCCCGGAGTCTCAGTTTCTTTTGTCAGTGCCAGATTTTAATCTGGCATTGGTGGGGCGCATTGGGCAAGCGCCAGATGGTACTTCTGGATGTCCACTGGGTCCGCAGTCCGCGATGGACCACAAGCCCAGTGAGATATATGATTTTCTAAAGTTTTAGATTTTTCTGAACCTCCTCGGTCGCTGGGTGGCCCACACGGGCTGTTGCTAGATGTAAACGGACTATCCGGCTTGACGGCCCGCACTTGTCCCATCATAACTAGACTGGTCCACCCCATCCTAAACTAACATTGAGTACTAATGGTCATTAAGTGATATTATAAGTTAATAATAATAATAATAATAATAAATTTTAAGGATTTTTTTGAAATCCAAAACAGTGAAATTTCGGGATGTTACACAAGGCCATACGATGCGAGATGCAACTCAAACATATTAGTCCTCATCCGAATCCACATATCAATGTAGCTCATCACTAGAGCATCAAATATTAGTACAGTTCTCACGCTGGACAATCACCGGGGTCTAGTACACTCTACGCCAGCTTGTCGCCCCTATCCGAACGCACAACTGGGTAAGTGGAAGAAACCTCACTATCCGCCTGCCAATATCGGGGTCTGCTCGTTGATAGCGGACTCATTCCTCAGGCTAGTCAAACTCAACCTAGATATTGCTCCCTCACTCAGGCGGGTAAGGTCACACCCCTTTTCCAACCGACCATGACACAGTGAGAGACGCGACCTACTGGTGTACGACCCTCGTGCGCTTATATATCCACTCAGTCCCGACGTTGGAGTCATCCTCTGGTACCATTGGATTTAGAGATTTTCACCCAGGGACATCTACGGCGCCCCGATGATAATAACAGTATTTTCAGTATCCAATCCGGCTCTTCACGATATCCCTGTGGAGGCTACGGTCCTGGTGTCGCTAGGGCGTATAGTAACCATATCACACAATGTAAGATGCATGAGTCATACAATCCAGTAATGCATCAATATTGCGCGTACCGTGCGCTCACGAGGGACAACACCGCCTATTAGGGAGTCCCATAAACAACTTGTTAGAAGGTATATGCAATGGTCAGCCTCATCTCATCACAAGCATGCAGATGATGCGTATGGGCATGTATCATGATGTTATGCTGTCACATACTCATAATCAGTATCGATAATCGGCATCGATAATTGGCGCATAGACGGAGCGGGGTCCACGAAAGGACCGCGGATCTGGTCTATAATGATATACTCTCTCATATTAAGGTTGGGCCTAAGTGACCTACCTATAACCTTAAGATCTGGAAAGGGTTCCTTCACCATACTATTTCATAGCCCGCTAGATGCCCTAAGGTGCCCAAAACAAGTCCTAGGTGGACTCCAAAATAAAAGGAATAACCCTACTAATAACCAATGGGGCCCCAACATCTTGGGTTATCCTAATGAATGGATGGATCATGCAATATCAATGGGGCCCAGTGATTTGGGTTAACCCACTTAGAGAATGATGAGAATAGGCCTAACAAGGCCTAAGGGAAGGTCACAATGTGAACATTTAACCATCATTGCCCATCAATGTGGGCATTTAACTAACATTGCTCCCAAGGAGTGGCCCACATAGAGTCACAAGTATAGTGGGCCCATGGCCTCACACAAGGGCCAAATATACATCGTCATGGGCCTCACTCATGGGCCTAATACACATCACGATGGGCCCCACTCATGGGCCACATACGCATCACATTGGGCCTCATATACATCAAATGGGCCATAATTCATGGGCCCCGAATACATCACAATGGGCCTCTCATACGGGTCCAATATGCATCACATCAAGGTGAGCCCTAATGGATGGGCCACAAATACATCATGGTGGGCCGCACCATCTATACCATTCATCTATTTAACAAATCATTTTAGAGCATTACCCAAAAAAATAAATCACATCGGAAGATCATCTGGACCATACCACAAATAACAATGGAGATTATGTTTTTCATTGTTAAACTTCACAGGGCCCACCATCTCATTTATTTTCCATCCAATCTAATCATACGGTCACAAAGACCTGAATTAAGAGGAAAAACAAATATCATATTGATCCAGAACTTCCATGATCCCTAAAGGATTTCAATGGTAGTCGTTCAATCCCTCACTGGTCTTTGCAGTGTAGTCCACCTGATTAGGCGGTTTGATATAACACATACATCATATGGGACCCACAGAGCTTACAGACGTAAATCAACAGCTGTAAAGCTGGCCACAGATGGACGGTCAGGATATCACTCAACCTGATGATCAGGCCCATGGAAATTACAGACGTCAATACAGCAGCTATTACTGCTCGTGGGGTCCACAGATGGACGGCCCAGATGAAAGATAGATGAGCGGCATGGAATGAAACACTTACATCCTGCAGACCCATAGAACTCGCTGACGTGTACAGCATCATATAGTTGGAGTGAGGTACATGGCCAATCCCAAATTCCACCGTCCAGGGATTGGACGGTGTGGATACAACACATCCATCGTGGTGGGTCGCACCGTCCAAGGTCTGGTCGGTGTGGATAAGACCCATACATCACGCTGGGGTCCACGTCCACCTGGACGGACGGTTTAGATATAACACATACATCATGGTCAGGTGGGTCCCACGTGTGGCCCACCTCATATACTGTAATATTTTTATTATTATTATTACGTTATTTTTTTGTTTTTGTTTTTGTTTTTTTCAAAACTCAACATCCAGCATCCAGATAGATGGACGGCTAGATGAAATGCATACGTTAAAGTGACCCACCGTCCAAGCAACGGACGGTGTGGATATACAATACATGCCTCAAGGTGGGTCCCATCCCACACGTGCAGCACGTGTGGGGTGGGCCCCACACGAACTGAAATGGATGAACGGTGTATACATTACAGCGGGGTCCACACCACCGTCCAGTAGGTGGACGGAATGGATATAAAATACACGCATCAAGGTGGGTCCCACCTGCCCACACGTGTCACACGTGTGGGGATGGACGGTTAGTACAACACATACCTTGTGATCCCCCACATAATCTGCTGATATCAGGCAGCGGCTATGCTGCTGGCCGTATGGACGGTCCAGATAAAACACACGCATAAGGTGGGTCCACACGTGTGGCCCACCACAGCTTTCGGATAAAGCTGATATTTGTGTTTTCCTTCATCTGGGTTGGCCCAAAAATGGGCAGCGAGGTGGGCTCCATAAACTGGATAATCTGGATTTTGATCACATCAAGTGGGCCACACACACATATCACCATAAAAAAAAAAAAAAGAAAGAGAGAGAAAGAGAGAGAGAGAGAGAGACAGAGAGAGAGAGAGAGACGGTGAAGTGGAGGGACCCCTCCACTATGGGCCCCTCTTGATCACAACACATATGTCAAAGTGGGTCCAATCATAAGTGGACCCTTAAATGGAAATCAACGGTGGATCACCCACCTATTGGCCTTCTTTTTAGCTCCAAGGAATGCTAATCTCCTAAGCTCCTTCTTTGATGGAGGATGATGAAATTTGGATGGTTGGATGATGAGATGCAGGGGGGGGGGGGGGGGGGGCGTTGGGTGTAGGAAGGGATGAGCGGAGAGAGAGAGAGATGACTTTGGGAATGGGAGAGGTATGGGTGTTGTAAGGAGAGTGATGGGATGTATACTTGACTTGAGGTGATTGATTGATGTGATGGGTTGTAGAGATTCTCTCGAAATTCATAACGCGCGGCGTTTTCCTCGAAATAAACGCGGGCTCACAACTCGTAGCCTGGGTATTGCATCGGTGCGCGAGATGTGGCGACGACGTGGTCACTAGGATACAAGTTTCGAATTGAGTCGACATAGGTATACAAGATGCGACTTAGGGTCGCGCACAAACACCGATTACAGGTTGCGGGTTGCCAAAATTAGACTGGGAGGACTACGAAAGCTTACGGGATGGTACGGTCTAGGATACAAGTCTTACAATAGTTCATTGTTTAGCTTAATTCTATGATTGCTCGAATAACAGGTTAAAAGTATAGTAAATTCATGCTTTCGCAAAGTATAAGTGACACTTGGAATATTGGGGATCGAGTACGTACTTGACCCCTAAAATTTGGGCCTTTAGAATAATCCTAATCGTCCATATTAAAGTCCATCACTCAAATGGTCAGTGTTTGTTAGATTGGTCAGATATTTTCATGGTATCCCACTAAATGTGTGGTGGATATGCTCCACATGGGCACTCGATTGTATAATTATAGTGTTGCTCTTAATTCAATAAAAGTAGGACACTCGTGTGAGCAAGGGCCTGGATTTGATGCATGTGTGTAAGTAAGATGTGCGGGCGTGTTAGAGGCTACCTGACTCAAGGGTTGATTGAATTGTTGGTGTCCCCTTCATCGAGACTAACAGATTAGAGACTAAACACAGAATCTAGAGTCCTTTCAATCGCTAATATTGCACTTCCTTCTGGCGATTTGTGAAAGAAAATGAGGTTAATCTTTCCTAATGAGTTCTTTTTTACTTTATGATAATAGACGTGAGTCTACGGACTAAATGATTTTTCTTTCAACATGATTCACTACTGAAGTTCAACAATAAATTAATAGAGAAATATAAGAAAAAAATTGAAAATGTTCTTCTATTAATTATTTTTATAATAATGGCACTCATAGTTGACTTAGGGAATGACGATCTATTCATTACCCGATCATAACTGAGTTTCATAACGAGACAATCGTGATGTATGTGATGGGTGTCTATTCATCACTCAATCGGAACCAGGCATCATAGCGAGACAACCAATGAAGGGCGGACCTTTAACAATATGTTTGTTGCTCAATCAAAATTGGGCTTCATGGCGAGATGGTCGATGAGGTGACATCATGTTCGTGGTCTTAATCAGAACTGAGCACGTGGTGAGATGGTCATGAATCGATTATCCGTTCGTCATCTAGTATGGACTAGGCTTCGTGGTGAGATGGCCGACGGAATCATATGGTACATAACAAGAAAGCCCTGTAGCTTTCCGTTTAAAACTGAGCAATCTTTGTTGCGATCCATTGGGATATTGTGGATGAAGAGTGGAGGGATGAACTACTAACTAATGCTAACTATAGGCCCCATGCTATGAGCAACGATGGGTCTAAACTAAAATAAATAAATAAAAAGATAAACATCCATGGTGAATAGGAAAATAAAGTTGTTTTCGGTTGTAATGGCATGAGGACTAGAGCTCTTTGCGTAATGTTGTTTATATAATCTTATCATTATGAAAGATTTCGACAATCGGTTATGGAAATCTCATTTATCCTTTTAGATAAGTGTGGCCTATTGTGTATGGCCACGTGTACAAGAGATATGTCTCACGTACATCAGTTGAAGTCCTCACATCTCTAGACTCATATATTGGAAATTTGTTGTAATCCTTAAGTCACTTGGCTTGGCATATGTAGACAGTTGCTTTTAGCAAAGCCCTATCATTTAATGCTAGATAGAGATCAGCTTTAATGAGATTCTGGCATTTAATGGTGAGAGAAATTTGCTTTAATGAGACTCTTTACTTTTATATAGTGTAATTCTGATACAACTTTAGCATTTAATGCTCTCTTTCTCTCTCATGTGCACATCTGTAACTCCTCTTGAAGTCATATATACCACAAATGGCACGACTGCCACATGGTATGTTCTAAATCGTTTGATCTGATTGCGTCAGATCGCATGTAAGTAGTGTGGAAGGCACGAGTAAGATTTTGCCCATCATCTAGCGCGTGATGCTGAACGTGGCTATGGATGCTGGAGGGAGGATTTCCCGGGAGATAGGAGATCTTCTCGCTTTTCCATTGGTTGCCTCGATCAAGGGCTTTCATTTGAGGGTAAGCGGGTGTACTTATAATTGACCAGAGTCGCCAATAACTAATTATTTCAATCCTACAGTTAGCTAGACCTTGTATAAATGCTTAGAATTAAGAATTTAAATATCATTAACCCTAAGATGACTCTTGAGTTTGCGTTCTAGAGATTCTGAGTAATTTGGATCGCGATGACAAAGAAGAAAGGTGTTAAGCACCCTTTCTGCTCATACAGACGTACAATATTTAATTCACAAAATCTGACTAATTTATAAGGAATAAGATTACTTCTCGCATGTAAAAAATGTAATATGATGCAATAACAATGATGACTGATCAATCCGAATTTCTGATGGACAGGATCCGATTATATTGACAAGCCGCAGAGTATACATCTGAAATGATCGAATGTATTGTGCAATGTATATAGAAATGGAATGTATGGAATGCTTGATATTGTATTGATGCTTATGATAAAACGATGGGTAACTGGCTAAGGTTTATGGTGGGCAAGCGCTGATTATCTTGACAAGCCACGGAGTAAACGACCGCTAGTTAGATGCAAGAAAATAATGGAATGCAACATGTATGACAAAATGATGGCTAACAGGCTAAGGTTTCTAGTAGGCCTGCTCCAATTATATCGGCAAGCCGCAGAGCATACGCCCGCCAGTCAAATACGAGAAAATGATGAAATGCAATGTAGTGATGATGTATATGAGGAGCAAGGGGGCTAATAAGGGAATGAGTGTCGCATAATGCTAATGCTTTAATTTGATGAAACTGAGTGAAACTTGAATAGTTGGACGGACAATAGGATCGCAAGGCTAGATCGAGTGGCTCATATTTGAACTTAGGTGGCTCAAGATACTCGAATTTTGACTAGGCTAGGTTAGACCAGGGTTGGACTCTCTTTCTCTCACTCGCACTCTCGTTGGTGGAGGGATGGCTAAGGCCCTAAGGGATGAAGAGGGATGCTTGATCCTCCCTGAATGCTCTGGATCTTTTGAATCTATTGGATCCTTTGAAATGAGAAGCGAATGGGCTATTTATAGCCTTAAAACTGGTTTTCTTATAATTGATGGTAATCCTATGGGAAGAATGTGGTTAAAGGGATATGATTGGAGATTTCCACATGGAATCATCTCATGGGTTACATAAGGTGGTAAAATGATAATTTTGGATAAAGAGATGGGCACGGAGTAAATACACCTCAACCACACACTTAGGGCCCGTTTGGCCGGGTGGATTGGAAGGGATTGAATGGTATTAGGGTGGATGGCATGGATTTCAAGGTAATGATGGTGTTGTCAGTGGATTGTCTTAAGATCCATGGGTTTGCTATATCCCGGGATTGCTATATCGAGTATGTTTGGCATGCCCGGCCAATCCCAGGATTAAACCTTCACAACCCTTCCAATCCCTCGAACCAAACACGTCCCAAGCAAATTTGAACGGATTAGGGTGGATTGGATGAGATTTAAAGGTAATGATGGTGTTGTCAATGGATTGTCTTAAGATCCATGGGATTGCTATATCCCGGAATCAGATCACCCAGTCTATTTGGCACACCCGGCCAATCCTGGGATTTAACTTCCATTCCCTTCCAATACCATCTAATCCCTTCCAATCTGCCCGGCCAAACAGGCCCTTAGGGTCTGGAAAAGGGAGATCCCACATGCTTGAGGGACGCCATCCCAAAGAGGCGGAGTGCCACGTGGCCGGCGGCAAGCTGGCTACTGTCAATCCCCACTTGGATTCCCTACTTTGCAGGCAGCCTCCTCCAAGAATGTGGAGGCTCTACTGTAAAGGTTGTAAAGGTTGTTGTTTGAGGTTTTACATAGTTCTCCGATGGGCTTACTTTTGGGATTTGGTTCGGGCATAGTTTTGGGCTTAACTAGGTGAGTTGACTAGGTTGTTGGATTGGGTAGGCTAACCAGGTGAGTTGACCCAGCGAGTTGATTGGGTTGTTGGATTGGGTAGGCTGACCAGGTGAGTTGACCTAGCGAGTTGACTGGGTTGTTGGATTGGGTAGGCTGACTAGGTGAGTTGACTCGGTGAGTTGACTCAAGGCTCTAGGGTTTTAAGTTCCTATGGTTTAGGATTAGGTTGACTAGATTGAGTTTAGGTTAGGGTTTTTAGGGTTTAGGCTTCCAGGGTTAGGGTTTGGGATTAGGGTTTTGGTTGACCATCCAAATATTCAAACTCAATCAACTTATCAGCCTGGGGTGGGGTGTCTACATTGGCAGGATCTCATTAGGCCATGTAAGTGTACAGGAAAAAAAAAAGGCTATAAACACATAGTGTTGAAACAAAGTCTTTATACCATGAAGTCATGGAGCTGGAACCACCTCGTTTAGTTAAACAAGTTTCATTAATCTACCTTATGATAAATTCTATTAATGGTAGTTAAATTAAGTCCTATATTTTCCATAAATGTTAAAATTACCCTTCCTCTTATGAGTAAAATATCGTCCACGAAAAAAGTAAGCCCTAACCAACAAATCCTTAGAATTCACCAAGATGTTTGTGTTAAATCCGCCCCATCCATCCATTGTGCCAACTCAAGTTATGACACGAGGTCAAAAATCAAGCAAATGCATAACTAAGTGGGCCACGCCACAAAAAATAGTGTGATTGAAAGCCCGCCATTAAAACTTTCTTGTAGCCCATATAAGTTTTGGCCAAGCTGATATGTGTGCCTTCCCTTCATCTGGCAATGATCTTATGAATTAGTTAGATTACATATAAACACCAAAGTGGGCATTAGGAATGTTTTGAATGGAGAGTGTTTCAACCCGATGTTTCTTATGGTATGGCCCATTCCATTTTTGGATCTCCCTCATTTTTCATCTCATGTCCGAACATGAGCTTGCAAAACTGATGAATGGATTGGATGTAACACATACATCATGGTGGGGCCTAAATTTTTTGGAGAGAATGTAGGGGAAAAGAGATTTATGGGCCTCATATATATATATATATATATATATATATATATATATATATATAGACACACACACACACAACACACACACACACATACATCTCTCTCTCTCTCTCTCTCTGCTTCGTTAACAACCTATGAACGTCTCCCACATGAGTGATGCTTGTTCACCTCCTTGGCTTTCGATTGTGTTACGCAAATGGAGTGTGGTATTGACTCAGGTATAATGATACATACAATTTGGAGTTGTTACTAGCCAAAAGAGTCTTAAAATCTACTGTCAGTTAGAAACCATATGATCACCTTAGGGTTCAAAATTCATGAAATTACCTAACACCAGTGACTCCACGGTTGGTCTGTGGCTAAAAATTCTAAATAAGGGCTCAATGATGGAAAAGGAAGGAGTTAAGCACCCTTTTTCCACCAACACAAAGTATTGTCTCTACTTTATGAGATTTGAATTTTTCGGGGATCTAAGGAATTCTATAAGATGCTACATCCAGATCCAAGTGGACTAATGGCAGAATAAAAAAAAAAAAAAAAGGGAGAAAGATAGTAAAGGTAAGATGCTTGAATGTTATATGTGGGTTGTTGGTGTAAACTTGTGGAGATGTGGGAGAGAGGGAAACCAAAAACTCTCATACGAAAGAAAAGAGCTAACCAGCCATCCTTGATACCAACCTTACTCTGATTATCAACAAACTTTCTTAAAACTAGTAGCCTCTCGGCGTAGAGGCGATCCTCATGTTAAGCCCTTGAGGACACTTTTCAACCTAGAAAACCTTTGTTTTCCAACTTACTTCTTTACCTCTCACACTCACCCTCGCCTCTCTTGGGCATAAAGAGACCTGAGAAATGAAGGCAATGTGTTGTACTTTTATAGAGTTGACGGGTACGAATTTTTCATTGGTCTAGTTAATAAAAGTGTGGTTCCTTTCCCTCATTTTCAAGCCTTAGTTGCCACAGGGCAGATTTGACAAATTAAGTGGTGCCACATCACCGATGGGAATCAGATTCTCGCTAGTGGGTTTTGACCCATTGTGGATGCTGGATCTCAGACGGAATCTACTCACTTTCCCACGGGTGCCTCTCTCGAGAGCTTTTGGAAGTGTGGGTTGTGAGTATTATGTTTGACCAAAGTCACCACTAGCCAATTGTTCATTTCTATAGTCGGTTAGACCCAATAAAAATGTTAGGATAGAGGATTCAAAGATTCTCAACCCTAATATGATTTTGTTAGTCTATGACCAGACTGTTTACCATATATACAATGCTTGCATATACCAAAATCAATGCTTTAAAAAAACTGAAATTCAACAATGGTTAGAAACTACCTTCATGCCCTGCTCGCTTATGTGACCCAAGCGTGCATGCCGCATACACGCAGACGTACAATATACTAAAGATGTTGCAACTCTACTCGATGAAATACTCCCGGTCAACTTATAAAAGTTTCCATTCCTTTACGCCTTTATGAATATGAATGTCCTATTTGAAACTTTAAGGACACGATTAAACTCGGTGATTTTGTGCCCTAGTGCCTCGAGTGCTTCTAGAGATATTAACTCTTCCTTAAATCAGGAACGAGTCTCACTTTGGTCAAAATACGCTTCATGTCATTAAACATCTTGATGTGCACCGATTCAACACTTACCAATTTACAAGCATTATCATTGCCCGTAAACATCTGGCCACCTCGCACTCACTAAACTAGTGAACCAACTCTGATTAGGTGTTATGTGGTACGAAGTTCCCATATCCAAAATCCACTCTTCGTCGAAGTACCTGAATTTTAATGTGGTTAACATGTCACCACTGCTTGTTTCCTTACTGGATTCCGTAGTATTGGCTTCTCTAGAAGAACTATCTGAATTCTCCTTTCTCGACTTAGGATTCTAACAGTCATTCTTCATGTGCCTTGACATGCTATGATTCCAACACCTCAACTTGCCTTTGCCCTTGCCATTGGATTTGGACTTTGATCGTGAAGATCCACTTTCCCGCTTAGAATTTCTCCCCCTTGTAACCAGTGCATCTGTAGAAGTACCCACCGTTTTTTTTCTTTTTCATTGCCTTCGACTGAAGAGCTAAGATAACGGTCTCAACGTTAATGATAATTCCATCGGTGCACAATGAGTCCTCGAACGACTTATATTATACTGAGAGAGAATTCAACAATATACATGCTTGATCTCGTATTTCATCGTTTCCTCTACATATA
>JAJHSJ010000008.1:12472835-12612965 GCA_021015155.1 Magnolia officinalis
GTAATACACCTTCCATTAACCTAATTTAAGAGAAAAGTCCAGCCTATGAATAAGGCTAAAGTCAGGAAATCTAGCCCATTATTTTTACCTCAGGTGCATTCATGATATATGGGTTTCGGACTAGGTTGCATGTATAAAAAGGAAATAATTTAAAATTGAACCATGTCTTGAAAATGTCTTTTATCCTAGAAAAGATGTATTGCATTGGGAACCCATGGTTGTTATTAATGTGTTTAGAAGAAATTGGTGTCATTAGTCTGAATAAGGAACCATTTGCAATGAGAAATGAAATCTATTTTTGAGTTCTAAAAAAAAAAAATATTTCTTGCAAATTGCCAGCGGAGGAAAGAATTAAGTGATTCCTCTTTGGTTGTTAATGAATCCAACTTATAGTAATTGAGTGATTCTCAATTTATCCATTGTAAAAAAAATTCAATTCTAACAGGTTCATTTCTTGTTACTTTTTATACTTTTAATTAATGATTTTTTTTTTTTAAAAAATATAATAAATTGTCTCCAAGTCTATTTTATCCTACAAAATCTCATTCCATTTTAGGTTTCCAAAAAAATTACTAAAATTATTGAAGCATGACTGTTTGAAATTGACGATTTTTAAGGCCGTTTGTAAAAGTCCTAAAATCACTATCTTTTGAGTTTAGATTTTGTTTTCTTTATTTTTTCTCTAAAATAAAACTCATCAAGATTCATTTTCAACTTTGAAACACCTACAACGGAGTTGTGTTCAAGAAAATATACTATTTTGAAGTCATTGTATTTTAAGTTGTCTAATGCAGTCCATTCCAACCAGCAACGAAGGGGGAAGGAGAGCATGATGGACAACGTGGATTAGACAAACAATTCATATATCCCATAGCAGCTCAATAGCACCACAAGTATTGATGTTCTATTAAAAATAGGATTCGGGTTTTCCTCCATTCTCATTTATTATTTATAATAAAAATAATGACTAAATAATATGGTAGTCACACTACGATGCACACTACTCACTCTAACACTATCCCTCAAGCCGGAACACAGAGGCCATGCATGCCCATCTTGATACAATATTAGACATTTATATTCCAGCAATTGCTTCAATAAAGGCGCCGGCGAGTTGGTCCTTAAAAGAAATGTGATGAACTTTAATAACGCCAGCTAACAATTTTTCGCACACAAATTGACAATCGACTTTTACATGTTTAGTACGCTCATGAAATACCGAATTTAAAGCGATATGGATTGTTGCTTGATTATCACAGAAAAAGGGAACATACCTAGTGTGGACACTGGAGGGTGGATTTCCTGAGGGATGGAAAATCGACTCTCTTTTTCACTGGTTGTCTTGCTCGAGGGCTTTTGTTTGAAGGTAAAAGGGTGTTATATTTTACCAGAGTCACCGCTAACCAATTATTACGATTCTACTGCCGATTAGACCCTGTAGAAACGCTTAAGATTGAGAATTTGAAATCATTAACCCTAATATGAGTCATGAGTTTGTGTTCTAGAGATTCCGAGTACGGGATCACAGTTATAAAGAGGAAAAGTGTTAGGAACACACTCTACTCGTACAGATGTATGATCTTTACTTCACAAGATCTGACTACTTTCTGAGGGATATGATTACTTCTCGCGTGCAGGGGATGTGATGTAATGCAATGGCAATGATGATTGATCGATCCAGATTTCTGATGAGCAAGATCCGAATATATCGGCAAGCCGCAGAGCATACTTTCGAAACGATCTAGTGCAGGGTGTAATGTATGTAGAAATGTGATGTATGTGATGCTTAATATTGTATGAATGCTTATGATAAAACGATAACTAACTGGCTAAGATTTCTGATAGACTTGCTCTGATTATATCGGTCAGCCACAACATACACTCGCCAGTTAGATGCAAGAAAATAATGATATGCAATGTAATGCTGATGTATATGAGAAGCGAGAGGGTTGATAAGAGAATGAGTGTTGCACAATACTAATGATTTCCTTTGATGAAATTGATTGAAGCTTGAACAGTTGGATGAATGGTAATGTCGCAAGGCTAGATCGAGTAACTCAGATTTGAACTTAGATGGCTCAGGAAGTTTGAGCTTTGGCTAGGTTAGGCTAACTAGACCAGGGCTGGACTCTCTCTCACTCTCACTCTTTTTGGTGGAGGGATGACTAGATGGCTAAAGCCCTAAGAGATGAGGAGGCTTTGAAATGAGAGTGGATAAGTCTCTTATGGATGTCTTGGATGCTTAAAATGAGAAGGGAATGGGGCTATTTATAGCCTCCAAATTTGGTTTTCTGATAATTGCAAGTAATCTTATGGGCAAAAGGTGGTTGAAGGGATATGATTGGAGATTACCATATGGCATCATCTCATGGGTTGGATGGGGTGGTAAAAGGGTAATTTTGGATAAGGAGATGGGCATCAGAGTAAATACACATCAACCGCACACTTAGGGTCTGAAAAATGGAGATTCCACATGTTTGAGAGACACCACCCCAAAGAGGAGGAGTGCCACGTGGCAGACGAAAAGTTGGTTGTCGTCAAAGCCCACTTGGACTCCATACTTTGGCAGGTAGCCTCCTCCAATCGTGTGAAGGCTTTGTTGTGAAGGTTGCTACTTTGAGTTTTTGCATATTTATTCAATTGGGCTTACTTTTGAGCTTTGGTTTGAGCTTGCTTTTGGGCTTAACTAGGTGAGTTGACTGAGTTATTGGATCGAGTAGGTTGATCGGGTGAGTTGACTTAGCGAGTTGACTGGATGAGTTAACTCGTTAACTAACTCAAGGCTCTAGGTTTTTAGGTTCCTAAGGTTTAGGATTAGGCTGACTAGGTTGACTGGGTTGAGTCTAGGGTTTGGGATTAGGGTTCTTAGGGTTTAGGCTTGTAGGGTTTAAGGTTTAAGATTGGGGTTTAGTTAACCATCCATCAGTTAAAACTTAATCAGCTTATCAACCTGGGGTGGGGTGTCTGCAACTAGTGACTAAAACGCCCAACTCGGAAAGAAATTACCTTAACCACAGTACCCCACTAGTTACATGTCCCATGGACCGATACTCCACCTCCACATAACAGGAAACAACCAACTGCTTTTTTACTTTTCTAAGAAACCAAATTACTTTCAACGAACGTACAGTAGTTGGTAGTGGAGCATCTATCATCTCTAAAACCTACCCAATCAGCATCAGTGTTCGAGTTGTCGGTATCGCTACAAGTTTCGTTGGCCGGAGATAAAGATATAATATCGTTATCACCGATAACCGGAAATGCAGGGAAAAAGGGGATAATATGGAGAAAATGGTGGAATTTTTCAGTGAAACTTCAGGACATGCCTAAATACACATTTACATATTCATGAATAAAAATTTTACAAAAAGAATGCATTAAATTAGAAGTTTCCATTTAATGGGGGCAAAAAAGTATGCATTGTCGTAAGAAATCACTCAAATAGTAACCAAAATTAGTTTAATAATACAAATGCAAGCTTTTACAAACAATTAAGACATGCAAGTCCCAATGAATTGAAAAATACACATTTCTTTTCTGGTCATGTTTCATCCCCACATAGAGTGACGAGGTGGCTCGTAATCATTGTCCGGATCCCGTGGCAGTTGAGAGTAGCACTGCTGCTCAACATATTGGCAGTACTGTTCCCAGGTCATCCTTTGCTCGTACCAATTGAGAAACTCTCTTATATACCTCTGATAGTCATCCTCCCCAAACTGTACGAGTACGCCTAGACGTGGGAATTGCGTGACATACATCGACGGCATTTCCTAAGCAAGGTATTGAGGGAACAGATCAAGTCCAACCCTGACTCCTTGATAGTATTGTTGCCTGGGTTAATGACATCTGAAACCGATGGATTTTATGTTACATGAAATTGATAAAACACAACAAACTCACTTCTGCTCTCATTATATAAAATGATGTAGAAAAATACATGGACGGCAGGTGTAAAACACATTCATCATGGTGGGGCCCACAGAGCCACCACCATCTTTGGTTTATTCAACTTAGCATTTTGAGTAATTTGTTGCAGGAATGTGTGAGTGTGATGTTTCTGCATCCTGGAATTTGTAGAATAACTCACTCCCATCAAACATGATTCTACTAGAGATGCCATCATTTTAACTTGTCAAAACTAACACTAAATGCACAAATAATCAAAATTATTGTTTAGAAAAATATGCTGATTCGACTACTAATTTACCGTCCAACCAATGGATGATTTCCATCCTCCTATCATGTGATTGTGTGACATTCAGCTCATAGATCTAAAGTTAAAGTGGATCTACCACAGAAAACCGTGGGAGCAATCACAGCCACCGTGAAATATTATAGGGTCCACTGTAATGTATTTTTGAGATCCAACCTATTCATAAGTTAATATTGAGATAATGAAGTGAAAATAGAAATATTCAGCTTGATCAGAAACTTCAGTGGCCCCTAAGAAGTTTTTGAACGTTGGACGTCACTGTCCCCACTGTTTTCTATGGTGGGGTCCACTTGAACTTTAGATCTATCTCATCTTTTTCTCATGCCATAAAAAAATCTCTCCAAATTAATGGGCGGTATGGATACAACACATGCATCATGGTTGGGTCCACATAGGGATTGATACCATGTGTTGAAACGGATATCTCCACTCAGTCTGCGAGTTGAGTTTGTGTTCTGGGTGTCTTTGGCTACGGCTTTATCTGTTCCAACCAGAAATTAGCTTACCTACTGATTTAATCAGTACGCTCTAAGTTGGGCCCACTTTCCCCTGTCATGCTTTGTGGGCCCCACCATGAGGTATGTATTTCATCCATGCCGTCCATCTATTTTTATAATTATTTTTGATTAAAAAAAAAAAAAAGATGTATATCCCAATCTCAATTGGACCACATTAAAAGAAACAGTGTTGAATGAACTTTGACCATTAAAAACTTTTGGGGGCCATAAAGATTTTAGAACAACCTGATCTTTGTTTTTTCCCTTCATCTGAGTCTTTATGAGCTAATTAACAGATTGGATGTCAACTAAACAGTACAGTGGGCCTTAGGAGGATTTAAATGGTGTATATCCAATCACTACTGTTTTCCCGTGGTGTGGTCCACCTGAGTTTTAAATCTATCTCATTTTTTGAGTAAAGCTCTAAAATAATATTTAAAAATTAATGAACAGCATGGATACAACAGATGCATCATTGTGGGGCCTATATAGCACCGACCTGCACCAAAGCCCAAGCCGTGGTGGGGTGGTGAGATTGCACGGTAAAAGTGATGCAACAGCTTGCATCGTCAAAGCCCACCTGTGGGTCCACCATGATTTATGTAATTCATCCACTCCGTCCATCCATTTTAACAGATAATTTTAGGTCTTGAGCCTAAAAACTAAGTTTATCGAAACCTCAAGTGGACCACACCATAGGAAATAGTATGAATTGAACATTTACCGTTGAAAACATCTTGGGGCCACAGAAGTTTTGGATCAAACTTCTATTTGTTTTTTCCCTTCATCCATGTCTGTGTGATCTTATGAACAGGTTGGATGAGAAATAAACATCACTGTGAGCCCTAGAAAAGTTTTAACGGTGGAAGTCATTATTCAAACTGTTTTCAATGGTGTGGTCCACTTGATCTTTTGGTACCCTTAAATTTTTGTCTCAACCCCTAAAATAATATAGAAAAACGGATGGACCGCATGGATGGACCAGATGCATTCTCGGTGGGCCCAACAGAGTGTACTCAGTACGATAAAAGCGTACGGAGTAACCCAGTATGCATTCCCATTCACCCCGCGGCCCTCCCGATCCCCAATTTGGGATAAAAACCCCAAATTCCCTCTCCCCTTTCAAAATTTTCAAAAATTCGTTCCTTCCCACCGATTTCTCCGAGGTTTTTGACCGCAAATCTCTCTTCCTCATCACAAATTTTTAAAAAAAAACCTCTATTTTCAAAGAAATCTCGGCCTGCAAGCGGTTTCTGCAACTTGCAGAGGATTCTTCAACGGGAAAAAAAAGACATTTTTGGGGTTAAATCTTACCAGAAATGCTGATATGGACTCGACAGCAGCTGAATCCGCGTCTTCCTCCAAATCCGGGCGAAAAAATGGGTATTTCTTATGTTATTTTGTGATTTTCTCGCCGACAACCCCCCTTTTTATCGATAAAGGTGGGTTGTTGGCTACAGTTCCCACCCGTGGTTGGTGGGAACAGCGATATATCGGCCATATTTTGAAAATACCGATAATATCGGCGAGATTTTGGCGAAATCTATAAACAAAACGAAATATTGGGGTTTTGGTGTCGCTGCACTGGCGACACCGAAATTATCGGCGACAATTTGAACACTTCAGCATCACAGTAAGCACATGTGTTTAGATGTTCATGATTGGTGTAAAGAAGTCTTTTCCTTGGAGTTGACTTCACATACAAAGTATGTGATGGACTGCATCAAGGTGATGTGAACACGATGTCTGCATAAACTGACTTACTGTTGGAAATTATACAGATTAATGTAATTTCTGTATAATATGGAAACCGAAAATATCACGATAATCAGAAATAAGGACAGGCTGAAGCACGTATGAAAAATGTTGTCCTTAAAGTGTTATTTGCCCCTACTCAAGTAAATTGAGTATGCTGATAGGTTACAAGCAAATAGCTTCTAGGATACGACAAGCCTGATATGGGTTTGCGTTCAGCAAACACGAAGGCCCACCAAATGGAACTCTATTACACACTTTTTGGCAGTATTACAATATAGAGAAAAAAATCCCAAAAGAAAGAAAAAGAAAGAGAAAAGTGGTTTTGACCACTGCACTGGTCAGTTCAATTCTTCAGCTACTGGTTTATTGAACCGTCCTAGACCACACCGTTGGTCTGTTCTTCAAGCTAAGGTTCAAGCCTTGCTATGTTGCTGGAAGCACTAGAGTATATAAGTTGAGAGGGGCTAGCTGTCTCAGTTCGTATGGGTTTGCTGGAGTGAGTTGAGATGGATTGGAAACCCATCCAGGCCCTCCTTTTATAGGCTATGGTGGCTGGGGGTTATGGTCCAGGGAATAAATCCCATGACCATTTTCTAGCTGTTGGAGAAACTAGCCGTTTTCTAACCGTTGTGCATGGGCCATTAAGCTGCTGCATGCTGACTGTTGTGAGACAGCAGCTAGCCGTTTTCTAGCTGTTGGGCTAGCCATGCAGCAGTTATAGCTGGACCCTACACTAATGACACAGCTGTTACAGATATGCTGCAACAGCTCTATTTTCCAGCTCTCTATATAATCAAAGGGACTCTCATTCAGTCATTTAGATTTTCGTCCAGCCAACCATCTGACTTAGCCACTAGTAGCGGTGAAGTGCAAAGTGCGTCACTAGCGCATCTGCAGCCACACTGCCTTACATGCCCACGCCCTCGCACCGAGCCCGTGCCCGTGCCCATGCCTGAGACCGAGCGCGTGCGCGGTGTTCCAGTGCGAAACGCAAGTCCCATAGTCCACGAACTAGGTAAGTAAATATTAAGAAACTCCACATCATTCATATAAACCACTTTTCCTTCTCTTCCCTTTCCCATGTGAGACTATTCCCAAAAACCCACAAACGGTGTTTTTTCAAACAACTTTTTATATATTATATATTTTTATTTAATATATTTTATTAAAAATCAATATTTTGCAACACTTACCACAATGACAAACGCAAGCAATATCAAGGGGAGTAGCAGACGGGTAAATGGGATTGCCAACCAATCTTCAATACGAAACATGATTATCAAGAGAATTGGATATTCGAGAAAATAACTAATGATTCACCTGAATGGTTTTTAAGAGATCAATGGCATAATTTCTTTGGAAAACGAAGAAGTCCTTTTTAAAACGAGCAACTTCAATCATGAGAAAATTTTAGTAGCCTAAGGTGTTTCCTTTCAATTTGGTGAGCAAGAAAGGCCTTAAGAGATGAGATCACAGTGCTAGGGGGTCGGCATATGGCAGGGTTGGGGGGCGAGGCAACGTGGGGCTGGGGGACAACGTAAGATAGGGCGTTGGGGATGGGGCTGGACAAGGTGTTGGGTGGTGGCGATGGCACGACTGGGGTTGTGCAGGGCGTTGAGAGGTGTTGGGGCACGGGGCTGGGCAGAGCGTCTGGTGATGGCGGTGGCAAGGGGTTGGGCAAGGTGTTGGGTGGCATCCAGGCACAAGGGTGGGCAGGGCAACCACATGGTGGCAGCAGCATGACGTCGCGGTATAGGTGATGACTTTGAAGAAGAATAAGAGGAGAGAAGAGAGAGAGGACTTAGGGTTTATAGGGGTTAGAGAGGACCTGGGGGTAAAAAAATCAAGCTAGTTTATTATTCAGGTAGACCACTCCAAAGGAAAGAGTTGGGAGAGAGACATCTACCATTGATTTTTATAATAATGAGCATATGAAATACAAATCATTAGATGTCACACCAAAACTTAGGCATGAGACCAAAAATCAGACTATGCATGCTTCAGGTGAGCACGCTAAGGTAAACAATTTAAAAGGTAAGTTTGTCTTGTAGACCGCATTTAAACTTGTAATCGACTTGAATCGCGAATATGGCTGATTTTATTTTTTTTTTGTGTCACATCATCCCTCTATCCTATCGTTACATAAATCCAATGATGACACCACATCCTGGCCAGCAAAATTAAATCTCACACACCAAACTTACTTTTCAATTCACTCACTTTACAAGTTTTCTTATCAAAGAATGGCCACCTTGGAGGACCCCCCCGTGACGCATGCCATACACACTCCATCTTTCCGCTAGCTCATTTTTGGGCATGACCAGATCAAAAGCTAAAGTGGATCACATCACAAAAATCAGCAGGATTTGAACGCCCACAAACAGTTGAAAACTTCTTAATTGGTCACTCAGGTTTTGGATCAAGCTAATATTTGTGTTCTATTTTTAGAACTAATGAATTGGTTGGATGACAAATAAACATCACAGTATATAGAAAGGTTTCAACTTTCAACAGTGGATATTATTCGGACCACTCAAGCCCAATTTCCCTCATTGTTAGGGCGTGTTTGGACGGGCAAGGTGGATTGTATTAGGTTGTATTAGGGTGGATTGGAAGGAGCAATCCCAGGATTTGGCCGGGCGTGCCAAACAGGCAGAAGTTGGATATTGCAATCCCATGCAATCCACTGTCATCACCATCATTGCCTTGAAATCCACCCAATCCCTCCTAATCCCAACTTTTTGCCTAGGACATGTTTGGATAGCCGGAGCAATCCCAGGATTGGCCGGTGTAATCCCGGGATTGGCCAGGTGAGCCAAACATACTCGTGGTGAGTTCCCTGGATATAGCAATCCCATTGGATTGGCACCAATCCACTGACAGAGCCATCATTACTTTCCATCCACCCTAATACAATCCAATCCTGCGGGATTGGCCCGTCCAAACACGCGGCATTTGCACATAATTCACACCCCAAATTTGGGAGGGGATTGCGTACTACTCCACCAAGATCTACCTAAATAGGGACAATTAAGGGCTTTGAAGGGCCTACCATGATATATATGTTTTATCCATAAGACAAATATAAGGCTTAAGTGGGCCACACTACAAGAAACTCTGGGGATTAGGTGCCTATCATTGAAAACTTCTTGGGGCCACACATAAGGCTCTAATCAAGCTGATTTTTGTGTTTTTCCTTCATCCATGTCTGTGTGACCTTATAATTTATAAAGAGATTTGATAGCAAATAAGCTTCACGGTGGACATCAGTAAGGTTTTAATGGTAGTCGTTCTTTTCCCACTACTTTATGTTGTGTGGTTGAGTTGAGCTTTGGATGTCCATCTTTTTTTGGATAATGCTTTAGAATGAAATAGAAAAGTTGATAGACGGTGTGTATCTAATACATAAATCATGGTGGGCTTTGAGATGTGTATAACACAAGGGAAAAAATCTTTGTCGCGAAGGACAATTTTAGATTAAAAAATAATAATCACGGAGCGCATTCTTGATTCCCTATTAAGCTAGACTCCTATCACAGAATAATTTCAGCATAAAATGGTGGAGCGCTTTCCTGCTTCCGTGTTAACAAACAACACTAAACATGAAACATTTTTAAAATTCTGCATTAAGTGCAAAAATTCAGCATTAACAAACAGGCCCTGAGAGTTACATACTAGCTAATGGATCCATGTTGCCAATGGAAATCAAGCATCCTAGTAATAATATAGAACCTTGAAAGAAATCAAAATCCAACTCACCCTACTCGCAGTTGCAGCGCATGTATAAACAAGACATGCACTGAGAAGGTAAGAGACCACTCATCAAGCAGGCCCCACAGATGGGACTTTATGCAAAAACCAACCCATTTTCAAAATCCCAACTGTTGAATCAAATAGTGTGGAACATCCCTCAACATTCTATAAACCAGACGCCATTTTCCTCAATTCCAGCAGTGAGGCTAGCCGGGCTGATTTTGTTAAAATAGTCAATCACATTGTGGAGACCACCTGGTGAGAGGACAGATCTCCCAGTGTCGCAAGGTGTGCTAGTATGACTAGGATTCTTCCTTCCTCCAATGCTAATAAAAATTTGAAACAAACCAAGATATGCCAAATCAAATGCATCCAACCAGAACAGACTATAATCAAACAACAACAAGACTCATTTAACTCAAATTGATATTTAATAATTAAATTAGGAATTCAATCACACTGATAACAAATGCTTAAATTACTATTAATATTAAAATATGCAGTTCTGAACATAACCAATCATATGATAAATGCCTCTCATGAATATCCAAGAGCTTTTCTTAGTAGTGGGAGCTGGGACAGCAAGTAGCCTTTCTAAAAACTTCTACTCAACCCCACCCAACAACTTCATCTGGATTACTGACTTCAGGCAGAGGGTTAATGCATGCTGTCATTTAGAAAAAAAAAAAACCCGAATACACCAACAAATAAAATTTTAGGATGAACCTTAAGAAAAAATAAGGAATGTGGAATTACACCAACAAAAATAGAATTTCAGACGAAAGAGAAAATTGTTAGGCATGTCAATCTAACAATTTTGAGCTAACAGAAAAGCAGATCCAGCAAATCACTGAAAATCTAGGAACTCTGTTGGCATTCTAAAGATCAAATTCTAGAAGGCTTGGGGAAATATAATTTAAGAATTTCGTATATGAAGAAAAGTTTACATCAACAGCTTCCATAATATAGCCATGCAACATATGGAATGTGTCGGACATCATGTGAATCACCATTCACCACAGATTACTGATAGTTAAAACATGTGATAGCATGAAAGAATATCACGTGGTAAATTATATGTGCATTGTGCGAAATGACAAGAATAGTCTAAACTTCAAAGAGAGATGGCCAGGAGAGACAATGCAAGGGCCTCATTCTTTTTGTATTTGAGAAAATCGGATGCAAAACAGCCAAATTGAAAGAATTCAATCTGGCGAACTAAACTAAAAAAAAGTTGTTTTCGAAGGCAAACTTGACTGAACATGCGTCAATTTTAAAGCAATTCATCCATAGTTCCTTCAGTTAGAAAATACACAAAAAATTTGAAATAAAAATAAGAAAGAGAAACAAAACGTGTTTGATGCTCAGGGAATACGAACCAAAGAAAAGTATCACCTCACGAGGGATCTCGCAATCTATGGATTTTTTTAGTTCTCTTCATCGCATCTCTTTAAAGCTTAAACAGCAAAACAGGCATGGGAAATACAAAAAGTAAAGAGGGAAGAAATTGACCAAATGGTGTTTGACATGTAAGAAGGCAACGACTGAAAGCCTAACTCTAGAAGTAGCTGTCATTAGAGAAAGTGCTGTCAACTCAAGCTCTCAAAGGAGGCCATTTAAATGATAGCAGATATTAATGAGCCATGCCTCCCTCTCTCTCTCTCTCTATTTCCTCATCTAAGCAAGTAGCTAAGCGGATCAGGATGGAGCTATAAGCAATGGACGCTGTTACCCCAGTGTTTGAGAACATCAGATAGAAAACAACCGAATTGAAAGAATCCAATCCAGAAATCTGAACTCAAAAAATTGCTCTTCGAAGGCAAACTTGGCCGAAAGCGCATCTATTTTAAAGCGATTCCTCCATAGGTCCTTCGGTTAGGGGGGAAAAATAGAAATTGTTAAATATTAAAAATAAAGTGATTCCTCCATAGGTTTGGGTTGACCCAAACCCGAGTTGCACACCTATCCATACACAAAATAACAATGCCCTTAAACTTTGCAGGAGATGTGCAGTAGAGGCAATGTAAACAAGTGTTCAGATGAACTGGAAACCCTAACCATAAACAATCATTTAGGCATCCTATGAATCGACTAATTGAAAGGATATCATTCTGCGAAGGTTTTTCTTATTGTTAGAGAGGTCTCTCTGTGTGTGCACAGCGGGCGTGAGGTTGACAATGTTTGAGACAATCATATCCAAAATGGCCAAATTGAAAGAATCTGATCTGATAATTATATTTAGAAAACATTGTTTATTTAACGCAAACTTGGCTGATAGCATATCTATATTTTAAAGCTATTCCTCCATAGGCCTTCACTTATTAAAAAGAAAAAAGGAAAATGGTAAAAATTAAAACAAAATTGAGAAATAGAAAAGAGAATAGCATTTTTATCAGCGTAGAAAGAAATGAATGAAGGAAAGAAAAGGAAAAGGGTCTATGATGCTTACAGAATATGAAACAGAGAAGTGGTTTCATCTCGCGAGGAATCTTGCAAGCTTATTGATTTTTGTTTCTTCTCTTCATTGCATCTCTCTAAAGTTTAAACTACAAAACAGGCATGGAAAAAACAAAATGCAAAGAGAGGGGAAGACATCAGCCTTTTGGTATTTAGCATGTAAGTGAGCAACAACTAAAACCCTAACCCTAGAAGGGGCTGCTATTGGAGAAAGAGTGTTCTCAACCCTAGTTCTCAAACAAGGCCATCTAAATGATAGCGGATATTAATAAACAACAGTGGGTTTTAATTCTGACAAGTGGGACCCATCATCCAACAATCCAGACCATTTATCTATTGCGACAATAGAGTTGTGAGATTCAAACACCCTCTAACCTATAAACAACATGACAAGAATCCCCTAAACTTTGTGAGAGATGACCAGTAGAGCAAGGTTTTAAGAATCCGCATCGGCTGGCATATCAACCATCTTGTTGGCAGCTTGATGTGGGAGCATCTTGGTGCGATTCCAAGGATGCATACACAGAATGGCCATGAGGCGGGGCCCACTATGGGACTGTGATTTGGGGACCTGTGTTGTATAGGGTTGCCTACGGGAAGGGCTCGAGTGGGTTTGCCTGGGAGGGCCTGCATATAGGGATAAATTGGTCTGTCCCCATCAGCTCTGAAGCTTTTAGTGCGCTGGTAGTTTGTCCACTATCACTGATACAATGCAGCTTTTTAACAATGAAAAACTTTTGTGGGAAAAAATCCCAAACAAATATTGGATTTTCTTTTGAAAGATAAATATTGGAATACTTTAAAATTGGGAGGATCACAAATATGTTATTCTTTTTGGGTTTTGGACATGTTTTTGACAAAGAAATGGGCCATTCCCTCGTACGAATGTTGTCAGTTAGGCTCATATTAGTACGTAAGATTAAAAGTCCACAGATTAGCAATGGTGATTGGTGACACAATTACACAAACCCCAATCCACGAGTATAATGTATGATAAACAGATAAACTGATAAAGCAATCCCAAAGTTTCAAACACCATTACAAAAGCATAGATGCAAAGAAGTCAATAGCTAATAAATTGCTCATGACTAAGTGAATAACACTCACTGGTAGTCACCATTGGAAAGAATTGCGCATTCTGCTTGTTGCTACTAAACAACATCGTCATCATCCTGTTGTGGCACTCTCACAAGACCCACATATCCATAACCAAAGGGGAATACCATATTAATGAAAGACAATGATGACTCATCACAATCATAGCTAGGGATATGTTGCGTCTTTACTCGAATAAGAATATCCAGTGCTAGAGCCAGGCCCATAGCCATGGCATACGCGTGCTCTTATTGTGTCTACGAATGCATATCCCTAATCTATATACACCATTTTCCTCGAAGTTTGAGGAAATTAATTATTTATAATATAAAAAAAAAAAATTTAAAAAAAAAAAAACACCGTTCATTCTCGAAAAATGACCAACATGCAAAAAAAAAAAAAAGGGATGTAGGAAATGGATGTTGTATTTACATTCAACACAAAATAATAATTTTCAACAATTGATTTTAGAAGAAAAAAATCAGATGAATCGTAAGTTCGTAACACATCCCAAAAATGGTCCGATAATGGCCAAAATACTCAAAAAAAAATTAAAAATTGAATGTGTGAAATTGACCCAGCAATCTGAATTCAGAAAATGTTGTTTATTAAAGGCAAACTTGGCCGAAAGCACATCTATCTTAAAGCAATTCCTCCATAGGTCTTTGGTTAGAAAAAACTAGAATACTTGGTTAACAAATTAAAAATAAAAATGTGAGGTAAAAGAAAAGCATTTTCTATCAGCAGACAGAAAATAAATAAAGGAAAAACAAAGAAAAGGGTGTATGATGCTCAGGGAATACGAACCAAAGAAAAGGGTACATCTCGCGAGGAATCTCGCAATCTATGGATTTTTTCCTCTTCACTGCATCTCTTTAAAGCATAAACTAGAAATAGACATGGGAAAGACAAAATGCATAGAGGATAGAAGACAACAGCTTTGTCGTGTTTGCCATGTAAGGAGGCAATGACTAAAAACCTAACACTAGAAGCGGCTGCTATTGGAGAAGAGTGTTCTCAACCCTGGTTCTCAAATGAGGCTAAGTGATAGCAGATATTAATAAACCACACACGTTTTGATTCCATCAAGTTGGTCCAATCGCCCGACAATCTAGACCATTGATCTGCTGCGACCACAAATTGTGAAATGTAAACATCCTCTACCATTTACGGGAAATGGTAAGAATGCCGCTAAATTTGCGAGAGATGGTTAATAAAGCAATGTAACCAAGTTTTTGGACGCGTTGAAAACCCTACAAATCATTCAAGCGTCCTACGAATTGGCAAATCCAAGTGAAGGATATCATTCTACGAAGGTTTTATTATTGTTAGAGAGGTCTCACTGTGAGTCTATACCCCTCTGCTGGGACCTTCGCACCTCTCTCTCTCTCTCTGCATGGATATAAAATAACATATATATATATATATATATATATGTATGTATGTATGTATGTATGAATATGTATGTGTGTATGTGTGTAGACCTTATCATACATACATATGCATGTATGTATATGAGAAAGTCTCAAGTCCAGCCAACCCAAGGTATTGGCCTGCTGGGACCACATTGTGAAATGTGAACATCCTCTAACCTTTACGCGAAATGATAAGAATGCCCCTAAATTTGGGAGAGATAGCCAAAAGAGCAATGTAGCCAAGGTTTTGGACACATTGAATACTCTAAAAATCATTCAAGTGTCTACGAATTGGCCAATCCAAGTGAAGGATCTCATTCTACGAAGGTTTTTATTATCGTTAGAGAGGTCTCACTGTCGAGTCTATACCCCTCTGCTGGGACCTTCGCCATCTCTCTCTCTTTTTTTGATAAGTGACAAAATTTTATAAAAAGAGAAGAAAGGATACAAAGGAGATGGCCCGCTGAGATAGCAAACCAAAATCCCTCAACAAAAGAAGCTAAAATAAAACGGTAGAAGTGTGCAACACGTGGGAGGCCCATTCCACTATAAGAAAATGGACTCTCCTAATAAGAAACCAGACGACATTGGACTCCCCATTAAAGCATCTCCCGTTACGCTCTTCCCAAATCGCCCACCACACTGCCGCTAACACCAATCTCCAAATCTGATTTTTCTGCTTTCCGAAATCCGCCCCATGCCAAGCTTTAACCAAACTGACGGTAGAAGAGGGGAAAACCCATGAAACATTAAACCAAGCTAGCACCACTGTCCATAACTGAGACGTGAGGGGGCAATGGATAAAGAGGTGGTTCACCGATTCTGCTTCCACCATGCAGCAAAGACATGTGTTTGGGATGCACATACCTCTCTTCCGGAGATTGTCCACTGTTAGCACCTTCCTGTTGCTAACCAGCCAGCTGAAAACTGCAAACTTAGGCAGCAGTTTATACTTCCACATGTGATCTGCTGAAGGGGCTGACGAGCGCCGAGGTCTGATTAGAATTCGCCATCTCTCTCTGTATGGATATAATATATAACATATACATACATACATCTGCTAGAGCTAGAAGAATTCCCAAAAGACCAGCATATTCAGGCCCAATATGTTGTTGCATCGATATGGACATTTCTATTTCTGACCACACAATTACAAGTACACCGATAGTGATTCCCAATACAGGATGGCACACCCACCCACATATATTTTTTGAAGACATAGGGTGTCCCCACATCTTTTTTGAAGTGAGACTAATCCCTGTGGATACACGCAAATTTAGGGGCATTCTTATCATTTCACAATGTGGTCCCAGCAGGCCAATACCTTGGGTTGGCTGGACTTGAGACTTTCTCATATACATACATGCATATGTATGTATGATAAGGTCTACACACATACACACATACATACATATATATAACCACTGTTTTAAATAGCAAATAGCGTTCACTCATTTGAAGTGTGAGGTGTAAGCTACGTGCTACCTCTAGATTTTTAATGAAGGTTGTGCTTGGTTACACCAATTTCATGATATCATGAACCAAATTAGACTGATTAATACTGAAATTTAACAAAATTTCATGATATTTGGTGCAACCTAAAGTAATAGGAAAGGGTAATGATTAAGTAAAGAAATAGCAATGAAACTAATTTAACACTGTTACTTAGATTATTTTTACTAAAAGCATTTAAAAGATTAACCAACTTTTATTGAAAATAGAATATTTAACAAATCATTGAAAACATTAATTGATTTAAAAATTATAGTGAAAAATAACATGTAATGTGAGCCACGTAGTGTGTAGCAAATTCAAATTATCATGTAGTGTAGGTTACACACGACTCAAGCAAATTCAAATTATCATGTAGTGTTACACAATAAGGCTAAGCTACGCTACTCGGTGTAAGCTAAATGCTACATAGCATAGCTATTTAAAACACTGATACATATATGTGCATGTCATATTACATCCATATAGAGAGAGAGAGGGGCAAAGGACCTTCACCCCCTCTCTCTATATGGATATGATATACGCGGGAAATGGTACTATGAGGTGGACCAATGTGGACCCCACTGTGATGTGTGTTGGACATCCACTGTGCATTTGGTAGGTCCCCTCCAACTTATGGGATATCCCAAAAATCAGCCTCTAAAACCATATGAAAATATGCTAAAACATCTAAAAGCACTTGGCGGTGTCCATCTGAGTTTTAAATATGACTAAAACTTGGTGTGAACACAAATCCAAGTAGGACACACTCACAATGGATGGGCTGGATGTCTGAACAACATCTCAGTGGACCCTATAAACAATCATGAAGGTTACAATTGGTGGGTAACCAATCTCAACTGGTGTCTGTGGTGTGGCCCACCTAAGTCATGGGCTGACCTGAATTTTAGGCCAGTCGCCCACCATGGAATGATGCATCTGATTGATGGAGTGGATGTCCGACACACATCACATTGGGGCCCACACAGCCCAACCTCATAGGTGACCTCATAGTACCATTTCCCTACATACACATACATAATGCAAAAGTCAGCTCCATCTACACATCAGGTGGGCCACAGCCACACCATAGAAAATAGTGCCTACCCATTGATAAATAGCAAAATACAAGTCTGGTCCACCTAATGAACGGATGTGGTTGATTGATTTCTGCACAAGACAATCCACATGACGAGGCAACCTATTGGACGGATGGATGTTGCAGAAACATGAAAGGTTGTAAGTTATACACTGGGTGGACCGAAAATTTAGTCCAACCAGTTGGACTTGATACCTTCTCCCTCTCTCTATATATACACATATTATATATACAGATATTCAGATATAGATACATACATAATATCAATGTTTGAAAAATTCAGATCCAAAAAAACGAATTAAAAGAATCTGATCCGGCGATCTGAATTCAAAGACTGTTGTTTTTCGAAGACAAACTTGGGTGAAAGCGCATCTGTTCTAAAGCGATTCCTCCATAGGACCTTCGGTTATTAAATTAAAAAATAAAATAAAATAAAAACAGAAAATTGTAAATATTTAAAATAAAAATGAGAAGAAACGAGGATCGTTTTTTTTTTTTTTAATCGAATGAAAATGAATGAAGTAGAAGCGAAGAAAAGGGTGTATGATGATAGGTAACAGCCAAGCCTGATTTACATGGATTGTATGATCAGAGCCATTGATGTTTTGCGTTTGAACCACAGCAGTCATGGCCCACCAGAGAAACCGACGGTCGGAATGAAGTCGCGATCGGTGGCGATGCGCCTCAAACGATTACAGGCAATGATATCAATCCTGTGAGAAACCGAGGGAAGAGATCTTATCTCTGTTAACCTAAAGCTCTGTGGGGCCCACAGCGACGTGCGTGTGAGATCTACTCCGTCCAAAACTCAAGTGGCCACATGACAGACGGACAATGGAGGATTGAATACCCACCATTGAAACCCTTCTGGGAGAGACGAAGGTTCTGATGCTGATATCGAAATGAAGAAAGGGGCTGTTGGAGGGAAAGAGAGGGGGCTGAGGAATCTACGGGTGAAGTTGAAGCTGGGTGAGTAGTCGGTTTGACGGCTAGGGTATGGGTTGCCTTTTAAATGGAACTTCTAGGGTTGGCAGCGGCATATGGGCGCGGCTTCGGTGGATCCGGGGTCTGTGGATCCCTCACTGTGGGGCCCACCTTGATATATTTTCCTTACATCCACTCCGTCCATCGGTTTTGAAAGCTCATTTTAGGGAAGGATCCCAAAAATGAAGCAGATTGAAAATTTCAGTAAGCAGTGGTGATTGACCATTAAAAACTTATTGTGGGCCATAAAAGTTTCGGATATAGCTTGTATTTGTGTGGTCCCTTCATCCAGGTTTTTGTGACCTTATCAACGGGTTGGATGGAAAATAAACATTCCGGTGGGCTACAATAAGTTTTTAATGGTGGGTATTCAATTATCATTGTTTCCTGTAGCGTGGTCCACCTGAGAATTGTATCTAGTTTATTTTTGCTACCTTTAGATAAAATGAGATTTCAAAACGGATGAACGGAATGGATATAAGGCATGTGCATCACAAAGAGCCCCACCGTCAGGGATCAACCAAGCCGGGCAAATAGGGCTGTCATGAGCTGGGCTTGGATCGGGCTTAAGCCCAGCGGAGATGAACTTAGACTGCCAAGCCCGGTAGGCCGGCCCAAACAGTTCAAAGTCCAGGCATAAGACAGACCTAGGTCCATCCCATTAATAGTCCTTGCAGCTATGGCTGCAACTTGGGTTTAACTCAAACCCAGGCTGACTGGATGAGGTTGTCAAGGTTTTCAGGTCAGGTTCAAGATGAAAATTGCCAACCCGGTTGCTTAGGTGCTGCAGATTTTGATTGGATTTGGTTGAGTTGGAAATAATCAAATGTATTTGAGCCGAGTTGGATTGTGGATTGTGTATTCTTGGTGTTAGCTTCTATTCTTGGTGTTAGCTTCTGTGGATTCTTAGATCAACCGAGGTTGGTGCGATTTTTTATTATGTAAGATAGGAGTATTTTCACATTGAGTTCGAGTGGGGTGGCTTTTAAGATGCAAGGCACACTTTGGGTGGACGGCCCATGTGAGGCAGAAGGCTTGTGTGAGGCATGCCCCACTTGCATGAGGTGGGTGCCTCATGTGAGGCGGAACCCATGTGATGTGGGGCCCAAGAGAAGGTTTGGACTAAGGACCTAACTCATGGAATGTAGGGCCCACGAGGAGGAGAACCTAACCCATGAGAGATAGGACATGGGCTATGAGATAAAGTGATTGATTCGCAACGCTCTATCAGGTTGAGCTTTTAGAGCAAGTTGTTAGTTGTCCAGTATCAAGATGCTATCAAAGTGGGAGGTCTCGTGTGAGCCGGAACCCGTGTGATATGAGGCTCACAAGGAGGGTTTGGCCAAGAATCTAACTCATTGGATGTGAGGCATGGGCTATGAGATACGGCCCACTCGTGTGAGATAAAGGGATTGATTCACCATGCTCAATCAGTTCGAGCATGATGTTGTGGACACCCCACCCCACCCCTGGTTGATAAACTAATTGAGTTTGAATTGATTGATGGTCAACCAATCTTCGATCCTGAACCCTAAACCATAGGAACCTTAGTCCTAAACTCTAAACTCAACCTAATCAACCCAAACAATCCAGTCAACTCAATTAGCACCAACCCCAAAAACTAGGAACTTAAAGCCCTAGAGCCTTGAGTCTGCTTGGCGAGTCAACTCACCCGATTAGCCTACCCATTCCAATAACCTAGACAACTCACCTAGTTAAGTCCAAAATCAATCACAAACCAAAAGCCAAAAGCCAACTCAATTGGAGATATATGCAAAACCTTAAAGTAGCAACATTCATGTCAAAGCCTCCCTCCATAAGCTTGGAGGTGACTGGCTGCCAAAGTAGGGAGTCTAAGTGGAAACTGGCGACAACCATCTTTCCGCCAGCCACGTAGCACTCCCCTTCTTTGAGGTGGCGTCCCTCAAGCATGTGAAATCTCAATTTTCCAGACCTTAAGTGTGTGATTGAAGTGTATTTACTCCGATACTTGTCTCCTTACCCAAAATTATCATTTTACCACCTCATCCAACCCATGAGATGATGCCATATGACAATCTCCAATCCCATCCCTTCAACCACCTTTTGTCCCTATTATTACCAGCAATTACCAAAAAATCGGGTTTGTAGGCTATAACTAGCCCCATCCCCTTCTCATTTCAATCATCCAGTAGGTTCAGAAGATCTAGACTATTTAGGAATGATCAAGCCTCCCTCCTCATCCCTTAGGGTCGTTGTCATCTCGTCATCCCTCCACAAGTAGAGTGAGAGTGAGTCCGTCCCTGGTCTAGCTCAGCCTAGCCAGAGTCCAAGCCTCCTGAGTCATCTAAGTCCAAATCTGACACTCGATCTAACCTTGTGATTTTATCGTTCATCCAACCGTTCAAGTTTCAATCAATTTCATCAAAGTAGAACATTAGTATTGTGCAACACTCATTGTCTTTTCAACCTTCTTGCTCCATATATACATCAACATCACATTACATTTCATCTCTTTCTCGCATCTAACTAGCAAGCATATGCTCTACGGTCTATTGAAATAATCGGAGCAGGTCCACCAGAAACCCTAGTCAGTTGGTAGTCATTTTATCATAAGTATTAATATAGCATCGAGCATCC
This sequence comes from Magnolia officinalis, assembly GCA_021015155.1. NCBI lineage: Eukaryota > Viridiplantae > Streptophyta > Magnoliopsida > Magnoliales > Magnoliaceae > Magnolia > Magnolia officinalis. Next base: position 12,494,217 of record JAJHSJ010000008.1, read on the forward strand.
CATACACCACATTTTTACATATTTTGCACCTTGCATTAGATCGTTTCAAACGTATGTTCTGTGGCTTGCCGATATAAACGAATCATACGCATCAAAAATTCGGATCGTTTAATCATCATTGCCATAGCATTACATTATATTTTCCGCACGCGAGAACTAGCCTTATTTTTCATAAATTTGTCAGATTTTGTAAAGTAAAGACCGCACATGTGTACGAGCAGAGTGGGTGCCTAATACATTCCCTCTTTGTAACCACGGTTCCTTACTCGGAATCTCTAAAACACAATCTCACAAGTTATCTTAGGGTTAAGGATCTTCCTGTTCTCAATCTTAAGCATTTCTCCATGGTCTAATCTACTGTAAGATCGTAATAATTGGTTAGTGCCGACTCTAGTCAAATATCACACCCTCTTACCCCCAAACGAAAGCCCTCGAGCGAGGAAACCAGTGGAAATGAGAGTCGATCTCCCATCCCTTGGGAAATCCGCCCTCCAACATCCACAAATGTATGTGACAACATCCACACCATCCATCTATATCGAAAAATAAATTTAGGGCATGATCCGAAAAAAATGAAGCAGATCCAAATGTTAGGTGGACCAGAGTATAGAAAGAATAGTAATTGTGTAACACCCCACATCCTTAGTACACGAGTGTTACTATTAAACTTTGCTAAGATACCAAGTAGTCAAATTTTCAAGTAAATCTAACTTAAACCCAGACAAGAAACAGACCATCAATACCAGAGTCTCTTAGGAAAAGGGCGTACACGTTAGGGGTGTTCAATAGACTAAGAAAATGGGGCTTAGACACGCCTGTGACCCTAGGACTCTTTTTAAACCGTTGACACTCAAACCCGGGGCAATCTAACCCTTAGATCAATGGGAATCCATAAGGGGACATTGTAATCACATCTGATGGGTCACCCGAATGTGGATCGTCTTGATTCTTGGCACGACCCCTCAAATGGGACCACCAAGGAGGATGAATGGCGTAGATTGCAAGATCTTATTACGATGGGGTCCACATCAGCATGCATGTGCACCACAGGCAGTGTGCAAGCAATGCACCAGACCAACTAAACGATCAATCGGGCGGTGACCCGATGAAGTGAGAAAAAGCACAGGATTCCCTCCCGTTTTCCCACTGCAAACAAGCTGGACCGAGAGACGTCCGTTTAGAAGGGTTGTGGCCCACTTCAAGCCACCGTCTGGGCAATTTAGACTATCCATCAGGTAGGAGAGCCTCGTACGACCAGGTTCACGTCGTCCGAATCATCCCATGCAAATGTGCATGTGCTCAGGCAAGAACCAAACAAGAGTGAACGTTGGCGTTCCTCCATAAAGAACAAACTATACGGATGCCACGCTGGCGATCCAAGTCATCACCCCTTCTCCAATCTCCGCCATTCATTAAGGACGCTTCCTAGCGCTTCCTTTAGTGCCCAAAAAGGTCGGGCACTTGCTTGCACCGCGGAACAGAGTGGGGGAACATTTCCCCTTTGGGAAACAAGTGTTAGCGCAATCCGAACCTCTCACCAGGTTCCGTGGATCGATCCTAGACGCTCCCTCTAGGGCAGCAACGTCCTTGCTGGAAGAGATGTCTCGTCTCACGAGAAAACCATGGAGGGCGGATGTTCTCGTGAGATGTAAGCAAACGGCCATGGATGAGGGAAAAAGTGGGCCCTATGTTGATCAGTGACCCCATCCGACCCTTTCAAATGGATCAGATCATCCCGACAGACTATGGAGGAAAATCCACCATTGTTAGCCACGTCGTCTTCTTCGTTAAACCAAAATACCCATCGTGATGGGTGGATCTCATTGGGGGAAGAAAAATGCTTTTCCGATGGGCCCTAACAACAGAGATCCATTCCTCGTGATGGATGGACCCCATGCATTCAAAAAATCAAGATGGGAGTGAAAAATCAACACCCTATCTCAACCGTTGGATGGACTGTGCAAGCACTCCTCCTGTCTATAAATAGCGTGCGCCTCAGGATTCACACCAGGGCAGTGAGAGAGAGAAGGAGATAGAAAAGAAAGGGAGAGTGAGTGTAGGAACGGTAAGCTTGGTGCCGCACTACACCGAGTCGACCCATCTGACTCGGGTCGAGTTGGCTCAATGCACACCAGCGTCACCCCTATAGGAAGAAGAGAGGAAGTGAGAGACAACGAAGGAAACAAGGAGAGAAAGAGAGATGAGAGGGAGAGAGATGTCGCAAGCGTACGCTCAGTGCCGCATTGCACCAGATCGATCCGATCAGTTCGGGTCGAGTGGGTCAGTGCAGACCAGAAATGCCCTTGCAGAGAGGACATAAGAGGGTGAAACGAGGGTAGAAGAGGAGGAAAATGGTCCAGGTTAACCTTGCCAATAGCTCAGCTCGCCAGCAACAGTGGCCGTTGTTGTACCTTCTTCCATCAGCAACCGTCAAGCAGTGGGGTCGGGCTCAGTCCAGACACTTGGAAGGCCTCTCACCAAGTCCGAGTTCATGCCGCCATGACACCCAACCAGCTCACAAAGCAGGCTAACTCGGTTAGGCAGCCACTGAGTTAGCGACCAACAGGACCAACAATCAGACTGCTATGGTCGAACAGAGTTCTGACTCCGATCAAGGCTGAAATCAGCCACTGATCAGGGCCAAAATCGGCCACAGGTTTTGTCACGCCTCAAATTCGAAAACTGGGCTAAAAAAATTCCTGATTGCCGAATATGGCACCGACAGCCTCTGTTGAACCCATTCTCCGCTCCCGGCTCCCATCCGCCAGGTTCCGATTGTGGGATGCTACAAGGAGGATTTTCAACATCAGTTTAATTCGTAATAAGTATAACCAAAGGCATAACCCACAAACAACAACCAAAAACTTCATCACATTTCAACTATGATTAAAAACTTATAAGTACAGTGCGCAAAAAAAAGCAAATACAATGATGATAGACAAAAGCTTCAAGATGATCTGCCACATGCTCAAGCCTCAATGTTGCTGCGATCCTACGTCACTTGCACGCAACGGTAGTGCATAAGCTTATGGAAAGCTTAGAGGGTGGTGAAAGTGTGTGCATAATGTAGTGTTACAATTATGCAGTATCAGAGTAATGCGAAATATGCTGATGAATTCATGAATACTATTGGCCGTACCAAGGCCATGCGATGCAAGGCATGAATGATGTCGGCCATACCAAGGCCATGTAATGCGAGATGCAACTCAAGCATACCAATCCTCATCTAAGTCCACATATCAATACAACTCAACTCTAGAGTATAATCGGGGTCTAGTACACTCCAAACCAGATTGCCGCCCCATCGCACGCAATAAGGTGGGTGGAAGAGACTTCAGTATCCGCCTGCCAATATGTAACACCTCGTACTTTTCTATACTCAGGTGTTACCATGAGAACCTGACTTAGTATAAATACAATCCCGATTTATGTGAACATTCATACTCCGGCCTAATGGTGAAGCAACTACGAGGTTTGAGATCTACCGTCCAACTGATATGTAGGGGAATCTAATTTTAGGTGTGATCGTCAGATCTAGAGCTATGGATATACCTCAAGTCAGATGGGTGGCCTATCTTAAATTGATACCCTAATAATTCATTTTAATGTGATGTAATTGTACTATAATACAGGGTAATGTTATAATTATTCGTACATTACATGAATTACGCCCATACATCATTATCTAATTGATGTATATTTTCATTTATAACTTTATACTATTATAGTATATATATATATATATATATATATATATATATAGAGAGAGAGAGAGAGAGAGAGAGAGGAACGCTCAGCTACGCACCGGTTCGCACGTCATTATGTGCGAACTTTCCTATTAACCGTAGGATAAGGTAAACGGTTTGGATGAAGGCGCTTTTAGCGCAGTCTAAAAAAGCAAGTTTCCTTCTCTCGCACGCCTCTTCACCCCCTCTTCGAAGGATGCGGTGAAAGCCTTTTACATAAAATTCTTTTGCTAGGATGTTAGGTGGGTCCCACCAATATGTTAATGATAAATCTATGCCGTCCATACATTTTAAAAAATAATTTTATGATATGAGCCCAAAACTGAGGTAGATCAAATTCTTAAGTGAGCCACACAGTGCTGATTGAACTCTCACCAATAAAAACTTCCTAGGGCTACCAAATTTTTAGATCAAGCTAATATTTGCTTTTTTTTTTTTCCATCATCCAGGTCTGCATGACCTAATGTACAAGTTGGATGTCAAATAAATATCACGTTGGGCCCTAAAAAATATTTAACGATGAGTATCATTATCAGCGTTGCTTCCTGTGGTATGGTCCACTTGAGATTTGGATCTGCCTCAGTTTTGGGTTTATGCCCTGAAATGATAAGGAAAAATGGATGGACGGGGTAGATTTCTCAAAAACTGGAGTGACGTCACCTCTCTCTCTATTGAGAGCGGATTGGATACTGAACGCTTCAGTAGCCAAAACGCTACGGAAGTGAGGTGGCAAAACGACATTGGTTAGATACCAATGGCATGTTCCCTGGGTTTAAATGCTACTCCGTTAGATCCGTTAACGGATCTTTCTCCGTTTCCGCTGTGCACCCGCTCGGCCATGAAATCGAATTGTCATACTGAGAAAATTCAGTTGGGCCCACTGTGAATTTACGTGATTTATCCACACCTTCCATTTGTCTTTCCATCTAATTTTAGGCATTGAACCCAAAATTGAAGGTTGTAAAAATCTCAAGTGGACCATACAATAGGAAACAGTGGAAATAATGATTTCCACCGTTGAAACCTTTCCAGGCCCCATAGTGATGTTTATTTTTCATCCAAATTGTTCAAAGGATAAAAAAACATGGATGAAGGTTACATATATATATATATATATATATATATATATATATATATATATATATATATATATATAATCTTGATCCAAAACTTTTGTGGCCCCCAAGAATTTTTCAACGGTATAAATTCAATTCACACTGTTTCCTTTGGTGTGGTCGATTTTAGCCTTTGATATGCTTAGGTTTTGAGCTAAGGCCCTAAAATTATCTTATAAAATGGATGGACAGACTGGATAAAATGCATAAATCACGGTGGACCCCACAGAGTTTACTCAGTACGGTGGCTCCTCAACCTGTGCCAGAATCCAATCCACGTCAACCTCTGAGGTTGACGCGGATTTCATGCGAAAGCTTTGGCAGGAAGTCAGTGAGCAAGGATGCTGGGTGGGGCCCACCACCATATTTTTGGAAAATATATTCCATTCATCTGTTTTGCAAGCTAATTTTAGGATATGCGGCAAAAAATGAGGTGGATCCAAGACTTGACTGGGCCACACGAGAGGAAACTGTAGGGTTTCAGTGAGAACCATTAAAACATTTTTATGATCGTAAAAGCTTTTTTTTTAGGATAAATTTTCTATATTTTCACTTCATCCCTATGTTAATGACCTTATAAACGTTTTTATGGCATATAAACATCAAGGCGGAGCCCAAGAAGGTTTCAATGGTAGGTATTTCTTTCTCTAATTTTCCCTCTCGTGTGGCCCACTTTAATTTTGGATCCACCTCATTTTTGGTCGATTTTCCTAAAATGAGCTTGACAAACGGATGAACGGAGTATATTTCCCAAAAACATGGTGGTGGGCCCCACCCAGCATCCTTGCGCAGGGACTTCTTGCGAAAGGCTTTCACGTGAAATCAAATCTGCCCCCTAATTGCGCTCGCAATTTGTAAGGTTCGTTGAAAATCTAGGTGGGGCCAACCATGATGTTTTTGAGAAATCTACCCCGTCCATCCATTTTTCCTTATCATTTTAGGGCATAAACCCAAAACTGAGGTAGATCCAAATCTCAAGTGGACCACACCACAGGAAGCAGCGCTGATAATGATTCTCACCGTTAAATATTTTTTAGGGCCCATCGTGATATTTATTTGACATCCAACCAGTACATTAGGTCATGCAGACCTAGATGATGGAAAAAAAGTAAATATCAGCTTGATCCAAAAATTTGGTAGCCCCAGGAAGTTTTTATTGGTGACAGTTCAATCAGCACTGTGTGGCCCACTTGAGAATTTGATCTACTTCAGTTTTGGGTTCATATCATAAAAATATTTTTAAAAATGTATGGACGGCGTGGATTTATCATTAACATATTGGTGGGACCCACTTAGCATCCTAACGAAAGAATTTTATGTTAAAGGCTTTCGCCGCATCCTTCGGAGAGGGGGTGAAGAGGCGTGCGAGAGAAGGAAACTCGCTTTTTAAGGCTCGCGCTAAGAGCGCCTTCATCTAAACCGTCTACCTTATCCTGCGGTTAATAGGAAGGTTCGCACATAATGACGTGCGAACCGGTGCGTAGCTGAGCGTTTCTCTCTCTCTCTCTCTATATAAATAAATAAATATATATATATATATATATATATATATATATAGAGAGAGAGAGAGAGAGAGAGATGGTCACCTGCGCACCTTTTCACGTGAGCACCAATGAGCACCTTTGCACACGTGTCATGTGCACAGAATCTGAACGGTCCAAGTGATGCCGCACCCCTTGAAATACTATAGGCTCAATTTTCAGCCTGATACAAAACTCTGGTGGGCCATGGCAAAGAGAAATGCAAATCAAGGGAGGAAACTGTTTCCTTTTGAGAAGGTCAGGGAGGAAGGAGATAGGGAATAGAGAGGGAGAAAGAGAGATGCAGCGGGGTGGTGCTACATTTTAGTCGAGTGTCGGGGCTGCTGCACTAGCTCGATTCCAGCTGGGTTGCGGATTCGCTCGGGCTCGGCCAGGTTGAGCCTTGACCCTGCTGGTCATTACGTTAGGAGAAAAATGAGGAAGAAAGAGAAGCAGAGGAAGGGGAGTGAGAAAGGGGAAGAAGAAGAGAAGAATAAGGGTGGTGCGGCTGCACCGACCTGACTCAGTTGGGTCACGGCTGGGGTGAGTCTGGCTGGGTCCAGATGATGGTCGTGGGTGAGAAGAAAACAGAAAGAAAAGAAGGAAGAAACAAGGAGAGAAGAGAGTGGAAGAGAGCGTTGGCAGCTGAGTCAACTCACTGCCGAGTCTGGGTCCGAGTTTGGGCTTGAACCCGGTCCAGATTTAGTCTGTCCAGACCGTTGCTGGATATTCCATCAGAAAGTAAAAAAGAAAAGAAAAAGGGAGAAGCAGGGAAGAAGAGAGAAGGAGGAATGAGGAAGAAAGAGAAACCGAGAGAGGAATGGGTTTGTTGGCCACCGAATTGACTCGGCTGAAACTGAGCTCAACCGAGTCGAGTTGAGTTCGGGTCTGTCCAGGCCATTGCTGAACATTCCAGTAGGAATCAAAGAAAAAAAAATAGAAGAAGAAGAGGGATAAGAGAAAGAAAGAAGAGAGAGAAAGGAAGAAGCAAGGAAGGAGGTGAGTATGGGGCAAGTTGTGCCGCACCAAACCCACTCACCAAGTCGCAGTTGAAGGGAAAACCAAATAAAGTGGCATCAGTCAAACTCTGGTCTAGCAAACCACACCTCAAGGTGAGTTAAAACCATATATACTAGCCCTCTAGAAGAATTTTAAGTATTAAATTCCTATTTTGTGATAATTATCTGTTTCCATCCTTAAACCTCATCTAGCTTTTCAAATCATGTTGGATTCATATTAGCAGAGTCGCATTTGAATCACGACCGAGTCGATAAGCCGCCAAGATAAAGGTAAATCAAAACTCATTTATATCCATTAGTTGTTAGATGAGTTGTCACTTAGCATATCAATCGTAGGAGCCAAGTGCTAACTATCTTCCTTGATGTTTTGATTGGGTCATGGTCGCATGTTTATTGACTAGATTTGACTCTATCGGACTTCAGCCGCGTTATCTAGCGAGCCACCCAACTAGGTCGTTTGACGAAGGTGAGGACTCACCCTTTGAGCTTCCCACTTGATTTCATCAATCTAGATATAGATGATGACATGATTCCCTTAACTGAGTTACTCACTTTACTATTGAATATGCTAACTTGTTGTATAGTAATTCATGTGTTGGACGATAAAGGTTTCTTTTAAATTATAGCAGGCATGAATGGTTCGACGATAACATGTTATCCTTTATTGTATATGTATTAATTTATTTATATGCTACCACTTGTGCTTGAATGATGATTTGAATGGAACTTACCTTGGACTTATGATCCTGCAGTCCACATTTTTCTTACACGGCTTGAATCGTACATTTGCCTATGTGCCTTGGACCGCACGTCGCCTATGTGGCTTGGATTGTATATTTGCCCTCATGGCTTTGATGGCCTATTGGTGCCCTTTTTGGCATGTTGGTTATGTTCGCATACCCTGTTGTTTCCTAGCCATCTTGCGGAGTTCAGTCTTACCATGATATCTGGGTGGAGACGAAGTTCGCTTATCGATTTTCTAGTCATCTTGCGGAGTTCACGTACGACATGATTTTCGGGTGGTTTAGAGTTTGTATATTGTTTGTCTCTTCATCTGCGTTGTTCATTCGGACCATGATTTCCAAGTGGAGCCGAAGTTCGCTTATCGATTTTATAGTCATCTTGTGGAGTTCACGTATGACATGATTCCCGGGTGAAGTGGGGGTTTAAGGGGTGATTTTCTATTCGCCTTGCGAATTCTACTTGTACCATGATTTCCGGGTGGAGCTGAAGTTCGCTTATCGATTTTCTAGCCATCTTGCGGAGTTCATGTACAATGTGATTTCGGGCACAATAGAAAATCGTATGTTTGATTGTTTAGTTATCTGAACATGTTTCCTTTCATTGTGACTGCTATTATATCTTGCTTGTGATGAGATTGTGTTGGTTGACTTAATTTTTATAGGCATGCTCATGATTATAAATTGCTCTGTTTAGTATATCTAAATTTATGATTGGCGTTTTATATTGATTATGAATGATGAGTGTGCAAGGTGCTTTTCACTGTGATAGTCATTGACGCTATTAAACCGTAATAGTTAATGCAGGTGTAGAGCAAGCTGATGCTGTTCATAGGATTGCTACAGAATTTCACATCCCAAGAGTGTTTTAATTTACTTTATTTCAATGTAATATTATTTCATTTTGTAATTGTGAGAATGGGGGCATTGGTTTGTATAAGTCATTATGAGCAGCTTCTTGTATATTCCAAATGTAAATAAAAATTTTCATTATGCATAATTTGTCTATTCTACGCTCATCTGCTTACTCTGAACAAATGAAAAAATAAATGTGTACTTGAATTTGATCATCCTTTAAGGTTAACACTCGGGTTTTTAGGAAATGGGTCGTGTACTCGGCTCCTGAAGATTCGGGGCGTTACACAATATCGGGCCCGGCTCGTCGATAGCGGACCCATTCCTCGAGTTGGTCAAACTCAGCCTAGCTTTGCCCCCTCCACTCGGGCAGGTAAGACCGCACCTCCTTCCAACCAACCACGACACAGTGGAAAGCGTGGCCTTCTGGTAATCGGCACTCGACGCTCATGCACCCACTCAGTCTAGACGTTGGACCAACCTCCTGGTACCATAAGGGTTTAGGAACTTTCACCTAAGGACATCTATAGCACCCCATGTAGAACAAGATTTCTGGTCTCCAATCCTGGCAACCACGACACACCTGTGAAGGCTACGACCCTGATGTTACTAGGGCGTACAATAACCATGTCACATAATGCGAAATGCATGAATCAAACTATCCAGTCATGCAGCAATCCTACGCGTATCGTGCTTTCATGTAGGGCACCACTGCCTATTCGGGAGTCCATAAACAATCTACCCAAAGACATATGTTCTGATCAGTCACTTCTCATATCAAGCATACATATGATGCGTATGAACATGAATCATGGAACTATATTAAACATATTATTTGGCGATGGATTCTGTTCGTAAGGAAGATGGGCCTAGACGGCCTACACACTACAAGTATGGGCCTAACAATGGGCCCTCGGGAGAGTTACAATGCGGACATTTAACCATCATTGCTCTTATAATGTGGACGTCAAACCATCATTGCTCCTAAGGCATGACCGCCAAAAACATCATCACATACATCATGGTAGAATCTCACATCGCAATGGGCCTCATATACATCACATTCGTCCACACTAGGGCCTCACACACGTCTCATTGGGCCTTATATACATCAAATGGGCCGATCAAACGGGCCGAATCAAATGAGCCGAATCAAATGTGCCGATTCAAATGGACCGAATCAAATGAGCCGATTTAAATGGGCCGAATCAAATGGGCCGAATCAAATGGGCCTTTGCATCTACAGCAAAAGATCATCTTAGAAAATAAATCATATTGAAAGATTATCTAGACTGCACTCCAAATAGCAATGGTGATAATGATTTCCACCATTGAAATTCCAAGGCCCACCATAACATTTATTTTCCATCCAATCTGATCATAAGGTCACACAGACTTGTATAAAAGAAAACAAATTTCATGTTGATCCAGATTTTCTGTGATACCAAGAGGATTTCAATGGTAGATGTTCAATGCACCATTGTTTTTAGCAGTGGCCCACCTGATAAGTAGATCCGACTCATTTTTGCCTCAAGCCATAAAAGGAGCTTGCCAAAAGGATGGATGGTTTGGATGCAACACATGCATCAGTGGCCCTATGGAGATAGACGGTATAGATAAAGCACACCTCATGGTGGGGTCTGCACGTGTGGCCCACCAGACGTAATGGACGGTCGGTTGGATGGGGCACAGCCACACGTGGGACCCCAGAACTTGCTGACGTTAATCAGTAGATGGGTCCCACCATCTAGACGGTTTAGCTATCACGTGAGACCCACAAAATTTAGACGTTTAAATGGCAGTGGGTCCCACCATCTAGCAGATGGCTGGCATGGATGTACAGCCGATGGACGGTGTGTATATAATACACGTCACAATCAGGCCCACCGTCCCAACCCATGGATGGTGGGGATGTACAACGTACATCAATGGTGGAGCACAGGCCGCTGGATGACGTGCACCAGCCAACCTCCTCAAAACAGGTGGGTCCCACATGGGGCCCACACGTTCAAATGTATACAGACACGTGTATGTGTGTATTACATACATGATTTAATATTATATCATAATATAATATCGTACCATATACATAGCTATATATATATTATTATATTTATATAATACAACGTCCAGGCCCTAGACGGCCCGGACAGATGTATACATCACGGTGTACCCCCAACACGTGGGGTGGGTCCCACTGTCCACGGACGGTGATGGATGAAATAGATCAGGTGGGTCCCACGTGATGGGCCACCCTCCATAGCATAATAATAATAATAATATTTATTATATATTATATATATTTTTTATTTGAAACTGGGTAGTACACCACACTGTCAGTTCACAAATTCCATGACTGACCACGTCCAGCGTCCAGGCCCTGGACGGCCTGGATGCGGACACGCTGCACGGAGGGGTCCCACCGTCTCTGATGGACGGTAATGATAAAACCCATACATCACGTGGGTACGTGTGGTGGCCTAGGATCTCATGGTCCAAGCTGATATTTTTGTTTCTCCTACATCCAGGCCCACCCAAAGACGGTCAGCAAGGTGGGCCCTACAGATGGGACGGCGTGGATCATACATCACAATGGGGTCCATAATACAGGAAAGAGAGAGATTTCGGTGGTGATGGAGGGGCCCCGCCACTATGGGCCCCACTTGTTACAAAGTGTACATCAAGGTGGGTCCCATATATATGGACCCTTAAATAAAAAAAAATGAAAGATGAAAATCCAAGATCACCCACCGTCTTCTTCTTGCTCCCTCGGCTTCCTTTGCTCCTTAGCTTCGATCCCAACGAAAGATAATGGAGTTTTGATGGTTGAGATGGGAGATGAGAGGGTTAGGAAGTGGGCCACACACAAAATCTTCTCACGGAGGTTGGGAGAGCTTGGACGTTGGAAATTTTTGTGTTTTGGGTTGCTTGAAAAAGAAGGGAGAAATAAGAGAGAGAGAGAGAGAGAGAGAGAGAGAGAGAGGAGATGTGATGAAGTGATGGATGAGAGAGAGTGATGGGTTGTGTAAGAGTTTGTTGACTTTAGGAGTAGATTGTGTAAGAAGAGTATGAGTTGTGTAAGAGTTTGTTGACTTATGGGGTTGCTTAGGGATATGGTGTGAGGTGATGTGTACTTGACATGTGCTTGACCCTTGATGGGATTGATTGATTGATTGAGGTGACAAGTTGTAGAGATTCTCTCGGAATTGCAAAATGCGCGGCGTTTCCCTTGAACTGAACGTGGCTCCACGTCTCCTGACCAGGGTATCGGATCGGCATGCGAGACGCGGCGACGTCGCGGTCGCTAGGGTACAAGTCTCGGGTTGATAGGATTCGGCTTAGGATCGCGCGCAAACGTCGGATAAAGGTTGAAGGTTGCCGGAATTCGACCGGGAAGACCGCGGAAGCCTACGGAATGGTACGATCTAGGATACGGGTCTTACAGCTCTCCCCTCAAAATAAAAATTTCGTCCTCAAAATTTACACAATCATCGCAACTAAACATAACTCATAAATAACGAGAAAATATAGCATCGCCATATAAAATCAGAGACAACATACAAGGTACAACATATAATCAATCATCAAAGAGATAGGAATAGCGCTCTCGAATCTCGAACTTACGCTCCCAAAAAGCCTCCTCAACAGAATGGTGACCTCACTGAACCTTCACTAATGGAATGACATTGGTTCGGAGGACCTGCTCCTTCCAATCAAGGATACGATCTGGCTGCTCAATGTAGGAAGCGTCCTCACGAAACTCTAACGGCTGTCAATCAATAACAGGAACGATGTCTGACCCACAATTCCTCAACATAGAGACATGAAAAATGTTATGGACGTTAGACAACTGATATGACAAGGCAAGCCGATAGGCCACGGCGCTAACGCGCCCAGTGATCTCGAAAGGTCGTATGAATCTCGGGGCAAGCTTGTCCTTCGTTCCGAATTGAACCATGTCCTTCATGGGCGAGACCTTGAGATACACATGGTCCCCTACCACAAAGTCTAAGGGACGATGCCGGCGATCAGCAAAACTCTTTTGCCGGCTCTGAGCTGTGCGCATCCTTTGCCTGATGATATCGATAGCCTCTGACGTCTGCTGCACAAGCTCGGGACCTAGGAGACGGTGCTCTCCAACCTCGGTCCAACAACTCAGTGATCTGCACGGTCTGCCATAAAGTGCCTCAAAGGGAGTCATGTCAATGGTCGCCTGATAGCTGTTATTGTATGTGAACTTAGTCAATCGTAGATGCTCATCCCAGCTAATCGAGAAGTCGATCGCGCAAGCTCTGAGCATATCCTCAAGGATCTGGTTGACCTTTTCGGTCTGCCCATCGGTCTGCGGATGATACGTGTTGCTGAGCTGTAAATCAGTGCATATCCATCTCTGGAAGCTCCCTCAAAACTGAGACGTGAACCTCAGGTCTCGATCAGAAACGATCGAAACTGCAATGCCATGCAGTCTCACAATCTCCTCGATGAATAATCTCGTAAGCCGGTTCAATGGCCAAGTCGCACGAATTGCAAGAAAATGTGTCGACTTTGTCAGACGATCAACGACGACCTAGACGGCGTCAAGACCGCGCTGAGTACTCGACAATCTATCTGCTATGGTCGAACTGAGTTCTGACTCCGATCAGAGCCGAAATCAGCCACCAATCAGGGCCAAAATCAGTCATAGGTTTGGGCCGAATACAACCATGAAACTGGGCCGGAATTTGGGCCAAATATAGCCACAAAACTGGGCTAGAATCTAGGCTGGATGTAGCACAGGACTATGCCGAGATTGGGCCGAAATCTGGTCCATGCCTAGCCATACATTGGGACGAGATCTGGTCTAGGCCCAGCCATTAAGTTGGGCCGAGATCTGAGCTAAGCCCAACCACCAATCTGGGACAGGTATGGACAAAAACCTAACCACAGATCTGGGCCGAACTTAGCCCGTAAACTACTCATGGGTCGGGCTATCTAGGGCCTCGACCTCTAGCATGCTCCATCCTGTGTGGATGACATTAACCGAGTCACCTCATTTGAGTCAACTCAGACTCGAAACTAACATAATCAGCTCCTCATTTCAGGGTGAGGATAAGCTGAGTTCCATTCGAAATACAAACCATAGTGAGTGTGCATACATGTAAAGGTTCAACCAGCTCATATGATGAGAGGCTTATAGTACATATAAATGTTAACTCCATTATAGCTACAGGGCCTTTTATCCCAAATCTCCATCGAACCAGGCACAGCGGGAAGAGTTGTGTTCATCAGTGCGAAGCTAACCTATCACCAAATCAAGCTATCGGGTTAAGTGATAACTTTTCCCCTTGGGCTTTCCATCTCTAAGTTAGTCTAAATATAGTATCCATTTAAATTATGATCGCTAGCTTAAGGCTCTAATTATTTGTGGTAAATTACCAAGTTCTATTAGTTGTCCTATCTTGATCTATGATTGATAAACCATGTTCACATGAAATAAATGTTACATGTTAGGTTCACATACTAGTTGATAATTCATAAATATGCAATGATCATTGAATTCCATATTTTAACATCGTATCTCTTGATAGTTCATACTTTAGTTTCATGATCCTACATTACAAATTCAAATTTTGCTACCATTATATAATTTTGTGCACCTCTATATGTTAGTGAGTTGTTGTAAGTCACTTACAAAATTCAATTCACTGTATTATACGTTGAAAATTCCACTATTGCATGTGCTAGACAAATTGTGTGACAAATAAGACCATCGACTTGGAGGTTATTTTGGCAAGAATTGTTTAAATGGGGCCTTACCATCCATGGGAATACTTCCGCATATACGGCCGTGGGATGAATTATTTACCGATTTGATTTAACGTAGCCACCATCCTGTCTTAGCATTTTTAACGCATATCATTTTTACCGCACCGATTTTATTGTTGACCCAAGATTTGGTATTTGCCCTTACGGCTTCGACAATTCGTACCTACCCAACCATGCGGTGGTAAAATTCCTTATACTAAAAATTGATTGATCACTTGTTGAGGGGTTTTATTAAACATCCTAAGGTGGAAGACCTCATGGGTCGGAGATGGTGGTCATGGGACACTATACCTAAGCTGTCGGCCTACGCTGGGTGACAAGCCCCCCCGTAATGACCATTGAGTTACTCAAACAGGCTAATTGTAATTGAAAAAATAGTGGTTTGGCTAACCATGCATTCATAGCATATTGGCGATAACGGGGTGGCTAATTCTGGATGTTGTATCACGTACCCTTAGGTTTAGTGGGGTATCGTTTCGCTCGCTCTCAGACCATTGACTATCGACCTACGTGATGACTTGGTCACTATGTTGTACAAGATATGCTACGCTAATGACTAGTCTTATGCATGAGTGACGAGCCTAAGTCCGACTAGATAAGCATCCACATGTCATGTGCATTCATGCATCCATGCATTTTAAATAAGATTACATCCTGTTTGTTTTGAATGTTTCATTATTTTTCTTTAAACTATGTTTGCTAAGGCAGCGATGTGTAATCTTGAGGGGGAATTCACACTGAGCTGGTCACTCATCCATCGAATGTTCAGCCGTACAGAATATGCAGGTTTAGAAGAGGGCGATCACGGAGCAGGCCCTAAGGACGTAACAACAGGAGTGGAAGAGGGATACTATGGAGAAGAGCCGCAGAAGGAAGCAGCTGAATATTTTGAGTTTAACCAGTAGACGTAGCATTTTCTTTATAGTTGTATTGGTACATTGAGACTTATAAAATTTTTATTTAAGGCCCCCAGTTGGGTGGGCCAAATATTTGGATTATATGATACTATTCTTGCTTGTTCATGCTATTGCACTCCGATTATGGTATTTTGCTAATCACCTAATTTATTAACGCTCAGGTTTTTGGAACGAGTCTCGTACTCGGGTTCTGGAAACCGGGGCGTTACAAATTGACCATTAAAAACTTCTTGTGGGCCACAAAATCTTTGGATCAAGATGATATTTGTATAGCCTCTTCATATAGGTCTTTGTAACCTTATCAATAGTTGGATGACAAATAAGAACTCTAGTAGACTCCATGAAGTTTTAATGGTAGAGATTCAATCATGGTTGTTTTATGTAATGTGGTTCACCTCAGATTTGGGCATGTTTCATGTTTGGAATATTCCCCTAAAATGAGCTTTAAAATGGTTGGACGGTGTGGGTCAGGAAGCCCAAGGCTCGCAAATCTAGAAGTGTCGTCGCTAAGGGATGGTGTGGCAAGCAGATCGAAGGCATATACATTACTGTGAACCCCATAGTCAGGATCCATCAAAGCTTGTCCGTCTTCTTAAGGTCTGTTCAAGCCTGGGTTGACCCTCAACTTGACCCAACCTACCCAAGTTGCATCCTTGCCAGTCGCATGCATTGATAGATTATTAAAGAACTTCCCCCACTTATCCTTCTATCTTCATGTTTTATACATGATAGAGTACTCTCATTATCTTGTGGGGCCCACGAGCTGGTATGTTTTAATGTTGGGAATCATCCATGTTCTCATTATGATGTAGAGCGGCTCACAGACAGTTTCATGGCCAAGATGGATAAGAAAAGGCTCGGTCAACGACATAAGTTATCCGGACCGTCAGACCTTAGATCGGGCGTATCTCGTAATCCGAATGAGTTACCTGACGTAAAATATATGATTTTGCGGTAGAACGAGCTACTTTAGCCAACCAACCCTGCTATGCTGGGTTACGCAACCCAGAATTGCGAAAAACCCCTGGATCGACGGTTGTTTCTCTATTTTAATTTCATTTTTACTATAAATAGTAAGTTTTAGTTTGATTATAACTCTTCATCCGTCGGGCTTTAGGAGTTGCGCTCAACGTGAAAAGAGCTTATAATAATTAGGAGAATGATATGGTGAAGCCAAATAGGACACATACTATTTTTGGTCGAAAACCTTGCGCACTAGTAGACATCACGACCGTCTATAAATAGTAAGTTTACTATTTATAGTAAGTCATGATTTCTATGAGTTTTAGTTGTGTTTGATTCTGATTTCTTTCCCATTGCTTGGTACCCCTATTTAAAGGGTTGTGAACTCGTTTTTAGTGATCAATTAATCAATTTCGAATTTCTTAGAATTTATTTCTATTTTCTGCTTTCTTTCCTCGTAGATTCGAGAAGTCTCTGTGAGGAGTCCAGAGAAGCTCTGTGGATTCGGAGTAGTTATCCTCATCACGTTTATCCCTGCGTTAATTGGTATTAAAGCGAAGATTCCCCTCGGACCGATGGCAAACAATGAAGGTATGAATCAAAATCCTGTGGACGGTGATCCAGGTAATTGTTATCTTTCGGAAAGAAGGAAGCTTTCCATCGGGAGAGTTAGTTGACCATGTACGGGCTGCAGGCAACCCTCGATCCTCTTGCGAATGCACTACTTCTGCCCCGAGCCCTAGGCGGTGCTCCACCACCTATAGTTGCTCCACCACCCATGTTTGTTGTACGACGCAACCCCGATTTCCGTAGAGCACTATCAGTGGCAAACCGTAGGGCTACCCCGGATGATTCAAGTTCTAGTGACAAGGACCTTAATGAGGGTTTTGCCCGACGACCAATCCATGGAGGTGATCATCTAGATCGTGCTGAAAGAGACTATCGAGGTAAGGCTGAACTTCTTAGTTTTAACAGTTTATTACGTATAGAAGATTTTCTTGATTGGCTAGCTGAAATAAAGATATATTTTGATTATATGGACGTGTCAGATCATAAAAGGGTAAAATTGGTAGCGTTTAAATTAAAATCTGATACTTCTGCATGGTGGGAACAATTACAACTCTCATGAGCCCGTCAGAATAAGGCGCCCATCTCATCATAGCCACGGATGAGACATCTTCTTCGATCACGATTTCTCCCCAGTGATTATGAGCAGATATTATTCCAACAATATCAAAATTACTAACAAGGAAATCGAATTGTTACAGATTACACTGAAGAATTTCAGCGGTTGGCTACACGAAACGATCTGTCATAATCTGAGTCATAGAAGGTAGCACGATTTATAGGTGGGTTACGGCTGACAATTTAGGACCGAGTTTAGATGTACCCAGTCAGGACTGTGGATGAAGCAGTTCAATTGACGAGTAGGGCAGAAACACAACTTGTAAGAGCTTCTGCTCGTCTATATCCTTCAACTCGACCCCCCATGACGGGTCCCACGTAGGATCCAGTGCTGGCACAAGGAAAAGATCCAGTAGGAGAACGTCCTCAACCTCCCACAACCGCAACCCGTGATACGGGAGCAACTCAACCAGACCTCAATGTGCAGCACCCACAATAGTGGGCTCGAGTAGGATTCCAAATCCTTATGCTCGGCCAAGGTCGAATAATTATTACCCTGTAGCCATCAAATACTTGTCCTCAACGTCCCACAGCACACTTGACTATAAACGAAGGGCGCACTAAAGATGAGGCCGCAGAAGAAAACCATGGCTTTGATGAACATGAACAAACCACTAAAGAAATTGCAAGTGGCGATGAAGTGACGGGCGAGGATCGTGGCGAATTTCTAAATGTGAGGTGATTACTGTATGCCCCACGAAAGGAATTACATCCACACCGACATAATATATTTCGTACTCAGTGCACTGTCAACGAAAAGGCCTGTGATATGATCATAGACAGTGGTAGTAGCGAGAACATTCTCAAGAGTGATGGTGGACAAGTTGCAGCTACTGACGACGAAACATCCTTCCTCGTACTCAATTGACTGGATAAAAAAGGTGAATGAGACCAAGATAACTGAACAATGTACTATCTCATTTTTAATTAGCAAAAATTATAGGGATCAAATACTTTGTGACGTGATCGACATGGAAGCTTGTCATATGCTACTCGGTCGACCCTGGCAGTCGGACCATGATGCGACCCATCGGGGACAAGATAATGTCTACATATTCGTCAATGATAGTCGAAAAATAATCCTTGACCCTGTGGCACCAGAGAACCACCCTGAAGCCTCTAAAGTGGAGAGAAGTTTCCTCTTGACCATTCAGGATTTCATGGAGGAATCCAAGAAAACTAGCGAGGTATACGCAGTAGTGGTGAAGGGTGAGAAGAGGAACCCTCAAACATCCCTCCAAGTTTAAAACTGTTGCTAAATGAATTCAAAGAAGTATGACATGAGGATTTACCTGATAAATTGCCCCCCATGAGGGACATCCAACATCACATAGACCTCGTCCCTGGGGCTAGCCTACCCAACCGCCCTCATTATTAAATGAGTCTGAAGGAGCGCGAGATACTTTAGGGGCAAGTGGAGGAATTGATCCGTAAGGGTCTCTTGAGAGAGAGCATGAACGTATGTGCCGCACCGGCATTATTAACACAAAAAAAAGATGGAAGATGGCGCATGTGTGTTGACAGCCGGGCAATCAACAAAATTACCATCAAATATCGGTTCTCAATACCACGGTTGAACGACATGTTCGATATGCTAGAAGGGGTCAAGGTGTTCTTTAAACTAGATCTAAGGAGCGGGTACCATCAGATTCGTATCCGACCCGGTGATGAGTGAAAAACGACATTCAAGACTAAGGAAGGATTGTATGAGTAGCTGGTCATGCCCTTCAGCCTATCGAACGCACCAAGTACTTTTATGCGTTTGATGAATCAAGTTCTAAAACCGTTCACTAGTCAATTTGTGATAGTATATTTTGATGACATATTGATATATAGCCAGGATGAGGCGGAGAACAGGAAACATCTTAGGCAGGTGCTGCAGGTCCTACAAATTAACAAGTTGTACCTCAACTTGAAGAAGTGTAGTTTTTTAACTGACAGCCTGTTGTTTTTAGGATTTGTTGTAACGTCCACAGGCATTCGTATGGACGATGAAAAGGTGCGAGCTATTAGGGAATGGCCGATCCCGATAAACATTCATGAGGTGAGGAGTTTTTACGGATTGACAACTTTCTATCATTAATTTGTATGAGATTTTAGTACCATAGTCGCGCCTATAACAGATTGCATGAAAAAAGGACCATTCCAGTGGACCGATAAAGCTGACAAGAGCTTTCATGAGATTAAGCATCGTTTGTCTACAACACCGGTCTTGGTGCTTCCTAATTTCGACAAATTGTTTGAGGTTGAGTGTGACACTTCATACGTCGGAATTGGGGGAGTATTATCACAGGAAGGCATGCCGGTAGCCTTCTACAGCGAGAAGCTCAGCGAAGCCCGAAAGAAGTGGTCGACTTATAAGCTTAAGTTGTACGCAGTTGTTCAGGCGCTGCAACATTAGCTGATTCAAAGAGAGTTTGTTCTGTACACTAACCATCAAGCATTAAAGTTTATTAATAGTCAGACTAACGTGAATCGTGTGCATGTTAGATGGGTTACGTTTTTACAGGAATTTACGTTCGTTCTGAAGCACAAGTCAGGGCAGCAGAACAAGGTGGCTGATGCGCTTAGCCGTCGTGCATCACTACTTGTTACGATGAGCAACAAGGTGGTCGGCTTCAACTATCTTAAGGATCTGTATGCCGAGGATGAGGACTTAAAAAATTCTTGGATGAAGTGCCAAGAAGGTCACCCCAGTGACCTTCATACACAGGACGATTTTCTCTTTAAAGGGAATCGATTGTGTATCCCCCAAAGTTCTCTGAGGGAGCAGATTATTCAAGAGCTATATGGAGGTGGCCTCGGTGGACACCTTGAGCGAGACAAGACTCGAGCTCTTGTGGAAGAGCGGTATTACTGGCCGCAATTAGTACGTGATGTGGAAAAAGCTGTACAACGTTGTCATGTTTGTCAGACCTCCAAGGGACAATCTCAGAATATGGGCCTTTACACCCCGTTACCTGTGCCTGACAGTCTTTGGGGGGATTTATCAATGGACTTCGTGCTTGGTCTCCCACGAACACAACGCAGTATGGATTCGGTGTTCGAGGTGGTAGATCGTTTCTCCAAGATGACACACTTTATCTCATGCAAGAAGACCCTCGATGTAACACACGTGGTGAATCTATTCTTCAGGGAGGTCGTACGGCTACACAGGGTCCCCAAGACCATTACTTCTGATCGTGACACGAAGTTCATTAGCCACTTTTGGCAGACTTTGTGGACTCGATTTGATACTCAACTTCAATTCAGCAGTGCTTACCACCCACAGAGTGATAGACAGACCGAAGTTGTGAATCGCACATTGGGAAAGCTCCTTCACTGTATTTTAAGAGAAAAACTGAAGCAGTGAGATTTGGCCTTATCTCAAGCAGAGTTTGCATTCAACAACATGGTGAACTAATCGACAGGGAAATCACCGTTCCAAATTATCTATGGATGAGTGCCTCACCACACGCTTGATTTGGTCCCTCTGCTCAAGCACCCAGGCACGAGCATTGTAGCAGAACATATGACAGACAAGATCATGGGCATCCATGTGGAAGTGCATACCAAGTTACATGTCTCGAACGAGAAGTACAAGGAATAAACGGACAAGCACCAGCAACAAAAAAGTGTTCGAGGTGGGCGACCACGTTATGGTTCATCTGCGCAAAGAGAGATTTCCGACCGACACGTACAACAAGTTGAAAAATAAGAAGATTGGACCATTCCCAATCATTCAAAAGATTAATGACAACGCTTATGTTGTTGATCTTCTAGATGACATGGCGATCTCATGGACTTTCAACGTTGCGGACCTGACCGAGTATCATGAACCAGTGCAGGATGAGGACTTGAGGACGAGTTCTTTCGAAGTGGAGGGGACTGATGTAGAGTGGGTCGCTGACAGTTTCATGGCCAAGATGGATAAGAAAAGGCCCGGTCGACGACAGAAGTGATCCAGACCATCGGACCTTAGATTGGGCGTATCTCGCAATCTAGAATGAGTTACCTAACGTAAAATATATGATTTTGGGTAGAACGAGTTACTTTAGCCAACCAACCTTGCTACACTGGGTTGTGCAACTCAGAATTGCGAAAAACCCCTGGATCAACGGTCATTTCCCTGTTTTAATTTCCTTTTTGCTATAAATAGTAAGTTTTAGTTTGATTATAACTTTTCATCCGTCAAGCTTTAGGAGTTGCATCCAACGTGCATCCCTGTGTCACATTACTATCATGAATAAACTATTATTCCATAATCATGTTTCATCAACGATCCTGGTATTTGATCTTTTGAGCTAACTATAAGCCATTGAGAATCTTTCTTTTCATTGTCCTGAATTTATATACAAATAGTGGCAACCACAATCATTTAAGCCTGTTTGGACTATAAATTATGGTAGTTTATGATAAAATCATGGTGATGATACTTTTGCATTACGAAAATATTGAATTAATTAAAAAAATGCATTAATGTATGTGTTTGAATAAAAGATTTTCAATGTTAAATTGTAATTATTACAAATTTGTTTACATGTCTTTCATTACACTTGTGTGTTGAATTCCTTGCTTAAACAAACATTATAAAATCGTAACGATGGTGTTTTTACAATAAGTTACCATCGTAATTCACAATCCAAACAAGCCATAAGTTTCTTAATGTGATCCTTATAGCATGGACCCTAGGATGTGGATGGGTCACTACACAGGCAAAACAAACTCTTATGCAACAATGCAATATGCATTACTGATTTGGAACAAGGAAAATTTTCTATCACCTAATCATTTCTTTTACCATTCGACTCTCTTCATCTCTTGCTATAAGCCAAGATCAATAAAAGTTTTCTCCATAATCATGTCTTTTTAGCTTGATTTTTTTGTGAACCGATCCAACTTAACCCAACTCAAACTGACAAACCTGACCCAACACCAGATGAGTTAGGGTTGGTAATATGATTGATCAAGTTGGGCTTGGGTTAAGGAGGTTGTGTTGGGTCTTATATTAGGGTTGGCCAATAGATTGGTTCAATCCAAGGTCCAGTTGATCTCAGTTTGAAACTTAACCCGACCCACCCAATTAACTCATAAGGCGTGCGACTGACTTAATAGTGTGAAATCCTTTGGGCCAATATCTTTTAAGATTGGATCTTATTTTGTTGCTGAGGCTGGGATGATTAAAATTACCTAATATAAATGATTTTTTGGAGTCATAAGCAATCCATGATGCCCTAACAAATAGATGGATCAAATTATTGATTGGAGCTACTTTTGTGTAAATTATCTTGACCATTCATATCAAAGACCATTGATCAAATGGTTCACATTTGTCAAATTCGTGTGATGTTTGCATGATAGCCCATGAAATATGGGTTGCACACAAAGAACAACATAGATCAATGAATTGACTAAGTGTCCCAATGCAACTAGGAGCACTGTAACTTATAATGCTCTCAAAGTAGTGGAGCATCTGCTTGGAACATTTAGTAGATTGATCCCACTTTGTATTGCTTATGGTTCTAAAGTAAAACTTTGATTTGATTCTAACCATGTGAGATATGGCTAATGAACAACATACGGTTGTAACAAATTGACCCACTCAAAAGGTTCGGATCATCCGATCTGCACGATTCTTGTACTATGGCTCGCTCTTAGTTGTATGTATGAATGAACAGTTTTATGAACGTCGCCGTGGGGGGGTCAGCATGGGCTGCACAACCGGCTCTCTCTTTTGTATTATCCTTTTGTTTCCTTAGTTGTGTTATGCAATAGGAGTGACATAAGCTCAGATACTCGGACTGGAGTTGCCACTAGCCAAATGAAATTTAGAATTTATGACTAGCCAGTAATCGTAAAATCCTTTGAGCCTGGAGGATTGCAAGATCCTCTTGCCATGTGACTCTTGCGATTGATTTGCACCATAGATTCTGGATAAGGGCAAGGTTACGAAAAATGAACGGGTTAGGCACCTTTTCCACCTGTATGGAGTGTGGTTTATACTTTACGAAAAATTTTGGGTTTTATTTTGGATAAGTGAAACTCTATATAGACAAAATTAGAGAAAAAATAGTAAGAAAAGTGTAGATGTGTAAGCTTTGCAAGTGTATTGGAATGTGCAAAATGGAGTGTAGGCCAATTAAAGACATGAGCAAGAAACGGGGAAACCAGACACCTTTCTTTAAATAAATGGATGATCGGGCATCACCGATTCTAACTCTACTCTTTTGCCTTCAGTATTTTCTTCGACGTGGATTTGATAGACTTCCTATGTGGGTTAAGAAGATAATGTTATTAGGACTTTTAGACTAGAGTAGGCAGCACTATGGTGACGCACATCCACCCTAAACAACTCTGGACTCCTCCGAACCAGCACAACAAAACTGTAGGCCTACAACTACCCTCACTTGGCATAGACATTGTCTCCGACTCTCCCTTGGATGGTTTGTTACAATAGGGTTTAAATAAACCTTCAACCGATCTGAAGACCCATACCTTAACTTTTTTGCTTTTCATAGAGGGGCCACCCTTAGGTAGGTTATTATTATTACGACAGGGTGCTTTTGATAACCAATAGCTCAAGCACTTGCTGTGAAGTTTTGCCATTTTTTGTATTGTAGTTACTGCATTTGTAGGTTATGAGGTTTTTTGGGGTCCATACGTCATCAGACTTTAAGTGTCAATTAATCAAGTTTGGTTTTGTCTCCAAGGGGTGACGGGCTTTCAGCTCTATTGTCATGGACCTTTTATACCACTGAAGTCTGAAAAAAAATGTGGCTTAATCATTGTTGCATACTTTTAAAATGTTCGAATGTCTTAAGAGATCGGTCGTTGTCTACATAAGTTAAGACAGGGCCCACCAATTGGACCCGTTAATCATATTCGGGTCATGTCAGGGACCTTTTTTAGCTGAATCGTCTATAAATGTGCTCAAATGATAATCACAAACACAAGTAAATATAGTGGTTCGGCTACTTGCTTACTCCACTCCCGGCAGACATACTCTCATTGAGTATACCGAAATTTCATTATCGGTGGTTGTAAATCAAGTTCACCTCTAACATTTACAAGTATACACTCCCGCTGGAGGCCTACATAAGAACTTGACGCAGTACACTCCTGTGTTGGATGAACATGTTTTCATTAGTGTTGGTGGCTCCTGTAAGAGACTTTAGTTGGTTTTATATCGACTAACCAACAACCGCTAATAGTCCTACATACACTCTCACCGAAAGCTTTCCATAGAGATTAACATGTACGCACTTGTGTTCGGTAAATACTATCCTAATTCAAGGCCCTATGTACACTCCTGCCGAAGGCTTTCTGTGGAGACTAACATGCACGTACCCATGTCCGGCAAATTCGTCCTTACGTAAGAGCCTAAGTCCTACATAATAAACTAGTCGAATTTGGGTTACAAACTATACACTCAATCCTACACAATGAAAGAGTGCGAATGGACTCTACGTTTGACAACTTTCTTGTCAGATTGAGACCCTTCATAACGCCTTATTGAGATGCTTTCTCACGCTTGAATCAACTTATCAATTGCTCTCGCATTCGTCAATGTTGATAGTTCAGCTCCACGATCAAATACCTTACATATAATGTTCCAATGAAGCAACCAAGGTAATGAAAGAGTGATTGAATCTCTTATAACTAATGGATAGTTTATTTACAAATTGGTTTCACCTATATTGGTATTCTATATAATATAGACAAAGATATATCTATAAATTTAGGGCCTGTTTGTTAACACTTAATTTTTGCACTTAACGCGGAATTGGGAAAATATTCCGTATTTAGTGGTGTTTGTTAACGCGTTGTTACCACGGAAGAAGGAAAGCGCTAAGTGGTTTTTCGCTGAATTCTTTCCGTAATAGGAGTCTGGCTTAATGGTGAACGCTGAATGCGCTCTGTGAATTTGTTATTAAACAAAAAATTTTATTTCCAAAATTATCCCCTTTTAAGTTAATACGGCAATTGCTTCTCTTTAAATTGTTAGCGCACTACAAAATCAACTTTCAACTTCTGAATTTTCTTTATTCCCCACCATGATTTATGTGACTGATCCACACCGTCCATCAACTTTTTCATATCATTTAAAGTGTGAGCCAAAAAAAGAGGTAGGTCCAAGGATTAACTGGACAACGAGGTGGGGATTGAACGTCCACCATTAAAAACTTCTTAGGAGTTGGAGAAGTTTCGAATCAAGCTGATATTTGTGTTTTCACTTCATCCACATCTACATGACCTAATAAATAGGTTGGATGGTAAAAAAACATTACCGTTGCCCCCAAAAAATTTCAATGGTAAATGTTCAATTTACACAGTTTCTGGTGGTGTGGTCCACTCGAGGTTTGGATATGCTCAATTTTTAGGCTAAAGGCTTAAAATTATGTGATAAAAGAGATGGACGGAGTGGATACAATGCATGAATGACCGTGGGGACCACGGAGTTTACTCAGTGCGCTTATCGTACTGAGTTACTCAGTACGCAATCCGCTTCCTGGGCGGGGACGGGATTGAAGTGACGTCACCAAGTTATGTGGGCCCCACCATGATGTATGTTTTGTATCCATGTCGTCCATCCATTTGGAGAGATCATTTTAGGATAAGATCTAAAGAATGAGTTACATCCAAAGATCCAGTGGACGCCACCAAAGAAAACAGTGGAGAGAGTGACACCACCATTAAAAACTTCTAAATGCCACAAAAGTTTTCGATCAAGCTGATGTTTGTGTTTTCCTTCTTAATGCTTTTTAAACTTTTGAATAGGTTGGATTTCGAAAAAACATTATGGTGGACATTAAGAAGATTTCAATGGTGGACATCAATCTTCCTATTGTTTTTTGTGGTGGGGTCCACTAAAGCTTTGGATCTGCCTCATTCTCCGGGTCATGCATTAAAATAATATCTCCAAATGAATGGACGTTGTGGATACAACACATACATCATAGTGGGGTCCACAGAACTTGGTGACGCCACTTCAGTATTGAGTCTTGTCAGTATCTAATCTGTGCCCATCTACACCAACTGTATAGCTGGATACGAAACCGTATTGGCTACTCCCCTGCCACCATCTCAGTTGGTGGTGGTCCGTGCTATGTGACCCCCATGATGCATGTGTTTCATCCATTCCATTCATTTATTTTTACGTATCTTATTTTATGTCTTTATCCCAAAAATAAGAGGGATATAAATCTCAGGTGGACCACACCACAGGAAAACAATAGTGATTGGATATCCACCATTAAAATCCTCCTAGGGTCCACTGTACTATTTATTTGACATCCAATATGTTGATTAGGTCATACATTTTCAAGATGAAGTAAAAAAAACAAAAATCAGCTTGATCCAAAACTTTTATGGCCCCCAAAAGGTTTTCAATGGACAAAGCTCATTCAACACTGTTTCCTGTAATGTGGTCCACTTGAGATTGGGATATACGTCATTTTTTGTCTCATACTATAAAATGATCGGGAAAAATATATGGACAACATGGATGAAACACATACATCATGGTGGGGCCCATAGAGCATTGACCATCAGCCATTAGCATGGATGAAACACATACATCATGGTGGGGTCCATAGAGCACTGACCATCAGCCATTAGTGGCAGCAAGACTAGCCAATCGGTTTTCCATGTGGTACACCGGGCGCGGATTGGATGGATGCGGATTTCCTGCAAAAGCTGTTCACAGGAAGTTCCTGTGCAAGGATGTTAGGTGATGCTAGGTGGGGCCCACCACCATGTTTTTAGGAAATATACTGCATTCATTTGTTTTGCAAGCTAATTTTAGTACAAGCGACAAAAAATGAGGTGGATCCAAGACTCGAGTGTGCCACACGAGAGGAAACAGTAGCTATATAACGCTAACGCTCATTGAACTTTGAGTTGTACGAACAGTTTAAAGGAGATCAAAGTTAGCAGGAAATCTGCATTAGGTGTGAAACATTTCCAAATAAGAGATAGGGGCAAATGTGTCAAATTAACATATTTCAGACATTTCGAATGTTTGTTAACAAACAGATTGTTTCAAATTCAGTAATTAATTTTCAGACTTCAACCATAATTATCAAACAAGTTTTTTTACTTCAAATTTCAGATTCAGGCTTCAGATTTTAGATTCAGCTTCAGATTTCAGATTCAAGCTTTAGACTTCTGATTTAACAAACGCAGCCTTAGTGTTCAATCTTTAGAAAATGGTGGAGATCAAGTGCATCTTCATAATGAGGGTTGAAATCAAATTGGTAAAGCTCAAGAAGATGACTTGAATTTTATAAGTTTAAAGCTTAGAATAAGGGATACGAGTGAGGAATCACTTAAGCTCTAATGACACCAAAAACTCATCAAAATTCCGTATATTATTTTCACAACTATTCCTAACATGCAGGAGTCTTGATTCCCAACCAAAAGCAATTCTACGGAATCTATTGACCATGATGCAATCTTTTCAACCGATCTATGTTTTTAATCATCGACAAACTACAATCAATGGCAACTACAGTTCACACAAATATAAATGCAAATTTTCAAAAGCCATTCACAATGCATATATGGAAAAGGTACTATGCGCTCGACCTCGCGATAAGCTCCCGTGAGGTCGAGCTGTGTGGGCCCCACCGTGATGCGTTTTGACCATCAACACCGTGCATTTGATGAGTCCCCTTTAAATTATGGGATACCCCAAAAATCAGCCGTATACGGAACTCAGGTGGGCCATACCATCTAAAATTATGTGAAGACACCGTTAAAACATATAAAGCACTTGGTGGGGCCCACCTAAGTTTTGCATGTGCCTGAAACTTGGTCTGAACCCTCATTATGTGTGTCCCATCCATTATGTGTGTCCCACTTGAATGAGGGTTCAGACCAAGTTTCAGGCGCATTCAAAACTCAGGTGGGCCCCACCAAGTGCTTTTATATATTTTTGGCATGTCTTCACATGATTTTAGATGGTATGGCCCACCTGAGTTCCGTATACGGCTGATTTTTGGGATATCCCATAATTTAAAGGGGACCCATCAAATGCATGGTGTTGATGGTCGACACGCATCACGGTGGGGCCCACACAGCTCGACCTCACAGACCCTTATTGTGAGGTCGAGCGCATAGTACCTAAACCCTATATATATATAAGTTCAACCTCCGCCTACTTCTCTCCTTCAATGGTTGCATTAGACCACTTGCTCGGCAGAAAGGTTTGAACTTCTTTGAGCCTTCTTCTAGAATTTGGCTTTCAACATTGAAAGAGGTTGCTTTTGATCTATTTTCTTATTTTAACTTAATTTGAGTGCTTTTACTTAAGGGTACACTCAACCTCTTTTGGACAATGGTACACGTCACCATAAGAAATGTTGTTCCCTATAGTAACCGTGGGACTCACAGGAGAGGATTTGGTTGGACTCCGATTCGCCGGGACCGTGCGACTCTTATTGTGGGGCCCACCTTGATGTATGTATTTTGTATCCAAGCCGTCCATCCATTTTTCTAGATCATTTTAATGCATTATCCCAAAAATGAAGCAGATCCAATTATTAGGTGGACCATGCCATAGAAAATAGTAGCGATTTTCATTAATGAGCCACAAAAGTTTTGGATCAAGCTAATATTCCCCTCCCCCCATCCTGACTTACATGACCTTGTTAATAGATTGGATGCCAAAATAAACACTACAAGAACATTAAGGTGCACCTCAAGAAGTTTTTAAAGGTAGAGCCTTCAATCACCACCTTTTCCTATGGTATGGCCCACCTGATTATTCGAGCTGCTTATATTTTTAGGATAATGCCTTGAAATGATACGAAGAAACGGATGGACAGGATGGATATGGGATACATACATTAAGGAGGACCCTACGGTAACGATTGCATTGTCTTGAGTGAGGCTAGGGTCTCACCTAATCCACTCCCGGGACCCACACGGTAGGTGGATGATGACATCCTTATAATAAAAAAAAGAGTGCCTAGTGCAATGTACATCTAGCTCAAAGGAAACAGTGTACAACCATCCAATTATAAGGTCAGCAAGTCAATACAACCACCAGGTGGGCCCCACCACTCAAATTTGGAGTTCTTTCTGCATGTTTTTTCGTCAAGCGGATTGGCCTGTGTACCGAAATCGGATTGCGTACTGAGTAACTCAGTATGCTTTCACCGTACTGAGTAAACTCTGTTGGGCCAACCGTGAATTCATGTGGTATATCTGCGCAGTAAATCTGTTTTTTTTTTAATCTCATTTTCGCGGTTTAGCCAAAAATTAAAATATAGCCAAAGCTCAAGTGGGCCATGCCACACGAAACAGTTGGAATGATGATTTCCACCGTTCAAACCTTCCTAGGGCCCACAGTGACGTTGATTTGTCATCCAAACTGTTGGTAATATTACAAGGACATGTATGAAGGAGAAAGACAAATATCCGCTTGATCCAAAATGTCGGTCCACTCAAAGAATTTTTCAACGGTGGATGTTCAATTCACACTGTTCCCTGTGGTGTGGTCCACTTGAGTTTTAGATATGCTTGATTTTTTGTCCCATTTTTAAAAATTAAATTATAAAATGTATGGGCGGGGTGGATAAAATAAATACATCATGTTGGCCCTAACTCAGTACGCCATTCGCTTCCTTGTGTACCACACACCAGCCACCTCGCTGGAGTTAGGGGTGTACATAGAGTCAAACCAAGTTGAGCTGGCCACAGTTCAACTCGGCTCAGCCACTGGCTGACCTCAGCTTAAACTCGGCTCAGTTCGGTCATCGAGCCTGACTGGCCAACTCGGCTCAATTTAGTCAGCAATGGCTCGGGTGGAGCTCAAGCCAAAATCGAGCTGAGTTCGTTATTGAGGCATTTTCACAAACACCTGAACTGCAACTTCAAAATCTCACTGTTTTACAAACAGAAGCAATGATTTTATAGGTATTTTATCAAACACCTTCTAAGCAAAACATAAAAACAAAGAAAAACAAAGAGAAAATGGGTATTTGTTTCGTGTACATACCTTCCTTGCCACCAGTCCCATTTCATTGAATCATTTTATCAAACAGTTGGTGAGCAATATCAATGGCAAAGTAACTGAGTCACCGAACTAGTTCAATCCGAGTTCAATTCGAGCTAAATTCGATCTGAGTCGAGTCGAGCTAGGGCTTGTTCGAACTCAGCTCGAACTCATTTTCAAGCTCAAAAAATCAGCTCAACTCGGCTCGAGCTCAACTTCGAACCAAGTCGAGTCAGGCGAGCTAATTGAGCTAGCTCGGTTCGTGTACACCCCTAATTGGTATGATGTCATCAAGTTCCATGGACCCACCATGAGGTATATGTCACATCCAAACCATCCATACATCTTTACATTAGATGAGATTGTTGTAAGGCTTTTGCCCAAAATTAAGACAGATTTTAAGATTAAGTGGGCCACAATGCAGAAAGCAGTGGGAGATTGAATCGCCTACCATTGAAACCTTCACAGGGTCACAAAAGTATTTGTTAAATCTGATATTTGTTTTTTCCCTTCATTTATGTCTGTGTGACGGTATGTACAAATTAGATGGAAAATGAATATCATGGTGGCCCTACCAATGCTTTAATATTTCTGGCGTCGTCCACTTTAGCTTTGGATATAAATCATTTTTCGCTCCGAAAGTCATTTTGCGGACGCGGATTCCCTACTGGCGGTGCTATATGGGCATCAACATGATGTGTGTATTCTATCTACACCATCCATCCATTTTTCAAGACTATTTTATATCACGAGAACAAAAACTAGGCAGATCCAAATCTCGTGTGGACCACACCATAGGAAAGAGTGATGATTGATTCCTAGGGATCACAAAAGTTTTGGATTAATCTGATATTTGTGGTTTCTCTTCATCCAAGTGTTTTTAATGGTAGGAATTTAATCTTAGCTGTTTTATTGTGATGTGGTCCACTTGTGATCTTCAGAAACTGATGGACGGATTAGATTAATCACGGCCATCCCTGTGGACCCACAGCTTCCAACCACAGGAACTTCTTCTAGCCGCTGGCACAGGCAATTCGCATCCTTCCTTTTCTTTTCTCCATGGTAGGCCCAATTGACGGAGATCGCCTGATTTTTATGGGTGCGGCCCTTACCGTGGGTCCACCTTGATATATGTATTCTGTATCCACCGTTCATCCGTTTTCCAGATAATTTTAGGGAATTGTCTCGAAAATGAAACAGATCCAATTATCAGGTGGACCATGCCGTAGGAAACAGTCGTGATTAAGCATTAATAGGCCACAAAAGTCTATGATAAGCTGATATTTATTATTTCTCTTAATCCAGGGTTATTTAACCTTTAACAATAGATTAGATGGCAAATAAACACTACGGAAACATGAAGGTGAGCCCTTAGAAGTTTTTAATGGTAGGGTGTTCAATCACCACTGTTTCATATGGTATGGTCTACCTGATAACTGTATCTGCTTCATTTATGGTCTCATGCCCTAAAATGATTGAAAAAAGAGGATGGACGGTGTGGATGAAGAATACATATATCAAGGGGTCTCACCTAATCCACTTCCGATTTTTATTGTGTATCGTGCCATGGTGGGTTGGATGTCATACGAACGAAAGCAGATTGCGTCCTGCCTTGCCTGGACGGAATCGGTCCAGTCAGGAGCTCGGTAGCTCCCAATGTGATGTATGGGTTTTACCTAGGGGTGCACACGGTTCGGTTTGGTCGGGTTCTGGGGTGAAACAGGAACAGAACCGTTCCTAACGGTTCTAGGAAATTCGAAACTGGAACCGAACCGTTGGCACCCTAGAACCGAACCGGAACTGAACCGTTAAAACCGGTTCAGTTCCACGGTTCTGGGCTTTTTATAATCCAGCCCAATTGCAAGCCCATGTCCATCCATGTGTGGTCCATTTGATGAATGGTTTAGATATTGTAAAAGTGTGCAAAAATACATGTACAACAATAATTGTTCTAGAGAAAATAATTATAAGGTGTGCAAAAATACATCGGTTCGGTTAGAGGTTCGGTTCCACGGTTCAATTTTGCGGATCGGATCCACGGTTTGGTTTTACGGATCGGTTCACGGTTTGGTTCGGTTCTACATACCCCCAAACCGATAACCGAACCGATGTCACCAATTCTTTAATTTTTGGAACCGGAACCGGTGCACTCTAGAACCGGACCAAACCGGACTGTTTGGTCGGTTCCGGTCCGGTTCCACGGTTCTACCGGTTAAATGTGCACCCCTACTTTTACCCACGCTGTTCATACATCTTTTCAGATAATTTTAATTTATAAGCTAAATATTTAGGCATATCAAAATCTTAAGTCACTACAAGAAAAGGGAGCTTTAGCCTTGGTTCAAAACTGTGGCTAAAAAGGTAAAAAATTGAGGCTAAAACCTTTAGCCTCAGTTTTACCGTAGTTATCCAAACTGAGGTTGAAACCCCCGTGGCTAAAGGCTTTAGCTTCAGTTTTAGCAATCGATGCTAAAATGACTTTTATAGTCTTAGTTCTTCAAGTGAAGCTAAAAGAATCTTTTTAGCTTCAGTTTTCTCGAAATAAGGGTAAATCAAAATTTTAGCCTCCATTGTTTTCAACTGAGACTAAATCCAAAATTTAGCCTCAATTGGCTCCAACTGAAGCTAAATCTATTTTTAACCCTGGTTCTCAACAACTGAGGCTAAAGCTTTTAGCCACGAGAGTTGTAGTATCAGTTTAGGTAACTAAGGCAAAACTGAGGCTAAAGATAAATTTAGCCTTTTTTGGCATCAACTGAAGCTAAATTCAATTTTTAACATCATTTATTAATAATCGAGGCTAAATCTAGTTTCTATCAACAAAAGCTAACAATATTATAATCAACCAATGATTGAACCTGTGCATGTTTTACCCATTTAACATCCATCAAGACAATAATCAACAAAACAATTAATGGTCTATTTAAAGTTTTCAAAACAAACAAACTGCCACATAGCCTTCCACATGAACTGTTTCAGTAAGGTCCCCTTCCACGTGACTATTTTCTCTCGGATCGGAGCATCACAACCAAAGGAGAATCATTTCCATGAGTTACCATCAATCTTGTAAAAAGGAAAACAGAAAACTAAATTATAATGAATATCATTAGCTTAAAAAGAAGAGCATGATCAGTCTTAAAATACTCACTGGAGATTATTGTTTAATTTTTTCAACTGGGAGGGAATCCAGTCAGTAAAATGGTTATTTCCAACATTCCTGACAACACGGCAGAGATGTGAATTATTAAGAGGTTCAACAGGTTAAAAAAATACCAATGATTTTTTTATTATTTTTGTTTTTTTAAAGGGCTAGTTTCGAAATTGATGGTGTTTGCTCAGCTTGCACAAGAACACTCTGCATAATATCAACAGCATTAACATATCCTGAGAAGTAAATTTGCCTCAAGTTGGCAATGTTAGAAAACAGACACACAGACAAATAAAGTGCTTATACAATTTATTTATTACTGATAGAGGAAGCCATGGATTCAAAAAGCCAACAGAGAAAAAAACTTATTGATGGCGACAGAAGGTTTGGATCAAGCTGAAATTTTTTGTTCCCTTCGTACAGGTTTATGTGATCTTATGAGAAGGTTGGATGGAAAATAAACATCAAGGTGGGCCAAAGAAAGGTTTCAACGGTGGTCGTCATTATCACCGCTGCTTCCTGTGTTATAGCCCACTTGAGCCTTGTATCTGACTTATTTTTGGGAGCAAAGCCTAAAATTTTCTTGAAAATTGGATGAACGGCGTGGATAAAACTCATACAATACGGTGGGCCCATAGAGCCCCTAACCCCGTACGAACACGGTTGGGTTACGTAATTGTGCATGGGTAGCTAGGAGTGTACATCGAGTCGAACTGGCCTTAGCTCGACTCGGCTCGAACAATGGCTGACCTCAGCTCGAACTCGGCTCGACTCGGTTCAGTCAGCAGCTTGGGCCGAGTTTGAGCCAAGATCGAGCCGAGTTCGCCATTGAGGCATTCCCACAAACACCTTAACTGTAACTTCAAAATCTCACTGTTTTACTATTGATTCCTGGTATTCCTTCATTAACTTAGGCGAATTGAACTCAACAATCAAAAGAAAGATTTTCATATTGATATTTGACAGTATCATCTCAAATTCTAAATACTAGTGGAGTCCTTACTGACCTTGGATATTCTTGAGTACTTGCTCCTCTGGAACATAAATCCTTTCAAGGGTCTTTTCGATCTTCTTCTCCCATAGGGAAACAACATCATTGAAGGAGTAGATATTAGCAGGGGGTCTTAGATAGAGGATCTTGTTCAAGGCTCTGGGGTCATCCACGACTTTGATGGTAAATGTGTCAATGTCTTCTTCCTTGACAAAAATCGCTAAATGCCTTGCTGAGAGGGGTGGCTGGGCGAGATTCTGGAACGAGTAGGAGCCAGGGAGAGAGGGAGCAGTTGAGCAGAGAGAAAGGGTCGGGTTTGGGTAGGTCTGGGACGAGCAGGGGCGAGGGAGAGAGGGAGTAAGGAGAGGGAAGGCAGCAGAGGGTCAGGTGGGCGTTTTTGGAAAAAGGGGGGAAATGAAAAGGGTTTTAGCCTTTTAGGGTTTTTATTTTTAAGTTTTAACTTATTATATACATACATACATACATATATATATATATATATATATATATATAATATATATCTATATATATATATATATATATATATATATATATATAATATATATATATATATGGGAAAAGGTACTATGCGCTCGAGCTGATGGGACCATCCCATGAGGTTGAGCTGTGTAACACCCTGGATTTTTTGCCACTTGGAATTAGATGTCCTTCGGCAATGGGTCGATCTTAACACCTTATTAATTTCTCAAAACTCAATCCTAAAGGCCAAAATCCCTTTCTAATCATTTCCTTCACAATCTCCCATTTACCTTTCACCACCGTGTTTTTAAATGTTTCTAAGTACTTTCATGTTAGGCATGAATCCTAAAGTTTAACTGATGAAGAACAATACTTTGAAAATCCGTACAAAGACCCGAAAGCCACCTCGGGCAGAAATCACTTAGTATCAAATCCTTTAGAAATTTGACAAAGTTAACTAAGTGTTAAACTAGATTAGCCATGAAATCCACTTGAATCACTTTAAATACGATCTGCAAGACCCAAAACTTGTAGAATCATTAACACTAGGTTACCCTAAAATCTAGGATCAATCTCATTACCCTGCTGCTCTCAGGAGCATCACAAAACTCCGTATCAGATCTGGACCGCACATCGAAAGTCTGAATAATACAAAGTTATATAATTAGGACTGCCTTGCTGAGCTTGACAACCATCTCAGAAATCAAATCCAGATAATGTCCCGGGGCTATTCGCTTCAGCCCAGAGCGAAGAGTGTGAGAAACATGGATTTCTTATTAAATTAAATACAATTTAAGTAATCTGAGACTTGTCACTTGCAGGCCAAATATAAGCAATCAAACCGTCGGAATCTGACTCAAATACACCCTTGGATCAGGAAACATTTCCTCTACAGGACTGTGTATTTGTAACCTTGATCGAGTTTCTGTGACCATTGAACTGAAACTGGTCCGCTACATGCGATCTGGAAACCCAATTGGAATGAAAACTTAACTCGACCTAGATCCATAGTCAGTGAGCTTAAGTCCGACCTTTGGCTCAAGGGGGGGCTCCAGAAGTGCTCCATTGAGATGGAACAGTTTCACTTTGGCTATAACCTAGGTATACTATGACCCTGGGTCTAATTTGATGAGTTTTTAGCCTATATAAGGACCTTAAACCCTCACTCTCTCATCCCATATGAATTTGAGAAAATCTAGGAGAGAGAAGAGAGAAAAGAGAGAGAAAGTGAGAGTAGAGTGAGAGGTTCTTCTTAGCAGTTATTCTGCTAATCCACGTGCTTCTTTCCTGCTATCAAATCGTCATTCCAACGATTCTAACTTCGTTCTTAGGTAAGAAAGACCTAACCCTAACTTGTTTTAGGGTTTCCATTGATGCTAGTAGTTAGCTAACCTAGCTTGTATTACAGGTTGATATTCCATGTATATGAAGACTTAGAGTCTTTGTTGAGTTCGTTACGCTTCTCCGGCGTAAGGTACGCATTTTAGATGCTTAGATTGTCATTTTTCAAAGCTTTCAATGTCGGCTAATAGTAGATTATTGACGAGGATGTTATTTCACATGTAGAACATGCTGTCTGTTTTCCATTTCGAATATATACGAAGTATATGAAATTTTATGTATTTTAGGTATTTGTAGAAAATACCGTATACGTATAAATTTTGTAAATGTGATTGCCATGAGTATTTGTCGTATATACATGCGAGTTATGGATGCAGTATCTGTTTGGCGAAAGGATTCGCCCTAATACAGGTTTTAGCCAACATATGATGTGTAGGCTAATATGTGTAGTCTAAGTGTTTGTATAAATGCTTGTATAAGTATATATGTAGTAAATAATGCTTTACTTGGGTGTTGAGATAGGATTCTCAACTACCTTAGCGATGTTTATGATTTCCTCCATGCAAGTTGTTTAACTTAGTCGCTTTACTTTGAAATGCATGCGTATAGATTCTTGTTCATGTTGTATCTTATAACATGTTGGGAAATATGCTTGAATTATTTGGTTATTTTTGTTCTGGCTACCGTACATGTTTACTGGTTAATATGGAATGTGTTTGGGGCTATGTTATAGTCCAAACAATCGGTAACAGATTTGAGCTCGTGGTTGGCCTCTATTCGCTACGCAAGACGTGTTTGACGAACCCGAGTCGTGCGTTGCTTGTCGGCAGTAGTTAGACCACATGAAGTGCTTATGCACTTCATGTCGTACAACTCAACGGGCGCTCGTACTAGTCGAACTCGTCAAGTAACCCGATTGACCGTTGTATGTTCACCTTGTAATTGTCATAACTGCTTGAACCTAAAGTACCAAACTTACCATTGTGAAACCCTATCAACCTTGGTACCTTGATCTGCTAAGACTCATGAGCCGAACATGGTGGTATGGGACACCGTGGTCGAGTTGTCGGCCTACGCTGGGGCGATGTGCCTCCCCGTAGTGACCAGTGAGTAACCCAGACTCGTGAGCCGAATACGGTGGTATGGGACACTGTATTCGAGTTGTCGGCCTACACTGTTTTGATGGGTGATGGGGGAGTGGTGTAACGAGTGCGTGTAACAGCCCTAACAACCCTAACCGTGCCCGGTATAGTGACCTCGAGCATACTCTGAATTTGCGGTGAGGCGACGAGTCTTCCCGTAGTAACAGAGTATAAATTAGGCCTGTATTGATAAGATGATGGGGGAGCGGTGCAACGAGTGCGTGTAACAGCCCTGACAGCCCTTTACAGCGACCTAGAACCGTATCATCGTATGAGATTATCTAGGAGTGACGACCCTAGACAGGATCCTTGTTTGGGAATGATATAAGGGAGGTACCTTAATTTTTCAAATCCTGTTGTATGAAAAGGACTAATAACAACTCGATAATCATGTTTATATCACACTGCATGTGCCTGGAAGATGTGGAGTACTGAGAG
The DNA here is from genome assembly GCA_021015155.1 of Magnolia officinalis. Lineage (NCBI taxonomy): Eukaryota > Viridiplantae > Streptophyta > Magnoliopsida > Magnoliales > Magnoliaceae > Magnolia > Magnolia officinalis. The sequence continues at coordinate 12,532,601 of JAJHSJ010000008.1, forward strand.
ATGAAAGCATGCCGTGGACGTAAGATGGTGTCGCACAAGGGAGTATGTTGGCGAGGGCATGCATCATTATTGCATCTCATCCTTGCATTAATTACAGTACTTAGGAATGTTTGATTTGCTTGCTTTATCATTATCGCTGATTAATTTAATAACATGTTAATCTTTGCTCTATGATTCCACTGAGTTAGCTACTCACTCCCACGTTACGGGACGATGCTTGCAATACCAACCAGACTTTTTAGCTGCAGGTGATAGCGATGCTTATGAAGAAGAGCCGGACTACTACTATAATGTTGAGGAGGAGTTCTCCTACATGTAACTCTCTGGCGGGTCTATGTGGACCTGGAATTGCATTAACGGGGCTATGGTATTTGGGATAGAAGACATTACACTTTCTCATTTTGTATATTTTGAAATCAAACTTGTAATTGTTAACCTAGTGACATCCATACTCTGAGGGCTTACTATCACTTTTATATCGTTTATATACTTATTACAGTCTTCCGCTTGCACAATTTAGATGCCTTGGGAGTATGATATGCTGTTTTTGGTATAGTTCCAATCATGTTTAATGCCCTAATCTAGACAACATTAAATTATCATTATCTATGCTGCATAAGTGATGTTTTGGAACTCGGGAGTTGGATTTCTAATCGACCCCCAATTTCCAGGACATTATAAGCTATGTGGGTCCCACCGTGATGCGTTTCGAACATCTACCCCATCAGTCAGATGCACCATTCCATCGTGGGCCTAGGTCTCAAAAATTAAGTCAATCCATGACTTGTGTGGGGCACACCACATACAGAAGTTGAGAGGGGTCGTGCACCATTAAAACATTCATAATCATTTTTAGGGCCCACCGAGATATGGTTTGCAAATCCAGCCCATCCATTATGTGTGTCCCACTTGGATGAGGGTTCTGACCAAGTTTCAACAACGTTCAAAACTCAAGTGGGCCCCATCAAGTGTTTTTATATGTTTTTGGCATGTCTTCACATGCTTTTAGATGGTATGGCCCATTTGAGTTCCGTATACGGCTGATTTTTGGAACATCCTATAATTTAAAGGGGACCCATCAAATGCATGGTGTTGATGGTCGACACGCATCACGGTGGGGCCCACACAACTCAACTCACGGGAGCTTGAGGTTGAGTTGTGTGGGCCCCACCGTGATGCGTTTCGAATATCAACACCATCAGTCAGATGCACCATTCCATCGTGGACCTAGGTCTTAGAAATCAAGTCAATCCGTGACTTTTGTGGGCCACACCACATACAGAAGTTGAGAGGGGTCGTGCACCATTAAAACATTCATAACCATTTTTTTGGGCCCACCGAGATGTGGTTTGCAAATCCATCCCATGCATTATATGTGTACCACTTGGATGAGGGTTCAGACCAAGTTTCAGACACATGCAAATTTCAGGTGAGCCCCACCAAGTGCTTTTATATGTTTTTGGCATGTCTTCACATGATTTTAAATGGTATGGCCCACCTGAGTTCTGTATACGGCTTATTTTTGGGATATCCCATAATTTAAAGGGGACGCATCAAATGCACGGTGTTAATGTTCGAAACACATCATGGTGGGGCCTACACAGCTCTACCTCATGGGACGTTTACCTTTTCCCTATATATATATATATATATATATATATATTCTGAGTCGAGCGAGTTGACCGAGTTGGCTCGGTTCGTTTACACCTCTATAGGTAGCACGTGACCTAGTTTGTGATGCGGTGTCGATACCACGGGAGCAGATTAGCTGTTACCCGGGTAACACATTAATGAGTGTTACTCTTACCGTGTAGGGCCCACATTGATAAATATTTTTTATATGCACACCGTCCATCAGTTTTATCAGATTATTTAATGAGGTTATGCTAAATATTAATCAGATCAAAATCTATGGTGGATCACACTACTGTAATAAGTATTGAATGACAATTAAAAGCTTTTTGTAGGCCTTTTTCTTTGGATGAAGCTGATATTTGTAATTTTCCTTTATTCAGGTCATTTTGAGATTAAAACGGGTTGTTTGGAAAATAAACATTCCAGATCTTCTTAAGGTGGCCCTCGGAATTTTTTAATGGCGAGCGCTCAATTACCACTGTTTCTTGTTGTGTGGTCCACCTAAGGGTTTGATATAATTAATTTTTGAGATTACGTACTAAAATATACTGAAAAAACAGATGGACGGTGTGGATATGTAGAAAATAATCAAGGTCAGCCCGACGGTAAGGGTAACACCAACCACTAAGGTGTTTTCCGGGTAACACGCAGTCCGCTCCCTGATACCACACGTGATACGCCTCGTAAAATAATGCCCCAACTAATGTAGACACGTGTCATGCACGAAAAAGCACTTTCTATCGCTGCTCTTAGTGGGGAAGTTAACATGATACACTGGTTGAGGATGGCAACCATACTCACGCACTTATATATCGGATACGTGCCATAAATCTAGCTCAGATGAAACCTTCCAAACCAACGTCAGCGCACTAGAAAGCCCATGTCCCGAAATTTTTTTACTGATTGGACAATCTCATCCATTGATTAATTCGTATTTATTTTAACCGTCCATACGATATCTAACAATCTGACAGTTGGAAACCACGAAACTGTGGGAGCGGATTGACTGTGACCCTGGGCACAGAGATATTCCTGTGCCGAGATGTCTTGAAAAATCCACTCCGTCCATCTGTTTTTAAAGACTACAGTACGGCAGTCTACAAATCAGCTTTTTATCAGGATGATATTTGATCTTACAGTTTATCTGGGTGGTAATAACCCTGTGAACGGTTTGGATGGCATATAAACGTCATGGACAGCTCCAGGAAGGTTTTAATGGTGGACGTTTCCGTTCCCACATTTTCGTTTAGTGTGGCCCACCTGAGTATCGATCTGGCTGATTTTTTAGAATCCTTTCATATTGTGGTCTTTAGAAACAGATGAACGGAGTACATTTGTCACGGACATCTCTGTGGGCCCCACACAGCCCCGGGCATAGGTATATGTGTGTGTGCCGGGAATCACGGTCAACCCGCTCCCGGTTTTCTTTTGATTTTAAGCCCCATGCAATGTGGGGCCCACATCTGGAAGGTTTGATTGAGTTAAAAAAGTACGAGTTTTTGGTTTTGGACGATGCCACTTTAATAATTCTGCAAAACTACGGATCTGTGAAGGAGGATAAAAGACTCCAAACACACGCAACTGCACGTGCCAACGTGGCACACGTGTGTAAGATCTCAGATTTCCAACTGATGGGGCACACTGTTTAGATCTTCTGGTCGACTGAGATCCTCGATGGAAATCTCAAATAATGCACACGTGTGTGGTACGGATGACATACGTTAATGTCTCCAGACACGTGTATGTCGTCGGTATTCCCACCGTATCCTACAAGTATTCTACACCGTACCCCTGGACAACCTATATGGGACCACCACAATGTCCGTGAGAAATCCAATCCGTCCATTAGTTCCCCAGGCTCACAATAGGGCGACTTAAAAAAAAAAAAAAGTAGATCCAAAACTCATGTGGGCCACATAATAGTTAAAAGCCATAAGAGAATCGTCTACCGTTGAAATGTTTCTAGGCGGATGATGACATACGAGTATGCATATTGGCTGGAACAGATGGGGGTATGAGGGCCCACCATAATGTCTTTGATTTATCTATACCGTCCATCCATTTTATAATATCATTTTAGTCGACTAGCCCAAAAACGAGTCAAATCAACTACTCAAGTGGACCACACCAGAGGATGCAGTAGTGATAATGACACCCATCGTTGAAACATTCCATGGACCCACAGATTATTCATAAGGTAACGTAGACTTGGATAAAGGGAAAACACAACTATAAGCTTGATCCAAAATTTCATTAGCCCTTTAAAACTTTTCAATGGTGAATATTTAATCCCTGCTCTGTGGTCCACTTGAGCCTTTGATCTGCCTATTTCAGCCGTGAATCTTAAAAATGGATGGACAATGCTATTAAAACCCATTTGACAATGAATTTGCAAGGTGTCTATTAATAAGCTAAAAACCAAACTTGATCTGCCTATTTCAGCCGTGAATCTTAAAAATGGATGGACAATGCTATTAAAACCCATTTGACAATGAATTTGCAAGGTGTCTATTAATAAGCTAAAAACCAAAGTTGATCTAAAAAATCAAGTGGGCCACATAATAAGAGAAAGTGAGAAGAGAGACACCTACGGTTGAAGTGCTTTTAGGGCCAAAGGAAGTTATATTAATATTTGTGTTTTATGATGAATCTAGTGGAAAGAATCTTATAAATGGGTGATGACACACATGACATTGGACGCAGATTGGGTACCCTATGAACGGATGGAGAGTCTGAGGGGCCACTGTGATGTATGGGATTTATCCACACCGTTAATCTATTTTACCATAGTAAACTTGAAAATGAGGTAAATGCATAGATCAAGTGGACCACATCATAGGAAGTAGCGGTGATAATGACACCAACCGTTGAAACCTTCCTGAGGTACGCTGCCATGTTTAATTGCCATCCAACCAGTTCATAAGGTCAATTAGACTTGGATGATGGGAAAACCCAAATATCAGTCTCTTAAAAGTTTATAATGGTAAGTATTTAATCCTTATTGTGTGGTCCACTCAAGTGTTGGATTTACTTTATTTTTTGAGCTCATTTTCTAAAATGATATAGAAAATTGGATGGATGGTGTAGATAAAACCCATACATCACAGTGGCCCCTCAAAAGCCCCTGTTTGTTCGTAATTTGGGACCATGGGTAGCACCCAATCCGCACCCGATACAAACATAATGATGGGCTGAGGAAGGTTTCAAGGGGCTTATTCATTACAGCGCACACAAATTGTGCGATGACCCCAACTCTACGTGGCTTAGTGATATTGTGACGTGGCATGAATTAATTGGACCATGTAGTGTAAATGGGCTTGATAGAGTGCATAATCTACGGTAATCAATTAGGTAGCCGGTGGTGAAATGGCAAGGTGAGATTTGATTGGTGGGGCGAGCACTCCTGCAACCTCACCCCATTAGAGCTGGGCATGGGATGACTCGACTTGCCTCGACTCGTCAACTGATTCAAACCCAACAAGACTTGATCTGAATGTATGAGCCGGTCCGAACCGAGTTGACTTCGTCGAATTCAAATTCAAATGGAGTCGACTCGACCCGAAACTCGATTCGGTCATACTACTTGACCTAATCCTAAACCCAACCCCATTCGTTGCACTCGACTCTAACCCGATCTCAAACTCTCTCCCTCCCACGCCCCGATCCATAACTCAAGTGGTAGACTGAACGAAGATACCTCGTTTGAATACTAAGGTCTTGGTATCAATTCCTTAGTGGGGGTGGCTAACAATGGAGTGTGTACTAACAACCTAACTAAAAAAAAAAAAAAAAAACTCTCTCTCCCTCATCCTTCTCCTCTTCCAAGCTCGACAGCCACCCACCACCACCACCACCCTCTCCCTCCTTGTCTCCCTCCCTCCAACTCGGTGCCAATTTGACCTGGCTCGGTACTTCCGATTAGGTCGGACTCCGTCCAAATCAGTATGGAGCAGACCTGAACTCGAATCGGGTCAGGCATGCTGGACTCGTTACTGAGTCGGATTGATTTCGTGTTAGGCCTATTTCAAAATCGGATCAAGTCGAGTCAACCTTAACTCTGTCCGACTCAACTCGATGCCCATCTCTACACCTAGGGGTGCACATCAAACCGGTAGAACCGTGGAACTGGACCGGAACTGATCAAACAGTCCGGTCTGGTCCGGTTCTAGACTGCACCGGTTCCGATTCCAAAAATACAAGAGCCGTTAGATATGGTTCAGTTCTGATTTAGGGGCATGTAGACCAAACCGAACTGTGGACTCGAAATCATGGGTTGTTTTGATCATTTTACAAAATATTCTCACTATTGATCTAGACCATCAATCATCCTTTTCTTTTCCTTTTGACTGCGGCCCTCACACTGAAAAAAAATATTCAAATCAAGATTTCAACTCCCGTTATATCAAGTTATACCAGTCAAATGCCTAATCATTATGAGCTAAGTACCAGCTGTTATGATCGATATTTCAATTTATTTATTTATTTTGAAATGTGCTTTTAATATACATGAGATGTTAGGAGCACATGTATTAGATAATACAGTGTTTGAAATGACAAATTGTCAACTCATATAGGCTTTAAGTGTATAAGTATAATATATTGATGTTACCGATTCAATCAAGCAAAGTCACAATTGGGCTGGATTTTAAAATGCCCACGACCGATCCGGATTCGAACCGGTTTTCACAGTCCGGTTCCGGTTCTAGTTCGGTTCTAGGGTGCTAACAGTCCGGTTCCAGTTCCAAAAATCCTATAACCGTTAGGAATTTCGGTTTCACCCCAGAACCGGACCGAACCAACCCGTGTGCACCTCTATCCACACCCCACCAATCAAATCTCGTCCTAACAACATGGGTCACCACACGATTTGATTTCCATTCTTGCTGCTTCCGGTCCTCGCGTCCCACCTTAGTTTTGGATATGCCTTAAAAAAAATAAAAGTAAAAATTGGACCGAGTGAATTTCTTACAAACATCACAGTGGACTATATAAGTTCGCTCATAATAATTTTCAAGATGGTGGTAACGCATCCCCCTCAGTCTACATGAATGGAAATCTGGACCATGCAAGTAGTGGGCCCTATTGTAGATGGTAAAGAATCCTAAAATCAACTATTTAGGATGATAGCAAACATCTAATTTTAGCTGCTGTATTAATCAATATTTTCTAACCATTCATTTGAAGTGCTCCATGCAAAATGAGCCCACGATCTGCACTCATCAGGTGGACCGCACATGAATGCTGAATATAGACTGTTGACCACATTTTCTAACCGTCTATTTTCGTACCCATAGCTCATCTAACGACCAGACAAGCCTGATAACAGAACCACTTGATGGATAGCCAGGATCTCACACAATCACGCAACGTACGCACGTGTCTGCCATAAAAACCGTACAAAGAGAGGGAAAGATAACTAAAACCCAATTCCACATATAAAGTATGATAAGAAAGACCCAAAAACAAAAATAAAACATTCCTTAATCATGATTAAGATACCTTAATCATAATTAAGGAGATTAGCGAATTCTCATCAAAATACATTGCCAAAGGTGCTAAGTTGCCCTAATGATCAGATGAACACAATCACCACCAATCACCAGAGTCTTCGTCTTCAGTGTCCATGCCTTCGCTGGCGCCAATCACAACCGTTGGCGTCGCTGGGGCCATCGGAATTCAATCTGGGATCGTGACCGTTGATGCAGTAAAGATCATTAGAATTCCATCTAATGAGATTGGATTCGAGCAGGGAGAGAGTTTCCATGGAAGAAAGGGAGAAAGCTTTTAAAAGACATGGTATTGGGATGGTGGGCCTTTTGTAAGGGCTGATGGGGAGGGGATCTTCCCAAGCATATGCTCGGAGCACATTTCTTTTGGGAGATTGACTAAGATGATAGTTCACCACCGTTTATGAAATGGTTGTGGTTTACATTGTGTACACGTGGCCGATGGTGGAGGCCGTCTTGCCTCCGACACCACACTGGTTGAGAGAACCCAGATGGGAATTTTCGATTGGACGGCTCTAAAAGGAGATGAAATAGAATACTAATGATCTATAGTCGGTAAGTGGTATTCGATGGTTAGGATGGTCTGATCAACGTGTTTTTCTGAAACATCTCCATCCTAAATGCAGTAAACAATTTGGACAGCACAGATCTCATCAAATCTATGCCAATTGTACGGTGGATGTGTCATTTACGCTTCAAAAAGAATGGTGAACTATCATTTTGCCTATTACTTCTTCCTTTTTTATGTTTTCTATTTTTATATTTTATTTACCTCGGTTCGTTCTTTTCACTTTATTCTTTATTTATGCCTTTTCCATTGTGGTAATAAAAGGTCGCGGCTTCCGTGGATCCTCGACTGTGGGGCCCACCTTGATGTATGTGCCTTATATCCATACCGTCCATAAGTTTTGACAGCTCCCATTTTTATGGAATAATGCCAAAAATGAAGCGGATCGAAATCTCAATTGGACCATACCATAAGAAACAGTGGTGATTGACCATTAAAAATTTCTTGTGGGCTATAAAGATTTTTGATGAAGACGATATTTTTATGGTCCCTTCATCCAGGTATTTTTTACCTTATCAACAGGTTGGATGGAAAAATAAACATTCCGGTGGCTCCCAAGAAGTTTTTAATGGTAGGTATTCAATCACCACAGTTTCTGTGATGTGGTCCACCTGAGAATTGTTCTGGATCATTTTTTTTTATTATGCTCTAAAATGAGATTTCAAAACGTATGGACAGTATGTATATAAGGCCCATACATCTACGTGGGCCCCACAGTCAGGGATCCGCGGACCTCTGTGCATCGCGGATCCACTGAAGCCGCGTCCTAACCGAACTCGCTACTGGACGGTGTTATGTGGGCCCCACCAAAATATATATGTTTTATCCATGCCATCCATCCATTTTTCAGCTCATTTTTAGGCATGAGCCCAAAAACGAGGCAGATAAAAATACCAGGTGGACCACACAACAAGAAAAAGCATTCATTGTACGTCCACCATTAAAAATTCTTGTGAACCACAAAATTTTACAATACTTGTGTCTCACCTTCATCAAGGTCTTTGTGGATGGACGGCATGGATATGACACATACATCATGGTGGAGCCCACAGAACACCGTCCGATATGCAATCCACCACCATTTAAGCCAGGGCTATTAGTGTGCCCGGTTAGGCCCGCGGGCCCGAACCCGACAGACACGGGTCCCCATCCGACGGGTCGGCCAGTAGAGCTTAACCCAATAACAATTAAATGGGCCGGGTAGGGCCTGGCTTGATAAATTTTAGGTGGGTTAGGTTTGACCATGGGTTAAAGGGTCAAGTGTCGGATTTGAGTTGGAGATCTAACTCTGAGCCCGACCCATTGCTACCCATAAAATTACAGCCGTTGATGGGTTTGGGTGGACCAGACCCAATTTTATATAGGGATGGCAATGGGTCAGGTTTAGGTTGGAGAAAGCTCAAAGCCGGCTTATTTACTAAACACACCGTGCATGTGAAATCTACTCGGTTTATTAGGTTCTCTTCATGATTTTAGGACGTGGGGTAAAAAATTAGACAGATCCACAACTCAGGTGGGCCACACCACAGGGAACAATAGGGATGGTATGCAACCGTAGGTTTGTTTGTGGGGTCACCTGGTGGGTATCTTTGATCAAAACCATTCATCATGTGTAAATCACAAGGATGGACAACTTTAGATTATTCCCATTAATGTAGCCCATGTGAATTTTTATCGGTATGATACAAGGGCTATTGCATGTTGGACGGAGTAGATTTCACATACAACAAGGTGGGCCAAAGAAATTGTGTTTTGTACTCGTTGGCTTGTATTGTAGACAATTTCTCTCAGTATGCCATATTAGGGACGTGGATTGCCTAGGACGAACCTAGGTGGTCCCTAATCAGGCAGATCCAAAAATCAAGTGGCCAGATGTTTGTGGGAAATCTACCCTGTACATCCGTTTTGCAGGCTTATGTTAGGACAAGAGCCTAAAAATGAGACAGATCCAAAACTCAAGTGGTCCACCCCAGAGGAAATAGTGGGGATTGAATGCCATGGAAACATCCATGGGGTACCAAAAATTTGGGATCGGTCAAGTATTTTTGTGTTTTCAGTTCATCATCCCAGTGGGAATGACCTTATGAATGATTTGGATGGCATATAAACATCACAAACGACTCCAGGAGAGTTTCAATGGTAGGCATTTCCCTTCCCACTTTATCCTATCGTGTAACCCACTTGCGCTTTAAAGCTACCTCATTTTTTTAGCCCATGTTCTAAGATGAACTGGCAAAATGGATGGACGGAGTGGATTTCTCACAAACATCATAGTGGCCCCACTCACAAGCAATCCACCTCCCCCACAGTATATGGTTTTGACTACTCGCCCGAGCCATATTTTACTACAGTGAGTCGACCTGATTTAGTCGTAAATGAGTTATTCCAGTACCAGGGGTAGAGCTATGCAATCCTGACCCGATCCGATGGATCCGACCTGATCCGACCAGATCTGACTCGATCCAAACTAATCCGACCACCTGGATCGGTGCGGATCGAGTAGGGTAGTCCAGATCCGAAAGTGTTTCGGGTCAAGCTCGGATCCATACCTACCTGGACCGACCTGATCCGTAATTCAATCTGATTGGATCCGAGTCGATCCGATCTGACCCGATTCGGAGATGCATGTGTTTCATCCATTCCGTTCATCCATTTTACATATCATTCCAGGGCCTTATACAAAAAAATGATAGGGATATAAATCTCAGGTGGACCACACCACAAGAAAACAATAATGATTGGATATCCACCATTATAATCCTCCTAAGGCCCACCGTACTGTTGATTTGACATCTAATATGTTGATTAGGTCATAAGGACCCAAATGAAGGGAAACAATAAATATCAGCTTGATCAAAAACTTTTATGGCCCCCAAAACGTTTTTAATGGTCAACGTTCATTCAACATTGTTTCCTATAATGTGGTCCACTTGAGATTTCGATATACCTTATTTTTTTTTTCTCATAAATAAAATGATTTATAAAAATAGATAGAGGGCATGGATGAAACACATACATCATGGTAGGGCCTACAGAGCACCGACCACCAGCCAGTGGCCAGTGGCAAGGGGAGTAGCTAGTTCGTTTTTGGTACAGGTACCGGCGTTTGACACTCCTCGAGCTCCGAGTTGTACGAACGGTTCAAAGGAGATCAAAGTGATATGGGCCCCACAGTGATGTATTTATTATATCTACACCGTTCATATATTTTTAGAGAAAATTATAGAGAATTATCTAAAAAATAAACAATATCCAAAGATCATTTGGACCACACCACAAATAACAGCAGAGAATGATTTTCACTGTTAAACAATTCGTGTGGTCCACTTGATAGTTAGATCTGTCTTATTTTTCGTCTCAAGCCTTAAGAAGAGCTCGCCAAATGGATAGACGGTTTGGATATAACACATACCCCATGATCAGACCCACAGGTCTCACAAACGTCGATAAAGAAGTCATTGTGTGGACGCAGTGCCATTTCGTGCCGTGCACATCAAAAGTCAAAGTCCAGTAAAAACATGTATACGATAGATTGAAAGTCTTCCAGAGCCATGTGGGGCCCACCTTGATGTATGTATTTTATCTAAGCCGTTTATCCATTTTGAAATATTATTTTAGACCATGGGCACAAAAAGTTGGTATATTAAAGGCTGAAGTGGACCACACCACATGAAACAGTTGAATTAAAGTTCATACGATCCGAATCATACCGAACCCGATCCGACTCGGTTTCCCTGACCGAGTTGGACTCGGTTCGGGGTCAGGCCAATCATGCATCGGATCGGTCCGAGTCTGGTGACCCGGATTAGGTCTCGGATCGAATCGGGTTCGGGTCAAGCCTTTGGGATTTCGGATCGGATCGGGTTCGACATAATCCGATCCGATCCGGACTGATGCCCAGCTCTAACCAGGGGTTGCCTTTGGGTTCACCCCAACTACAGTAAGCTGGACCTATTTACCTGTAACACCCTGAAAATCGGGGGTCGAGCATAAACTCAACTCCTGAGTTTCAACGCATCACTTATGCAACAAAATGAATGATGATTAAATGTTGTCTGTAATAGAGCATTGAACATGAGTGAAATTAAGCCAAAACAACATATCATACTCCAAAGACAGTTAAATTGCAAGCGGAATACTGTGATAGATATATAAAATATAAAAACTATGGTAAGTCTCCAGAGTGTGATAAGGTTACCAGGTTAATGAATTACACGTACAATTCAAATTATACCAAATGTGTAGTGTCATCTAGTCAACATCCTTATAATCCCGTCTATCAAGACACGGCTCGCATGAAGCCGTCAGCACACAGCATACACGAACAAGCATCATTGTCGTCATAAAGGTTCAGCTCCGCCTCAAGAATAGCGTCGCCATCTGCAATCAGACAAAGTCTGGTGGGTGTTCGGAACACCGTCCCGTAACGTGGGAGTGAGTAGCTAACTCAGTGGAACAATAAAGCATAGGTTAACATGTTATCAATTCAATCAAGCAGTAATGATAAAGCAATACAATCAAACACTCCTAACTACTCTTATTAATGCAAGTATGAATGTAGTCATGATGTATGCCTTCACCACACACTCCCTCGTGCGACACCATCTTACATTCGCTGCATGTTTGCATTCCTCAATGCTCTACATCTTCCAGGCACATGCAATGCATGATGAACATGATTACCGAGTTGTTATTAGTCCATTTCAAACAGCAGGATTGGGAAACTAAGGTACCTCCCTTGTATCATTCCCAAACATGATCCATTTAGGGTCGTCAGTCCTAGTTAATCTCAGACGATGGTGTGTTTTCTAGGTCGCTGCAAAGGCTGCCAGGGCTGTTACGCACAAAGGTTACACCACTCCCCCATTACCTTTTTAACGATTCATCACTATACAAATACAGGCCTAGTTTCATACTCTATACACTGCGGCAAAACTCGTTGCCTCACCGCAATTCAGAGTATGCTCGAGGTCACTACAAAGGGCTGTCAGGGCTGTTGCTCGCATTCGTTGCACCACTCCCTCATCACTTTATCAATGTAGGCCGACAACACGAATATAGTGTCCCATACCACCATAATCAGCTCACGAGTCTGGTTGCTCACTGGTCCCTACGGGGAGGCACGTAGCCCCAGCGTAGGCCGACAGCTCGACCACGGTGTCCCATACCACCATGCCCGGCTCATGAGTCTTAGCGGATCGAGGTACCATGGTTAAAAAGGATTTCACTGGTAAGTTTGGTACCCTAGGTTCAAGCAGTAACGTCCAAATATGGTGAACATACATAAGACAGATCGGGTTGCTTGACGAGCTCGGCTAGCTCGAGCGCACAACAAGTTGAACGATATGAAGCGCATAAGCACTTCGTGTGGCCAACCACTATTGCCAACCGAAGTACGACTCGGGTTCGTCGAACACATCTCACGTGGCAAATGAAACTCAGCCACAAATTCGATCCCGTTATCGACTGCCTAGACTATACAATAGCCCCAATCACATTCAATTTCAGATATTTAAAGCAGTAATGGATCAAAATTCAAATCATACAATCAAATACTGATATTATCCATTTAGGGCTGCCAGGGCTGTTACACGCACTTGTTGCTCCACTCCCCCATCACCCATGACGGATCATACAACGTAAACATGAATTTAAACATATGCATTACATAGATAAAATCATACAATCAATTGAGCATGTTATGAAGTACAACATGAGCATGAGTTTGTACATATTCAATTCCTAATCACACAGCTATCCAAGGAAATCATACACATAATTAAAGGAGTTGAGAATCATATCTCAACACCCTTATACATTACAATTTACTAACTACTACTCATTCAGACATTTCAACAAACACTTTAGACTACATACATCAACATACATGACATATGTTGATCACATAGGTATTAGGCCAAATCCTTTCACTAGGGAGTTACCCCAATCATAACACACATACACCCACGACGGATAGTCATGGCAAGCAGGAATCCAAGTTCCATATTCATTCAGTCATTTTCACAAACACTTGGGCCACACATTTTAATATAAGTAGTGTACATTGGCCGTGACGTGATTTAGGGCAAATCCTTTCGTCAAAAGGGGTATCGCCAATACAACAATCATAAATCCATGACAATTAGTCATGGTGAGCACGAATGAGAATTCTATACTCATTCAGTCATTTTCACAAACACTTAGAATACACTATTTTAACATACATAGTGTATATTAGCAAAAGCATGTATTAGGGCGAACCCTTTTGCCAAACAAGTATTTTATCCATATATAACATATTAATACAGCAAATAATCATGGCAAACACACTTTCAAAATTTATATGTATACGGTACTTTCTACAGATACCTAGAGTATGTAAAATTTCATATTTTTCATCTTTAATCGAAACGGAAAACAGACAACACTTTGTACATGTGCAATTGCATACAGATCATGAATCTATCATTATCTGACATTGAAAGCGTTGAAAACCATAACCTATACACCTAAAGTCCGCACCTTTTGTCGTAGAATCGTAACGAATACGATAGGTTTGCTAAGCTTTCGTATACGGCAGTTTGGTAACCTATAGAACAAAATAGGTTAGCTATTTCATAACCTACAACCTATACAACTCCAAAACAGATTAGGGTTAGGGTTTCTTACCTAAAAATGAAGTTGGAATCGCCGGAAAAGCGATGAGAATGGGGTGGTGCGGCTTGTGTAGTGGCAGGGAATAGCAGTTGGGAGATTCTCCCACTTCTCTCTCACTTTCTCTCTCTTTTCTCTCTTCTCTCTCTAGGGTTTCTCTCAAATTCGTATGGCTACAATGAGAGAGGGTTTAAGGTCCTTATATAGCCTAAAAACTCATCGAAATAGACTCCAGGTCAAAGTATACTTAGGTTATAACCAAAGCGGGTCAGTTTCAGCTCAACGGAGCACTTCTGGCGGGCCTCCTTGAGCCAAAGGTCGGACTTAAGCTCACTGACATTGGATTTAGGTTTGACTAAGTTTTCATTTCAGTCGGATTCCCAAATCACGCATGGCGAACCAGTTTCAGTTCAACGGTCAGTGGATCTCGATCGGAGATTCCGAGTACATGGATATGTGTATGAAATTTCTCCTGATCCGAGGGTGTAATTTGGTTTGATTCTGACGGTCTGGTTGCTTAAAACTGATCCGCAAGCGAGAGGTGCCAGATTACTATTTGAGATATTTATTCGTAAAGAAATTCAAGTGTTTTCACACTCCTCGCTCCGGACTCAAGTGAATTACACTGGGACACTATCTGGATTTGATTTCCGAGATGGTTGTCAAGCTCAGCAAGGCGGTCCTAATTCCTTAACTTCGTGTTAATCGGACTTCCGACGTGCGGTCCAGTTCTGATACGGAGTTTTGAGATGCTCCCGAGAGTAGATGGGTAATGAGATTGATCCTAGATTTTAGGGTAACCTAGTGTCAATGATTCTATAAGTTTTGGGTCTTGCATATCATATTTAAAGTGATTGGTGCTAATTTCATAGGTACTCTAGTTTCACACTGGCTAATTCTCGCCTAATCTCTAAAGGATTTAGTCTGAGTAATTTCTGTCTGACTCGTAGTTTGTATATAAAGTGATGCAAGTTATAATACTTAGCTAGTTTAAGATAGTGTCTAGGGTGAAAGTACTTAGAAAATTTAAAGAACAAAGTGGTGAAGGGTGGGATTTGTGAAGGAAATGGGTTAATGAGCGATTTTAGACTGTGGGATTCAGTTTTGACAAGTTAATAAGGTGTTAGGATCGACCCATTGCCTAAGGACGTCTAATCCCAGGTTGGCAAAAATCCGGGATGTTACATTACCCTGACTCGGGCGAGTCAACATGAACGAGTCAGGACAAGTGGCTGAGTAAAAAAAAACCCATGTAGCATATGATGGTGTGGCCCACCTTGATGTATGTATTATGTATCCATGCGGCCCATTCATTTTTCCAGATCATTTCAGGGCATTATGCCAAAAATAAGCAGATTCAATTATCAGGTGAACCATATTATAAGAAACAGTGGTAATTGACTATCCTATCATTAAAAACTTCTTAGGGTGCATATTGATAAGGTCACTTAAGCCTGTGAGAAGGGAAAAAACAAATATCAGCTTGATCCAAAACTTAGGTTGTCCATTAAAGAACAATCACCACTATTTATGATAGGTCTACATAATAATTAGATTTACATTATGTTTGAAATAATATCTTAAAATGATCTTAAAAATGAATGACCTTGTGAATATATAAAACATACGGTAACCCGTGATAAGTGTTGCCCCATCTTGGGTGAAGCTGAGGTCTCACTCAATCCGTTCTCACAGAACACAGGCCTCGGCCTATGGCAGCAGCTTTGGTGAAACGCGGATTCACCTAAGGGGGTGAGATACTTGACTGTGGGGCTCATTGTGATGTATGTGACTACTCTACACCATTCATCTATATTGAAAGTTCATTTTAGGGTATGATCCAAAAAATGAAGTAGATCCAAATCTAAGGTGGACCATAATGCATGAAATAGTGGTAGTCGACCATTAAAAACTTCTCATGGGCCACAAAAGTTTTGAATCTGGCTAATATTTGTGTGGTCTCTTTACCCAAATCTTTGTGACCTTATCAATAGGTTTGATGGCAAATAAACATTTCAGTGGCCCCAATGAAGTTTTTAATGGTGGGGATTCAATCACTACTTTTTCCTATGGTATGGTCCGCTTAAGATTTGGATCTACTTCATTTTTGGAGTCATGTCCTAAAATAAGCTTTCAAAATAGATGGATGGTGTAGATTTAAGGCACATACATCACTGCAAGTAGAGCCGTACACGAGCAGAGTAAGCTCGGTTACTCGCTCCACCCGACTCAGAATTACTCGACTTTACTCGACTCGGCATGAGTTTGAGCCGAGCACGAGCATGAGTTTGATACTCATTTTGATTACGAGTAGAGTACGAGCTGGGCAATACTCGACTCGGTACTCAACTCGATACTCGACTCGTGTGCTCAACTCGATACTTGACTCGTGTGCTCGACTCAGTACTCGACTCGTACGGTGTGGTGTTGATTTATTATTATTAGTTTTTTTGTATAAATTGTTAATATATTTCAGAAATTGATATCATATATTGCTAATATATGTCAGAAATTGTTAATATATGTTAATATAGAAATTGTTAATATGTTAATATATATCAGAAATTTTAATATGTTAATATATGTTAAAATTGTTAATATATGTTAATACAGTAATATATGTTAAATTTGTTGCTCGAATTGGGCTCAAATTCAAACTCGGACTTGACTCGAAAACTCGAACTCGACTCGGCTCGATTTTTGCTCGTACTCGACTTGTACTCGGACGAGTAGAGCACGAGCAGGGAATCCATGCTCGATGCCCAAGCAGAGCTGAGTAGGAGTAGGACTCGGGCAGTGCGAGCCTAACATGAGCTGGGCAATACTCAGCTTGACTCGACTCATGTACAACTCTAACTGCGAGAGGTCTTACCCACTCGTTTTCTTGCAAAAGCCTTTAGCAAAAATTTACTACATTGGAATGCTAGGTGGGCTCTATATTTGTGAGAAATTCACGTTGTGCATACGTTTTTCCATATCATTTTAGGACATAATATAAAAATTTAGGTGGATCCAAAACTAAGTAAGCTATTCAAGGGTAAAAACCGAGGAAACAATTTTGCTACCCTTGAAACTTTCAAGAGATTTGACTTGATGTTTATATGCCATCCAAACTGTTTATAAGGTCATTTCCACTTGGATGAAGTGAAAACACCAAAAACTTAGCCTGATATGAAACTTTGTGGTCGTACGAATGTTTCCAACAATGGTCACGGAATCCTTACAATTTCCTCTCATGCAGCCCACTTGAATTTTGGATCCACCTTATTTTTTTGTCATGTCTTAAAATGATATTTTAAAACAGATGGACGGTGTGGATTTCTAACAATCATCATGGTGAGCCCCCACCTAGCATCCTAGCGCAAGAACTTCTTGCTAAAGGCTTTGGTAGAAAATCTATGTCCAACTTATCACCAATGGTGGTGATATTAAAGTGCCACGTCAAACCTGATAAAATTTCAGTCTCGGGCTTGGGCTATATAAACACCAACCCGATAAAATTTCGGTTGGGCTCGAGTTAAGGTCTCGAGTTGCCCGACCTAACCCGAACTCGATCCATATCTAAATTACTTATAAATTATAATTGAGTGTGGATCTTATGTATTGAAGGCATGTATTGAAGGCACATGGAATTCCAGTGCAATCACATCTTATTGGTCTACGTCATTTCTGATGACTCAAGCTAACAAGATATGCCGGATTTCTCTCTCCCAAATAGATTGCGTGCTACACAACACAACTTTTAACTTGTGGAACTTCTCTGGCCCCGTAATGATTTATGTTTTAGATCCACATTGTCCATCAATTTTTACAAATAGTTCTAGAGCATGAGCCCAAAAATGAGGCACATTCAAAGCTCAAGTGGACCACACCATAGAAAGAAGTAAGGATTAAACAAACTATCTTCGAAACTTTTCTAGGGCCAACCGTGAGGCTTATTTTCCATCTGACCTGTTCATAAGATCACATATACTCGAAGAAAGTTAAAATACAAATATTAGCTTGATCGGAGCATTCTGTAGCCCTAAAAAGTTTTCAACGATAACATTAATTTCTGCTATTTTTAGTGGTGTGGTCCGCTTTAGATTTGGATTTGTTTTTTTTTTTTTGGCCCATAACCTAGATTGATCTAAAAATTTAGATGGACGATGTGGATTTTAGAAATACATTATCATAGCCCCACGTAAATTTCACACATCAAGAAATTCTAATACATTATCTTTCATAACCTGTAAGAGACTACTGATTCCCTCGGCATATCGGTGAATACAGCTACTGCAATTGCTATAGCCATGTGGACCTTGATGTGCGTATTCTGTATCCACTATGTCCATCAGTTTTTTTTCAGATAATTTTAGAGCATGATCCAAAAAAGGTGGACTATAATCTAGGAAACAGTGGTGATTGAACACCCTACCATTAAAAACTTCTTAGGGACCAAATTAATGCTAACGTAGGTTTAATTTGCCATCTAATTTTTTGATAATTTTATATATAAGCCCGGATGAAGGGAAAAAACAAATATCAACTTGATCCAAAACTTTTGTTGCCCATTAATGGTCAATCACTATTGTTTCCCATGTGGTCCACTTGATAATTCAATTTGCTTCATTTTTTACATAATACCATAAAATGATATGGGAAAAAGGAAGGACAGGGTGGATACATAATACACATATCAAGCTGGCCACCATGGTCAAGGTCGCACGGTCATGGGTGAGGTCAGGGTCTCACCTAATCTGCTCCCTTGGTGCATCACATTGGTTCAGAGAAGAAAACCGGAAGTATTGACATGTGGAACTTTTATGGACCTTATCATAATGTACATATAAGATCCACATAGTCCATCCATTTTTCCATACTATTATAGGGAATTGGACAGAAAATGAGGCAGATCCAAGGCTCAAGTAGGCCACACTACATAAACAGTAGGTATTGGACGCCTATTGTTGAAAACTTCTTGAGGTCAAAGTCCAAAAAGGCTTTGATCAAGATGATATTTGTGTTTTCCCTTCATCCAAGTCTGTGGGATCTTATGAAGAGGTTAGATGGAAAATAAACCTTACAGTGGGCCTTAGGAAGGTTTCAACGGTAGTACTTTAATCCCTGCTACTTTTCATGGCGTGGTCCACTTGAGCTTTGGATATGCCTCATTTTTGGGCTCATGCTCTAGAATGATCTGTAAAAATTGATGGATGGTGTGGATCTAAAAAATAAATCATTGACACCCTGATCCATAACTCAAGTGGTAGACTGAGTGAAAGATACCTCATTTCAACACTGAGGTCTTGGCATCGATCCCTGGTGGGGGTGGCTAACAGTGAAGTGTGAACTCACAGCAGGGTGTACTAACAAGCTAACAGAAAAAAATAATAATAAATATATCATTGTAAGTTCCAAACACTAAAAGTCGTGATGTGTAGTAGGCAATCTATTTGGGAGAGAGAAATCTGGCGTATTTTGTTACCCGGAGTCATTGACGATGACGTGAAACAATGAGAAGCCATGACACTTAATTTTCTTATGCCTTCAACATAGATGATCCGTACTCATTATAATTTTATTATACTTTAGTTGTGGTTTACCAGAGATTTAGATCAGCTTAATTTTTGGGATAACATCATTAAATGATCTGCAAAAAAGAAAAAAGAAAAAAAAGGATGGGCGGTTTGGATATGAAACACATTTATCAAGGTGGGCCCACTAAAGGCCACACCAAATCTGTTTGGATCTGCTTAATTTTTTGCAGGAAATTCGCGTCTAGCCGTCCATCGATTCCGCTTCCAAATAACATTTTATTAGAACTTACTCCTACGAAGTGACGTTACCAAGTAATATGAGCCCCACTATGATGTATGGGTTATATCTACACCGTCCATCCATTTAGAGAGATCATTTTAGAGCATGAGCCAACCTAACTAACTCAACTGATCTCACTTGGGTTGGTCTTGTGAGGAGAATTCCCAACCTGAGGTGAGGTTGGGTTGGGTTAGGTTTCACGCTGCGAAAATCGGCACCTGAGTATAGAGACTCCGATCTCAAATTCCTGGATGTGAACCGACCAAAAATGCACGTGGGTGAGTTCCCACGTGCCCGCGTAGACCAGTTAATGTTCACCAATCAAAGTAGTTTTAAATCAAGGACATTAAAAGTTAAACACAGATAATTAAGCCCAGAAACAGATGGATAATATTTAAAATGTACAATTCCAAGAGTGGTGTCTATCCAAACGAGGATTATATAAGCCACAATATACATATCCAAAATGATTAAAGTGTAAACTTTTCAGTTTTGACTCGATCCTCTAAAACATAACGACGGTGGTGCAATCCCATCTAAGCCTACCCCTCTTAAATCTCGAAAACAACTGCATCAGCAACGTCTCCTGGTTGATGTTTTAAAACACTGTCCTAGGTGGATGTGAGTAACTAACTCAGTGGTTCCATTAGTTATACGTTACACATGTTATTGACTCAATTAGCACAGGTAATGATAAAACAGGTAAACAAACATTTCTGAAATACTCTTTTTAAATGCACGAATGACATTATGAAATGATGCATGCGCCTTACAATCCAGCACTCCCTCACAAGCGACTTCAACACCTATTTCACAAATACCAACACTCCCTCATTACGTGACTTCAATGCCAAACCACAACAGCCTAATCTAGTGCAATACGATTGCTATGTATGATTAGCTAAGTGTAACAACCCGACTTTTCAGGACCCGAGTACACGACCCGTTTCCCGAAAACCCGAGTGTTAATCTTAAAGGATGGTCAAATTCGAGTGTACCCATATTTTTTTTTTCTTTTATCAGAGTGAGCAGATGAGCGTAGTGTGGACAAACTGACATAAAGAAAAATTTCATTATTATTCAAATATATAAGAAGCTGCCCATAATGACTTATACAAACCAATGTCTCTGAATTTAACAAGTACGAGATTTACAAGAATTTAATACATGAAGAATAACAGAAAATATATATAATTATAAGCCGCAAGATCGCGCAGCTCTTCTAGGCAATTACGGCCATGCATCCCTGGTGATCGTACCCTGCTCCTCATCAAATCTGAACTTGCACGTCACTAAAGCCACCTGTACTACCTGTACGGTTGTATATTTGATGGATGAGTGGCCAACTCAGTGTGAATTCCCCTCAAGATTACACACCACCGCATTAGGTAAGCATAGTTATAAAACAACAAGGCAGTCAAAACAATACATGATGCAGTCTTTTTAAATACATGGATGCATGAATGCACATCGGCCTGGGGATGCACATCCAGCCGGACTTGGGCTCGTCGCCCATGCAAATCACGACCTGGGAAAATCATCCAGTCGGACAGGGGTCGATAGTCGGTGGTCTGGGAGCTAGCGAAATGATACCCTGAAGATCCTAAGGGCACGTGCTACAGCATCCAGATTAGCCACCCGTCATCGCCAACATGCTATGGATGCATGATTAACCAAATCGTTATTAGTCCAGTTACAATCAGCCAATTTAGGTAAGCTCAAGGTCACTACGGGGAGCTCAGAGCCCAGCGTAGGCCGACAGCTCGGGCATAGTGTCCCATACCACCATCCCCGGCTCATGAGACTACCACCTTAGGATGTTTAATGGAAACCTGTCGACTAGTGGCCAATCATATTACAATATATGGGGCTTACCATCGCATGGTTGCACGATATAAAACATCGGACCCATATAGGGCAAATACCAAAATAAGGCCACATAGATAGATATCAAAATAAGCCGCATAGGACGAGTATCAAAACCATGCGATAAAAGACCATCCCTGAAAACCATTGGACACAACAACCTTGGACGGTAGGCCCACATCAATGATCTATCTAGACCACCACTCAATAACCACCAAGTCGAAGGTCCATTATAATCACAACTAGTCAAGTTACATCCCAAGTATGGGTGTACATTCATATGTGAGAATTTCCCACTAATGTACCAGTTTAAGTTCCATAAGCAATCCACAAGAAGGAATCCACAAGCATGAGCAATTATACAGGATAATCATAAAGCATGTAATACAACAATTCAATTTTCGTCAGCTAACACATGTGATTATAAAGGGAGATATCAATTATGAACTTAAATAAAAACTATAACTTAAGCTAATGAGAAGATGGAAAGCTCAAGGGGAAGAATCATCACCTTATACTTGAATCGCCTCCTAGCATCGCTAAGCGCTTGCGCCCTTAGAATTGTATCCTACCACAAATCGTGAACTTGTATAATTAGGTCCAAGTTCTAATCACTACTTAGGGTTTAAGACCATCGCCTAGGGTTATCTTTTAGGGTTTTAGTGTAGAATTAGGGTTTTCATCTTTAGAGTTTTGTTTTAGCCTTTGCTTAGGAGTCGAAACCTAGTTTATATAATTAATTTGTAATAATATTGGAAGGGATAATAAGTAGTAACTGTCAGTTAATACTAACACACTACCTATGGTTAGGGCATTGACCTAGAGTTTAGACCGCTTAGGTCTAGGATAAATTTTTAAGATTTAATTTATAATAGATGTAATAACCATATTAATAACGTTACTAATTAAAAATAGTAATCGAATAACGGTTAATGATGTATAGTCGATAATGTTAATGATTTCAAAACAACCATCAATCTTAATAATACATTTAAACATTAGCTAATGCGATACTAGTACTCATTGTGATGAAAATACATAGTATGGTCTAATAATAATATTTAACACTTGACAAAGTAAAACACTAATATTTAATGACGATAGCTTTTATATGTACTAATTAGTATCGGTATGGAAAATTTACCAAAGGCTATTCATGCTTAATAATTGCTACAATCATGGAAATGAAACTAATGGTAATTTAAAATAATCTGATTTGAAAATAGAGAGTTAACTTACGATTTGATAGCCTGGCTTGATGATTTGACTCAGCCGAGTTGACTGAGCGAATCAAAGTCCCATTGCCCTTCTACCTTCATTCTCCTTGCTTTCTTCATTTTTCTCCTTCCTCCTTATTTATTTTTCTTTTCTTTTCTTGCCTAGGCTAACCCAGACCAAACCAGGTCTAACTCGACTCAACCGAACTCAGCCTCAACCGAGTTGACTCGGCAGCAACCACAACGCAACCACCTTGCTTTCTTTCTTCTTCTTCTCCTTTCCATTCTTTTCTACCCACTCAGGCCCACACGTCCAGCAACGTTGCTGGACTGAACCAGCCCAACTCGCCGGGCAGCAGCCCTGACTCGCACGGCTCAGCTCAGCCCGCAACTCACCTCTCTCTCTCTCTCTCTCTCTCTCTCTCTCTCGTTTCCTTTTCTTTTCTTTTTCTTTTTTTCTTTCTTTCTTTCATTTCTCTGCTTCTCTTCTCCTCTTCTGTCCAGACGGTAAGGCTGGGTTCGACCCAGCACTCAGTCAGGGTGAAACTCGGACCGGACTTGGTCCGAGTCACGCTGGTGCAACAATGGTAACAGCAGCAGCAACAGCTGCACCTCTCTCTCTTCTCCCTTCTTCTCTAACACCTCCTTTCTCCCTGAACCATGCTCAGCAGCATGACACAATGAGCCTGCTTCGGTGCAGGTTGCAACAGCAGCGGGGCAGAGCTTGTGCTCTCGAGGAAGAAGTGCCGAGCTCCAATGGTAGATTGCCATCTGACGGAGTTTTCTTCAATCTAACAGATGTGGATCGATCAGAGGGACCCTAGGAAGCTTTGAGGATGGAAGGAGAGAAGTTTGGAGTCGGTTTCGGTGGTGGGTTCGAGCTTGAAAGCTGGCTGCCGTTAATGGCAGATTGGAAGTGGGGCTTTGTTTCTTAGATCAGAAGGTGCTGGACGATTTGATTCAGCTCAAGGGAGCTTGTGGACGTGGGTTTCCGAAGGTTGAGTGGAGCTAGGACGATGGGTTCTTTTTGGAGGAAGAATGGCTGTTCCCTCCCTCTTATTTTTTTTTCTTTCCTAAAACCTAACTTTGAAGGCTAGGATCGGTTCTTCATGGACGGCTAAGATAAGCAGATCAGGCCTTACACGGATCGTTGAGCTGGAAGAAAGGAAAAGGGCAGACAGTTTCCATTTTCGGTAATTTTGTGTTTTCGGGCTCACTTGCGGCAAGGATCGTGTGCATTCACACGTGTTTCCGCGTGCGAGAGAAGTTGGGTTTTAGTGAGGCCCCGGCCGCGCGTACGATGGACGGTTTGGATCTTTAATGTGGATGATGAAGGTGCGCCACCACATGTCCCAAACGGATGGTGTCAGTCGGTTGCCGCAACGAAGAGAGAGAGAAAAAACCTCTCCTTTTTAAGGAATTCTCGGTCAGAGGTGCTCTGACCGCTCCTACTGGTATGGTGCACATCCAACACCCTGGATAAGGTGCACACACACCCCACTAGGTGGGGTCCACAGTGATGCCTGTGATAAATCTACTCCGTCCATTCTTCCACACGCATCAACATAGGATGTTTAGTCAAACGTGAGGTGTGTCCAAAACCTAGGTGGGCCATACCAAGTGATTCTCGACCTTGAGTATGGATCCTTGCTGATCTGCTAGTCGGGTTATCTTGAATTTGGACGTCAACGGCTAAAATGGTCCTATTAGCTGTTCATGTGACTTTCGTAATGATTGACCAACCAGAGACTAGTATTAATATAATTTTTATTATTTGTATACTACTGATAAGTACAATATTTAAACTTTTGTACATGTGTATATATAATTATAATTTTAATATTAGCATATTACTAATTTACATGTTGTTGTTCACACATTCATCAGTATACCTAATTTATAATACACAACATCATATTCTACATATGTATGAATTGAAAATTTGTACAATATCTTATTTAAAATCACATTGTTAAATAGTGTACAATTTTTATTAAAGTATCCGATAATTTCTTATATACATATTTATAAAACGATATCTTAATATTACATTAATATCTATGATATTGTAAAATTATTATTTCTTATAATATTATACTCATAATATTTCATGTACTTTAATTACATACATGTCACTCCATTTCGATACATTTTCATATATTATTTATTTCGTGTATAAATTATCAAAATACGTCCATAACCTTTTTAATCCATGTTTGTGTGAAACTTATAATATGATGAATAGATAAAATAATACACTTAGTATATACATTATTTGACTACTGGGTGGTTTAATATGTGGATAGGGACCACCCTCGACGGTCAAATACAAACCTAGCTCATGAATGTTCACTAAGCTAGGTTTGTATTTATCCTAAACCTTGGTCATATGGTAACACCCGAGTACTAGAAAGTACGGGGTGTTACAATCTACTCCCCTTAAAGAGAATTTCGCCCCCGAAATTCAATGCTTTTAGTATGATTAGGGACGATGATAATATTCATTATTTTTCTATATGTACAGTCGTATATCACTAGGCGCCCAAGACTGAGGTCGTTACACTAAGTGATTATTAATCTCAGTTCATCCAACGACGAAGCTTGGATACCAACATTATATCACAAGTCCTTATCCGGATCACATGGTTCATAGTAGCACGTAGTGGCTCCTCATCTGTGTCCCTTGATTCAAATGTAAGTATGACCCATTTTATCTCACAAATCAACAATTCCAAATGTATCGCATGATACTCAAAGGTATGAGAATAAAACCGGGATGGGTCATCACCCAAATACTTAGTATGATCACTCAGTTCTGAGGTGCGGGCTTGTCACATAAAACCAAATCATCACAAAAGAAATGGCTCATCACCCAATTCCATTCACGCCCGAGTCATTCGAACGATACTCTGGCATGGAACCATCGGCTATGTAATTTGACGGGGGGCATTCGAACAATGATTTATCACCTCAATTAGTGCTCACTGGTTATTACGGAGAGGCTCGTCAACCTAACATAGGCAGACAGCTCAGACACAGTGTCTCATACCACTATACTGGCTCACGAGTCTTAGTAGGATTGTATCGCGCTAACAGTTATGAATGGACTCATTCACTGGGAACGAGATATCTTATATTCAAATTAGTCGTGTCATACATTATGAACATACATGATCAGTTGACCGTTAGACTAATTTGATTGAACCGAGATAATCCTTATGTAACCGACATTGGGTGCAAGCATTTCGCGTAGTCCAATTACCGTTGGTCATCTGTGTTCAACCCAGGTTAATCGAACAAGCCTAGGGTGACCGACTTAACTCGGGCCACCCCTTATTTTGGGTGGTTAGTTGACCGTCCCAACATTGTAAGTAATTTTAAACATCACTACGAATTAGCTATTCGTCATGTAGTCATAGCGAGATTTCATATGAAGTATAAATTCAATGACACTACTACTTAGGCATTTCATCAAATATATGAGCATCAATATAAATAACACACTCACTTGAGTATTTCATCAAACATGTGACCATCAATGAAAGCACACATTCACCTAAGCATTTCATCAAACATATGAGCATTAATATAATAACACATTCAATCACTTTAGTATTTTATCAAACATGTGAGCATCCATAAACAAGCAATAACATATTAAAAATCAATCGAAATGTGAACATGTTAACATACACCAAGTTATTTCGAAATAACAAATCATTAACTAGGACCCCTAAGGGTTAATAAATGGAAATCTAGGAATAACGACCACACTTTTAAGAAGAAATCTCCGATTTCGAGCTCCTATGGTTAGGGATTTGGGGGAAAATGATTCCTACACGAATTTCAAAGCAATTAGGTGAGATTCATGCAATTCAACTTATAAAAACCTAGGTTGGAAAGTAAGGTTTATTTTTTATCTCTCGATCGTGAATGGGATAGATTAGGCAGAAGAAAATAGTCAAGGCTAGGGCTTGATCAAAGGGAATCCATCAAGAACTCTACAAGATTTTCCTCATAAGATCTCCTTCATTCCCTCATTCTCTATTTCTCTCTTTCTTTATAGGGTAAAATTTGGATGGGAGCAAGGGTTTTCGTTATATTAGCCCTATGGGAGGGTATTTATAACCTTCGGGGTCTACTATGGGGTGTAGGGGTCGATATCCATTGAGGATAGTTGACCCTAGTGAGGATCTACGTATGGATGCGATCGACTCGCCATTTGGATGTGCCAATCGATGAGTATAATCAGAAGTCAGTTTGACAGTTGCCAATTGTCAATCAGAGATGTGGCTGTACAGATAGGTGCGAGATATTGGCTTGGGTTGTTGCCCTAAATTTGGTCACGATCTAACCACCCAAAAGCCACAACTTGGGCAAAGATCGGATACAAACAATTAACTTAAGTTCTTAATATACTCTAAAGGTATTCACACATATCATACACTTACCTTGCGAGTCCAAGTTGAGCGATTCAAGATGCGATCTCAACTTAATGTCCCGCAATGGACGCCAAGCCCGTTGAGACGAACGTCTTTATATAGTCTTTGGTTTTATGGCCTACTAATGAGCTGTTTAGAGATTGTTAGGATAATCAGGACATTTCTTTAATGAATTAGGTAGCGAGATTTCTCATGCACAATGATTATGATTTGGATTAGCTAAGTTTATAGTGTGGCCTATTCACAATTAGTGAAAATGACTATTTGATCATAATCACTCTAAACTGTTCGTTCTTAAGCTAAAAGGGTAATTGGGTCAGTTTTGTTTGTTAATTAAGATCTGACCCCTAGTTTATCAACTTTTGGTAGGTCTTTATTTAGTTGTGATTGTCGTGATTAGTCAGTGATAAGTTGGCTAGATTTAGGCCCTAGATGAACAAATCACGAGGCCAAACTCGATGTTTAAGTGATTGGGTAGATTCGTTGGCTTCTTATGGTTGATTGATCGGATTTGTCCGATTTTTTATCGGTACCACCTGCGTATAGACTCACCTCGAGTGTTAAGGGTCAGTCAGTGACAACGTGAGCTAATTATAGTGAAAATTTTCAACAGTTTCTGGAAATTGAAAATAGCAAAAATTTGGGACGTTATATTAGGGTTGGGGTAGAAGAACCTTGGGTTGGGTTAGGGTTGAGCACCAACCTACCCGACTTTCAGCCCTGAGCTAGTATACACTTTGTGGGGGTCAAATTTGTACATTAGCCGCGTTTACCCAAGTAGAATGACTCGGTGATTCAATTAGATGATATGTTTAGAAACAATAATAAATTGATTTAAACGAGTCAACAAGTTTAGTAATGAATAGAATGACTCGGTGACTCATTTCGATGATATGTTTAAAACAAGAATTAATTGATTTAAGTGAGTTAACAAGTTTAGTAATGAATTTTTATAATCAATTTTTAGATTTTTTTTAGTAGTCTAAGTATAAATAGGCATGAGGGGCATCCTTTCTACTAACTGAGCAACAAGTGGGGAGAACATGCATGAGATCCACCCCATCCATTAGGTGCATTGCCTTATATTCACCGTACAACTCAAAATTAAACTACTCAAAAACTCATGTAGGACACTCTGTAGGGAAGAGTTGTGATGACCATTAGTGGAGTGTGTGGCCCACCGTTGTTCGTATATGCGTACAATCCACTCATCAAATGAAAATAACCGAGATGAAATAAAGTACCAGAGATCACACTATTCTGAAAATCATGTGGGTTACACAGGTGAATTTAGAGGTTTTATGAATGGTTTTACATTATTTCCTTTATAAGGCCAGCGTGATTTTGGACCAGTATGATATTAGGATTAATGCTAAATGTTAGATGGCTCACCTGATGGACAACATGGATCTCGTGCACACGAAAGTCATTCATCCCACAAAAATGATGGGCCATGCCCTCCCTTGTAAGTCATGGATTATATAGTCAAACCTACATGATTCTCGGCAATGGTGTGGTAATGTGGTAAGGTGTGATTGGTGAAGACTTACGCAATCATAGATGGGTTGTACTTAAAGTTATTTAATACTCTGATATGTTAAGTGCTCCAAGCTTGTTTGGTATTTCGGGGTGTTTTAGCTATATCCCAATCAAGACTACTATATAAATGTCCAAGCAATATAAGTATTCAATGGCCATACATACTAACCCCTAGACAGAGCTAATCGAAGATGTGATTATTATGCCATCTCCATGAGACGGAAAGTTCTTGTAGTCCTAGCTGACTGTCTTATGCCCATTGCTTGGTAAGTAGCACATGGACTCAAAAAGTCAGTGCTCATTCAAACATTTAATTCATTTACATAAAATTACCCATATATTTTCTAAAATAATGTAATGACATAAAATCACCTATATAAGAGGTCTTAGCACTCAAGAGAGTTATAAATAATGGCTACGTGCCTAGACTTCTCGTTATATGACCATGAGCCTATGCCAGACAGATATAACCATGGGGAACTTGTCTTTTGTGTTGCTATAGTCAAATACAATTCTGTGATGCACCACATTAACAACATTATATTATTTAAACCAAAGATTGATACCTCTCATTAGTCGATAATGAAGAAAATCATAGATGACTTGTGAACACCTCATTGGGTGATCATTGATCTTCTTAGTGTTACTCTACTACGTGAAAAAGGTACAAATTCGATGGTCCATAACCGTCGACTTTCAGACAAGTCGTGGACATGGGCTTTAAGGGTCGTTGAAAATATTGATGTCGAAAACCAAATTCGACGGCTCAAACCGACTTATGGGTCCACTTGAGGCGTCGATTAAGAGTTTCGTCAAAGAAAAACAATTCATTGCTATATAACCGTCGATAAAGCCATTGATTATTTATCATCGCTTTGAGGGAAACATCAAATAAGCTTGTCAATGAGAGACAAATTGGACAATAGAATAAGTCGTTCTTGGTCCATTATTCAACGGCTCAGAACCGTTGTTCTAGGCTTTATTATTATTATTATTTTGCATTCGACGACAAATGCTGTTGAATTATTTTCGAAATAGAAAAAAAAAAACTAAATTTTAATGAATTTGGAGCCTCTGGGCTATGGCTATGCCGTACATCTAATAAGCATATCTTATATTATCTAAAATAAATATAGTCCACGGTACACGTGATCAATATATTTTATACAATCTAAAATCATTATAATCCATTGTTTTTTATTTTCAAATCAAATAAAATACAATAAAATTAAAGTATATTTCATTTATTCCAATCCAGACACATTTTATACAATTTACAAATAACTATAATTCAATGCATTCCAATTCCTCCCATTTATTTCCATTCAATCATAATATTTTGATTTTAAATGCATTTCATTTACTCCCATCCAAACATAATTAAGAAAGCTATTAACTCCCACCTACAATCCACCCAACACTTGATAAATATATTTTATACAATCTAAAATCACTGCAAGTTACTATTTTTTCATTTTTAAATAAAATAAAATACAATACAATTAAAGTACACTTCATTTACTCCCATCCAAACACATTTTATGTAATGTACAAATGACTATAATTCAATGCATTTCAATTCCTCCCATTTATTTCAATCAAATCAGAATATTTTGATTTCGAATGCATTCCATTTACTCCCATTCAAACACAATTAAGAAAGCCATTTACCCATATCCACAATCCACCGTACACTTAATAAACACATTTTATATAATCTAAAATCATTATAATTCATTATTTTTTCATTTTCAAATCAAATCAAATCAAATACAATACAATTAAAGTTCATTTTATTTACTCCTATCCAAACACATTTTATACAATTTAGAAAGAATTATAATCCAATACATTCCAACTGCTCCCATTTACTTCCATCCAATCAAAATATTTTGATATCAAATGCATTTCATTTACTCCCATCCAAGCACAATTACTAAAGCAATATTTTACTCCCAATTTATTTACCTCCAATTCTATTTTCCATTTACCTACATTTATAAGCTCCTAAACGAGCCTTAAAATGCAAGGTAAATGAACAATTTTTACCATTTCTAGGTATTTGTTTTGAAAGGAATCATGGTTCGTAAATCACGAGTAAAATATACTTGTGAAAGAATGGGGTAAAGTAATATATAATAACTACATTTTTATCTTACAAAACCACCATTTTCAGGGTGATTTCAAGGTAAATTAAACAATATAATAAAATCATCATTATAGTCAAATGCATGTGACATGAGAACAAAATTACAAAAGTAAATAATTATGACCCATTTACAATTAGTTATGCTTGTAACAGGAAAACCAAACATGCCCTTAGTCTAATGATAAGAATGAGAATGCTCGAGTAATTACAATTTCGTCATTTTCACAAATTAATTAATGTAATTTAATTCAAATAATACATCCAAATGCAATCGAAAAAATAATTGATTTCACTGTAACTAGTTCATAGTGAAGGTTTTGAGTTTTATTTTTTTACTTTGACCGGACTCTCCATAACCAATGGGATAATTGCCTACATACGTTTCATTGTGATAAGACCAAGTTATTATATTTCATCCTTTTCTTTTCTAAACATGCCTCCAGGTTTTGCAACAACTGATTCAAAGCTAGTTACAGTTGATGGCGATAGTGGATTTGCGGTGGAAGATATCGATCATTTTTCAGTGAGTGAACGAATAATAAGCACCATTATCATTCAGGCCATCAACGGAAGATAATCGATGTCATCAACTACACATTCGCCATCAAAATAAAGTGTAAGACATGTAATTTTACATGATGAACAATAAAAGAATAATACAAACATTTTATATTTAGAGCATTAAGATCCTCAAGAATACGTTTCATTCTAGTCAAATATTCAGTGAAAAGAATAGCTCAAGTAAATAAAATTTCATGAACACAACGTTTCAACAAAAATAATAGAAAGATAAAATCATATGCACTTCCCTAATTACCTCGAGTAGGATGTAGCTTGAATATGAGTCATTAGTTGTCATTGGATCTTGACCGTTGCCACTGGCTCATAATTCAACGTGCTAGCTGCCTTGCGCAAGCCCCTCCGCAGGTCACCACGTAGGACATGAATCCCACCAAGATCGAGTTGATATTTATGTTTTCCCTTCATATAGGTTTGTTTGACCTTATGAACAAGTTGCATGGGTAATATTATCACCAATGCTTTATAACTTTTTATTAAGGCGTAAACTAGTATTTCAACTAGTTCATAGTGAGCGTTTTAGTTTTTTTTATTTTTTATTTTTTTATTTTTATTTTTAAAATCAAACTTTTGACTAACAAGAGAGTTGCCTATGTACTTATCATCATTATAAGTTCATGTCACAATAGTTCATCTCTTTTTCCTTTATGACAACATAAAACTGCATTCAAGTGTGAATGGTTCTATGATCTTGTCAACTATTACTAATAATAGAGATAATAAATTTCAATCATATGTTGTTTGGATTGAAAAATAATTGAGTAGCATAATTAAGTGAAGAATGAAATTTTAGTACGTTTAGCTAATTCACTAGTGGATAATGTAATATGGAAGACCTTTTGATTTATAAGAAATATTTTTTATATGTATAATAAATCAATTCGAGGTAAATGTTAAAAATAAAATATAAAAAAAATGATAGATTTCTTAGTAATATGTAATTAGAATAAATTAGACGTATTATGAAAATAAATTTATGAGGATCACACTACGTTATAGTGTGATATGGATACTTTGTAGGACCCACCATGATATGTCTTTTATCCATGTCATGCATACATTTGTCATCTCATTTAGGGCATGAGTCCAAAATTGATGCATACCCATAGCTCAAGTGGACCACACCACATGAAACAATGGGGATAATGATGTCCACCATTGAAACTTTCCAAGTGTCCATTGTGATGTTTGTTTTCCATCCAACCTGTTCATAAGGTTAAAAAGACATGGATGAAGGGAAAACAATGATATCATCTTGATTCAAAAGTTTTGTGGCCTCGAAGAAGTTTCCAATGGTACGCATTCAATTCCCATTGTTTCTTGTGGTGTGGTCCACCTGAGCTTTGGATATGCTTCAATTTTGGTCTTGTGCTTTAAAATGAGCTGGAAAAATGAATAGACGTAACACCCCGAATTTTCGCTATTTTGAGTTTGCCGAAAATCCTTAAATTTCATATATATATATATATATATATATATATATATATATATATATATATATATATATATATAAAACTAGCCACGTCATCACTTACGGACCATTGACGCTCGAGGTGAGCTTATACGTGGCTGGTACCGATAAAGAACCGTACAAATAAGATTGATCAACTGTAAGAAACCAATGAACCCAACCTATCACTTGAACATCAAGTTTAACCCCATAATTTATTCACATAGGGCCCAAATCTAACCGACCCATTGTTAACTAATCAAGACAATCACAACTAAATTAAAGATCTAACCGAAGCCGAGTCAGATAGGGCCCGGATCTTGACTAATAGACTAAATCAACATTGTTACTCTTTTAGCCTAAAACCGACGGTTTAGAGTAATCATGACCAAATCTCCACTTT
This sequence comes from Magnolia officinalis, assembly GCA_021015155.1. Classification (NCBI taxonomy): domain Eukaryota; kingdom Viridiplantae; phylum Streptophyta; class Magnoliopsida; order Magnoliales; family Magnoliaceae; genus Magnolia; species Magnolia officinalis. Next base: position 12,566,409 of record JAJHSJ010000008.1, read on the forward strand.
CACTAGTTATAAATGGGCCACACTATGAACATAGTTAATCCAAACCATAATAATTGTCCACGAGAAATCTCAATACCTAATTCATTCCAGAAATGCCCCGATTTTCTGAACAAGCTCTAGACCGCTCGTTAGGGAGCCAATAGTTCCAAAATTATAAAATAATGTTCGTCTTACTGTGCTCGACGTCTATCGCGGGAGTCAGACCTGGGTAGTATCCAGAACTGCTCAAATTGAGCCGATGGACGAGTGCATAAGAAGTGCAAATACCCTAAAGGAAGAAGCTGAAACTTAAGTGAATCGAGTCGTCCACTCTTATGCAAAGTTGAGAATTTTGGATCGTCGGTTTACGACCAAACTTCACACGTAGAGTAAAGATATTTCCCTGCTCATATCCATATAGCCGCTGCCCCGATCAACCATCGGTGACCGTTGAATAGACTTCTAATTATATCTGTCGATCGGCGCATTCAAATGGCAGACCGATCATATCCATGCATAGATCATCATTAAGGCTAACTATCATATGGTGTATATCGATATGTACGCCCTATAGTGGGCCCTAGAAGTTAGAAAAATCCTCCCATAGGGCTAGTATAGTAAAATCCTAGCCCTTGAGGCCATTTACACCAAATCTGGCACTATTGTAACGCCTTGAAAATCGGGGTTTATGCATACACTCGACTCCCGAGTTCCCGGAATCACTTATAACCGATTTTCATTAATATGCATTTAATCAGGTTTAAATGCACAACCTGAAATTTTCTGGAACATGAAGCACAACCACACAAGTTTACTAAAATGAAGGAGATCCAGTATATATACAGGTCCAAGAATATAAATAGGTCGCATAAGGCGTTTCCCAACAAAACTATAAAAAGAATGATATATCAAAAAAAATAAAGCTGAGTCCACAACTCAGCAATTTAAATCCCGCCTGTCAAGCCGATGGAGAGCCGCCCATCAACTGAAAGTAGGACAACTCGTCCCCTTCGTCTAAGCTCATGTCGCCAGACTCATCATACTCCTTATCACCTGCAACTACAGGAGAGTCTGGTTGGTATTTTAAAACACCGTCCCAGAGTGGGAGTGAGTGATCAACTCAGTGGGTACTATTAATCTTAAGTTGTAACAGGCATCAATTATATTATGAATTTAATGAAAATCAATTATTCATAAACACCTATCTAATCTTATTAATACGTATGCATGATAAATGATATGATGCATACCCTCGCCACAACACTCCCTTGAGCGACTCCATCTAACGATTGCGTATAACCAACTCCCTCAGAGCGACCTCGACTGCCGAGTCGCCACCCTAACTAGTGCGTTGTAATGTGATCGTGTTAGCCGAATTCTTAGTTAAGTCCATTCATCCAGAAGGTTGGGGAATCTGATACACCCCACATATCAATGCCTCAACTAGTTGCGATGCCAAGACCCCTCAACGCCCGAGGCCAGGGCACCGTGATCCTTGATCCCGTCTGGTTTGCCATCCCCGACTTCAAGCACATAGTGAGTGCTAAGAACTGGGATCGGTCGCGGTCACTACGGGGAGGTTCGTCACCCCAACGTAGGCCGATAACTCAAACACAGTGTCCCATTCCACCATGCCCTGCCCACGAGACAGTGGATCGACTTCAGGTAGTTATCGATGGGCTACAATGGTTGTAGGGTGTGCCAGGTTCCATACATGTATGAGCAAACAGGGTTAATAAAATAAGGTTGGTCAGTCAGTAGACTAGACCCATGAGTTTAGGCAAGTACGTGGCGGAACGACATCGGGTACGAGCGACCCATGTAGTCTAACTACTGTCGCCCATACACACTCGCTCAAATCCATGGGTTTAGCCTCAAGGCGGTCCTACCAACGGAGTTGCCTTCGTTCTTCTCGTATTCCCAACCAACCCTAGGGTTTGGGTGGTGATTCATAACATGCCATCTAACAGGATTATCAACTAGCATAAACAACATCAATTTTTCATACTCCTCATCATACAATTCAGAATCTCCTAGCAAGAGAGGCTAACAATATCATGAATAAAGGTGCATATGTGTTGTGTGGGTTAGTGAGGAAGTTAAGCACTTCCTACATCTCGTAGAGCCAATTTACACAAGGATTAATAAGGCATACATGCTATAGGGCAACATCATGTGGAGAAAACCAAACAAGACATAAATATGGGATCATCAATTCGTACCAAATCATGTGAGAGGCAAGAACAATATCATATGAGAAAATCAACATGACATACAATTCCATACAATTCCAAACAATCCAACAATTCCTAGGTTTTTTCCTAGATTTTCCAAATGCATCATCCAAGCAAACAAAGTCATTAGACTCATACTACAATTGGTGCTAGGCCACCTAAGGTTAATAGTCCGCACCTTAAGAGGAGATTTTCATTCTTTGAGATCTTAGGGTTTGGAGATTTGGGTAAAACCGTCAGTTCCTAAATCAAGTCAAGAAAGACAACATTAATGCCTAGAAATCTACAATAGGTTGCTCTATTGAAGGGAAAATATATCATTCTTACCTCCGCTTCTTGGCATGGGTGAGTTTGGTGGAGGTTTTATAGTAGCCACCAGTTTGGTTGAGGAAATACCAACCCTACAAGCATCAAGATTTTCCTCACCCACACAAACACTCTCTCCCATCCTCTCTTCTTCCTTTCTTCTTTCCTCCCTTTTCTCTCTTCTCTCTGTCTTTCCTCTAGGACAAAATCGTATGAGGAGAGGGGGTGCCCAAATGAGGCCCTTTTATAATGCCAAATTTAATGTAAATGGCCCCAAGGGCTAGGTTTTTACTATACTAGACTTATGGGAGGGTCTTTCTAACCTCTAGGGCCCACTATGGGGCGTAAGAGTCGACACCCACCGTTGGATAGTTGGCCCTAATGATGATCTACGTATGTATATGATCGGCCCGCTATTTGGATGCGCCGATCGACAGATATGTTTAGAAGTCTGTTCAACAGTCACCGATAGTCGATCACAGCTATGGCTATACGGATATGAGCAGAGAAATATCCTTACTCTACGAGTAAAGTTTGGTCGTAAACCGATAGTCCGAAATTCTCAACTTTGCATAAGAGTGGACGACCCAATTCACTTAAGTTTTAGTTCATTCCTTTAGGGTATTTGCACTTCTCATGCACTTGTCCTTTAGCTCAAGTTAAGCGGTTCTGGACAACACCCAGGTCCGACTCCAGCGATGGACGCCAAGCCTAGTAAGACGGACATTATCCTATAGTTTTAGAACTAGTGGCCCACTAACGAGCGATATAGAGCTTGTTTTGAAATTCGGGACATTTCTGGAATGAATTAGGTACTGAGATTTCTCATGGGTAATGATTAGGTTTTGGATTAGCTATGTTCATAGTGTGGCCTATTTATAACTAGTAAAAGTGAAGATTTGATCATGATTACTCTAAACCGTCGCTTTAGGCTAAAAGAGTAATGGGGTTGATTTGGTCTATTAGCCAAGATCCGGGCCTTAATTGACTTGACTTCGGTTAGATCTTTAATTTAGTTATGCTTGTCTTGATTAGTTAGCGATGGGTCGGTTAGATTTGAGCCCTATGTGAGTAAATCATGGTGCTAAACTTGTTGTTCAAATGATCGGGTGGATTCGTTGGCTTCCTACGGTTGATTAAACGGACTTGTGCGGTTCTTTACTGGTACTACCCCTGTATAAACTAACATTGAGTGTTAATGGTCATTAAGTGATATTATAAGTTAATTAATAAAAAAAAATTTCAAGGATTTTTGAAAATCCAAAACATTTAAAATCCAGGATGTTACAACTATATAAGGGCTTCATTTGGGCACCCCCTCCCATACGAATTTCAATAAGAGAAAAAGGAAGAAGAGAAAGAGGAGAAAAGAGGAGAAAGAGAGAGGGATAGCTTGGAAGCGTGAGGGTTTGTGCACCTTTACCCTCTCATCTCCTCTATAGCAACATTGTCATTCATTGGTATCGATTCGGCGACGATTGAAGGTAAGTATCGAGTTATATTTGTAGGTTTAGGTCATGTGTTTAATTCCTTCCAATTCTTACAAGCTTGTATGCTTACTTAGGTTCTCGACGATCTTTCCCCAATGCCCAAACCTTACGAATTTCGTGAAATGGGGTGAAACGTCATAAGGTGCAGACTATTATCCTTAGGTGGCCAAGTACCAATTTTAGGATAAATTTAATGATTGTGAATGTTAGAGTGATGTGCATGAGTGATTTAAGGAAACTCTAGCTAGGAACTTACACGTTAGGTTCACCAACTTGCTTGCAATAATGAATTTTGGTTTAATTAGTCTTCAACATGTTTGGGCATGAAATTGGTGTTGCATGTTCTTCATCACATCTGATTTTCGCATGATCTTCCCTATAGCATGTATGATTGTATTATTTCTTGTTGTATTTTTATAGTATGAGAAGGTGTTGTCCTTGGATTCTTAGGTAATCCAACACCACATGCACACGTCTAATTTATGATATTAAGAGTAGTTGTATTCATTTTAACAACTTGAAATCTTATGCTAGATGTATTGTACGCATGATTATACTTGTACTAGAAGATGAACTCATACTTGCTAGAAGTGTTATTGAATGCAACCCATTTTCTGAGTTGGTTAGAGAACCGAGATTTGTGAAGGTGGTTCCATTGGTTGGACCATCCTGTGACTGGACTGACTGATTTGGGTGGATGCGAATGGGCGACAGTAGTGGGACTACATGGGCTGCTTGCGCCTGATGTCGTGCGTTACGTGCTCGCCTGAACTTGGACTGTCTAGTCCACTGACTGACCAACCATGTTTGTTAACCATGTCTACTCACGCCTGTATGGAACATGGAACACTCCTCGCCCACTGAAGTCCACTGACAACTGTTAGAAACAAATCTAGTGTCTCGTGAGGCGGGCATGGTGGAATGGGATACTGTGTCCGAGCTGACAACCTACGCTAGGGTGACGAGCCTCTCCGTGGTGACCGCGAGCGATCCCGCTTCCCAGCACTCCCCACGTGCTTGCAATCGGGAGTGGGGACTCTGATGGGATCAAGGATCGCGAGGTCTTGACCTCACACGTTGAGGGGTCCTGGCCTCACAAATGGATGAGGGAATTGATATCGTTAGGGTGTACAAATTTTCATAATCTGTTGGATGAACGAAATTAACTAAAAACTTGGCCAATACATTATTCACGCATCGCATTAGCTAGAATTTGACGACTCGGCAGTTGAGGTCACAATGAGGAAGTGTTGGTCATGCGCGACCATGAGATGAAGTCGCTCGAGGGAGTGTTGTGGGTGAGGTCATGCAACATACATAACTCATGCATACGCATTAACAAAGACTAGTTAGTGATTTATGAATTTATGTTTTTCATTAAATTCATCATGGAATCGTTATTGATGTAATTAATGACTAATGACACCCACTGATTTAGCTACTCACTCCCACTCTGGGACGGTGTTTTAAAATACCAACTAGACACATCATTAGATGCAGGTGAGGTGGAGCTCGACGAGCTGAGCGGGGTGAGCATGGATGAGGAAGAGGAGCTTCCCTGCTTTCAGACTTTCGGTGGATCCTTCTAATCTGAGTTCGGGCTACCGCGGTGTATGGGCCAGGGCTCTAGTCACTTTGGGTCATGTATGACTGGCACTAGTTCTCTATTTAGATGATTTTGGATTTATGGTTTGAATATTTTTATATTTAGTGGCACTTGATACTGTTTTATGACTTACTTATGCTTCATGCCTTGCTAAATTCTCCATTGTTTATGAGATCATGCAAATGTAATTAAAATATGAAGCCTATTAGGACACCCATGACACTTGGGAATTCGGGAGCCGAGTTCCTACACAGCCCATGAAAACCCATCATCTGTAACACCCCAAGTTTTCAGGGGTCATATAAGAACTCGACTCTCAAATTCTCAGGTACCATGAGTGCCCTAATGGGCTTAATATTTTAATTACAATTGGATGATTTCATAAACAATGAAGAATTTAACAAGGTATAAAGCATAAATAAGTCATAAAGCAGTATCAAGTGTCACTAAATATAAAAATATCCAAACCACAAATCGAAAATCATTTAAATAGGGAACTAGTCACACCCATACATGACCCAAAGTGACTAGAGCCCTGGCCCATACACCGAGGTAGCCCGAACTCAGATTAAAAGGATCCGCCAAAAGTCTGGAAGCAGGGAAGCTCCTCTTCCTCATCCATGCTCACCCCACTCAGCTCGTCGAGCTCTGCCTGACCTGCATCTAATGACGTGTCTGGTTGGTGTTTTAAAACACTTTCCCAGAGTGGGAGTGAATAGCTAAATTGGTGGGTGCCATTAGCCATTAGTTATATCAAATAACAATTCCATGATGAATTTAATGAAAATCATAAATTCATAAATCACTAACTAGTCTTTGTTAATACGTATGCATGAGTTATGTATGATGCATGACCTCACCCACAACACTCCCTCGAGCGACTTCGTCTCATGGTCACGCATGACCAACACTCCCTCATTGCGACCTCAACTGCCGAGTTGTCAAATCCTAGCTAATGCAATACGTGATTAATGTATTAGCCGAGTTTTTAGTTAATTTCGTTCATCCAGCAGGTTGGAAAATTGATACACCCCGACGATATCAATGCCCTAATCCATTTGCGAGGCCAAGACCCCATCGGAGTCCCCACCCCTGATTACAAGCACGTGGGGAGTGCTGGGAAGTGGGATCGCTCACAATCACCACGGGGAGGCTCGTCACCCCAGCGTAGGCTGTCAACTCAGACATAGTGTCCCATTCCACCATGTCATGCTCACGAGATAGTGGATCTGTTTCTAACAGTTGTCTGTGGGCTTCAGTGGGCGAGGAGTGTTCTAGGTTCCATACAGGCATGAGTAGACATAGTTAACAAACATGGTTGGTCAGTCAATGGACTAGACCATCCAAGTTCAGGCGAGCACATAACGCATGACATCGGGCGCAAGCAGTCCCATGTAGTCCCACTACTGTCACCCATTCGCATCCGTCCAAATCAGTCAATCTAGTCACAGGATGGTCCAACCAATGGAACCACCTTCACAAATCTCGGTTCTCTGACCAACCCAAAAAATGGGTTGCATTCAATAACACTTCTAGCAATTATGAGTTCATCTTCTAGTACAGGTAGAATCATGCGTACAATACATCTAGCATAAGATTTCAGGTTGTTAAAATCAATACAACTACTCTTAATATCACAAGTTAGACGTGTGTGTGTGGTGTTGGACTACCTAAGATTCCAAGGACAACACCTCTCTCATAGTACAAAAATACAACAATAATACAATTATACATGCTATAGGGAAGATCATGTAAAAATTAGATGTGATGAAGAACATGCAACACCAATTTCATGCCCAAACATGTTGAAGACTAATTAAACAAAAATTCATCATTGCAAGCAAGCTGGTGAACCTAACGTGTAAGTTCCTAGCTAGAGTTTCCCTAAATCACTCATGCACATCACTATAACATTCACAATCATTAAATTTATCCTAAAATTGGTACTTGGTCACCTAAGGATAATAATCCGCACCTTATGACGTTTTGCCCGATTTCACGGAGTTCGTAAGGTTTGGGCGTTGGGGAAAGATCGTCGAGAACCTAAGTAAGCATACAAGCTTGTAAGAATTAGAAGGAATTAAACACAAGACCTAAACCTACAAACATAACTCAATACTTACCTTCAATCGTCGCCGAATCGACATCAATGAAGGACAATGTTGCTATACAGGAGCTGAGAGGGTGAAGGTGCACAAACCCTCATGCTTCCAAGCTCTCCCTCTCTCTCTTTCTCCTCTTTTCTCCTCTTTCTCTTCTTCCTTTTTCTCTTGTTGAAATTCGTATGGGAGGAGAGGGTGCCCAAATGAAGCCCTTATTTAGTGCCGGATTTGGTGTAAATGGCCCCAAGGGCTAGGTTTTTACTATACTAGCCCTATGGGAGGGTCTTACTAACCTCTAGGGCCCACTATGGGGCATACATATCGATAGACACCATAGGATAGTTAGCCTTAATGATGATCTACGTATAGATATGATCGACCCGCCATTTGGATGCGCTGATTAACAGATATGGTTAAAAGTTTGTTCAACTGTCACCGATGGTCGATCGGGGTCGCGTGTAACGCCTTGGAAATCGGGGGTCATGCATACACTCGACTCTCGAGTTCCCGAGTGTCACTTATAACCGATTTTTAGTTAATATGCGTTTAATCAGGTTAAAATGCGCAGCCTAGAATTTTCTGGAACATGAAACACAACCACACAAGTCTACTGAAATGAAAGAGGTTTAGTATATATACAGGTTCAAAAGCATATAAACGGGCGCATAAGGTGCCGCCCAACAAAATCATAAAAAGAATGTCATTTCCCAAAAATAAGGCTGAGTCCACAACTCAGCGATCCAAATGCCACCCGTCAAGCTGATGGGGAGCCGCCCATCAACTGAAAGTAGGATAGCTCGTCCTCCTCGTCTAGGCTCACGTCGCCGAGCTCCTCGTACTTCGCATCACCTGCAGCTAAGGAAGAGTCTGGTTGGTGTTTTAAAACACCGTCCCAGAGTGGGAGTAAGTGATCAACTCAGTGGGTGCTATTAGTCTTAAGTTGTACAAGCAACAGTTATATTAAGAATTTAATGAAAAACATTCATCCACAGTGTCTAAACTAATCTTGGGAATGCGTATGCATGATGGATGATATGATGCATGCCCTCGCCACAACACTCCCTCGAGCGACTCCATCTAATGATCGCGTATCTCAACACTCTCTCAGAGCGACCTTGACTGCCAAGTCGCCACCCTAACTAGTGCGATGTAATGCGATCGTATTAGCCGAGTACTTAGTTAAGTCCATTCATCCAGCAGGTTTGGAAAACTGATACACCCAACGTATCAATGCTCTAAACTAATTGTGAGGCCAAGACCCCCCAACGTGTGAAGCCAAGTCCCCGCGATCCTTGATCCTGTCGGGTTTCCCATCTCCGACTTCAAGCATATGGGAAGTACCGAGAGAAAGGGATCGCTCACGATCACTACGGGGAGGCGCATCACCCCAACGTAGGCCGACAGCTCGGACACAGTGTCTCATTCCACCATGCCCGGCTCACGAGGCAGTGGATCAACTTCAAGTGATTATCGGTGGGCTGCAATGGTGGTGGGGTGTTCTAGGTTCTATACATATGTGAGCAAACATGGTTAACAACTAAGATTGGTCAGTAATAGGCTAAACCGTACGAGTCAGGCGAACTCGTGACGAACGACATCGGATAGAATAGACCCATGTAGTCGAACTACTGCAGCCCGTACGCACCCGCCCAATCCGCGGGTTTAGTCTTAGGGTAGACCAACCAATGGGACTACCGTCTCACCTCATGTTCCTGACCAATCCAAGGGTTTGATGAGAATTCGTAGCATACCATCATCCAGGTTATCAACTAGCATACAGTATCATGTTGCATATATCTTATCATACAATTCAAATATCCCTAACAAGCATGTTACATTATCATAAGCAAGGTGCATGTGAGAGGTGTGGGTTAGCGAGGAAGTGAAACACTTCCTACATTTCAAATAATCAAAATGCACAAGGACAATCATCATACATATCATAGGCAACAACATATGAGAAAAATCACGCAACACATGAGTATATAGTCATCCACAATATCTCAAACATGTGACAGGCAAAAACATCATCATAAGCAAGGTAAACAAACATACAATTCCATTCATCTCAAACAAACATCCAAATTCTAAGGTCTTTCTAGATTCTACATATGCCTCATCCAAGCAAACAAAATTATTAAACTCATGATATAATTGGTGTTAGGCCACCTAAGAGTAATAGTCCGCACCTATGGATCGTTGAGAGCTCGGGAAATGACCTAGAAGCTCCGAACTCGGCGTCGATAATTGGCTGGAATCCTAAGACAATGAACTTACATGTTAGAATCTCATGCAAACCCTCCTCAATCACATGGGTTTCAATGAAAATGGGTGATGGGTCTTACCTAGGTGATCAACGGAGAGAAAGGGCAGTCGTGGTTGAGGGATTCTTCTTGGAGAAGATGTAGGGAGTTGTAGGGTTTGATTTCCTTGGACCCCACCTTGATTTAGGGTCCACCTTGCTCACCTTCACCCTCTCTTTCTTCTCTCCTTGGTGGTTGTGGTGAACGAGAGAGTTATGAGAGGTGGTTTGTTGTTGGAGAATGGAGGAGGATATGAGGGGGATTTGTTGGAGAATGGAGGAGGATATGGGGGAGAGGAATTTATTGTTGTTAGAGAATGGTGGGAGATATGAGGGAGAGAGTTAGAGTTTATTTCTAAACTTGGGCCCTTTGGCCCCAAGTTTCTACAAATTACAAAATAGACCGCTAGGACTCCCTATTGGTGTTGGGGTGGCCCTAACACCCCTCTTGCCACCAAATTTAGTGTGTAGGTGACTCATGGCCATATGAGGGGTCATGTAAAGTTTGGAATAAACGGATGAATGAGTATGGGGTTCGAGCATACGATTTCAATCTTTAAGTGGCCCTGTGGGGCCCATTTTGGTGATTGGGGTAGTTCTGGTGTCCCCCTGGCCATGAAACTTATAGGATAAGTGGTCCATGGCCCAATGAAGGGTCATGCAAAATTTGAAAACGATCGGATATGGGGTTTGATTGTACGGGCTTGATTTGCGATCAACGGTCACCTTGCCATGATCGGGACCTGAATTTTGTGGGCGGGGGTAGAAAAATATATTAAACTTTCACCATAAATTTGAAAGAAATCCGATGGCTGGAATGCCTGGTATCTCAGTTTTATTTGCAAGTGCCAGATTCCAATCTGGCATTGGTGGGGTGCATTTGACAAGTGCCAGATTCCAATTCTGGGTGTCCACTGTGTCCGTGGTTCGCGATGGACCACAAGTTCAGTGAGATCTTCAGTTTCCTAAATTTTTAGATTTTTCTGACCCTCCTCGGTCGCTGGGTGGCCTACAAGGGCTGTTGCTAGGTGTAAACGGACTATCTGGCTTAATGGCCTGCACTTTGTCCCATCATAACTAGACTGGTCTACCCCAGCATAAACTAACATTGAGTGTTAATGGTCATTTAGTGATATTATAAGTTAATTAAAAAAGAAATTTTTAAGGATTTTCAGAAATTCAAAACAGTGAAAATCCAGAATGTTACACCGCGACTATACGGATATGAGCAGGGAAATATCCTTACTCTACGTGTGAAGTTTGGTCATAAACCGACGGCCTGAAATTCTCAACTTTGTATAAGACTGGACAACCCAATTCACTTCAGTTCTAACTTCTTCCTTTAGAATATTTGCACTTCTTATGCACTCTTCCATCAGCTCAAATTGAGCGGTTCCGGACACTACCCAGGTCCGACTCCCGCGATGGACGTCGAGCCCAGTAAGATGGACATTATTCTATAGTTTTGGAACTAGTAACCCCCTAACAAGCGGTCTAGAGCTTGTTTGGAAAATCGGGGCATTTCTGTAATGAATTAGGTATTGAGATTTCTCGTGGGTAATGATTATGGTTTGGATTAACTATGTTCATAGTGTGACCCATTTATAACTAGTAAAAGTGGAGATTTGGTCATGATTACTCTAAACCATCAGTTTTAGGCTAAAAGAGTAACGGGGTTGATTTGGTCTATCAGTCAAGATCCGGGCCTTATCTGACTCGGCTTCAGTTAGATCTTTAATTTATTTATGATTGTCTTGATTAGTTAACGATGGGTCGGTTAGATTTGGGCCCTATGTGAAAAAATCATGGGGCTAAACTTGATGTTCAAGTGACCGGTTGGGTTCATTGGTTTCCTACGGTTGATCAATCTTATTTATACGGTTCTTTATCGGTACCAACCGCGTAAAAGCTCACCTCAAGCGTCAATAGTCCGTAAGTGATGACATGACTAGTTATATAAAAAAATTTTAAAAGGATTTTTGGCAAACCCAAAATAGTGAAAATTCAGGGTGTTACAATAGATGGCGTGGATGAAACATATAAATCACAATAGGGTCCACAGAGTATCCACACCACATTATAGGGTGGTGAGCTCCTCACTATATAATTCATGTCCCGTTGTCATAGGCAAGGGAAGTACCCAATCTTCATCCGAGAGTCTAGAGACCCGAGACCCGATCACACAAGGAATATATGTGTGTGTGTGTGTGGGAGGGGGGGGGGGGGTTCTTACTTACGCATAGCCGTAATTTATATATTACTTATTGCCCTTTAATTCGCACACCAACTTACATAAAACGGTGCATATTAAACTAAATTGCACCTCCTTTGTGACGCTACGCATTAGTTCAGTAGTATACAAGTTGAAAATTCTCGTCAGATGTAAGACACACTCTGTTCTCCATGTATCATGTTTGATATTATACTTGCAAAAAATGCTATAAGTAAAACCAATTATTAGCTTTTACTAATAATAGAGGAGTTGAATTTCACTTATGTGTCGTTTTGGATTGAAAAGCAACTAAATTACACAATCAAGTGAAGAACAAAGTTTTAGTGCATTTAACTAATTTACTAATGGAAAATGCAATATCGAAGATCTTCTTATTCATATGGAAAGATTTTCAGTATTTGTAGCAAGTCAATTTAGGGTAAATATTGGAAATAATATAGGAAAAATGTTAGATTTCTTAGTCCTAGTATGTAATTAAAATAAATTAGAGGTATCATTGTAGACACCCTATCCTGCACGAGATGACCAATTATAGTAAGATCCAAACCGTTGATGACTTTCGAAAGCTTGTATCCATCAACCCTCAAAAGCCCAAACTAAGCCCAAATCTAGGTCCCAAAATTAAGCCCAAAACTAAGCCCAATTTCAAGCCAAGTCTTAAGCCTAAGCCCACTCCTAAGTTTAAGTCAAGAACTGAGCTAAATACAATCAAATTCAAGCTAAATGCAAACCAAATCCAAGTTAAATTCAACTCGAATCTAGGCCTAAAATACAAGCCCATACCTTGTAGGACCCACTTATAGTCTAAGTTCGATGTGCGCGTTTGATGAGAAAAATAGGAGTAATTCATGATGTGGACGGCATGATGTGCCACTCGCCATATGAATTGCCTCGAAAATTCATTGTGGGTTAGGTGAAGGAGGGAAAAAGCAAACCTCATCTTGGGAGTCCCCCTTGGGGTAAAATAACCCATTTTCTCCTAGTCTTTCCCAAAATTATGCCTTTTGCCATCTAATCCAACCAATCATAATGTGCTATGTGGCACACCCTTTTTAACAGCCGATCAAAACCCCTTAAGCATCGATTTGCCCCCAAACTTTACACAAATCACCACTATCCCACCATTTCCACTTATAAATATCCATTCACTTTTTCATTTCAACACACAATAATACCAAGAGGAGAGGAAGGAGAGGGCTCTTACCCACATCCAAGCCACTCCTTTAGCCTAGCCCAAAAGTCTAGCCCCTATCTAAGCCCTCACCTACCCTATCTAGCTCATCCAAACCATCCAACCCTTTAACCTAATTTAGTCAATCTAAACTGCTCATCCAAAGCTTAGCTCATATGTAAGTTAATATAATCTATGTAAAAACCATCATTTAACCTATACAAGTCATCTCAACGATCTAGATTTTGTGGAGTAGGGTTGGGGTTGAAGATACCTGACTATCTCTTTTATGAAGAGTATCGGGTATCTTCTTTCCTCTCCCACATCTCTGTTTTGACGGTCATCTAACGTTGTTCATTTACTTACTTTCTTTACTTCACTTATAATTAGTCACAACACTTATTTTCTCTTTAACTCCCCTGCTTCTGTAAGGCTCGTATCCTAGCCCGTACTGTTCCATCAACTTTTGTGATCCTTCCCAATGAATTCTGACAACCTGCAACCTATAATCGACGTTTGCGCGCAACCCTAAGTTGTATTCCGTAGATTTGAGTTGGCTTAATCCGAGACTTGTACCATTGCGACCGCACCGTCACCGCTGTTCCGACGCCGCATATTTCGCACCGATCCGATACCCTGGCCGAGAGATGTGGGCCCGCGTTCAGTTCGAGAAACACAGCACGTTTGCAATCCCAAGAGAATCTCTACAACATGTACCATCAATCAATCAATCAAGCAATCACCTCATGTTAAGTACAAGAGCACCCATACTTTCTTTCTCCACAAGTCAAGCAACCACCAAGTCAACTAATCTCTCACCTCACCCATCACTCACTTCACATCCATCACCCATCTCTCTCTCCTTACAACTCTCTCTCTCTCTCTCTCTCTCTCTCTCTCTCTCTCTCTCTTTTCTATTCACAAAAATTCTAAGCAAGTGGTGGACGTCCATGCATTCTAAGAGAGAAAAGTGAGTGTGTGTGGCCCACTTCCTCTTGCCAAAATCCTTCATCCTAGTCATTCATCTCTCATAATCTTCCATCAAAGAGAAGCATAAGGAGGCCGGCGTTCCATCGGACCAAGAAGATCGAACGGTGGGTGTTTCTATAGTCTAGATTTCATGTTTTTATGATGGGCCAAGTGAGGCCTACCGATTGATAGTATGGATCTCACTTTGGACCTTAGATGTGGCCGATGGCCCACCTTGATTATCATGATCATTCCATGATGGGGCCATTCTCCATGGACCCCATCATGATGTTTACTTTCTAGCTTAAAAGAGGTCATCTAGACCTTCCATTTTGGTGGAAAAGTAATCTCCACCGTTGATTTTTGATTCGGTGGGCCCACATGTATTGGGACCCACTTGATGTACGATTGATATGCATGGAAGGAAGGGCCCATAATGTCGGGGTCCCTCCATCATCACGTGTCTCTTTCTCTCCCTCCTCCCTTTATTTTATGGCCCACATGATGAGTGTATGTGATATCTAGACCGTTCATCAAATGGACCCCATGACCGTCCAAGCCATGTGGACCCTACCCTCTGGATGATGGGAAAACACAAAGATCAGATTGATCAAGTGGGCCACATCCCTGTGGGACCCACCTTGATTTTCACGTGAACACAGTCCGTCCAGTGTCCCTGGACGCTGGATGTGTTCACTGAATTGTGAACAGACAGTGGGGACACCTCACTGCAAAAGCATTTGATTTTAAGGCTTTTGGGTGGGCCACTCATGCAGGCCCCATCTTGGTGTATAAGTTTAATCCATGCTGTCCATTCTATTCCCCAGCCCATTTTAGGCGTTGAGACAAAAAATGATGTTAATCCGAGAATCAAGCGGGCCATACCATAGAAAACAATGATATTGACCATTAAAGGCTGTTAGGACCCACTCTGATGTTTCTATGTGCCAAAACATATCGAATATTTGGCTCATTTGGACTGTCTTGAGCCGTAGAGTGCAATGGCTAGGCTGGATTCACCTGATGCGGGTCCCACCTGTGAAAAACCGGGAGAAAATAAATTTTCAAATATAAATTTATATATATATATATATATATATATATATATATATATATATATATATATATATATATATATATGCAGCAGCCCTGCCACTGACATCCAGCGGACGTACAGCAGGGCGTTGCTGCTGGACGAAGGGCAGGGAGGTGGGTCCCATAAGTGGGCCCCACCATGCTATGTGACGTACATCCACACCGTGCATTTGGTGGCTCCCTTTTAGGGAAGTGGGCCCTCCAAAAAAATCGGCCATATACAGATCTCAGGTGGCCCACACCATCTTCAATCATGTGAATATGTGTTAAACCATATGAAAGCATTTGCTGGGGTCCACCTGAGGTTTGGATGCACCTGAAACTTGGTCTGACCCCTTAATCTAGTGAGACACACATAATGGATGGGTTGGATTTTTGAACTACAGATTGGTGGGCCCAATGAATAATTATGAATGTTTATGGAGGGTAAAACCCTCAAACTATGGTGCGTGGTGCAGTGTCCTGCACTGTTGGATGAAGGGCCAGGGACTGTGGGTCCCAGCCACGATGCATGTGTTTCATTTATGCCATCCAGCCATTTGCTTGGACGGCCAGTGGACCCCACCCTTGATGTCTGTGTTACATCCAAACCGTCCATCCAGTTAGCTTGTCTTAAGGCCTGAGGCAAAAATGAGACGGATCTATTTATCTGGTGGGCCACTCCATGAGGCATGTGTTATATCCTAACTGTCCATTCACTGGACGTGGACCCCACCACTGAAATATGTGGGTTGTGACATCCACCGTTCAAACTTCTAAGGGCTATGGTAGTTTCCTAATTAAGCTGATATTTGTCTATACTTCAGTTATTTCTATGTTAACTTATGAATAAGTCGGATCTCAAACATACATAAGGGTGGGCCCGATTGATATACATGAAGCCCATTTGATTCGGCCCATTTGAATCAGCCCATTTGATTCGGCCCGTTGATTCAACCCATTTGATGTATCTGGGGCCCATTTGAGAGGCCCAATATGATGTATTCGGGGCCCATGGGTTGAGGCCCACTGTGATATATTTGAGGCCCATGGGATGTGGCCCCTTTGTGATGTGTATTAGGCCCGTGTCAAAGGCCCATTACAATGTATATTAGGCCCGAGTGAGTGGCCCATTGTGATGTATTTTGTGGCCCATCTGTGAGGCCCACCTTGATGAATTTTGTGGCCCATCTGTGAGGCCCACCTTGATGTATTTTGTGGCCCATATGTGAGGCCCACCTTGATATATTTTGTGGCCCATTCGAGAGGCCCACTTTGATATACTTGTGGCCCATCATGATGTATCTTTGACCCATGAGCAAGGCCCACCTGTTGCGTATTTATGGCCCATTTAGTGAGGCCCATTGTGATGAATTTCCAGTCCATCTGATGAGGCCCATTGTAATGTATTTTTCGGCCCATTTGGTAAGGCCAATTAAGATGTATTTTCGGCCCATATGTCGTGGCCCATTGTGATGTGTATTGGCCCATTGTTGCGGCCCATTGTGATGTAATTTTGGCCCACCGGTGCGACCCGTGGACGCGGTCCACTTGATGTATAGGAGGCCTATTGGTGCGGCCCATGGACGCAGTCCACTTGATGTATATGAGGCCCACTGGTGCGACCCATGTGATATGGCCGACTCGATATATATATAAGGCCCATTGGTGAAGCCTATTGTGATGTATTTGGGCTCGTGCGAGAGGCCCATTATGTTGTATTTGTGGCCTAGTTGATAAGGCCCGTTGTGATGTATTTGTCGCCCAGTTAATAAGGCTCATTGTGATGTATTTGTGGCCCGCATGGCTAGGCCCGATGCGGTGTATATGTGGCCTAATGCGATGAATGTGCACCAATGTAATGTGTGATTTCACTATAATGCATGTAATGATGTTTATGGCGGGCCATGCCTTGGGAGTAATGATGGTTTGATGTCCACATTGTAATAATAATGTTGGTTAAATGAACGCATTATAACTCTCCCTAGGGCTCATGGATGGCCCATACTTGTTGTGTGTAGGTTATCTAAGCCCATCTTCGTTGCGAGGATAGTTCATCACCTTATAACATGCTTAGTATAATTCCATGACTCATGCCCATACGCATCATATGTATGCTTGATATGAGTGTGACTGATCATAGCATATGTCATTGAGCAGATTATTTATGGGACTCACTGATAGGAGTTACCCACATGAGCGCATAGTACACACAAGATTGCTGCATGACTGGATAGTGTGACTCATGTATCTCGCATATGTGTGACTTGATCATTATACTCCCTAGAGACATCAGGTTCATGGCCTCCACAGGCACATCGTGGATGGCTAGATGTGACACCAGAAATACTTGTTCTAGCACTGTGGGCACTTAGGATGTCCTTGGGTGAAAGTCCCAGAATCCTTCGAGGTCAGGAGATGCTCCAATGTCTAGACCGAGTGGAATATGAGCGTTGGTGCCTATACCATGAGGCCGTGTCTCCCACTGTGTCGTGGTCGGTTGGAAGGAGGTGTGGCCTTATCCGCCCGAGTGAGGGGGTTGTAAGCTAGGCTGAGTTTGACTAGCTCACAAATGAGTCCGTTATTGATGAGTCGGGTAGGTATTGGCAGACTACTGGTCAGGCAGATAGTGTGGTCTCTTCCACTCATTGGGCTATGCGGCTAGGGAGGCGACAGTCAGTGTGGAGTGTAATAAACTCCGGTGATGATCCCAGAGAGAAACTGTACTGATATGTGGACCTGATATGAGGACTGGCATGATGATACCCCGTCACTGTTACTCATGTGGGCGGGCGCACGTGGGCGGACGCTGATGTGGGCGGGTGTGATGTGGGTGGGGCTGAGGCCCGGGCGAGCTACCACACTGGGCGAGCTACTAGTGGTTGGCAAGCTACTGAGCGGGATTTCATACTCATTCATTCATCCATTTACTATCTACTCAGGCTGGTGGTGCGTAACTATTTGTTACGTGTACCTTCGCAATGGCTAGAATTTCAGTTGGGACGCGCGACTAACCTGAAATCAGGAGTTTACCACATTGTGTTTGACTATCCAAATTTACGTATGGAACTGGTTTGGATAGAATTCCCTTGTGATGGACCCCGTAGCCTGCGATACTACGTACTATCATCCCAACTTCACTCCAGCTTGGTCATTTCATTTGCATCGCATATTGCATTTTATCCACGGCATATAGCATTTTGGATTGCTACGTTTCTGCACTTATATGGCTTAGACGGACTTGGCAGGATCTGCATATTGCTTTGCATCCACAGTATATGATATTTGCCTCATTATGATTTGTATTGCGTACTCTGTTATTATATGACTCATGGACTTACCAGTATATTTCCGCTTACTCTGATATTGTATGATTCATGATCTTGTCAATATTTTCGCTTATTCCAGTGATGTATAAGTTATGAGCTTTATTGTATACTTGGCACATACCTTACATACACTTTCACCACCCTCTAAGCTTTCTATAAGCTTATGCACGATAGATGCGTGCAGGTGGCGTTGGATCGCAGCAGCATTGAGGCAGGAGCGCGTATCAAATTATTTTAGAGCTTTTGATCACCTTGTATTTCCCTTTCCGCATTGCACTTAAAGTTTTTGATATAGTGAATATGTGGTGATGTCGTTTTGTGACTTGGTTATGCTTGTGGTTATGCTCTATTACAAAAAAAAAAAAAAATCATACTGAAAATATTCCTTGTATGATCCCAAGATCAAAATCTAGCATATGAGTGTCGGGATCTGAGAATGGGGCACTATGGAGGCTGTCGGCGCCGGATTCGGCAATCGAGAATTTTATAAGCCCGGTTTCCAAGTTTGGGGCGTGACAACTTCTCTAGTATGTTCAAGCGTATACTTTAGGGCTCACCAGTTTACCAAGGGCTCGCTACATAAAAAACTCAATAGGCTAGATCTTTCCTTTCTTACTATCCTAAATAAGACATTGAATTTGCACCACCCTTGCCAATCCGAGTGTATGCTTTGTGGCTTATCGATTTTCTAAATTCCCTCCATCAAAAACTTGGTTTGACTGGATTTCGATCACTTCTCTAAGTAGGTGAGTCTGGGTGGAAAGGTTTTTCTTGATCGATCGCTTGAAATAGGCATTGTTGTAAGAACCTAAACTTTCCAATACACAGGTATCGAAAGTCTATAGGTTCTTAAAATTTTAAACTTTATACTTATATGTATGAAATTTCATAACGACGAGTGCTTGATACCGTAGAAAATCATGTACACAACCTTCATTTTTGGGAATTAGGTGGATTAACCTATATCATTTTTTAACATTGAAACGAGTATGAGAGATTTAACTAAAGTGGCAATTTTTGTAAAATTTTTTTATGAAAATGTCCCTCAACACTATATCACGAATTTTAGTCAATTAGGTAGTCTATAACACCCCGTACTTTCCAGTACTCGGGTGTTATCGTATAATCAAACTTAGTATAAATATAAGCTAGACTTAAGTAAACATTCACGTGCATCCTAGTTTAAACCTGATCGTTAAAACAGTCCCCATCCATATGTTGACCCATTTGTCCGTTGGCGCTCCAATGATATTTAATAAGTATATTATTTTATTTTATATTTTACACAAACATAGATCAAAAATGAAGCACAAATGCATTTTGATAATTTAGTTGTCATATAACAATGCACGAAAATATATTATAATAAGAGTGACATATATATATATATATTCAATGTATGTAAAATATTATGAAAATAATATTATATTAACTAAACATAATGAATAATAATTTTACAATATATAATTGAGTTATGAATATTAATGTAGTATTGAATATTTTTATAAACATGTACACCAAAAAAAATTATTAGATATTTGAATAAAATTTTGTATTATTTAACAATGTGATTTTAAATAGGATGTTGTACAATTTCCAATTCATATATATATATATATATATATATATATATATATATATAGTGTGATAAAAGATATTACAAATTATACACTAGTAAATGTGTGGCCAATAGCATGTAAATAGTAGTATGTTAATATAAAAATTATATTTATGTAGGCTTAAATTGTTTAATCAATGTAACTATAGGTAATGTATAATAGTAAGAAAATTAATATTGATATTAGTAGCTAATTAGTAATTAAAAGAGTCATTAGGATCATTTAGCCATTGACGTTCAATTTCGGGACGGTCCGACCACTAGATCATCGAGAATCCACAAATAGAGCCCAATTCAGGATGTGGGCCCCACCTAGGCATCTCGTCTACCTGATCCTAAATCAAGGACCCTTCTTGGGAACCCAAAAACAGAATGGACGGTGTGGATTTCCCACAAACATCACCGTGGACCCCATCACAGACCCCGTGAGTGCACCATGCGTGTGCATTAGCTGTGAACTGAACTAAAGGATTCGGTCAAGCTACGCTTGACCGAGAATTTCCGAAAGAAGAAAATTCTCTTCTTTCTTTCCTGCTCCCTGCCCTTTTCAAACGAATGGACAATGTCCATTTGCATCAATGGGGGCCCACCATCTGGTCCCACTCTCACAAATCTGGACCGTCCATCTCAGAGAACAGGAGATTCAGATCGGACCCCCACATTTTCATAGGTGGAATCGCACGTACAAAGGCACATTCACGGGAGCAAGTGGGTTGTATACAACCATTTTTTTTCGAAAACAGAAAGTACCCTGGCAGGCTAGCTGTAGTGATCCGCGTGAGGAGTCCTTCCTTCAATCTCGGCCCTCCACGTGGTGTAATCTAAGCCATCCATCAGCCCCACACGTGGATCAAGGATTCCTCCTGTAGCCAAGCAGAAATCGTGGCCGGTTTTCTCTCTTACCAGCTGTATTTGGTGGTGGTTCTTGCCAGAGCGAATCTGGACCGCTTGTTATTAATCCAACAGTTTGAGAAAGGCCAGGGCTCGTCATAAGAGAAGAAGGATTAGCAGCATTTCCGGATTTACAGCAGCTGCACTCGAAAAACGGCAGCCACCTTCCTTCTCAAGACCCACCACTCAAACCTCCATGGAATTTGAAGCTCCCCATTCCATGAGCTCCTTTAAGCCTGTATAAATCACTTGACGCGTTTAGATTGAAGAGAGGAGCAGCCGAAGAGATTCCGCCGTTGGCAACCATCATCTTCGTCGTTCGAAGTCGAACTGAGATCGGTCCAGTCCTGGTCACTAACCCTGTTGCCGTATGGGCCTGGTCCTTTCCAAGCCTTGTAAAAAGTCAGGAAGGAAAGAAGAAGATGAATGGTGAGGGAGAGAGAGTTTGAAATGGGGAAATCTGCTGCCGTGGAGCAACACCAGCTTGACCCAAACCGAGTCGCGACTCGGGTCGCAATGCTGGCCGAGTTCTCATCAATACAGTCGATTGAAGGGGAGAGAAAGGGAGACAGGAAGAAAGAAAGAAAAGGGAGGTTAGGAAGAAGGAAAAATAGAGGGAGAGAGTACAGAGCTGAACTCGCTGCACCAGGCTCGACCCGATCGAGTCGTTGGGGCGACTACTCGAGTTGCTGAGTTGAGTTAATTGGGTTGGGGCCATGATCAGACCGAGTCAGGCATAGGTCTGGCCCATTCTAGACCTTGTGAAAGGCCAGAGAAAGAGAGAGAGAGGAAGAAGGAGATAAGACAGAGAGAGAGAGAGGGGTGCGTGTTGCACCAACTCGACCAGGCCGAGTTCGGCCAGAGTTGGGTCCAGACTAGGCCAAGAACCCTGCTGGGTGTATGGGCCTGAGTAAAGAGAAAAAGAAAGGAAGGAGAAGAAGATAGGGAGAGAGAAAGAGTAGGTGGCTGCTTGTGTTAAGCCGAGTCAACTCGACTCGAACTGAGTCGACTAGGTGAGCCCACATTTCTCTGTCTAGATTTAATTTATTTTACTTGCTATTGCTATTACCATTTTTTTGGATGATTAAAATCAGATATGATTGACCATTAGAAAATTATTCATATGAGTATTAGTTGATTCATATAAAAATCTTCATTATTAAAATATTAATATTTTACCTTGACATTCTTAAAATATTATTATTAACGTTAGAACACGCTATTTATTTTCATCAAAATGACTATTAATGTCACATTGACTAAATGTTAAGAATATTGTTAATATTACTAATTGTTTTTGGAATTATTAGCGATATGATCCATCGTGGGTTGTTGTTGGGTAATTTAATATAATAGTAGCCATTGTTGATATTCCTAAATTAATAACTAATTTATTTGATTAATCTTAATCATTTAATAAATGGCCACACGAAATAGAGTTCAAATTCCATAATCTAAACCCATAACTGTATCCTAAGATGAAACCCTAAGCTCTACAGTAAAATCCTAAAGATGGCCTAGACCTAAACTCTATTTGTGTGTTGGGTTTGGGTCTAGATATAGAACCTAATATCGGTATATTTCATATGAATTTATGAATTATCATTATTAACATAATTAGTAGATATGAGTTATAACACTAATGCTAATA
This sequence comes from Magnolia officinalis, assembly GCA_021015155.1. Lineage (NCBI taxonomy): Eukaryota > Viridiplantae > Streptophyta > Magnoliopsida > Magnoliales > Magnoliaceae > Magnolia > Magnolia officinalis. The sequence continues at coordinate 12,589,364 of JAJHSJ010000008.1, forward strand.
GTATTCTTGTGATTATTAAGATTTAATTTTAACTAATACACCAAGTACAAATCCTAGAATCTAAATTTAAGACCTAACCCTAAGACGAAGCCCTAATTATATATTAAAACCCTGAATATAAGTAATCCAAACCCTAGGTTGTATTAATCTTGACCATGGATACTTTGTATAAATATTGATCTCACACACAACTTCACAATCCATGGTAGGATTCAATTCTAAGGGTGCACGTGTTTCCTAGTGATGTCAGCTGGCGATTCAACACTTAAGGTCATGATTCTTCCCCTTGGGCTTTCCATTTTCCCATTAGCTTAAGTGATAATTTTTACTTACATTTCAATCTATAATTAATATATCTTTATCTTATAGTCACATGTGCTAAGTGCTGGAATTGAACTGCTAGATTACAAGCCTGATATCTATCTTGCACATTTTCTCATTCTTATGAATTACTTGTGGATTGTTTGTGAAACTTAAACTGGTACATCTGTGGGAAACCCCCACTTACAAATGTACACCTATACTTGGGATGTAACCTGACTGGTTGTGATTGTAATGGATATTCGGCTTAGTGGTTATTGAGTGGTGGTCTAGATGGATCATTAATGTGGGCCTACCATCCAGGGTTGTTGTGGCTAAGTGGTTTTCAAGGGTGGTCTTTTATCGCATTGTTTTGATACTCGCCCTACGTGGCTTATTTCGATATTTGCCCTAAGTGGCTTGTTTTGGTATCGCCCTAGGTGGCTTTGTTTGGTATTTTTCCTATATGGGTTCGTTGTATTATTTGCACAACCATGCGATGGTAAGCCCCATGTACTGTAATATGATTGGCCACTAGTCGACGGGTTTCTATTAAACATCCTAAGATGGCAGTCTCATGAGCCGGGGATGGTGGTATGGGACCTATGCCCTAGTTGTCGGCCTACGCTGGGCTCTGAGTTCCCCATACTGACCTTTGAGCTACTAAACCTGCTAGTTGTAAATGAGTTAATAAACCTGCTGGTTGTAAATGAGTTAATAATGGGTGGGCTAATTATGCATTCATAGCATTTGAACGATGACGGGTGGATAATTCTGGATGTTGTAGCATGTGCCTAATAGGATTTAGTTGGGGTATCGTTTCGGTAGCTCCCAGACCATCGACTATCGACCCACTTTTGGTGAGTTTGGCACTACGCATGTACTATGTACTTTCGCTGGTGACCGGCCACATTGCATGGGTTTTGCCCAAAAGCCAACTGGATGAGCATCCCCAGTTGATGTGCACTGTACATCCATGCATTTAATAAGACTGCATCATGTACTATTTTGTATGTTTTGTATGTTTTCATAGTTATGCTTACCTAATGCGGCAATGTGTAATCTTGAAGGGAGTTCACACTGAGTTGGTCACTTATCCATCAAATAAATATAAGTGATTTTCAAGTGATTTTCAAGTTCGGGCTGATGAGAAGCCGGGTTATATGGCGGTATCTACCTTGAGAAGCTGAGGGGTCTTGCAGCTCAAATTTACTTGCATTCTGTTATTTCTCATGTATTGAATCACATAATTCTTGTATTTGTTAATTTTGGAGACATCGGTTTGTATAAGTCATTTGGGCAATCTCTTGTATATTCTAAACGTAATTGAAAGTTTTCCATTATGTACTATTTGTCCATTCTACGCTCATCTGCTTACTTTGATAGTTGAAAAGAGATATACTTGACCATCCTTTAAGGTTAACACTTGGGTTTTTGGGAAATGGGTCGTGTACTCGGGTCCTAAAAAGTCGGGGCGTTACATAGTCCGATTTCCAAACTATCCATATGAATTATGTAGAATAGTTAGAAAAATAATCTTATATGGTCAAAACGGCAAGTCAATGACATGATCATAGTAAACTAGAAGATAATACCTTTGTAGTCGTCAATTAAAAAAGGTAGCCATGAAAGTAAACTGACCAAAATACTCGTCATGTTGTTAAACCCTTAACCCATTGTCAAAATTCTATTTTAATGTGTGTCAATATGATTCCTAAAGTAACCTAACAGTTCACATTCACCTACACCTAGAATTGATGAATTAACTATTTTTGATGATCCGATCATGACCAAACTTTAGACTTAAGTTATCGAGCATATTTTAACTATACAAACTAAACCTAAACTAACAAAATAATCCTAGATTATTTATTTTATATTGCATAATTATGAAACTAAATTTACAAGACTCAAGATAATGGGCTTTATTTAACGAAAGGCTTGGATGATACCATTCTCGACTCGATTTTGATAATTAATATGAGAACTTCACTTATTGCTCAAAAGACCTGTAATTAGAAATATCATAATCTAATTATAGCTAAGGGCTTAATTGGGAGATTGTGACGGGAGTAAATGGCTTACATAGTTGTGTTTGAATGGGAGTAAATGAAATGCATTTGAAATTAAAAGATTCTATTTAAATGAGAGTAAATAGTAGGAATTAGAATGCATTTGAATTTTTTAATATATTCACATGAATATATGTGATATCCCAAATCGGCTTTAATATTGTAACTTAGTGTACATATGCGATATTTAATAGAATTATGGTAGTAAGCCCATTAAAATATATACTTTAGCCAAAAATGAGGAAATTTTGAGCCTCAGAAAGGCCAGAAACGAAACAATCACAAACAAGTAACCAACATTTCTTTGCCCTTTCATTTAGATGACCATCCTTTGGATGGTTTAGATCATTCTTTTAGTGTGATTTTAGTGATGTAGCTGGTATATGGATTGTTTCAGAGTATCATTAGTGTGACATGTGTATGGTGGAAATGTGCATAAAGACACCTTTGTTTACATGTGCGACTCTCCAATGGAGCCCAAAAAAGCATTCATCCCATTTACTTCCAAATCTTCTCTTTTAGAGAGAATTTCATTTATATACACATTTACTTCCATTTCATTTTATTTACATGCATATACTTCCATCAAAACACATCTCAAATACCACTTACCTCAATTTACGCTCAATTCCACAATTTACCTCTATTTACTCCCATTTAAACGGCTTATAAGAAACTTGAGCTTTGAGTAACTTGAAATGAGACATTAAGTTTATGCATTTTCTGATATTGCATGGTGGGATAGAGTTTCCCACAATGCATGAGGAAGCTTGACAGATCTATAGAATTATGGCCAAGTCCTAGAGTGGGGTGATTAGGGCCAACTTAAAATCTACAAGTAAACCACAATTGTCTAATTAATATAATTTACCAATTATACTAAAAAATTAACACCAAGGCTTCCTAGCCAAAATGGGTCCAATCATAGCAAATCGAATGATAAACAAGGTCGCATCACTACGGTTTTAGAAATTAGATTGAGGAATTTCACAAACCCTAATTACAGATAGTCCATGATATGGCGATCCTGAACCCTGATTGTGTTCAATCCTGATTCTAATCAGCTTCAGCTGCAGCCATTGTTCCTAGAGGCCGATCTTCCATTGTCTATGGAGGCTATATTATGGGGTTGAGATGATTGCAGCAACGCTGTCATCGGCCGTTGACTCGAATCGGACCCAAAGTCAATTGTAACGGTGACCATTGATGACAACTGCAACCCTTTGGCAATACAGATAAAAAAAAACCCATCAACGTCCAGCAGTCATGGCTGTTAACACAAACCCACATCCTATCTTGCGCAGTAGCGACCGTCTCTTCTCATTCTCTTCTCCGTTTCTAATATCCCTAATAGTAGAGGTATGAATCGTCATTATTGTTGACAACCATTAACGACAACAACGAACCCATCTCGAAATGCAGAGGAAGAATGGAGAAGAGCATGGTCAGGGGTTGTCGTGTGGCAACTAATTTGGGTGGCAGTGATGTCCATCGTCCCCACTTGAAATCTAGTGATGGTGTCGAGGGAGGAAGCCTGTATGGTGGTTGTTTTCTATCGAGGCAATCTCCGTTAAGGCTGATGCACGGAGATGTAAATGATGTCTGTTAGGGTTCTCAACCCTATCGTAGAGCGGAGAGGCGGCTAAGGTTTGGCAACAAACAGGCTTCGGTTGTTGGGCTTGTCTATTGGATCCAGTGCCTGGATTTCATATTGGATCTGCTTGTTTTTCCATCTTAGACATGGTTTCTTGGTCTTTTATATGTTGATAAAGGCCTGCTATGGGGCTGCTTACTATTTTCTACAGGCTGGTTTGGGTCTGTTTATTGGTTATTTGGAATGGGCTGAACCATGAGCCAGTTTCCAATATTTTTTGAGTCCATTTTTAACAAATTATGGCCTCCTTTCGAGGGCTATTTGATGATCATATCCATGCCTAAATGTTTGGACTAAGTTTTGGGCCTTGATCTGGGTCACCTTCATACTCACTCTAGGCCCAAGTCATGAGTCCTAATGTTTTATTACTTCTTGGGACCTTTAGGGGTCCACTTTGGGTACTTGGTCCCATTGTCCAAAATGATGATCTAAACCATTGAATCAAAATACTTGGGCCATTTCATACAAATGAAACCTAAATGAATTAATTGATAGTTAGAAGGCTACACTTATTAGATGGCGCTAGTAATTTTAGTTAATATCGTTACATATATTATTTAGTTCAGATCTCACATGAAATAAAGCCATTATTCATTATTCTAGGCTTCTATTAAGAATTTAACCATTAAGAATTTAATCCAACCATCACTTTATAATATATTGGAGCCTATGGGCAGTTAACATCAACCATATTTTGGGCCAAATAAGAACTTTTGTAGAATGGTTTGTTGTGGGAAAGCCCATGTAGAAATCTTGGAGTCTGGGAGTGGGTTGGAGCTAGTTGTGTTAACCACCAAAGTTACCTCATTTGGCAAAATGTTTTTACTCTCAGACTTTAGTATATGGAATTCAGTGGCCTTCCCTTATAAGATTGCATTAAGTCGAGTTCCTATCCATAGTGGACGTTGGTCATAATAAAGAAGTGTCATCGTTTGTTAGGATCTAAGCAGGATAAAGTGTGTAACACCCCGAGCTTTTCACTACTAAAGTATTGAAAGTTCTCGAGTGTTACCATTAAATTTAACTTAGAATGTGCATGTGTACGATACCAATTTAACCAATCCTAACCTTACATCTAAATGACCATTGAGAATAATCTTCATCCGTTGATTAAGTCATCTGACCATTGATTTTAAGATAGAATTATCGTATATCCAAGTATTCTGACTTGTCCATCATAACCGACTGTTCAGTCAACTATTCACCGCTAGCAAAGATATTTGACCGTCCACTTTGAGTTTGGACCACCCAATCATAGTAAACTAACTACTTGATCTTTGCATCCGCTTGTACATGTATCGAATTAAGATTTTGATTGTTGATCTTGTTCACCACCTATGAATATACTTAACCCACTATCAGAACTACAATATGAGGAACTTACACGTGCGAACGAGACACTTGAATTTAACGGTATACCTGTTTTACCTCTTGATCACTCCAAAAACCCACCTGTGTTCATCTGTTTATGAAACTGACCGTATATCCACCTGCATACATGGTTAGAGTACTAATCATCAAGTTTTATTATTTTTAACATGTTCTCTGACCATCCATTATGTTGTCTGATATATGTACCTTCACTTAATTATTTTGGAGAATAAATCTTTATTCATAATGATTTTGATACAAGTTATTTTGTAAAGATTGCTTAAAAATATGCTTATAACCATGTAGAACCATTAGATTTGCTAAAACTTTCAGATCAACAATAATTACGAAAATACCATTAACCTAGACTCTTGAATTCTAGATCACATGGTTCTCATGATCCGTTTGATGTGAAATTTTATACCATACTTATGTATCATAAATTAACCATACATGTCGAATTTCAGCCATTGGATCATTGTAAAAGTGTCCCAATTGACAAATCAGCCCCTTAATAGTTGATTTTGGTGTCCATCGAATGAGGAAAGCTCGTGGGTAGTTGTAGTAAGATATTTCCCTTCATATGAACGACTTGAATTGCCTATCATATGGACCAAGTGTGAAATATGAAGTCCCCACTTTGGTAGACTTTTCTTTGAGTGCGAAGTTCTCCTTTCTAAGCTTACCAACTCTCTATAAATTTGGATCTTCCGATATACCCACTTTCCACCGTCCATCACAATTCAAACTTGGACCACACTTTGGCCTCATGTGACTACAAGATCATACAAAATTTAGACCCCAATTGTAATCCTACACCATTGAATGTTGAAGCCAGTTTCTTCCTTTTGGCGCAACAGGTGAAATTTTAGATTTAGACTCTTCATACCATTGATCAACCAACAAACTCTGTTAAATCATTCGCCTATCTTGACTACACATCTTCCCTAAAATTGGGTCTCGATCATTAAGCGTGAACTACTAATTGAGATCAAGTCTGTTTTGGGCGTCCACTAGGAGAACTTTCAAGATAAGCCCCCGATCAACTCCATATTCGCAATCATGGCCTAACAGGACTCTTTAAAATTGATGAATGAAGTGGATCTCTCAAAACTCATCACAGTGGACCCCACTTGGCCACTGCAATCGAACCAAAAGTGGGTGGCTTTCGCAAGCGGGAATAAAGGAGTTTTCAAACTGGAAACTTCCTGTTTCCACTCCTGCCCAAGAAACACGAATTCGAGGAGAACTTCTCCACTAAGAACTGTCAGTTTTGGGATCCTATATCAAATCTGAGCCGTCCAATCCTCCCTGAAGGATTTTTCGACGCTTCTTGACAGGAATAGGAGACGAGAGAAGTGAGATAATCGTGAGGTCTTTCCATTTTTCCCGAAGCTAAGACGCACCTCACGAGCTTTCTTTCGCAACAACCATTGACTGAACCTGTTGGACCTTAGATTTTCAATGACCACAAGCCTTCATGCATCCATCTGAACCATCCACAACAATCACCTCAAAGGAAGATGGGCCGAAATGAAACCTGCCATTAAAATAACGGTTGTTTTCCTCATTTGAGTGCTGACCATCAATCATTAGAGTTACTTCATTCAAAGATCAAATCCATATATTAGATGGCTATCTAAATGTCCCCATTTCCCTAGAGTACTAAGCTAAACCAAGCAACCATCACCATGAATGATCGATGTTTCTCTTCATGCATGTTGAGTGCGTATGAGATACTTCCGCACACTGCATAACTGGAGTTGGAAACTCCCTCCAATATGGAAACCTTGTCCAGAAACCCTATATAAATGCCTCTTTTATAGAATTTCCAGCCACAATAAAATCGAGAGAGAGAGAGAGGTGACGAGAGGAAACGATGTGGGTCCGATCACCGATTCACCAAGTCACGAGTGGTGTTCAAGATTCATTTTTTTAACAGCAAAGGTAAGTAAGTTGATCTAAATCCTCAACTTTAATCTATAGTTGCTGATAGGAATTCAGTCGAGGTATTAAGCTTAAATTACATCTATAGATTGCAGGACTAAGTTGAACTGAGTCAACTTAATAAGTACAAACGTTGGATCGTGGGTTTGTTTGGTTTAATAATAAACACTAAAATAATGTAAGTGTCATCAATATTCCATCTAAATTTAAGTTTTCTTATATAAGTGTAATAATAGGATAAAGATAAATTAAGATCTCAAAGTAGCTTTGCTTAAGTTTTGACCCTAGCTGTCTAATGTATATAGTGCTACAATCTAACAGTATAATCCATGTAATGTAATGATCTAACCATATGAATCATGTTAATTATACTAGAGTTGGGTACGATAAAGTGTGATCGAGTTTAAGAGGAGAGGGTTTTTCCTTTAAATTTTACAGTAATTTGAGTTGATTATCTTATTCTTACATGCTTTGAATTTTATTATTGTGAATCATCACCTTATGCATGACTGTTGCACAATTTAAATTATCACATTATTACCTTGTCACGCAAGTATAATGTTGAAAATCTCACTTCTAGCGATCGGTATGATATCGTGGATGTAATGCGTTTCGGGTAGCGACCCTCTTGGTCGGCACGTAATCCCGTGGGTTGGCTAGTGGTGCATAATCGATGTAAGTAAATCATCATGCGTGTTACATCACTTCTCGAGATTGGATGTAGTAAATAGTCGTTTCATGAACAAATCGTGTCAAGTAAATCTTCTAATCGCGTTGTTGTGTTGTCTTGAGATATTCGCATAAATCTACATTATCGTTGGACATGCCGACAAATCTCTGTAGTATGGGATGCGGGGCGAGCCAAATATCTTTAAACTATTTCCTACATTGTGATGATTGCTAAGTGTGATGGACTGCATATACTTTGCTAGGCATGCATTTCATGTAGAGTGGTTGCGCATACCGATACCACTTGTATTTGTGGAGTATGAGATGTATTGGAACCCTTCTGTTATTCTTATGAATCACTTTAATCATTGTAAACTTTAAAGGACAACCACCATAATGAGTAGCACGTTGACCCTCTCCAACTAGACAGATGTTGCAGGCAAATTACAGGTTGATGTAACGGACGACGACCTTTCTGTGGAAGACGAGTTCGAATAGAGAAGAAGAATAGTGCATGATTACTTTTATTTATTTTCAGTCGCAAACTTTGATGATGTAATAAGCTCTTATTGAGAGGGCATTTGATGATTTGTTGAATTCTTTTACTCTAATGGAATAATGAATATAGTTGATTTTACTCTCGTGAATGGTTATATTCATGAATGTAACTGGATGTGATTTTAAAAAATAATGTGCGATTTTGAAGCATCCAAGTTCTACATTATTAACACACAAAATTCTCGAGCACGAGTATGTACTCGGGCTGCGAAAATTTGGGATGTTACAAAATAATTGGTGATGGTGATATAAGCGTGAGATATTCATTTCACCCAAAGGTGATGAGCATCTTAAATTTATTTCACAAGTATCAGTCAGCTTTATGTTCGGTAAAGCCTCCTGTATGTCGTAATTTCACCCAAAGGAGGAGTCGCGATGTTATGCCGGGATCTTGCCAGAATTTATTGATTATGGCCTATCATCATGAGTCATTTGATTGAAGGTCTCAATCAATCAAATGTTAATACATTATGATATTTGTGGTTTACATTCATGTAGTAGTATGTGGGATTTATTTATTTATTAATGTCAGTGTTCTGCTTTGTATGTCCAACTATTATTGTTTCCAATGTTCCAAACTAATTCAATTATATTCCTTTGCTTACTGGGGTTAACTATCCAAAATGGAAGTTGTATATTAAAATAGTCATAGGATGCATGGACTTGAATCTGGCCTTCGAGGAAGCCGAGCCTCCCATTCCATCTGACTCCGGTACGGAATAAAGAAAAGACTTACTACAAGATACGGACTAAGTCAAATAAGATGTATCTCAAGATTGTAAAGAAATCGATTTCTAAGACCATACAGGATGTCATGCCCAACACCGAGAAAGCTAAAGAGTTCTTGATCGAAATAGGAAATCGATTCATGAAATCAGATAAAACTGAACTAAGTTTGCTCTTGTATAAGCTGACTCAAGCCACCTATAACAGTTAGAAAAATATCAAGGAGTACATCAATGGATTGTCCGATGTGGTGGCCAAAATCCGCACATTGGGCCTTAAGATTGAGAATGAATTCTTGATTTTTTTATTTTGAACTCCCTACCTCCACAGTTTAGTCAATTCCAAATCAATTATGATACCTTAGAGGAAAAGTGGACACTGAATGAAGTAATATCTCAGTGCGTTCAGGAGGAAGAGAGACTCAGAAGGTTGAATAAGACATGGACTGCACACCTAGTGACATATGATTAAGGACGAAAGGGGAATAAGAAAATGAAGTGCAATTTAAGAAAGTGTTCTACAAGTCTTGCGGGTGGCAATCAACCTAACTCTGAGGGAAAAATAAAAAGCGGGGTCTTAAAAATGGTTGTTTTTTCTGTAAAAACCCTAGTCATCAGAAGGAGGATTGTGCAGAATTTAAAGAATGTCTCATTTCTAAGAGTGAGAAGCAAGTTTTAGTTTGTTTTGAATCTAATTTAACTGATATATCTATAGACTCTTGGTGGATAGACTCTGATGTAACTATTCACATATATAATTTCATGCAAGATATGCTCCAAAGCTAAACGTTAACTTTTGCAGAAAAATCAGTTTACACGAGAAACGACATTATAGTAGACGTGGAAGCTATTGGAGTATGTGGGCTTACGTTATTATCGGGACACTTTCTTGATCTAACAGATATTGTTTGTGTACCTTTTTTCAGGCACAATTTGGTTTCTATTTCTTGTTTAGACAAGTATGGTTATGAGTTTAAATTTAGAAATAAAAAATTAAGTATTTGCTATGATCCAGTTGTGATTGATTCTAGTACTTTAGTTAATAATCTTTATCAGCTAGATTTGAATGTTTCACATGTTTACAACATTAACTCCTTATATGAAAACACTAAAGGCATAAAACGAAGTTTGGACTGTGAAAATTTCTCAATGCTATGGTACACGTGATTAGGCCACATTTCTCGTGAGAGATTAAAAAGGATTGTGTGAAGAAATTCTTCACTTTCTAAACTTCTCAGACTCGGGGGTTTGTATAGGTTGTATTAAAGGTAAACAGACTAGAACCAGGAAAAATGTTGCCATTAGGAACGTAAAACTCTTGAAAGTGATTCATACAAACATTTGCATACCATTCCCCACAATATCTTGGAATGAGAAGAAATATTTTATCACTTTTATAGACGACTACTATCGTTATGGGTACTTATACCTTATTAACGACAAATTAAATGCCTTGGATACATTTAATATTTATAAGGTTGGAGTTGAAAATCAACTCAGCGAAAAGATCAAAGTTGTCATATCTGATCGTGGTGATGAGTACTACGGAAGGTATGACGAATTTGGGCATAATCCAGGATCATTTGTTGGATACCTATAAGATTATGAGATCGTCGCCCAATATACCATGCTTAGTACTTAAGAGCACAACGGTATCGGGGAAAGGTGTAATCGCATCCTAAATGACACAGTGCAGTTTATGATTAGTAATTCAACGTTATCAAAATCTTTATAGGGGTGATGCATTGAAAGCAACTATGCGTATCTTAAATAGAGTCCCAAGTAAGGTTTTAATGAAAACTCCATAGAATTGTAGATAGAGTAAAAGCTTATTTTACAATACTTTCATATATGAGGTTGTCTAGCAGAAGTCAAACCATATTATCCACATGAAAGAAAACTTGACCCTATAATGGTAAGTTACTTATTTATTCGATACCCAGAAAGATCCAAGGGATTCAAATTTTATTGTACATCCTATTCCATGATAGTCATTGAGACTACAAATGCTATGATTATTAAGAATACTGAAGATAGTGGGAACACGAACTTAAGAAATATTGTGTATGAGGAAGAGCAGATTATGATTTCCACCACAATCATTTAAAGTAGTATGGTTGTCCATCCAGCAGCGGACCCTGAGATCCTTATGGATGACCATGCAAAGCCTCAAATACAACCCACTAATGAGGAAATAGAAAACCCAATTTAGAATAATGAGCCCTTGAGATGATCATATAAAGAGAAAGATCTGTGATTCCAGACAACTATATCGTCTATTTGCATGAGCATGAATTTAACTTTGGGGTTGAAAATAATCCTGTATCTTTTTTATAAGTCGAACAAAGTGTGAATTTTTCTCATTGGTTCGATGTTATGAATGATGTATTGATATTTATGAGGGACAACAAAGTCTACGACCTTGTTGAATTGCCTAAAGGGATTAGGCGGATTGGTTACAAGTGGGTGTTCAAAACTAAACGGAACTCTAAGAACAATATTAAAATATATAAAGCCGGACTAGTTGTAAAGGGTTTCAGTAAGTGTGAGGGCATTGACTTTAATGAGACTTTCTCACTTGTCCAAGAAAGACTCCTTTAGGATCATTATGGCTTTTATGGCTCATATGAATTTAGAGCTATATCAAATGGACATAAAAATTGCTTTTCTCAGTGGAGATCTAAGTGAGAACGTATATATGCTGCAACCATAAAGTTTCAAAGCTAAAGGCTCAAAGCATCTAGTCTGCAAGCTTAAGAAGTCTATTTATGGGTTGAAACGGGTATTACGACAACAGTACTTAAAGTTTCATGAAGTTGTTTCCTCATATGGTTTCATTGAAAACACTACGGATTGAGTGTATATATATGAAAGTCAGTGAGAGTAAGTTTATTATTTTAGTCTTATATGTTGATGATATTTTGTTGGACAATAGTGATATTGGACTATTGTGCGAGACTAAGAAATTTCTATCTCCAAACTTTGAGATGAAAGATATTGGTGATGCATCATTTGTCACAGACATTCAAATTAGTCGGGATATATCACGTAGATTGATTGGCCTGTCACAGAAGGCATATATTGATAGGGTTCTCGAAAGCTTTAACATTAACGGTTATGCTCCTGGGCAAGCACCTGTTATAAAAGATGACTGGTTTGGCCAATTTAAGTATCATAAGAATGACCCAAAAAATGACAAGACGGAGGATATTCCATATGCATCAGTAGTAGGGAGCATCATGTATGCTCAGGTCAATACACATTCGAATATTGCCTCCACGGTTGGAATGTTAGGCAAGTACCATAAAAATCTAAAAATGAATCATTGGATAGTTGTTAAGAAAGTATTGTGCTACCTGCAAATGACAAAGAACTTCATACTCCAATATATGAGATATGACCGTTTGGAGCTAGTTGGATTTACAGATGCAAATTTTGCAAGTTGTCTCAATAGCAAAAAGACCACGCCAGGCTACATATTCATGATAGTTGGTGGAGTTGTATCACTGAAGAGTGTGAAACAATTGATTACAACGTCTTCCACTATGGAAGTAGAATATGTAACTCATCATGAAGCCATGAGTCAGGCAATCTGGCTTTAGAGTTTTTCTTTGCTTTACGGGTTGTGTAGATGATCTTCCAACCAATTGAAAATACATTGTGATAGTTCAGCTGCAATTAGCTTCTCCAACAATAATAAACATTCATCGAGGTCAAATCATATTGTCATTAAGTACCTTATTGTGAAGGAGAGAGTTCAAACTTGTTAAGTATCTGTAGAACTCATCGACAATAGGCAGATGATAACAAATTCTCTCACTAAAGGCCTTTTATCATGCTCTTAAGGAACATGTGACGTCTACGTGAGTTATAGATCTCAATGATGTATTTGAGTAGTGGGAGTTTTTAGTTTTAATTCGATTATATACATACATTTTAGTGATCTCTTTTAGATGCATTGGTGATTTTGTTATTTAATTTATATCTCGCTTCTCATTCAGTGTGCACATTCAGTTTTGAGTAAGCAAAACTTTGATTTGTGTCTTGGAGACACGTTCAATAGGACCACTTGAAGATAGACACGTATGATTATATTAGACGTGTAATCTTTATACCACATTCCAAATTCTTGATTCGTGTCATTAAGACTATTGGTATTCCTGACCGTGATTCGCTGCACTTCGAAAAGTATAAATGTTGTGTTGACTACCATGATTATCCAATGGTGTTGTTTTGAAATTTAGTAGGGCGTTCATTAAGAACTTTCAAAAGAAATGTATTTTATAAAATGTTTTTAACAAATAAAATAAAATATTTTGTTTTCTTTTGTATATCCATATAGCCCAAGTGGGAGAATATGAGACTCCATTAGGTGGGCCACACATGATCAACGGTTTAGATCTGACTGTTGGATTATTTAGAATGAGCGATTTAGTGAGCCCCACTTCAGTTGTGATCGTTGCAAATAGGTTTGGGGCGAGATGCTTGAACCGTGGTCCTTATACACGGTTCTTAAGCTGGATATGAAAACCTATGGTGTTATGACCCTAGAGGGGAGAAGTGTGATGGGTAAGCTTCTCCTGCCATTTTTCATATAAATACATGTTTTGGTCCCCTCACCCACACATGAGAAAAAACCTTAGTCCCATTGAGAGGTTCTCCCAAGCGTGTAAGGTGCAGAAGACTAGTATCCTTTCTCGGCGATATTGCAGCATTGGGAATGTTTTCTGAATCAGGTATGCCTTTAAGATTTTAACGTAGAATCTCCATTATTGATGCATAGACAATCCGTTAATTCTGTAATATTATGATAATACAAAATGAGAAAAAATGACTATATATGTGCGCACACACACACACATATATGTATGCGTGTTATGTTTAAATAAAATTATAGTTTAAAAAATCAATTAAGATGATTAAAATTCTATATGTATATAAGTCATAAAATAAAAGATTAATATTATCTTCGTTTCTTTTAAATCCTTCATTTTTTAGTATTCCCTATAAAAATTGATCATTCTCTAATAATTCTTCCATCATCTACTCAATTGTATCAATGACAATGACCATCAATCTCTAATTTTAAATCATTCCCAAAAGATTTTTTTTTAAAGAATAAAACACATTTAAAAATATTTTAAATTTATTTTACCCAAGAAATTACTTTTTTTTCCCTACCTTTTGAAATATATGAAGTTTTAAATGTTTAGTCAATTGTATGAGTTTTAAAATATGGGCTTACAGTTTTGGCTGGGCTAAGCCTTGCCTAATGATGAATGACCAATTTAACCCATGGGCATGGTTGAATTGGTGAGTCGCCGTTCAATGAAAAGAATGAACAATTAAAGGTGATTGCAACCAATTTTCATTTAACACACACAACTGTAATGATTTAATTGAATATCAGCCATGTTTCAATCATCCAAGCTGTTTATATACATGATAAAGATTTCTCGGATTATTCTATATCTTTAATTTATTTAACTTTTTGCCTTATAGGGGTAGGCATGGCCTTGCATAACACTAGGGCTTAGAGACCAAAGTTTGAGGAGGGCAGTATATAGCATTGACAACCATAGTAATAGACATGCTCACTAGCTTTTGTATATTTTGAAAGTTTATTAACATGGCACATGCAAAGGAAGAATGCATTGGCAAATATCAAATATCCTTATTAAATAATTTATATTTATTTATAATATCTATATTAAGGATATGACAAGCACGTGGAGATAAGAAGATCGAGAAAGATTCTATTGGATGAAAAGTCCACGAGATAAAAGGGTGCAGGCTACATGCAAAGAAAATAGAGATTATGTAGGCTATATGCAAAGAGAGTATTTACGTGCTCTCTTTTGTGGATAATGTTATCGGTAAAAATGGACTGACTAAAGAGAAGAGGTCAACTCGAACATTTTTGCCGGACACGAGGTCAGCTAACGCCGGTCATGGCCAATAAGCTCACAATGGCCTAGGAAGAGAGGTCAGTCACCTACTACATATGAATGTAGATTGGGAAGTCAGCAAGTCGGCAGGTCGACCATCTACCCAATGACAAGGGGAGGCTCGTAGCTCATCTGAGTATCCAGGTCAGCCAAGACCACCTCGGAGCCCCAGGACAGGTCGACAGACTACACACAGGAAAGGTCGACAGACTACACTCAGGTCAGGTCCGCATACTACCTCCAGGTTAGGTCGACAAATTACCCCCAGGACAGGTCAACAGACTACACCCAGGAAAGGTCGTCAGACTACACCCAGGTCAGGTCGGTATATTAATCCCAGGAAAGGTCAACAGACTACACTCAGGTCAAGTCGGCAGACTACCCTCAGGAAAGGTCGGCAGACACCCCCGGAAAAGGTCAATAGTTACACCCAGGAAAGGTCGACATACTACACTCAGGTCAGGTCGGCATACTACCCTCAGGTCTACCCCCCATGTCAGGTTGCCAGACTACACTCAGGTTAAGTCGTCAGACTACACCCAGGTCAAGTCGGCATACTACCCCCAGGTCAAGTCAGCCAAAACCACCTCGGCCTCATACTGTACATCTCCACTGATTCCGAATAAAAGATCTTATTTAAGAAAGATCCGCCTGAGATCTTCTCCAAAGATCTCGAAGGATATTCACGACACGCTCAGGATCCTGAGATCTTCACCAAGGATTTCGGGAGATTCCTCCACTTGTTCAGGATCCAAAACCCTCTACAGTACGTCCCTACTAAACAGGGAGATTCCTCTACGCCACCACCTCTCCTCAACTATAAATAGGAGCATCTCTAACTGTGAAAGGTACACAAATTATCTTACCCAAAACCCCTCAATACTACAAGACCCAGATTCCTAGCATAACTTTGGCATCGAAGGATCCCTTGCTCTAGCTAGGGTCTCATTTGTCTTCTTACCGTGCAGTACTCATAGGTCCAAAGAGGGTGGACCAGATTTTTGCATTAACAGATAAAATCTAAGACATTGACTATTTTTCACAGATAAAATTTGAGCCCATGTTATTGGCCCACTTTTAAATTACCAATATACTCATGTCTTTAATCAAATGATTTTCATTTCCTTTAATTATTCAAAGCCAAATGCAGAGAAAAATGTCTCCATTGACATTATAAATAGCATGTATATAATGCCCAAAAAGAGGCCTCAATGGTCATAAGTGGGCCATACCTTACATAAAATTCTGCATAAATTTGTAATTAACCTTAGTCATTCATTTCTTTGACAAATGTGTAAAATGCCGTATGATTATCTCACCGAGCATTATGAGAGAGTTTGCCTATTAATCAATTGATAATAGGATCATATATCATCCAGTTTTTTTTTTCATGTGCACTTGAGTAAGTCCACATGGCATTATTGGAGAGTAGAGAGTGGATACGATTGCATGGTGACCACAACACTATATAGCTACTACATGGTGTCGGGATTCTTTCAAGCCCACTTTGATTGATGTATGTGTTTTGTCCATGCCATTTATCTATTTGCCCTCTCATTTTAGGGCATGAGCTCAAAATTAAAGCATATTCAAAGCTTAAATAGAATGCGTGAAAGTTGATATTTGTGTTTTCCCTTCATGCAGGTTTGTATGATCTTGTGAATAGGTTGGATGACAAATAAGCATCACCGTGGATCATACCAATGTTTCAACGGTGGACATCATTATCCCTAATATTTTTGGTGGTGTGGTTCACCGGAGCTTTAAATGGATGAACGATGAGGAAAAATCACATGTATCACTCTGGTGCCCATAAAGTCCTGACATTACAATAGTTATATGGTGTTAGGGTTGCTACACAATCTTACGTGCTTAGAGAGTTAAGGATGTGGATCATGTATTACCTGGCCTTAGTCCATATCAGCATAGGCACAACATAGTGAGATTCCATTCGTCGAGAAGCCATTATTAGAAGTAAGGCTAATGCAAAGCATGTTTGAAAGTTATACGGTCGGTTATGTATTTGGTATACCCTATTTTTAGCTAATGAAATCCTATCATGTCATACAAGTGTTGACATCAGCAAAGCCATGGATTATGTAGCTAGGAACTAACCATACTTATTGGGCCTATATGTTATAAGTGTTTTTTGGTGCATGACATCCATCCATTCTCGTGGCTCATTTTAAGGCATGAACATAATATTAAAGCATATCTAAAGGTCAAGTGAACCTCTACCTTTTTAAGATCTACTGTGATATTTATTGGCCGTATAACCTATTAATAAAGTCAAAAAGACCTCGAGGTAAGAAAAACACCCGTATCAACTTGATCCAAAACTAATGTATCTTAGGAAGCTTTCAACGATAAGCATTTTATTCCAACTGTTTCCTCTGCCGTGGTCTACTCAAGTTTTGGACACTTTAATCTTGGGCTCGTACCAAGTGAGTCGGAATTAAAAAAAAAAAAAACATAAGGATAAAAATACATACATCACGGTGGGCCCTACAGAGTATCATACCATATCTTTTCCTGCACAACCCGCGTACGGTCGGCAGAGGTAATGGCAGTACCCAGTCGTCATCCAAGAGAGTCTAGATGCCCAAGACCCAATCATACAAGTAATACGCGTAGAGAGAAAGGAAGAAAGGGTCGTCGTACTCACGCGTAGGTGTAATTTAAATATATAGACATCGCCCTCCAATCCATGTATGTAAAAACGGTGCGTACGGAACTAAAGTGCTCCTCCCTCCCCTTCAACGCATCTTAGGTCGGACTGAGGAGATAACCGATCTAGGCCAGCTTTTCTTCTTTTCCTTTTCCTTCTTCCTTCTCTTCATGGCCGCTCCTCCTGCTAGGGCTCGAGCCGATTACGATTACCTCATCAAACTCCTCCTTATCGGCGACAGCGGTAAGGGATCCGATCTACAATCATTCCCATGATTCTTTTTCCCGATCACCATTTCTCTCTCTCTCTCTCTCTCTCTTTTTTCTTTTTTTTTTTTTTCCTTTTTTGATTTTTTTTTTTTTTTTGCGGTTGGTGCATTTGATTGATCCGAGGATGAATGCATTTTTTTTTATGATGAAAGAAGGAAACGGATCCGAATTTTGTATGATTTGATTTGGAAAATAATGGTTTTGGTCTGATATTCTTTGCAAAGATGGAAAATCCACAGCTGAATCAAATTACGAATGTAGAGATCCGAGTATGGTTTTGAGCGTATTTCGATAGATCACCGTTTAGGACTTTTTCTTTTGTGATTTATTTCAATTCTGATTGATTTGGACTTCTATCTGTCAGATCTGTTGTAAGGACCGCTTGGATCTGCCTGATCTGCAATTGGTCAACTTGTGGTGCCATATGTTGACCGTCTGATGGATGAGTAACCTAGATGCATTAATTCTCCACCGTACATATGGCTATATGTGGTGATTGGAACCATAAAACTGCGGGTTCGATCATGGTAGGACGGCTGCAGGTGCGGTTCTGATCACCACACTAGATGGATAATGTAGATTGGGAGGAAGGAGAAATTGCGTTGAAGTTGCAAAACAATTAAGCAGTCCTTAAAAAAAAAAAAAAAAAAAATTTACAGAAGGCTTAAAAACTGATTTCTCTGACTCAAGGTTTGAATTTAGTTGAGCTGTATTTAATAGATTATGGTTGTATGACATTCATTTTGACTGTATTGGAGAAGATATACAATGCACTAATAAAGACTATAGTATATGCCATAGAGAAATCAATTTTAAATATAACCATAGAAAGAGGCGGTTAATTTGTGTTATATTCTTACAAGACAACAAGCAAGGTTGAGATTTGAGAAATTCAAGAAGAATGGAAAAATTATAAAATTAGACGATGGGTAATGCGGGGGCATTTTCACACCGGGCTCAAGTGGGGTGGCCTGTGAGATGCAGGGGCACACTCGGGGTGGGCGGCCTGTGTGAGGCAGGTGACTCATGAGATGCAGGCCCCACTCGTGTGACTTGGGTGGCTCGTGTGAGGTGGTACCCATGTGATTTGGGGCCTACGAGGGGGGTTCAACCGAGGGCCTAACCCATGAGACGTGGGGCCTGGGCAATGAGATAAATGGATTAATTTGTCATACTCTAACAGTTCGAGCTTTTAGAGCAAGTGGTTAATTGTCCTACATCAAATTGGTATCAGAGCGGGAGGTCTCGTGTTCGAGACTCCTCACCGGGGGTGATTTATGCGGGGACATTTTCACACCGGGCTCGAGTGGGGTGGCCTGTGAGATGCAGGGGCACACTCGGGGTGGGCGGCCTGTGTGAGGCAGGTGGCTCGTGAGATGCGGGCCCCACCCGTGTGACTCGGGTGGCTCGTGTGAGGCGGTACCCATGTGATTTGAGGCCCACGAGGGGGGTCCGACCGAGGGCCTAACCATGAGACGTGGGGCGTGGGCAATGATATAAATGGATTAATTCGCCATACTCTAACAGTTCGAGCTTTTAGAGCAAGTGGTTAATTGTCCTACATCAATGGGCAAATCTATGAATTTATATATGACCTGCAATAGACATCTAATGATGCACAATGACAAGAAGTGAACATAACAAATCAAATGTTTCAATTTGTGTTTAAAATAGTTTTTTTTTTTTGAAAGATACTGATTTTGAAAAGGACAAAAGGCAAAAAACAAGGAAAAACAACAGAAGGAAAAAACAGAATAATACTACTACAAGACAGCCAACTCTAAGGAGCCCCCTCAATACAAAATTTGACCCTGAGAATCACCCAATGCTTAGAATTCTTCCAATGGCCAGCCTATAAATTTATATGTTACATACAACAAACATGTAACAATTCACAATAGTGTTTGAAATTTGAATTTGTGTTATATTCTCACAAGTGAGGTGGAAAAAATGGAGATGTGCCTTTGGGGTTTTATGTGATTGTTGTGTGCTGCTCAAACTGAAAGGGAATTTTATAGGATGGCTATAAGACCAGCCATGCTTTATGGGACAAAATTTTGGGCTATTAATGAACATGTTCATTGGATTAGTGTAGCTGAAATGAGGATGTTGAGATAAATGAGTGACAAGACAAGGAAGTATAGAACTAGAAATGAATACATTTGAGGGAATTTAGGAGTTGCACCAAAGTTATTAAGATAAGGGAAGGTAGACTTAAATGGTTTGGTGATGTGCAATGGAGACCAAGAACGCCGCCGGCTAGGACTGAGTTGGCACAAGTTGAAGGCTCTAAAAGGGCAAGGGGAGGGCCCAAAAGGTCATGGGTGGAGTAGTATTATAAAAGACTTGATGACCTATAATCTAACTGTAGTTATGATCCTTGATAGAGTGGAATGGCGGAAAAGGATTCATGTATCCAACCCCAATTAGTTGGGAGAATGCTTAGACGATGATGATGATGTTTCTTACAAGATGACAGCCAAGGTTGAGAAACTCGAGAAGAATAGAAAAATAATAAAATTACATAATGGGCAAATCTAGAAATTTATATATTACCTACAATGAACATCAAGGATTTAGTATCGGTTTTGGAGTACGACTTATCTGGTACGTAAACCAGTACAACTCTCCGAAACCAAGTATGACTTATCATCCAAAACTGGATGAATCACCTCACCGTTACAAAAATAAATAAATAACTTACAAAATGGTGGTGACTCTTCAGCCATGCAGATGGTATAGTTGTAAGGCCATGCAAACCATCCAGATCCCTCACCTTATTATGGTTGGCGTATAACCTAAAAATTACATAGAGAAGATACTTTTTAAACATCTTCTTTTTATGTTCGAATTTGGACCCCTCGATAAGTCTATTTTTATTTTAACCATCAATTTGATAGTGCCATTAATGGATGGGTAGGATTGCTTAATTATTGTTATTAAAGATATGCTTCATCTACCATTACGATTTGGTTGGTTTGTATTGTTGGATGACTTGGATATCAATGCCACACGTGATGTGAGGAGAATGAGTTGCCTCCATTTTCAAAGCGGTGCTTAAAGTAACATAGAAGAAGCTCCATGCCTTCTTTGATAAGCCCACATTTGTCTACAACTCATGAGAGAGGCTTGTTACCAAAGTGCCTTGACTTGCCCAAATACGGGGCAAGTTGTTTTTACTGTATTTTGGGGGGGGGGGGGGGGGGGGGGGGGGGGGGGGGGGGGGGGGGGGGGGGGGGGGGTAATTCGTCCCGGTTCACACAGAAACCAGTAAAACTCATTCCGAGTCATATCAGATAATTTTTCGACAATGACGGACATGTAATAATGATTCATGATGATGAGAAATAAACAATAATCAAATGTTTGAATTAGTTTTTGAAAAAGAGTAAAATTACAACAGGTATATCTACAGATTTTTGTCACCTACAACAGACATGTAATGGTTCACTATAATGGTAAGTTTGAATTTGTGTTATGTCCTTACAAGATGATAGACAAGGCTAAGAATTCAAGATGAAAAGAAAAATAACAAAATTAGATGATGGGAAAATCTACAAGTTTATATGTTACCTACAACGAAAATGTAACAGCCCCTGTATCTACCCATACAGTCTTGTAACGGCCCAATTTTATTTTATTTTTTTTGTTAAAGGAAAAAATCCTGAAAATTATTGGTAAACTAAAAATTTGAGGATCTCTCAAATGTATTCTTTTTAGTTTTTGGCATATATTTGATGGTGTAATTGGCCATTCTTTGGTAAGCATGCTGTCTATCGGGAACAGCTTGACCTACTAAAAGGAATAGGGCCTCAAGTTACAAAAATCAAGTCTGATTTGGTGGATTGGGGCCCTTTACATATAATACAACAAAAAGAAGATGGAATAATGAAAAAAAGGGCCCTTTACATACAAATTCAACAAAAAGAAGATGGAAAAATGAAAAAAAGTGATGGTTTTCTTCTTCAATATTTCCTAAAATTGTCCACCCCGTTCTGATTCATCGAATCCTACTTAAATTTGTGTTTTGATCCTCAAAATATGACTTTATCTAGTTGATGATTTTAAAGCTTCAGCCAACGTTGAAATGAAAGAAGTGGAAAAACAAGATAAAATTTGATATTAAAATTTCCAAATGGGCCCTTTATGGCTGTGTTGACTTGTAACAGGTCGTAATGTGCCGATACGGTCCATGTCAGCTGATACATGCCAATACAACCTTTTTTCCTTTTAATTTTTATAATGGACTGATTCGCCCTTCATGTTACATAATGGGGGTGACTGTTTCCTTTATGCATCAGCCGATGAGAGTACGTAACTGTTTTTGAATACCATGTGGTGGTGAGAGGTGATATGAAGGCTTGTTACCTACCAATGATAGGGCCTTTGATAGGAATGATCGATGGGACAAGAGTTTTAAATTTTTGTAATGGACTGATTCACCCTTCATGTCACATAATGGGGGTTGCTGTTTCCTTTACGTATCAGCCGATATGAGTAACTGTTTTTGAATACCATGTGGTGGTGAGAGGTGATATGAAGGCTTTTTTAACCTACCCTAGCATAAGGCCTTAGATAGGATTCATAGGAATGATTGACAGAACATGAGTTTTAAACATGATCCCAAATAGCTAGGACAAAGGTGTTGTCTTTAGGCCCTTCGACTCTAATCAACCGTCTTCAATCTTTGTTGCCAATGACCAAAATGTCTCAAAATGCTTTCCATCATTTTATCTTTTATTGTGTCCACTCAGCTGCTTTGGAGGACCTCATTCAATTTTTATCCTTTCTTGTCATCTTATTCATCCATCTCAACATCCTTAGCAGTACACTCCGCTCACGCTGCCTTCTTACTGCCCCAGCATTCTTTCCCATATAGCATATCTGGTTGAGTAGCTGTCTTATAAAATCTTCCAAAGTTTCATAGGCATGTGGTGATCACACAACGCTCTTGAGGCTATCTCCTTTTCATCAACCCTGCTCTAGTTTTATATCATCAATCTCCTCATCATTTTGATTAATAGAGCCATGGTAACCAAAACATCACTTCAAGGAATATCTTGGCCATCGATTTTGACTAATGCCTTGCCTCTATATTGTTCTTACTTAAGTTGCATTCTAAACGTGGTTCTGCTAATTTTTAAGCCTCAAGAGTCTAGAGCCTTCCTCCAAAGCTCCAATTTAGCATTTGCCCCTTCTAATCTTGTCAACCAACACTGTTATCTGCTGTCAATACACACCGAAAGGACCTCATCCTGGACATTAGCAAATAATTAATCTATAACAAATGCAAAAAGGTAAGGGCTTTATGTTGACCCCTAATGAAGACCTAATGCTACTAAAAATTTATTCCTCTCTCTCTCTCTCATAGTGGTACCCTTGCATGGTGCTCTCTCTCTCTCTCTCTCTCTCTCTCTCTCT
>JAJHSJ010000008.1:12613065-12990474 GCA_021015155.1 Magnolia officinalis
TTTTCACACTAGGCTCGAGTGGGGTGACTAGTGTAAAGCGGGGGCACACTCAGGGTGGGCGGCCCGTGTGAGGTGGGACCCAGGTCAAGTGGGGCCCATGAGGGGGGTTTGGCCGAGGGCCTGGCCCAGGCTATGAGATAAAAGGATTGATTCGCCAGGCTCTATCAGTTCGAGCTTTAAGAGCAAGTGGTTAGTTGTCTCGTGTCAGAACCATAAAATCAAATGATGTCGGAGTCCATAGATACTTCTGTAGGATTAGGATATTTGAAGTGAAAGAAAACTTGAGAATGGTGAAAACATGAAAGGCCCTTGGACTATATGGTATACCAATAGAGGTTTAAAAGTGTACGGGAAATACTGGGCTATTTTGGTTGACAAAGTTGTTCAACAAGATTGTAAGATTGATGAAAATTCTAGATGAATGGAAGAAAAGTACCGTTGTACCTATTTATAAGAATAAATGAGACATATAGATCTGCACTTACTATTACAGGATTAAACTTATGAACCATGCTCTGAAAATTTGGGAACCAATGATTGGGCAAAGACTAAGGCACGGGACAAATGCATTTGAAAATCAGTTTGGTTTCATGTTAGGGAGGTCCACCACTGAAGTTATTTTCCTATTAGACAATTAATGGAGAAACATAGGGAGAGTACCCCCATTAGTTGAGAGAAGGCTATGATGATGATGATGATGATGATGATGTTACCTCCCATGCCCCTAGAGCCACTGGATAAGAATGGTTGTATGTTACTAAGAAAAAAAATTGTATGGTAAACTCAGATGAACCCTTGCCTCTTCCCTTTGTTTACTACTTCATTTTGGACTTAATCACCCCTAGGATGGGACCCACTATCGTCAAAATATAGTATTTGAGTTAGAAACACTGAAATTGTTATAGAACCTAGAAGTGAGGCTGAGGGACATACGTACGGGCGGTACTAAATTCATCTCTAGTGTAAATAACAGGAATCACTTTGGCCAATTTTGCCCATGCAGTTGGTTAAGAGGGTAAACTTTTTATAAAAATGTAGTTGCTTGGCTGGGAACGGTTGAGATTTTATCACACAAGGGACGACATAAATTGCACCCTCTTCCTTTCACTTCTTTTAGTTCTTATAGCCAGGTACTACTTCTCTTCCTTAATTAGATGCAAGAAGCATTTAATTAAGGGATACTATGAGATAAAGACTCTGTGGAGCCCACCTTGATGTCAGTGTGACATTTGCTATGTACATCTATTATGTTGGATTATGTTAGGATGCCAACTCAATAACTATGCGGGTCCGGGGCTCGAGTGGGCTATTGCAAGGGAGACAGTGGAGCACACATGCGCGACATGCACCTTTGTGTAGCCCCACCATCCCTCCACCTGTCTTTCCCCTCCGACTCTCTCTCTTCGGTTTTTGTATCTATCCCACCTTTTGCCATGTGTGTGTATGTGCCATACCCCTAGTGATTTGTGATGGCAATTCGATAAGTTTGTAATAAACCATAGGAAAGTGTATGTTACCAAAATCAGGGATTTTTATATGATTTACTTTTGCAGGTGTTGGTAAGAGTTGCCTTCTTTTGCGCTTCTCAGATGGATCCTTCACAACCAGCTTTATCACCACAATCGGGTGTGTAATCTTCAGTCCTGGATCTTTTACAACTAGTTTCTGTGCAGCGTGTTTGCGTAAACCCAAACATATTCTAATTACTGAAAGTGGGGCCCAGGTCTCCACGGAATTATTTATTTGTTAATTGTTATTATTATCATTTTTAGATTTTTGGTGGTAAGAAGCACTGAAAACGAGGTTGGTTTTGTTTTGTCTGAGCGACAAAAAACCCATCTTGTTTGGGTGGCTTGTTCCTATGAATGAAAAAAGAAGAAAAGATGTGAAGGTGTGGCCACGTTTTGCCAGTGAGCATGAGCTACCAAGTGTAATTTTTACTGATTGTGAACAGGCCCTTAATTTTGCTTATGGTTTGCTGACCTCTCGCATCTTTCTGTATGCAGCATTGATTTTAAGATAAGAACCATTGAGCTTGATGGCAAACGAATCAAGCTGCAAATTTGGGATACAGCTGGTCAGGAGCGGTTCAGAACGATCACAACAGGTGGACTGCTTACTTCTCTAGAAGAAATAGCAAGCTTACTTGGATCCTACTCTTCCAAGATGCATTAATGTGGCATATGCTTATGATCCAGGCTGTTCATTTGGGGGGCTCCTCCATGTACATCCAGTGGCCTAAAAGTCTGCCTGGTCCCACTTGTCAGGTGGCCACACATGTACAGAAACATGGGTGTTTAAACAGGGTTGAACGAGGTCCACATTTTGACTTACATGTCCCCCACCCAATGACCAGATCTGCCTATTTGTTAAGAGCCTGGATCTCTCACATATTAACATCTTTGGGGAGAGATAAAAATAAAAATCCTAGTTGTAAGATGTAGGCCTTTCCACGTGTTTTCATCTTTTCACTCGGTAGAGAGTTGTCCTTTATTCATGATTTTTTTCTTTTCTTAATCACTTGTCTGCAGCTTACTACCGAGGTGCCATGGGCATTCTGCTGGTTTATGATGTTACTGACGAGTCATCTTTTAACAGTATTCACTTCTTCCTCTCACTGTTTGAAGTTTAGACAGCCAGGCGTATCCTTTTTCTTGTTTTCCTTTCTCCTAATCTTCTTCAAGCTGACTCATCTTGCCTGTGTAGACATAAGAAACTGGATCAGGAACATTGAACAGCATGCGTCTGACAACGTCAACAAGATATTGGTGGGGAACAAGGCAGATATGGATGAAAGCAAGAGGGTGGGTTCTAATGGGCCCCACCTCACTGAAATATTTTCTCGATTTGAGGTTTGCTTGAATGCATCCAATAATACTTCGGGACTTTTTCATTGGAATTGGGTTCTTTTCAATGACCAAAATCGTTTAAGTAATAGGGCTCCCCTTGGATGGGGGATGCCTGAAAATTTTATCATATCGAATATTTCAACCCTTTGATTAGACAAAGCTCATGGTGACTGTCCATTTCCAAATCAAAAGAGCCAAGTTTCAAATGGTTGAAGCAATCCATCTTAAGAGATCTTAAGAGATTTTATTTGTTGTCTATTCACCATACAAGTTGAGGCTCATCATATAAATGGTTTAGATCATTGGAAGACAATCCAGATTGAAACGATAAAGTGCCGAGGTATCACATTGTGCTATGTCAGGATGTATTTGAACTAACCTCCTCTATTTTCCCCCTTCTTCTGTGCTGTGATCTTCCGTTTTTTTTTTTTTTTTTTTTTTAAATTTCTTCCTTCCCATTTAAATGAGAGTGGGCCTCTTTTACAGGCTGTGCCTACCGCGAAGGGGCAAGCTCTCGCTGATGAGTACGGCATCAAATTTTTTGAGACTGTAAGCATTATCATACATGCTGAAATTTCTTTGTTTGAAATAGCTAGCTCTTGCTTCTTATACTGAAAATTTTTTCATGATGCAGAGCGCAAAGACAAATTTGAATGTGGAGCAGGTTTTCTTTTCAATAGCAAGAGATATCAAGCAAAGGCTTGCGGAAACCGACTCCAAAGCTGAGGTATGTGTCCCCTTTTGGCCGTGAATATCATTTGCTTGTGCCCCTCTCTTTTCTTCGAGGAAATATACGTGTTGTCTGGCCTGAACTAGCAGTGTTTTAGTTTTGGAAGGGCCTTCGGTACAGGTGCTCCCTCTTTTGGTCATCTTGGCCATTCTTCTGATGGGTCCCACTAGGGATGACCGGTGCTGTGAAGAAGACCCCCTGCGTCAAGAAATCCTATTAATCGGATTGTTGGCCTGCAACCAGGACTGTTAACGGGTACCTGGACTTGTGGGTACCTGATGGACCTGACCCAATGTTAACCCGTCCGGGTCCAATTTCTCAGACTTGTTTAGTAATGATGTAGGGTTTGGGTTTGCCATTTGGTGACTTGGTCCCAGTAGAAAAAAGCAGGTCTAGTCGTGTCCTGGTCCACCATCTTCAACCCCGATTAGAAATCGGGTTGGGTTGGGTCTAGTTAATTTTATATAGTAATATTATATTTTAAATATATATGAATTATTCTAGCAACTGAACGACGTTTTCCAATCCATAGCACCTCACATGTGTGTGCCATCTAATCTGTACATGTAAGTGGGCTGACCCAGTGAATGTCCTTATTTGACGTGGGCACCACCTGAACCTGACTTGAAACGAAGGTCCAAAGGCCTGACTGATACTTGAAACCCAATCATATCTGGGTCCAGCCTAAGGAGGAGGGGGGAAAAAAAAAAAAAAAAAAACCCAGATCCAAAAGGACCCAACCCGGCAAGACCTGAATCTGATGAAACTGGGTCCGGGACACTAGGACCCGACCTGTTGATTTTCCCAACCTGTTGACAGCCCTACCTGCAAATTCTGGGTTTGTTTGATGGAGGAGCTTTTTGGTCCATTCACCACATCCTCTGTGGCCCCCCCGGGATATATGAGCTGGATCGCTGAATGGCGGGCCCCACCTGTATGGAATGCAAGCCTGGATAAAACCCCACTAGTTAAAAGCCAAGCATCATATGATGCCACTTTTTCCTTTTCCCTCGTCTTCTTGAGCACTAAAGAATTGCATTGTCGCATGGTTGCAGGCTCCAACAATTAAGATTAACAAACCAGACCAGGCAGCTGCTGACGGTAAAGCCCCTGAAAGATCCGCTTGCTGCGGGTAATCTGTAGCAAGAGAAGGGCAGTGCTAGAGATGACTCTGTTGGGAACTAATTGTTTGATTCCAGACAGTGATATGATGATGTTGGTGGGTCTTTTGTATTTTTTTTTTTTTTTTTCTTCCTTTATCATTCTTTGGAACTACTTGTCTAGTGTGAAATTTTAGATTTGAGGAATTTATATTATATAATGATGATAACAGTCTTGTGCTTTGGATCGCATAACCCTGAAGCTGATTGATGGCCCTAAAATCAGTCGGACCTGCACTCTTATGTTGAACACTAGAAGCCTCTTTCTTCTTCTTTTCCTGTAAGTTGTTATAGGGTATTTTTCAGCAGGGCTGCAACTTGGTTTCAGGTCAACCTGAACCCAACTGACCCAACCCGAGTACAGATCGGGTAGTCAGGGTCCTTGGGTTGGGTTAGTGTTCGAAAACACCCACTCGATTTGAATCAGGTTGGGTTGGGTTGACTAAAATTCAGGTCAGTTTGGGAATAATAACATGTATTTGGGTTGGGTTGAGTCAGTTTAGGCTGAGAGTAGAGGAATTCAGGTTGGAATTCGGTTAGGGGTTGGGTCCTCTTCAGGTTGGGTCACGCTTGGGTTGACCATCTACCCAACCCAACCCAACCCAACCCAACCCAACCCACCTGAGTTGTACCCATATTTTCCAGTGCATCTTTTCATCGCTAGCTACCATTTAGGAGTTTGGATGGAATCATGTCAAATACAGACACATGCACGCACACGGGCCACATGATAGCCTGCCAGATGAATGGTTGGAAATATACATGAGATGGTTTTGGAGGGTGAATCCCATCTATGGTGTACCCCACCAGAACCGTTGGTTATTATATGTGCACGCCACTTAGCAAATTCTTCAAGGTAGGAAACATAAGAAGAGATGGTAAGAATTGACAAACTGCATGGTTTGCTTGTCATGCAAACCAGGTAAAAAGCAACTCTTTTGTGAT
Source organism: Magnolia officinalis (assembly GCA_021015155.1). Classification (NCBI taxonomy): domain Eukaryota; kingdom Viridiplantae; phylum Streptophyta; class Magnoliopsida; order Magnoliales; family Magnoliaceae; genus Magnolia; species Magnolia officinalis. The sequence continues at coordinate 12,618,750 of JAJHSJ010000008.1, forward strand.
ATAAGGCAGCATGGCCTGCAACTGATCTCGAACAGTCTAGTTAATGGTGTTCAGGAAGAGATATTTTCATCCTTGCCAAGTGACATGCAAGGCTACCTTCATCCTCACGTGGTAACATGCAAAGCTAGGGGGAGAAATAGAAAAGAAAAGAAAAAGATCCTTTCTTAGGCTGCTTTTGGCTTTGGCCAAAAAAATGGAGAAAAAAAAAAAAAAGAGATATTTTGTTATTTAAATGATTATTTCTCCTTTGAATTTTTGAAAGTCATGAAAAATATGCTCATTTGAATAAGAAGGTGCTTTCTTGATGTAACACAAAAGAGCCCTAGTTTGCCATTAAAAAAAAAAATGCTATTTGTCCATCTTAATTACTTAAATCTCATTCAAAATTATATATCATCATCACCATTCTACGTCTTATGCCAATTAATTGCAGCTGGCTACGTGAATCTTGTCCTGGCATTTCATCTTATCAATGGCCTGCTGTTTAGTTATACCTAGTGTTTTAAATATCGACGATATCAGCTGATATATCACATGATATATCTTGTATCGCACTAGTGCGATACGAAACACATAGGTAGTGCGACATATTCCACATGTTCGATCTGGTGAGCATTTTTAAATTTCAGTCATTTTATTTTCTATAAATTATGTTAAATTAGTGTCAAATTATTACAAATACATGATTTTTTAATGTTTTGCATGAAAAATCATGAATTGAGAGCTTGAATTTCGAGATTTGGAGGAGATAGGCCAAGTTGTGGAAAATTGAAAAAAATAAAATTTCTTAATTTCTTGCAAATCGTTTGTGATTTTTGTGTTCAAATATCAAATCAAACATGTACGTAACCTAATCCAGTGATTCTTCTTTTGCTTTTGAGTATATTGCTTGTGTTTCCAGACGTCTTCTTATATTTATAAATTATATGAATAGACATTGAATATACTTTCATTAATTCAATTAGACAACATATATATTAGGACTCTAATATAAATAAAATCTATTATGTGTACTTATTTTTTGTAATGTTTTAATTTATAAATATGTATTGATGTCTTTTTTAACAATCACCAAAGTTTCATTGAAAAATTCGATTAATTTCCCAATGTTTTCCCCATGTTTCCAACAATAGCGATACATTACACAATACAACCGATATATCTTTTGTGATAACCGATACGTATCCGTATCCCAAAAATGTGATACATAACGCGATATCAATATTTTGAACATTAGTTATATCATTGGTTATCAAACCTTTTTTTTGATTATCTCCATCCATATACTTTTCGGGTGCTTTCTTAGCTCTTTTAATGCCTTCAACTTGTACCAACTTCCTCATCCTTTTAGAGCCTTCAATTTACACCAAGTTACTTTTAACTAGCACGATTCTTGGTCAAAATTATACATGCCTATAGTATATTGATGTAATTGCTTAGAAGATATTGGAATGGCATGATTTTAGTCTTATTAAAAAAAGTTATCTGAATAAAATTTTAAACAAGAGAATTTTACATTGTTTCGATTTCCTTTGATGCCCTAAAAATGTGCTACAAAATAAGTAAAAGAATAATAAGACTACTTATACTATATCTAGATAACTACAACTATGAGAAAACCTCGCTTAAAAAACTAAGCTGAGTTGGTTGTTGTTCAATTCTTCACGTAGAAGCCATGTTAGTGGTTCGTCATTCATGCTATCATAATCGCATCCCTCCACACATGGTGGGTTGCAAATCCAGACTTTGGGGTTCATGAACACAATCTACATGTAGAAAATAATTTGATTGTAACCGGGCTGCATTAGCCTGTCAATATGCTTTTACTAGAGCCTGAAAAAGGTTCTAGTAAAAGTTGATCAATTAGAGATTGTTGGCATCCAAGAAACTCTGATTGGTGAAGAAAATTTTGCTGACGTTATTGGTCTAAGGGTGATATCTAGGTAAAGAACCTGGATATTGACCTAATAACTGAAAGTTGGCTTGATAGGTGGGCTTGCAAGGTAGTTTACATAACCTTACGACCTTTGCAAAAACTAAAGATAGACAATGAATGGTTGCATGACCATCTAACCACTATAAAAGCAAAGAGAATCTTATCACCCCTCTAATTCTAGAGTCAAAATGTCCCCCTCCAATTACGATCAATGGCTTATATTGTCTATAGGGTGAGCCAAATGGACAATGAGTATATCATCTCTCCTTATTTTATCTATGGGGTTCTATTGTTTGGAGGATGTGAGATAATAGGAGGGATACTTCCAATTTTTATAAGAAGATCCGGAGTGTAAATTAGTTAGCGTTATTCCATCTCATCCAATCTCACCCTCCTTCCAATTGAATATGAACGTGAGTTCCATTTTTATTTAAAAGTCAATTTTAAACCTCAGAAGGAGTTTATGGATGGGTTAGAGAGAAAAATGTGTGGACCTACCCACTAGTGGTTGCCTACATATGCTCATATCCAACATTTCTCACTTGATTACATTGCGGGATAGACACTTGTATAAATTGTGAATATAGCTCATCCCATGACAATGGAAATTAATGATCGTGGTCATAAAAACTAGAGGTGTGGCATCAATTAGAATATTGTTATCTTCTCATAGGTGTTGATAAGGTCACAAAGACCTAGATGAACATACCACACAAGTATCAGCATGATCCAAAACTTTTGCAGCCCATGAAAAGTTTTTAATAGTCGATTACCACTAATTCATGTATTATGGTTCACTTGAGATTTAGATCTACTTCATTTTTGAGATCATGTCCTAAAATGAGTTTTCAAAACAAATGGACAAAGTGGATATAAGTCACATACTTCACAGTGGGCCACACAGTTAGGTATCCACCCACGGTGGATCCGGGAATCCACTGAAGCCTCGACCAAGCATGGGCGAGATGATATGGGGATACGGATCCCTGCAAAAGCCTTTCATATGAACTTTTCACGACGGGAAGCTATGTACCTTTTCCTTTTTTGTTATCGCAGCCTTAGAATTTATAGTCATCGACTAACTACAGAGTCACTCAATTTGATATATATTGTTTTTGATTTTCTAACTTTAAAAGCGATTTTATAGTTTTTAGCTAACTATGAATTTTGAACTTTACTCGATAATCGGCGACTCTAGTCAAGCAAATATATCCGAATCGACATCCCACCTTCACATAAAGAAAGGAATTAAAAAAGGAAAGAAAAAGGAATCAGGCGCTCAACCACAGCAGTTCATGTCGCGTAATTTCTATCATATAACACACTTTTCAATAATGAGGAAGTTTCAACGTTACTCTTCCAATATAAATAAAGATACATTGAATAATAAGGCATTTGTGCCATCTAATGTTGCAGTTACATTCTAATGATTCAACCTATAAAAGTACAACTTCCATTCATTGGAAAAGCTGAAGATGAATCATTGATCCAGACTGCTCATTTGGTGGGCCTCAACTTAGATCACCCATGGATAAAATTAAAATCTTTCTAATAAAACTACGCCAATATTTCCAAACATGAAAGGATGTAAGCGATGATCCACATCCATCAACAGGAAATTAAACAATTACTATGCTTAGGATTGGTTGATCTGAGCATTTTTTGGCCCATGGGTGGTCCAAGTACGTGATCACCAGTTGGACGGTCCAGATCAACAATTGCATGTCCAACTCATGCAAGTTACACCTTGAAAGATTTCATCCATCGGACAGGTGCTGGGCCACACTCATCATGCGGCTACGGTTAGGGAGGTTGTATGGACAAAAGATTTCAACCGTCAACCCTTCTAGAAGGCATTTGAAATTTCTAAACATGATTCAATAATCCCGTAGACGGCGTAGACATGTAAGATATTACTACCATTCATTTGTGGGTCAGATGATAGTTCTAGAATATTTTTTTTAAAGGTCAGATTCCTAGGGAGAACCACGTCAGCAAACGACAACCGTGCATCTGGTGGCGGCTTTTAGAAATAGCACATACGGGATGGGATGATCACATGCTTTCGTCTAGAACATGGTGATTTCATACGTTTGAGCTGTGTGGGGCCCATCTGTGATGTGTGTGTGAAACGACAACCGTGCATCTGGTGCTCTTCCTTACGGTGACCGTACATCCCGAGAATAATCGCTATCAAAAACTCAGGTGGACGCACCCTGGAGAGCAATCCAGTCGCAATCGGGGAAGCGGATTAGGTGCGGCCTGGTCTAAGGATGAGGCTTGTGGGCCCCTCGTATATATGTTTATTCTATATCCACGCCGTTCATCCATTTTGCAAGATTTTTTTGAGCCAGATCTCAAAAATAAAGCAGACCCAAATCTTAGGTGTACCATAACTAGAGCGGGGCATTGAGTCGGGTCAGACCGAGTTAGGGATGACCCAACTCGATCTGGTTTTGAAATAAGGCCGACCCGAAATCGATCAACTTAGTACCAAGTCCAGCATGCTTGACCCAATCCAAGTCCGGGTCTGGATTGGATTAATCTAGATCAAGTCCAACCCGGTCAAAAGTACCGCATCGGGCCGAGTTGGCACTGAATCGGATTAAGAGACGAGAGAGGGATTATATATATATATATATAGGGGGGGGGGGGGGGGGGGGGGGGTTGCCGGAGGGGGTGGGGATGAGCGGAGAGTGAGGGAGAGAGAGGAGAAGGATGGTGATGGTGGTGGGTGGCTTGTCTAGCTTAGAAGAGGATAATGAGGAGGAGGAGAGTTTGAGATTAGGTGATGGTCAAGTGCAGCGAGTAGGGTTAGAGATGCTTAGAAATTAGGATTTCTTTTATTATATATATACTTGAATTCGAGTTGAGTTGGGTCGAGTTTTAGGTCGTTTCAGGTCGATTTAGTAGGTAACTCGAACTTGACTCAGTTTGAGTTTAGATTGAGCGAAGCCTATTCAATTCAAACCGACCCACTCATTTGGTTCAAATCGAGTTGGACAAGTCGAGTCGTCCCGTGCCCAGCTCAACAATGGTGATTGATCACTCCACCATTAAAAACTTCCCAAAAGACCACCTTGGTAATGTTAATTTGTCTGTTGATAGGATCACATAAACATGAATGAAGGGAGGAAAAAAAAAACAAATGTCAGCTAAATCCAAAACTTTAGTGACTTATAAGGAGATTTTAATTGTCAATCACCCTATTTCCTATGATTTGGTTCACTTGAAATTTAAATCTGATTTATTCTTATGCTCATGCTCTATAATGAACTGTATTCTTATGGCTGAACCGTGTGGGGCCTGCAGAAACGTCGGTGACAAATCCACTCCATCTATCTGTTTTGCAACACTAATAAGATAAGAATCCAAAAATGAGGCAGGTTGAAAACTCTGTGGGCCATACCACATGAAACAGTGGGGATTGAACGGTTGTGGTGACAGAAGATTTCTATTAGGGTGATATTTGTGAGTACAGTTTATTTGGTGGTAATAACCCTATGAACGGTTTGGATGGCTTATAAACATCATGGTCAGCTCCAATTTCTATTCCCACCGTTTCATTTGGTGTAGCTCACCAGAGTTTTGGATCCGCTTGATTTTTAAACACCTGTACAATTTTGGTCTTTCAAAACAGATGGACCGAGTGGATTTGTCATGGACATCTTTGTGGGCCTCACATAGCCAATCCACTTCCCCATGGAGGCCTAATCAACGGTTGACATGGCCAAGTTTGCTTCCGCAATCTAGAATGGCTTGAATTTAGGTGGGTCTCTTCAGCCTTGAGGGGCACAACTAATGAGTGGTTTGGATTACATAAAAAAATAATGTGGACCCCACATTCTATCTAATAATTTTTGTGGATAGTGTCTGTCACACCCCGAAATTCGATACCCGAGTTGGCCAGGCCCGAACCCGAATTTCAGGATTGTGAGTTATATTTAAACAAAATATACATCGCAACCCACATTATTTTCATGCATTTTCAAAGCACCAAGCAACTAAAAGGATAATAATCATTGTCATTAAATAATATCCACTAATCAATCATTGAATCTTTAATTACATTGACATTCAAAAATAAATAATAACAAGATACATTGAATTTTTAGAAATCCTCAAATAAATAAAAGGAAAAGTTTTCGATCTTGCCCAATTAGCTCTTCATACACAGACCCTGCAAAATAATCTATAAGGGTGTGAGCGTGACGGCTCGTAAGGTCACACCATTCCCAAAATTAAAATTTCTACATCAGCATGTAACGAAAAATAAATAATGAAAGTTCGGTTTATAGTGCATAGTATCGCATGTCGGTAGAGGTCTTGCACCAAGGGCCATAACTCACGTTAATCTCATACCTAACGTAAGAAGTGATTCCAAGATGGTAGACTCCTGATCCCGAATAGTCTCTTACCTATTGGGGATCGTGGCTCACGAATGTGTGCACCAAACTGTATTTACGCATCCACAACTTGAATATAAAAGGACATTAATATTCCACTAATAATAAATGAAAATTTGAAAATGAATTCAAATAAAACAAAATAACTTTTGGTCCGTTTTTGGACTTTACTAGGGCAGAGCACCCGTGCACCCATTTTAGGGATTAACCCAGGCAGAGCACCGTGACCATTTTGGACCTCCCAGGGCAGGGCACTATGCATCCAACATTTTAGGGAGTCTAGGCAAAGCACCCATGTGTACATTCACTTAATCTTAAATAAAGAAAATGTGACTTTCATCTTGGAACACGAGTCAGGAATCGAATATTTAGATATGACACATCCTAGAAAATGAGTCAAGGGTCAAATGTCCACAATTGCTGAAATTTAAAATGCGGCACAAAATAAACATTCTTTTCGTGAATGATTTGGGCAAAGCACCCACGTGTACATTCACTTAATCTTAAATAAAGAAAATGTGACTTTTATCCTGGAACACAGGTCAGGAATTGAATATTTAGATATGACACATCCTAGAAAATGAGTCAAAAGTCAAATGTCCACAATTGCTGAAATTTAAAATGCGGCACAAAATAAACATCCTTTTCGGAATGATCCGGGCAGAGCACTCATAATAACTTGATCCTTTCTAGGGCAGAGCACCCATAACAACTTGATCATTTCTAGGGCAAAGCACCTATAACTTAATCATATTTAAAAGCAAGTAGCAATAATCAACTGAATTAGTTTCACATATTAATAATCAAATAAATGCATTTTATTTTATGTGCAACCAAAATCAAATAACTTAAATGAATAATGAAATAAATAATCAATGGAAATCAAAGTACATAATATGTATGCTTTTCAACTGGGAAGATCACCTACCTGATTTAGTGTGACATATCCCATGTATGGCTGGATTAGGCGAAAATATCTAAGATAAATACAAATGCGATCCATTCGCCCAAGACAACTTCTGATTTGAATCTAAAATAGTTCTTCAAGTAGATCATGTGGTGGTTACTTGACAAAGGAGATGTCGCGGTCTTCAATGGTGGATTTTTGTATAAGATAGATCTCGACGTGTCGTTTGTTCTGGATGACTCAGATGACTCCCATGGGCTGAAAGAAGGTGTATTTTGAAGCTTCAATGAACTTGGTTAGTGCGTATTGTGGTTGGAAGCTTGCAGATGTCGCTCGTCTCTCATCAATGTGGAGAAGAGTGGCATTATCTTCCGTTGAAGTTTGACGTTTAATCTAATGGTGGGTTCGGGTGTGCAGTTGCATCACAGAGAAGGAGAGGAAAGAGAGAAAATCGGGATGTGAGATTGGTCTTAGGTGACGTGCTTGCATATCACTTTTGTTTTATTTTTATTTATTTTTAAAAACATAGTGGGCTCCATTCATGATGTTTATGAAAAATCCACTCCATCCATTTATTTTTCAGATCAAGTTAAGGCATTAGCCCAAAAATGAGGCTGATCCAAGGTGCAAGTGAGCTACACCAAAGGAAATGGTGGAACCCACCGTTAACAAAAAAAAAAAAGGGGTGTTACAGTGTCCCTATATATCCTTTCGTGTGGCGCCTGTTGTATAGATCAAGCTGGATGTTTGGATCCAGCCCCAAGCATTGGTGGGCCATCTAATGGACACGTTTGGTACTGCTAACACATAACGGTGGACCCCACACGGATCTCGTGATTACCGTATCTGTACGATGGATATTGAAATTAATGGCCCAAAAAAAAGAATTACATGATCGTTGACATTTTGTACAAGTGGCTCCATGATCAAGACCATCCGTCCGTTGCGCCGGACCATGCCCTCGATAGGGTGATCATGAGATCAAGGGTATTGGATTTCTTAGATTGGTAGATCTTTGGATATCTACCGTACAAATGTGTCACTTGATACTTCGTTGGTGGAAGCTGCTTTTGATCCCAGCCGTTGAAGAGGAATATATTATGATTCTCGATGTACCCTCGCGTTTTTTTTAATTTGTATCAATGGACCACATGGTTCAGTGCCGTGCCCTAAATTTTGGAAAATCCTGGCCACTCATCTTGGCCAACTTTTCAGTTGAATGTGGACCCTTCATGTGTTTATCCCCTTAACCGTCTATTTGACTATTTGCACGACGAATATTTAAAGAGGTTATGATTATCCTTTTGAGGGGATTTTGGGGCCATGGTAAATCTAAGTGGGACCCTACATATGCAGTGGTCTGGATCTTTGAATTATGGGCCCCAGTAGTCCATACTAACAACCTAGTCATAAAATGCGTTGGTGGAGTTCGCATAGTTGTGTGCCTAGGATATTCCGATCTAGATATTTTGGGGCATGGTCCATACACGGTTGGGTTCGATCTGGGTGGCTAGGATCTTCCGATCCAGGAGATCTTTTGGGTCATGGTCCATCCGCAGGGACCAACGGTCCGGATCACCGAACCATGTACGTAATTGTACACACGCAGATGGCATTTTGTAAGGTGAGAAAAAAAAAAAGAGGAGAAATTGATCACTGTAAACGTCTGCTTTTACCCAGCGTCTTTTCTAACCCCCCCAAAATTACTTTCCCAGACTAAACTTCTAACTCTTTCCTAGACAAAAATACCCCTGCTTTTCAAACCCATTCCTGTAACCAGTTTGCCTCCCTCAATTTCCACAAAAACCATTTTTTTGGACGAAAATACCCCTTCCTTGCATTGCACCATCCTCTCCACTTCCGCAAAACCCATTTATGTAGACGGAAATACCCCTACATTGGATCGCGCCCTCTTCATATATCAGCATTTTCTGAATTTTCTGAAAATGGTGCCTCCATCGAAGAAAGCACGCACCACAGGTATATTTTAATATTTTGCCCTAAACCGAGTAAATTTTTTGTGGGCCATTAAAGTGTTGGATTAAGCTTGCATCTGGGTTTTCGGTTCATCCATGCATACATCATCCTATGAACATGATGGATGACAAATAAAATATCACTGTAGGGCCTAACAAGGTTTCAACGATGGAATCACTGTTTCCTGTGGTATGATCCACTTGATATTTGGATACGCTACGATTTTTTGCTCAAACCCTTGAATTAGATGGAAAAACGGATGAACGTCATGGATAGTCCACATACATTCGAGGCGGGCCCAACTCGGTTAACTCAGTAACATTAAGAGCGTACAATCTGATTTTCAATTTGTGAGAGTTCTCGGTCCATTTAACCGACTTATAGGCAATATGTTTTAGTCGTCGCCGACATTTCAGGTGCGTGATTGGTGAAATTCCCTGAGCAATTCATGAATTTGACAGAGAAATGATAAAAATATGACTGAGAACTTCCACAAATTCATGTAATGTAACGGTAAATTTTATGAACCACTATGTTAATTTTATAATTGCTCGGTCAACTTTATCGAAGTACTCGTTGAATTTCATGTGAAGCTTGTTCAATTACGTGTTAGGCTCGTTCAATTCATCTGAAGTTAATTCAAATTCATGTTAGGCTCGCTGAATTTCAAGTTAGCCTCACTCAATTTCAAGTTAGCCTCGCTTAATTTCATTATAAGCTTGTTCAATTTCACGTTAGGCTTGCTCAATTTCATTTGATGTTAGCCTCGCTTAATATGATGCTAGCTTCTCTCAATTTCATCTTAGCCTCGCTCAATTTTAAGTTAGGCTCGTTGAATTTCATGCTTGTCTCGTTCAATTCCTTTGAGGGTCGTTGAATTTCATGTTTGCTTTGTTGAATTTTATATTTGCCTCACTTAATTTCATGTTTGCCTCGCTTAATTTTCAATTTGCATCGCTGAATTTCTTTTGATGCTCGTTGAATTGCATCTTTACCTCGCTGAATTACACGTTTGCCTCGCTGAAATTCCTGTTTGCCTTGCTGAATTTCATGTTTGTCTTGCTCAATTTCCTCTGATGCTCGTTCAATTTCCTATTTGCCTTGTTAAATTTCTAGTTTGCCTTGCTCAATTTTTAGTTTGCCTCGCTCAATTTTAAGTTTGTTTCGCTTGATTTCTAGTTTGCCTCGCTTAATTTTCAGTTTGTCTCACTCAATTTCTATTTTGTCTCGCTCAATTTTAAGTTTGCCTCGCTCAATTTCTAGTTTGCTTCACTGATTTTCTAGTTTGTCTTGCTGAATTTTCAGTTTGCCTTGCTCAAATTCTAGTTTTCCTCGCTTAATTTCATGTTTTCGTCGTTAGATTTCTAGTTTGCATCACCAAATTTCTAAATTGCCTCGCTTAATTTTCAACTTGCCTCACTCAATTTTTAGTTTGCCTTGCTCAATTTTTAGTTTGTCTTGCTGAATTTCTTGTTTACTCACTCAATTCTCAGTTTGTCTCGTTTAATTTCTACTTTGCCTCGCTCAATTTCATGTATCCCTCGTTCAATTTCTAGTTTGCCTCGCTGAATATCTAGGTTGCCTCGCTCAATTTTCAGCTTACCTTGCTCAATTTCCATTTTGCATCGCTGAATTTCTAGTTTGCCTCACTGAATTTCCATGCTTTCTTCCCTCATTTTCTAGTTTACCTCATTCATTTCTAGTTTGCCTCGCTGAGTTCTTAGTTTGTCTCACTCAATTTTCAGTTTGTCTCACTCAATTTTCAGTTTGCCTCGCTGAATTTCTAGTTTACTTTGCTGAATTTTCATGCTTTCCTCGCTCAATCTAGTTTTTGCTCGCTCGAATTTCAATTTTGCCTCGCTCAAATTTCATTTTGCCTCACTTAAATTCCAACTTCCCTCACTCGATTTCATGTTCCCTCGCTGAATTCCTAGTTTGCCTCGCTAAATTTGCATGCTTCCCTCGCTCAATTTCTAGTTTGCCTTGCTCAATTCTTAGATTTGCCTCGCTCAAATTCCAATTTGCCTTGCTCAAATTCCAACTTCCCTCACTCGATTTCATGTTTCCCTCACTGAATTTTTAGTTTGCGTCACTGAATTTTCATGCTTCCCTTTTTCTAGTTTGCCTCGCTGAATTTTCATGCTTCCTTCGCTCAATTTCTAGTTTGCCTTGCTCAATTCCTAGTTTTGCCTCGCTCAAATTCCAATTTGCCTCACTCAAATTCCAACTTCCCTCACTCGATTTCATGTTTCTCTCGCTGAACTTCTACTTTATCTCGCTCAATTTCCTTTGATGATTATTGAATTGCATGTGTTACCTCGTTGAATTACATGTTTGCCTCGGTTAATTTAATGTTTGCCTCAATCAATTTCATGTTTTCCTCACTTAATTTAAGTTCAGGGTTATTCGATTTCATCTGAAGACCGCTCAAATTTATCAAGTGCTTGATTGTTTTCAATTATATTAGATTTTTTTACATTATGAGTTATTAAATATTTAGTGAACTTTAATTTTGATATATTTTGCAATTCATGTTTGTAGGTAACGATTCTTTTGTTGGATTCCCAAACCCATCCTTTAAGTGTTCACTAAAATAATGGTTTAACACAGTGAAGGGTGGATGGAGAAGCATGATAGTCGGCTAAATATTTTTAAGCAATCTCCATTTTCTTTTTTATTGCACCTTTCATCCTTTAGATTTATAGGGGCTTTATTTTACATTCTTTTCGTAATATATAACGTTGATCTTCTATTTGAGATACGGAGAACATGGTTGCAGTTCACGGAGATGGACTTCTATCATGTTTTTTATTGATATATTATTATGTCAAACATGGACAGGTTTATATACCCATGAACCATAATAATTCTCATTGGTTCTTGATGCTCATATATCCAAAAAAACGAGAGATCATTATTATCAATAGTTTATGCACAAATGCACTCCTAAAGAATAAGCAGAAGATCAAAGTGATGACTGAGGTGCTCCCATTCTCTTCCATGCCACCGGAGACATCACTGTGCTTGAAGGGAAGATGTAGACAGCCAAAGAAGATAAATCAATGTCGAAGCAAAGCAATTGTTATGACTGCGGCATATTCGTAATAAAATTCATTGATATATTGTGCAGCGATCGCACTTTGGTGGGAACAAACATACAAAAATTCACTATCGCTTAGAGGAAGTCGATGCGTGTGATTGTTTGTCTGTAACCTATAAATGATACTTGTCGTACGCATGAGAGAAAGATGAAAATTTTGTGAAATGTTGTATTATATATAGTGTTTGATATACCCTATACAATTTATACTGAATGAAAATTTATAACCAATAAAATTTTATAACTTGTAAATGTTCCCTCGCACAATTTTCATTTTGCCTCGCTGAATTTCTAGTTTGCCTCACTCAACTTTTAGTTTACATCGCTTAATTTTCAGCTTGTCTCGCTCAATTTCTAGGTTACCTCGCTCAATTTTTAGCTTGCCTCGCTGAATTTTTAGTTTGCCTGGCAGAACTTCTAGCTTGCCTCGCTCAAATTTCTAATTTGCCTCGCTCAATTTCTAGTTTGCCTCGCTCAATTTTTGGTTTGCCTCGCTCAATTTTCAACTTGCCTCGCTCAGTTTCTAGGTCGCCTTGCTCAATTTCTAGGTTACCTCGCTCATTTTCTAGCTTGCCTCGCTTAATTCTTAGTTTGCCTCGTTCAATTTTCAGCTCACCTCTCAATTTCTAGTTTGCCTCGCTTAATTTATAGGTTGTCTCACTCAATTTCTAGTTTGCCTTGCTGAATTTCTAGGTTGCCTCGCTGAAATTTTAACCTGCCTCGCTCAATTTCTAGTTTGCCTCTCTCAATTCTAGGTTGCCTCACTCATTTTCTAGCTTGCCTTGCTCAATTCTCGATTTGCCTCACTCAATTTTCAGCTTACCTCGCTAAATTTCCAGGTTGTCTCACTCAAATTTCAGGTTGCCTCGTACAATTTCTAGTTTGCCTTGTTGAATTTCTAGGTTGCTTCGTTGAATTTTTAGCTTGCCTCGCTCAATTTCTAGTTTGCATTGCTGAATTTCTAGGTTGCCTCGCTCAATTTTCAGGTTGACTCACTCAATTTCTAGTTCACCTCATTGAATTTCTAGGTTGTCTCGCTCATTTTTTACTTTGGCTCGCTCAATTTTAGTTTGTCTCGCTCATTTTCTAGTTTGCCTCACTCAATTTTCAGTTTGCGTCGCTCAAATTTCAGCTTGCCTCTCTTGATTTCTAGTTTGCTTTGCTGAATTTCTAGGTTGCCTCGCTTAATTTTCAGGTTGCCTCGCTCTATTTCTAGTTTATCTCGCTAAATTTCTAGGTTGCCTCGCTCAATTTTCAGTTTCCCTCGCTGAATTTAATTTTTGCCTCGCTCAATTTCCAGTTTGCCTTAACCGAACACAACGACTACATAACTCGACCCAGATTGATGTTGGCTCGGTAGGTTCGTGTCAAACGGAACCCAAGTTGTAGTCCTATTTCCTACAAGATAAGACGAACAATAATATAGATTGGATAAAAGATTATTATGAAATCAAACAATGTATCTTTTGAGGCTTGTTGAATTTCATGTTAGCTTCGCTAAATTTCATGTCTGCCTCGCTTAATTTCCCTTGAGGCTTGTTGAATTTCATGTTAGCCTCGCTCAATTTCCTTTGAGGCTCGTTCAATTTCATGTTAGGTATGTTAGGCTCGTTGAATTTCATGCTAAGGTCATTCAATTTCATGTTAGGCTCGTTTAATTTCACACTAGGCTTGCTCAATTATCCATAGTTGTATGTACTTTTCACAATAAAAGCAATGGCTACAGTTTAAATTCGTAGCCATAGATATTTAGCTACGGCTTTTAATCATTTTTCTGGTATTGGACAGTGCCACGGTGGACAAGATGGAAGTTCACGGTGGCACCGTGAATGCAATGGTATTTTTGAGTATATGACTACAAATCAATTGAAGCAATGGCTATGTAACAAATGGCTACGGTTATAATCCGTAGCAATAGATGTTTAGCTATTCAAATAATATGTCCGTACATAATAGGTGTAGTCTGGGAAGTAATGTCTGGGAGTGCATACAAAAGATACTGGGTAAAAGGTGGTGGTACAGTGGTAAAAAACTCAGAAAAAAGCCCAGGTTATGGTGGGCTCTATTGATGATGATGATAAAACAGGGCTTAGGACAGAATCTGTAATTACTTGTGGGCCCCTACCTTGATTGATCTTTCACTTGGTGGACCCATATTGGATGGTATGTGGTAAAAAAAAATAAAACTGATCTGGGCCGACAATCCTAATCATCGAACCTTCGTATGGAAGATGAAAAACTATAGGAATAGATAGCAATCAACGGTTCACATTCAATGGAAAAATGCCATCGATCGGATGGCAAGTATCATCTAGAACAAAATCGGGCCATTGGTAATTGTATGATCATCCATGTCCGACCGGGGCCCATCAATTACTTTTGATGAAATGTCCAAAAATCTCATTCTACGAATGTGTGGCCCATTTAAGACATCCCATCAGACCTGATTTGAATGATGAATATGATCTTGCGTTGAGATTCAACGGATCAGATCTCCACATGGGCCCATGGACTCGGTAATGCATGTTCGAGTGAGGCTACCTAAATGCATGATCTAATGATCCAGCCGTCCGTCTAGTTGTCCCTGCAATAGATGGGCCATGATGAAAAAAGTCAACCCAATTGATGATGCTGACCGTCCGATTGGTAGTGCTCGAACCAATGGTTGAAGTTAAGCAGAGAAGTCAATGGTCCACATCCAACGGCCAGAATTCTGGGAATAATACGTCACACCCGCGTGACCTTTTGGACCCAAATCCATCCAAAATGGGCCCACCATGTTGGTTGTTCAGACCACTACTTCGTTGGTCATATGGCAATGTGGGTCCCACTAATGCAGATAATTCCTCCTTGAGAACAACTTTGTTACTCTGGCAGTGTGATGGATGATACACATGCACTTACAGATCACTTATAAATTGCACACGTGAAAAAAATTGTTTAAAATTAAACCGTCCAACTTATGGGTCCAAGTTTACTTGTATCATTGAAAAAAAATATTGTTATTAAACTATTTAACCATCCGATTGATGAAAATTTATTGGACGGTTAAAATGAGAATCATTGGATTGCCCTGTTTCAACCAGCATGTGTGCGAGAATCGAATGTTATGGTGGTTTAAATGATTTTTATTTTGGGACTATAACTTATTTATAGTTATTTACTCAATTTAGTCGGTTTAGCTCGAGTTAATTTATACCACGTATGCTTTTTCTGAGTGCCTGCGTATCAAGTGTCATACGCAGCCGGAGTATCAAACATCTCCCTTTCCTTCCTCTTCTCAAGGGAGATTGCATAAAGAGCCCTGAGTCTCTGACTCGGCGATCCGAAATACCTTCCGAAGAATCGCCCGTTCCGCCGCAAATTAGGGTTAGGGTTTCTGCAAATCTCCCCCTTTCTTCCACAATCTCTGCCGTCTCTCACTCCTCATTTACATAAATACCCTCATGTCCTACAAAAATTACTAATCCTCACCCCCTTCTTCATCATTTGCTCCTTCAATTGCTGTACAGGGGTAAAAATGGAAAACATCAATTAATTTCATTTCCTCCTTTTTCTCTCCCATTTTTCTGCCTCTACAATCAGAAATTCAACAGAAAAAAACCTAAAAATCTGAAGAAATTTACAGTTCCTGAAATCCGTTCCAATGGCCTGGTTCCGATCCGCTTCGAAAATCGCGAAACTCGCCATCCGGCGCAATTTAGCGCAGTCCGCCTCATCGTACTCCACCGCGCCACGGAGAATTACCCCGGCACCGTGGCCACTGTCGCACCATCGCCAGCTCCATTCGACGGTCCTGCGCCCGAAGGCGCAGGCCTCCACCGCTCCGGTCCCACGTCCCGTCCCGCTCTCCCGCCTCACTGACAGCTTCCTTGATGGAACCAGCAGTGTCTATCTCGAAGAGCTGCAGCGGGCCTGGGAAGCAGACCCCGACAGCGTCGATGAGTCGTGGGACAACTTCTTCCGGAACTTCGTTGGGCAGGCTGCTACATCGCCCGGCATTTCTGGGCAAACGATCCAAGAGAGCATGCGGCTGCTGCTCCTCGTGCGGGCGTACCAGGTCAATGGTCACATGAAGGCCAAGCTCGATCCGTTGGGGTTGGAGGAGCGTGAGATCCCCGATGATCTTGATCTGGCCCTCTACGGGTTCACGGAGGCGGATCTTGACCGTGAATTCTTTCTTGGGGTGTGGCGGATGGCTGGGTTCTTGTCTGAGAACCGACCGGTTCAAACCCTGCGGGCCATCCTCAACCGCCTCGAGCAGGCATATTGTGGGACAATTGGGTATGAGTATATGCACATTGCCGATCGTGAGAAGTGCAATTGGTTGAGGGACAAGATTGAGACGGTGACTCCGAGGAAGTACAATTACGAGCGCCGGGAGGTCATCTTGGATAGGCTCATCTGGAGCACGCAGTTTGAGAACTTCTTGGCCACGAAATGGACAGCTGCAAAGCGGTTTGGGCTCGAAGGCGCAGAGACGTTGATTCCTGGGATGAAGGAGATGTTTGACCGGTCAGCTGATCTTGGTGTGGAAAGCATCGTGATTGGGATGTCGCATAGAGGGAGATTGAATGTGTTGGGTAATGTTGTGAGGAAGCCATTGCGTCAGATCTTCAGTGAGTTTAGTGGCGGGACCAAGCCGGTCGACGGGGAAGTTGGGTTGTATACAGGGACGGGTGATGTGAAGTACCATCTGGGCACTTCTTATGATCGGCCCACTAGGGGCGGGAATAGGATACATTTGTCGTTGGTGGCGAACCCAAGTCACTTGGAGGCCGTTGATCCAGTTGTGGTTGGTAAGACTCGGGCAAAGCAGTATTACTCAAATGATGTGGATAGGACAAAGAATCTGGCTGTTTTGATTCATGGTGATGGAAGTTTTGCGGGCCAGGGTGTCGTGTACGAGACCTTGCATCTGAGTGCGCTTCCGAATTATACGACCGGTGGGACGATTCACATAGTCGTTAACAACCAAGTGGCATTCACGACTGACCCAAGGGCTGGGAGATCTTCACAGTATTGTACTGATGTAGCTAAGGCCTTGAATGCGCCGATCTTCCATGTGAATGGTGATGATATGGAAGCAGTGGTCCATGTTTGTGAGCTTGCAGCTGAGTGGCGGCAGACGTTCCATTCAGATGTGGTGGTTGACGTAGTGTGTTACCGTCGGTTTGGGCACAATGAAATTGATGAGCCATCTTTCACACAACCGAAAATGTATCAGGTGTGTGCACTACTCCTATTATCATACCTGTGTTTTGATCTCTTTTCTCAAAGAAACATGATGTGAGCATACCATGCACTTGTTTATTTTGCTCGTCATGCATATTTGAAGATTTGTCAGCAGTGTGTCATATATAGTTGGGAGCTTGATTTATATGCCTTAGAATTATTAGAGGCATTCTAGTTCTAAATGCTGGCCCTGGATATTGATCAGTCTTGGTTTGACATGGTTTACATGTTACCAGTTCCCAGAAGAGTCAATATCTTCATCAGCCAAACCCGACTGACATGGTTTACGTGCTACTGGTTCCTGGAAGAGTCAATATCTCCATTAGCTAAGCCCTTTTTGATCCTGCCTTTGTACTCGTATTTTTTTTTTTTCCCGTACACAATCGAGGCCTCCCTGACATATGTTGCAACGTCTTCAACAGCATGCTCTTACTTCGTCTTTCCCTTAATAAGTGCTTTTTGATCCCCAGTTTACCTACATGTTGACAGATGTGCCAGTATGGCATTCGTGTACCACAGGCAAGTTGTGAGTCAGGTGGGCCCACTTTGTTGATGGCCCAGCCTGGTTAGGTTGGTCTCTTCATTAGGTTCAACATGCACAGAATCTGAGAACTGGACTATTTTTTTCTATCTAGTGGAACCCATGTGGTGCATGGCTTGGATGTGCAAATGTGTTCATTTTGAAAGGAGATATTGTATTTTGCCATCTAGTTCCTTAGTAAAGCATTATCGAGCAATACTATTTCCTTGCTGCCAATGTTCTGTTGTTTACTTGTTTAAAGTATCATGCAATACAATAATAATAGATGTTCGACCCGAACTATATGAAAGTGTATGTATTACTGATATGGCACCAAATTGGGAATAATTTACGGTATATGGATGATGCTTCATGTGTACCAATGGTACATTCTGATACATATTGTTATCACCACAGACTTGACCCACCTATTTGCCATCTGATACATATAATCAGAAAAAAAAAACTGATACAATTGTTTCAGAAGCCATACATATGTGCTCCATTACTGGGATTGAAACTGTCATTGCATTTGGACTTGCTTGTCTATGCTATCTGATGGTTTTTTCATCCTTGTCTTTCCAGTTTGTTGTTAGTACGATTACTGTGGACATGTAACTTCTCTAACCTGCATTAAACATTAACAGGTCATTCGAAATCATCCGCGTGCTATTGACATTTATGAAAACCAACTTCTAGAATCAGGGCAGATCACGAAGGAAGAAATCGAAAAGATGCACAACAAAGTGAATTCCATTCTCAACGAGGAGTTTATGAGCAGCAAAGATTATGTTCCAAGAAGAAGGGATTGGCTTTCGGCTTATTGGACTGGATTTAAATCCCCTGAGCAGCTCTCGCGTGTTCGAAATACCGGGTATGATTACTTTGCTCGCTTGATTTCATTTCCTTGTGCATACCTCTTCTTTCCAGACTTTCTTATTGTAAGTACGATGTCATTCTACAGGGTGAAACCAGAGATACTGAAAAATGTTGGTAAAGCCATCACGACTTTTCCAGAAAATTTCAAGAGTCACAGAGCAGTCAAGAAGATTTTTGAGCAGCGTGCTCAGATGATTGAAACTGGGGAGGGCATTGACTGGGCAGTTGGTGAAGCACTTGCTTTTGCTACACTGCTAGTGGAAGGTAACCATGTCAGGCTGAGTGGTCAGGATGTTGAAAGAGGCACATTTAGTCATCGACATGCCGTGGTTCATGATCAAGAAACTGGGGAGCAGTACTGCCCCCTTGATCATCTTATCAGCAACCAAGATGAAGAAATGTTTACTGTCAGCAACAGGTGCGTAAATAAGCCTCTCTAAGAAAAGCATGTGGTAGGATTGCACAAGTTCAAACATTCTTTGATCTCGTTCTATGGAAAATTTGCTGGGTTTACGAGCTTGCATCCAACACTTATCTAAAAGGTCCAATGCATATTCCTATCAACAATTTTTACAAGCTAGCTTTCCATATTTTTTTCATGGGCCCATTTCTCACGTCCCTTTTGAAAGTTCAATCCCCTGTTTTCATATGGAAACTTAATTCACATTTATTCTTCCTTAAATATTTGATACCAAACATCTCTTCAAGCGTATTTTTAGAGTATTGAGTGCTGTCCATAAAATTGATAATAAAACAATAAACCTTTGTATCTATCCACATAAATGAACAAAAGGAAGGAAGAGAACTTTGATGTTGGATTTTGACAATCAAGAAATATAATGGGAGTCAGGGTTCAGGTGGTCATTAAGATTTAAGAATGGGAAGAAATAATCAAATCGAATTCATGGATTTACGTAGGTTGGTTTGTGGTTATTGGAATCCAGTATCATTACTCTATGGAAACTCCTCTGTGTCTGCTCAACCTGCTTCTTCTCCGTCAAGGAGTTACTTATGGGATTTTCATAGTGAGGCAAGACTGGCCCCAATCCTCTGAAGAAGCACATGTTGATATGATTTAGAAAAGGTAACCAGCCTTGGAAGAATGATGCTTTTTCCTGGTCAAGTCATAACACCGAATCCCTTTGAATGTATAAAAGTATTCAAGAAAGTTCAACTCTGTGATGCAGGCTTGGCTCGAACATATCGGGCACACACAAAATGCACACGAAATGCACAAAAGCTGGTTCTTGAAATTTTCTTTTATGTGGTATCTCATTTTTGATGACATGATCAGAAAAAATGATTTGGAATCACGTTGAAGATGATTTGTAATAAACATCTATCATCAGCAGGTGATATGGTATTGACGAGCAAATGGTACTACTATTTGAAACATAGCGATGGAAGCTCTGAGTGAAGGAAAAAAGGAACAGAAAAGAAAATAAAAAGATGAAGGTTCTGAAAAATATGTATTAGTCAAGTGTCCTTGGGCTTGCCTTCAAATTGGGGATAGGTTCCTCACTCTATAGTTTGTTTCCTTTATGTAATAAAAGATTTCAGCCATCAATAGGAAAGCCATTAAAAAAAAACTATCAAAAGGAAATAAGGAAAGAAAAAAGAAACTCCATATTGTCAGGGGGTATGTGTGATGGTTCAAATATCATCCCACACCAAGTTGAATCCACCCTAAAGGAAGACGATTTATGGGCCGGATTCAAAGAGGAGGCCCAAACCAGGTGAGTGAGTCCCTTTGGACTAATTCAGATTCATTTTGATTCAGCCAAGCCACATGATATGTCTTGTCTGTATTGTGATATGCAATGTGTGACTCATATGCCTTGGTGAAATGCACAGTGTGGCTCATCTCGGCTGAGTTGTGCAGGAATCATGTTCTGTGAGGGCGTGTTTGTTTTAGGCTTTACCGTGGTATGGTAACGCACCATTGTAATGATGACTTGTTAGACATGAGCTTAGGGGTGAGTTGACTAAATGGACTGGGTGTTTGGATTCATTAGTAATTTTCCAAGCATGGGTCGTTATGCAGTGAGGATGCGGATTGCCTGCGAAAGGCTTTTGCAGGAACTTCCGACGGGAAGCTAGGTGGGGCCCACTGAGACGTTTGTGAGAAATCCACCCTGTCCATCTGTTTTGCTAGATCATGTTAGGACATTGGCCCAAAAATGGGGCAGATCCAAAACTCCAGTGAGCCGCACGGCAGGAAACAGTGAGGATTGAACATCCACTATTGAAACATTCGTGGGACCACAAATGTTTTGGATCAGGCTAATATTTTTGTGTTTTCAGTTCATCCCAGTAGTCACGCCTTATGAACAGTATGGATGGCATATAAACATCACGGTGGACCCAGGGAGGTTTCAACGGTAGGCATTTCCCTACCCACTTTTTCTTGTTGTGCGGCCCACTTGAGTTTTGGACCTGCCTCATTTTTGGGCCTATATCCCAACATGATGTGGCAAAATGTATGGACAGGTGGATATCTCACAAGCATCACAGTGGGCCCCACCTATCTTCCTGTCACAGGGAGATCCTGCAAAAGCCTCTGCGTCCTGGTTTTTCAGACCTCATAAATAGCCTGTAAAACAGTAGAAGGCAGGATTTTGGTTGAGATTTTCCTCCATCCAAATGCGTGGTATATGCCATCATTACGTAGTGACCAGTATTTCTTGGGAGATTGACCAAAACAAACATGGCCTAAAGTTGTGGACTGACTCTAACAAGGTTGAGGTATTGGACATAAGATCTACTATATGGCTACTTTTATCTAATTTGAAGTATCTGGATATTGTAACCTTTTGGTATGGAGCCAATGGTGAAGTTGACAGTTGGTGATTGGGAGAACTGGGATAGGCATAGGCGCTTTGGATGGTACTTCGTCATTAAGGCTTTGCTAAGGACTGATTCGATGAATAAAAGTTGCCGTGTCTTGGTGTTTTGCTCTTCTAGTGTTCTGTTGTTCGAGTTGGAAGATGCTTCCCCAAAGGAATATCATTCAAAGTGGGGGTGGAAACTGGGTTAGATTTTGGAGGATCGGCGGTGCGGTAGCAGGCTTCTACGTCAGATCTTCCCTCTTCTGTACAAGATGGCTCTGGATAAGGAACTACTGATGGCTCAGTGCTTTTCATTGGTGGGTGTGGAGCCAGTTTAGGATCCCTGCCTTTGTAGGGACCGCAGAGAGGTGGAACTAATGAAGTTCATCAACTTGCAGGAGTTTGGTCTCGTTGAGGAATGCGAGATATTTGGAGATATAATCTGGATCTTTAGGAGATTCTCTCTGAAATCGTTCTACAAATACTAATCTTGGGATGGAAGCAGCATTGAAAGTCACCCATTGCCTTTATTTGGTCCTATCTGGGATGACGAGCATCCTTGTGCTCGGTTGGTTGGTGTGGAAAGATAAATTCTTAATGGTTGATTAAATCAACTGAAGGAGATGATGATCAAAATTGGATGCATTATGTGTTAAAAAAATGAAGAAACAGTTGATCACTTGTCCATTCAATGTGATTTTATGTTAGATATCTGCAGAGGAATTTTTGTAGTGGCTGCTATCGGGTTATTGTCTGCATTGGGTCATTTGAACATAGTCCTTTTGCAGGTGCTTGTTGGAAAAGTTATTTCCCTAGTTGTAAAGATTGCCGTTTGGTCCCTAGTTGTGAAGATTGCTGTTTTGGTCCAATTGTTGCCGGTTCCCTTTATTATTATTATTATTTTTGAACGATGAATCAATTTATCAAGCAAAGTTGATGCAGGACGGTCTAAACTAGAATGCATGTGTGAGCACAAAAATGATCCAGCGAAATAAACTAAGCAAATCAATTGAAACATTCACATTCCTCATCATAGTATAGATAATAATAAAGGGAACATGCAATGATTGCAGACCATCATCACAATCCTGCGATACCGTATTCAAATCAGGCGTGGATTGGATTTGGCGAGGGATGGGACCTCCCGATCTTGCATGGTTTCAATCCAACAATCAATGCAGCTTCTCTAGTACAGGAAATCAAAGGATTTCTAGAATAGGGACGGCTAGAAAGTCTGAGAGGGTTGGGATCAATTCTCAGATTTTCAGGGTCAATAGCAAAAAAAAAAAAAAAGAAAAAAAAAATGAGACTAGGCATAGAAAGAGAAGAAGAATGTTGGAGGGCTAAAAATAGAAGTTAGAAGAAGAGAAGAGATTAGGGGAAGAGAAGAACTTACTACAGAGAGAGGGAAAGGAAGCACCAAGCTTTCATTAAAAAAACATTATTAGGTTTAGGGTAGAAAGTACCCTATTTATAAAATTCGGATTTAAAAGAAAATGACTAAACTACCCCTATAACAAAAGAAAAAAACGTGCAAAACAAAGCTTTCTAAAAAAAAAAATAAAAGAAAAATCATGCGTAACAGATCAATCTTCTAACTCATCTTACATGTGTGTCCTCCTAATGTGGGCCTTCAATTAATCCAAGGACACGTGTAAGGTCTTCAAAATCATCCTTAGTTGTGCCATTAACCAGGTCTTCAAAATCATCTTTAGTTGTGCAATTAACTAGATCTTCAAAATCATCCTTTTTTGTGCCATGAACCATCTTCGAGCTATAAAGATGTATTTGTCGGCCGCCTTCGTCTTTGATAAACTTTGAAGGGTCTGATGTCCTCATCAACTCCCCTCGGGTGAGAAGAACTCGGGTCTGACGAGTTAAAACTTTTGTGCGTCTCAAGAAGGTTCGGATCAATTCGCTGCAGTTCCACTTCTGTAAGCCACGTGGAATCCGATGGTGGCTCGTTCTTCCATTTGACAAGGTACCTTTGGAATCCCCCATCTCCTGTGGAAACAATCTCCTCATCCACCATCCCTTTAATCTCTTCCTTACGGTCAATTGATGGTGTAAGGGGTGGAGTGGGTTGAGAAGTAAAGTCAGAAAGTGGCCAAGGGTGAGAAGAAGAAACAATGGAAGGGTTAGGACAGAGGACTAGATCTTCCACATTGATTGTCGGATTTATTCCCATTTCAGGTGGAAGGTCTACCCTGTATGCATTAGACCCAATTTTACGCAATACTTTGAATGGTCCAGTACTGCGAGTTTGTAATTTCTTAGTGGAACCTGGAAGAAACCGCTCTGGTCTAATCCTAACCATAACATAATCCCCTTCATTAAATTTTGTCGACCTACGATGTTGATCAGCTGAACATTTATAATTATCATTACTTGCATTTATTCGCTGTCTAACATGTGCATGCAAATCATGAATGTGTCGTGCAAATGCATCGGTTGACTCAGAAGATCTTTGGGTAACCGACATGGGTAACAAGTTTATGGGCATCTAAGGTTTATACCCACTAACAATTTCAAATGGACTCAACCCTGTAGATCTATTGATTGAACCGTTGTAGGCGAACTCGGCTATAGGTAGAATCAAATCCCAAGTTTTCACATGTCACCCACTAAGCATCGTAAGAGGTCTCCAAGGCTGTGATTAACCACCTCACTTTGGCCATTAGTTTGGGGGTGGTATGCAGTAGAAAACTGCAAACGTGTTCCCATCATGTCCCATAGTGTCTTCCAAAAATAGCTGGTAAATCTGACATCACGGTCAGACACTATGGTCTTAGGTAAACCATGGAGACGGACCACACCATCAAAAAAGACCTTAGCAATATTAGACGCATCTGAAGTTTTAGAACATGGGATGAAATGCGCCATCTTAGAGAAGCAGTCCACAACAACAAAAATGAAATCGTGCTTTTTAATCGTCTTGGGAAGCCCAAGCACGAAATCCATGCTAATTTCTTGCCACAGAGCATGTGGCACAGGTAATGGTGTATAATTGTTTTGCTGCTTCACCATCTGACCCGTTCGACACTGCCTTAAAATTTTGGCAACATCTCGCTTGAGACTTGGCCAGTAGAAACGATCTTCTACGAGAGCAATAGTCTTATTGCGGCCAAAGTGGCCATTAGGAATTCACGGAGGGACGTACGGGGAATACATAAACAATTTCCTTTAAAAAGGAATCCATCTATCAACACGAAATCCCCCTCACTTTGTTGATCACTCACTCGAGAGTGACGTATAGGTACCTCCAAAATCTGGACATGTGAGGTACTCATCTCGCAATTGCTTAAAGCCGACAACTCCAACACTCAAAGAATTGAGCAACGCCACTTTACGGCTGAGGGCATTGGCTGATTTATTCTCTACTCTGGCCTTGTGTTTCAAGATAAACGAATACTCTTGAAGGAACACAACCCGCTTAGCATGCCTTATGTTAAGTTTCTTCTGGGAGTGAAGATAACGTAAGGCCTCATGATCAGAGAATAAGACAAATTTCTGCAGTAGGAGGTAGTGACGCTAATGTCTTAAAGACTGCACTACCGCATAGAATTCCTAATCATAAGTAGAGTATTTTTGTTTTGCCTCATTCGGTTTCTCACTGAAATAGGCAACAGGATGACCCTCTTGACTTAAGACTCCACCTGTACCAACACCAGACGCATCACATGCAACTTCAAAGACTTTAAAAAAGTCGGGAAGGCGCATGATGGGATCTTCGACCATCTTACCCTTAATTTCTTTGAAAGCCTTAACTGCAGCTTTCGACCACACGAATTCTCCCTTCTTCATACACTCTGTAATGGGAGCCATAATCGTGCTAAAACTCCTAATGAACCAACGATAGAATGTGGCTAAGCCATGGAAGCTTCGCACTTCATGGATGTTCCTCGGTTCAGGCCAATCAACTATGGCCTTGACTTTCTCTGGGTCTGCACGCATCCCTTCTGCTGACACTATAAACCCTAAGAACACAACCTGACTGGACATGAACGAACATTTTTTTTTAAGGTAAGCGTATAATTTCTCCGCCCTAAAGATGCTACAGACCAACTTCAAATGTTCAAGGTGTGATTCCCTAGTGGTGCTATAGATTAGGATATCGTCGAAGTACACCACTAAAAATTTCCCCATGAACGGTCTCAAGACCTGGGTCATCACCCGCATGAAAGTGCTGAGTGTGTTAGTTAAGCCAAAAGACATGACCAACCACTCATATAGCCCATCCTTCATCTTGAAAGCTGTCTTCCATTCATCACCGGGGCGTATATGGATTTGGTGATATCCACTCTTGAGATCTATGTTGGAGAAAATAGTGGATTTAGCCATCATGTTTAATATGTCATCAAGCTTAAGTATGAGAAACTTATACTTGACCGCGATTTTGTTGATGGCTCCACTGTCCACACACATGCGCCAAGTGCTGTCTTTCTTAGGTGTCAGTAAAGCGGGTTCGGCATATGAGCTCATGCTCTCCTGGATAAAACCCTTTCGCAGGAGCTCATTCTTTTACTCCGCATGCTCTGTAGGGTTCATCCTATAGTGAGGAAGGTTTGGTAGAGTCGACCTAGGGACAAGATCAATGACATGCTGGATGTCCCTCATGGGTGACAACTCATCTGACAAATCCTCAGGGAATACATCTCTGTACTCCTTTAAGACCGGGGCTACCTCGTGGGGTAACTCTATTGGTACTTCTGGTGTAGCCTCTTTAGCCACTAAGGCATACACCATTGAATCCTCGTCAGTCTCTCTTTCAAATTCTAGCTGTGATGATGTGGAGAGACTTAGATGTGGATTTCCTTACTTATTTAGGCTCACTAGCCTTCTCACCTTTCTTCTGTACAGTGTTTTGTGGTGGCATATGATTAATTTTGATCTTCTTGCCGTTATGCATGAAGGTACACGCATTAGAACGGCCGTAGATCGTGACGTCATTATCGAATAACCACAGTCTGCCTAGGATGATGTGACCTACATCTATGGGCAACACATCACACCACAGGGACTCCTTATAAGACCCAAACTCGATGGGTACAACGTACAAGACATTGATGGGCGACAGGAAGGGAAGTCTTGTCTACCCATGAGACTTTGTATGAGTCATGATGAGGGGTGACCTCTAACTTTAGACGGCCTAAGGTGCTAGTGGAAATTACATTCTGGCAATTCCCATTGTCCACTATCACCTTACAATTTTTCTCGCCACACTTGGCGATCATGTAGAAGATAGTGTTGCGACACCAGTCAACACTACTTCTAGTCTGGGCTAGCACACACCTGCCAACTGCTAATGTGGCATCCTCACACACCTCATCCTCATCACTCAATGATCCTACGGGCTGATATTCTTCGACTTCAGAGTCGCCCTGATCATACCCGCTATTCTGGGAATCGCCTATTACTAAGGCTTTTCCTTTGCTCTTAGTGGGACTTTGAGTTGCAAAATGACGAATATTCCCACATTCGTAGCATCGCACATTCTGTCCTCCACTTGGACCAGCACCAAAGACATCTTTTCCCTTGTCATCCTTAGGCCTAGGCGGAACATTCCCCTGCGCCCTGGGTTGATTACCAATGTTGGGTCTAGTTCCCTGAGAACCAGTCATAACATTAGAGTCTCGGGAATCGAACCGTCTTGTGACAGGAGTCTTCAAATACTGCTCTAATTCCTGCACCACTTGGTACATATCGTCCAAATCTGTCATTGGACGAGCCCAAAGTTCACGCTGAAGATCCGATCGAAGGCCCATCTTGTAACGCGTGAGCGTTACTAGAGGGTCTTCCTCAATGTCACACCATATCATAAATTCTTCAAATTTTGCAATATATTCCGTGACGGGCATGGATCCTTGGCGTAAAGATTGCCATTGTTCTAGGAGCTTCTGGCGATAAGAGAGAGGGGGGTACTTCTCTCTCAGCATAGTTTTCATCTCGCTCCTTTGGGTAACGGGCAAAGTGTCCCATATCCGTTACGTTACGGCCGTATAGGCCGATACGTAACGGTAACGATTGACACCGTTACGTGATACGGGGTCGAAACGGCCGTTACAGAATTTTGTGACCGTAACGGCCGTTACGGGCCATAACGGCCGTTACAGACCCGTAACGGCTGTTACGGGCCTTAAAAAAAAAAAAAAAAACTCGTACCTTTTTCCGTTCTTTTCTTCTTCTTCCTTTTCTTCTTCATCTCGGGCGGCTGCGGCTGCGGCTGCAGCTGCCTTCTTCTTCTTCTTCTTCTCTCTCTCTCTCTCTCTCTCTCTCTTCTTTCCCTCTTTCCCTCTTTTTTCTTTTCTCTCTTCTTTCCCTCTTTTTTCTTTTCTTTCTTCTTTTCGGTTTCCCTCTAGCTCTCGTTTTTTTTTTTTTTTTTTTTTTTTTTGCAGGTGTACCGCGCACCAGCTGCTGCTGTATGTACGTGTCACGCTAAGACGAGCGCTGACACTCCTCGAGCTTCGATTTGTACGAACGGTTCGAAGGAGATCAAAGTTATATGGGCTCCACAGTGATGTAGTTATTATATCTACACCATTCATCTATTTTCAGATATCATTTTAGAGCACTGCCAAAAAATTTAATTATATCCAAAGATCATCTGGACCACACCAAAAATAGCAGCGTTGATAATGATTTTCACTGTTAAACAATTCGCAGGGCCAGCGTAACGTTTATTTTCCATCCGATCAGACCCGAGTGGGCCCCACCATGTTATATATATTTTAATCCATGTCGTCCATCCATTTTGCCCCGTCATTTTAGGTCAGGATCCAAAAAATTAGTAATATTCAAATCTCAGGTGGACCACACGATAGGAAATAGTGGTTATAGAATGCTCACCATTAAAAATTTCTTAAGGTCCACTGTAATGTTTATTTTCAATCTAATCTATTAATTGGGTCACACTGATGTGGATGAAGGGAAAACACACATGTCAGCTTGATCTAAAACTTTTGTAGCCCCCAATAAATTTTTAATGGTGAACGTTTAATTATTATTGTTTCTTATGGTGCAATCCACCTGAGCTTTGGATGTACCTCAATTTTGGGCTCATGCCCTAAAATTATTTGGCAAAATAGATGGACGGTGTGGATATAACACATTCATCATGGGTGGGGCCCAAAAAACTTTGACATGTGTGCTACACTTCACAATCCGAGTCCCGCCTAATTCGGGCCTTAAAAAATTGTACACGAGACATATATTAACTTAAAATTTAGCAATTAAATTATGGACTGCAATTGCTAACTCACAATGCCAAAATCAAATTGTTTGAATAGTTTTAATTGTTAATTTGTGGACTATTTTTTAAAATAGGGCCTTTTGATTTTTTTTCATGATTCACTATCCAAAAAATGTCCACCAATTCATAAGTAGGATAATGGCAATAAATTGCATGAATTCGAGGCTGATTTGGAGCATAGATTGGTCCTCCAAGTTAGCCCCAAATTGAAAACGCCATCTACCTGAATTTAATTTCGTTTTTTTAAAGAACTATTGGGAGAAATGATATCAAGTTGTTAAGTATATAAATTAAATATTTAGAAAATTAAATATATGAATTTTGTAGTCAAATTCAGGTTACCTGGTTCAAAAATTAATCAGACAGTCCGATACAACTTCTCATCAAAGAGTGGACCGTTACACCACTATAAACATGTTCCAATTTATAAATGAATGCATATTTGGAATGCTTAGAATATTCCGTGTTTAATCCATATTTTTTCATATTTTTTTAGCAAAAAAAAAAATTTGTGCCGTTATGGGCCGTTACGCCCCTGTATCGCCGTTACGCCCCCATATCCGTATCGGTTTCGGAGGGCACCGTTACGCCAACCGATACCGATACGGGACACCTTGGTAACGGGAGCACCAGTTCAATCTTATGCTCTTTATTGGTCCAATACATCTTTACTTGCCCCACAAGCTTCATTTTGACAAATCGCACTTGTCGGTTCTCTGACATCTCATGCCACTCAAAATAGTGATCCATGTCAGCTAACCAATTAAGGAATGCCTCGGGGTCAAAGCGACCATCAAAGCTCGGGGCATCAATCCAGACATTCTTCATGGCCCTCTTGTCAGGATCAAAGCGGTCCTGATATGCCCGTTCTCTACTCACATACCCGCCATTGGTGGGAGTTTGTTTAAGGGCTGACTCCTCACCAACACTATCTGCCTGCGACTGCACATCTCCCCCAATAGTGGGGTTCTCCCTTTGGGATGCATCTAATCGCTCAAGTCTAGTATCGGTTGCAGTCAGTTTTCGTTCGATATTTTTGTTGGATGTCTCTATGGCAGTTATTTTGGAGTAATTGAGTGAGGTGATCGCTTAATTGCTCGTTACTCATGATGGGGTGTTGGCCAAAACCCTTACCACTTCTAGTGGGCATACACCAAAAACTCGAACTCGATTATTCTAAGCCTGACTTTAAGGTTTGAACATACCTCAATATGGATCTATGATCCTATTTCTATATGATGTATGAATGCCACGGATTTTCAGATTTAACTAGAATGAAAACACAAATATGGAAATTCAAACTTATATATCACAGGACCGTGAATCTGAAAAATCAGGTTAGCAATTTCTTTGGCATGTAGATCTGGAATCAGGTTAGCAATTTCTGTGCCATGTAGATATGGAATTATCTAGACAATCCCATATGAGAAAATAGATGATCCTAAGTTCAGATAACTCAATCTAACAAAAACCATGCAAAACCTAAAGCTTTGATACCAAATTTGATGCAGCATGGTCTAAACTAGAATGCATGTGTGAGCACAAAAATGATCCAGCGAAATAAACTAAGCAAATCAATTGAAACATTCACATTCCTCATCATAGTAAAGATAATAATAAAGGGAACATGCAATGGTTGCAGACCATCATTACAATCCTACGGTACCGTATTCAAATCATGCGTGGATTGGATCCGACGAGGGATGGGACCTCTCGATCTTGCATGGTTTCAATCCAACAATCAATGCAGCTTCTCTAGTCTAGGAAATCAAAGGATTTCTGGAATAGGGACGGTTGGAAAGTCTGAGAGAGGGTTGGGATCAATTCTCAGATTTTCAGGGTTAATAGCAACAAAAAAAGAAAAAGAAAAAAATGACTAGGCACAAAAAGAGAAGAAGAAGGTTGGAGGGCTAGAAATAGAAGTTAGAAGAAGAGAAGAACTTACCACAGAGAGAAAGGGAAAGGAGACACCAAGCTTTCATTAAAAAAAACATTATTAGGTTTAGGGTAGAAAGCACCCTATTTATAAAATTCAGATTTAAAAGAAAATGACTAAACTACCCCTATAACAAAAGAAAAAAAACGTGCAAAACAAAGCTTTTCTAAATAAAAAATAAAAAAAATCATGCGTAACAGATCAATCTTCTAACTCATCATACACGTGTGTCCTCCTAATGTGGGCCTTCAATTAATCCAAGGACATATGTAAGGTCTTCAAAATCATCCTTAGTTGTGCCATTAAATAGGTCTTCAAAATCATCCTTAGTTGTGCAATTAACCAGATCTTCAAAATCATCCTTGGTTGTGCTATGAACCATCATTGAGCCATAAAGATGTATTCGCCGGCTGCCTTCGTCTTTGATAAACTTTGAAGGGTCTGATGTCCTCATCAAAAGCTGAAAAAGAAAACGGAACAGAAAGAAACAAATACAAACAAAACAAAGAAAGCAAAGAGAAACATAACAAAACTAAAAATACAACAAACCAGCCCCATTGCTGGAACACCTAGACTCGAACTAAGGAGCCTAATCTCTAAACAACCTTAAAACCCTATAAAAAAAACCCCTGTCGAAGCAATGCTCGAGTTCCAAAAGCATCAATTGTTCCTCTCATACCCAATGGCCCAAAGGGCCGCAAGGAGACTTAGTCTCCATCTCTTTCTGCCCACAGTCCTCCGTCTCTCACGTGCCTAGAGCAGAAGAGATCTTCATGGATAGATCCATCAGCCTTGACCAAATATCCCACGCGAAAGAATAATGGGATGAAAAGGTTGTTGACCGATTCGACATGCTGGTAGCGTAACAGGCAGGCGTTAGTTAGGCATTCCTCTTTTCCAGAGATTGTCCACTGTGAGAATGCAATTCTTTCCAACCAGCCAAGCAAAGGCTGCGACTTGAGGGGCCCCGTAGAGCCAGACTGAACTTGAAAGACAACACCTAGCAGGAAGGGAATGAGAAGCCTTCTAGAATGATTGCACCGAAAAAGTCCTTGAACTAGAAAACCTCCAAATCAACGAATCCTCCAAGCCGGGGGATGGAAAAAAGCCCTGTAATCGAGACGAGAGGGCGGTTAGGTCATTTATTTCAGGGTCTAGCAGGTTTATCCCAAGAGGGGGAGACCAAACCCCATTAATCTCCTCCCCTGAGAAATAGCCAGCCACAAAGACGTCAAAATCTGGGCAGGGAAGTCCGAGCTAAGGGAGGAGTCCCCACACCACTTATCAACCCAGAATCTAATAGATTCCCCGTTACCCATAATAAATCTCAAATCATTCAATACTTTTGGAGCAATTCTAGCAATCGCTCTCCAAACAGGGAAGGATGATGTGGTCCATCTACCACTTGAATCCACTCCATACTTGGCACTAATGATCGACCTCCAGAGATTAGAATCTCCCTAGCTAAACCTCTAGACCCATTTACCAAGCATGGCCTTGTTGACCGGATCCAATCTCTTAATGCTTGCTCCCCCATCAGAAAGGGGAGTGTAGACTTCCTTCCAATTGAGAAGAGGAAATTTCCTATTAGAACATCCTCCCTGCCAAAGAAACTCCCTACGGAGTTTATCGATCCAGAGGATGACAGATTTAGGACAATGAAACAAGGACATGTAATATATGGGCAAATTGGATAGAGAAGCTTTAATCATTGTTTTTTGCCACCCAACGAGAGAAGGTTGCTATTCCAAGGGAGAGCTTCCTGTCCATACGCTCTAGGATCTTATCCCACAGATATAGGGAAGGCTTCCTCACACAGAGAGGACCCAGATAGGTGGTTGGAAAGCTTCCCACTCCACACCCGAACAGCCCAACTAAGCAAGAATTCTCCTCCAATTGCAAGTTGACACCCTAAGAATTCACTCTTAGACAGATTCACCCTCAAACTTGAAACCACCTCAAACCAACAGATAGTCATGCACATAAAATCTACCATAAATTTCTCCGCTTCATAAAAAGATTAAGGTATCATCAGCAAATTAGATGTGACAAATGGGTTGGGAGAAATTTTCCACCTTAAATTCCCTATAGAGGCCAACCTCTTGACCCCTGGATAGCATGCAACTGAGGGCCTTTGACACAATAACAAATAAGAATGGAGAAAGAGGATTGCCCCGTCGGAGGCCTGAGAAGCTTGGAAGAAACCAAAAGGCGATCCATTAATAAGGACAGAGGATCTTGCAGAGGAAATGCAGGAACGGATCTAAGTCCATTTTTCCCCAAAACCCATTTTGATCATCATGTACTCCATAAAAAAAAATCAATCTATATGGTCATAAGCCTTTTCAAGATCAATCTTACAAACCACTCATTCTGGTAATCTAGTTCCCTTTGCTTACTCCATTTATAAAAATGTGTTAGTGTAAATGTTTTGAACCCCATTCTATGTTTGAAACTGATCCTAGTTACATGAGCAACTCATTCTACTGTGCACCGTCTTGTGCATGGATCCATTATCTGAGTCTCCATTATAATTAATAAAGGTTTTTGACCCTTCCAGTGGCATCTCTTACGCTGATTACCAGTATGATATGTGAATCGGAGAAGTATCACAGGAGAGTACAATATTATCCTCCTAGAGGATGGTATTATGTATTCTTGGAACAAGAACTAATTATAGTGTTTTTTTTTTTTAGTTGAACTTGTAATTGTTTTTTCTTTTTAGTTTTTTGAGAGATGGTTAAACCTGTAATTGTGCTGTGTGACATTTTCCTTCTCTTCATAAAGTGAGCACTATGGTTTTGTACAACTCTAACATGATATGCAAAATGGTTGTTTTGAGCTACAGTTCTCTGTCAGAGTTTGGTGTCCTTGGATTCGAGTTGGGTTATTCAATGGAAAATCCAAATTCATTGGTTGTGTGGGAAGCTCAGTTTGGAGATTTTTCAAATGGTGCTCAAGTGATGTTTGATCAGTTTTTGAGTAGTGGGGAGTCAAAGTGGCTGCGCCAAACTGGGCTTGTTGTGCTACTTCCTCATGGTTATGATGGTCAGGGCCCTGAACATTCAAGTGCTAGGTTGGAGCGTTTCCTTCAGGTATTTTTTGCAGTTACTTTTGTTAATTATTGCCTTGGATTATGTTATTTTTCATTAAACCAGGAATATGTTTGTAGATACTCAATGTGTCATTGCTTCATCAATAACTGCTCTGCTGTTGTTTCAATCTTCTAACAATACTTGAAGTTGCATATTTTGGGCAGAGAGGAGGATATGAAAGTGTTTTTCTTCTAACTTATATTAAATATTTTGAATATTTACCTCTAATATGGAAGTAGAAAGTGTCCTGGTATTGTATTGAAACTTGAAAGAGCTGTAAAATCTGGTGTGCATTTATGGTACCTAATTTTGTTCCCCTCCATATTAAAACATTTTTCATTTCTGGAAATACCATGATATTTCCTTGTGCTATATGCATGCTTAATGTTTCTGTTCTTTCTATAATTCTGTCTGGTACAACCATGTTACTGTTTTGTTCTCCCCCCCTTGAAGGCCTCTATACTCAGCATTACTATGATTTGGTTCTGAGGAGGCCTTTATACACATTCTTGTTCCTAATATGACTATCGGGAAGCTGTACAAAGTTGTCTTTTTGCTCTTTGATTTATCTTTCAGTTTTGTCACTAATTCCTACAAATGGCTGATAGACTTCTGTACTCTTAGAAGCATTTATATTAACAGAGGCTTCCCCTCTAGACCCAGAAGATGAATACCTTGGGTCAGACTGTTGAATATCTTCTCAAAATATCATCATAATCTGTTTGGACAAGGGATCATCTGGCTCAGTTTCTTACAGCTCAGGCAGAACATCTGAGGTGATTGTGATGACTTGACTGCACGAATTTCAGACATTCGTGAAATTCGGACACGATGGCCCCCACATTGTGTAGCCATGGCCTTCCTAGCAACATGCTGAAGGATGGGTCAATGTCCTATGGAACTCCATTTTGTGGATGGCAGGCCTGGTTTTCAGCTTCATTTGGGCAGTGCCAGCCACATCCCTTTTCTAGTTGTCATAGGCCTTCACTTTGGTCGAAGATGGTTTCACTGTTTCTTAGGCACGGACAACATTCGGACGGCAATCTTCAGGTCATGAACCTGATGAGTCGATCAAATCCTCTACCCCACTTGTTGCCCTTCGATTTGTTTCACTATTCCCACCTCTTGGCAGACTATGCATTAGCTTGGGTCTCATGAAGGTGGTAGTTTTAGGCTTCCAAGTTGTTCAGACTGAATAACCTATCACCGAAAAGAGCTATTTGACTCGATAATGTGCTTGTTAATAATGTAGATTGTATGTTTTGTTTGCCTGAAATTAACCGTCAGTTGGAACGGATTAAAGGGCAACACAGCAGTCACACATCAGGTTGTCATTCTCTTGTCCGGCATTGAGTCATGAGATCTCTCCAGCTGCCGGTTGTGATTAATGGATCCACCAGTTTGAATATACTTGCATGTTCAGCTCGTAAATTCCATCATCCATAATCATTAAAAAAAAAAAAAACCCGTCATTTTTAATTGTTTGTTGAGTTGCTTTGAGTGTTTGGCCATGTTGAGCTCCATATAATTTTCCCCTGATGATCCACTAGTTTGAATTTACCTGCATGTTCAGCTCCTAAATTCCATCATTCATAATCATGAAAAATTTTTTAAAAAAAATCTGTCATTTTTAATTGTCTGTTGAGTTGCTTTGAATGTTTGGCCATGCTGAGCTCCATATAATTTTCCCCTGATGTAGCATGCATATTTTTTGCAAATGAAAATGACTAGAGGACTCAAAAATTGGTTATTTATAACATCACTTTCCACATGGGACAGCATATAGACTAGAAAAGATCCTTTAAAGCAGTGATTTCAATCTTTAGACCCCACCCCCCCTTCTTTTTTACTTTTCTCTTTAGGTGTCTTTTGTCTATCATATTTGAATGTTTTAGGCTGATCGATTGGCCCGGCCAATCACTAAGACCAGAACAATTTTCTTCTCCTGATCTGACCTCCTGCCCTCATTAGATAATTAAATCCTGTGCTATTTCAGGCTCTCCAGCGAAAAATGAGTACTAGTTTGCATTTTATCAACAGACCCAAGTGGACATGATTTGCCTTAGCTGCAAGTTGCTGCAACATGATTTATCCTTCTATTAGGAACAGAAATTTTATCAGAAATTAGAGGGGAGTTGAAAGGGGATTGAATCCCCATGATACATCAATGAGCAGACAGCTCCTTCCATTGCAAGCTAAGCAGGCAGGTTTTCCGAGCAGAAAAGTGAGATTTTTTCCTCTTCGTTATATTGTCCCTGAGCTCATTTCATGCAAATGTTTAACTTCCATGCAGTGTTTTAAATAGCGGTAGCGTGGTGCGTAGCGCTCAACCCTCTATAGCGTGTAGCGTAAGCTACACGATACTTCTATTTTTTAATTTAAAAATAGGACAGATATAATAAATAGTGAAAAAAAAGGGAAAAAATATAAAAATGTCTAAAAGATGATTCATTTTATCAATTATAAGCATGTTCAAAAAAGTTATTAGTTATCATTTATCAAAAGACAATCCACATATATAAGCCAAATCAAATAATTATCACATCAACAACTTTCTAAGCAAACCACTTTAATTAATAATGTCTAATTGAAACCACAAGTCACAATTATGAAAAGAAATAAAAATCCCATAGGTTAAAAAGTATCAAGTACAATACAAGAGTCATATTTCTCAACATTAGAAACAAAGAAAACCTGAAAAAATAATAAAAAAATAAAATAGTAAAAAAACACATTGTAGCTTACGCTACGGACGCTATGCGCTATATAGCTGTAGCGTACGCTACGACCCCTGTAACGTACACTACATGGGATTTATGCTATTTGGGACGCTGCGTAGCGCTACGGCCACGCTACGCTACGTAGCGTACACTACCACTACGCTACGGGCGCTATTTGAAACACTGCTTCTATGGTTTATGATCTTTACTGTTTAACCATGCATGAAGATTTCTCATATCACCTTTGGCTCAGAAATTTCTGCACAAGTCTGGGAACAGTCTGATCCCTTCCCTAGGGCTTTTGTTTCTGTGTCTCATATGTGTGTCCTTTGCCTTGACGCTCTGGAAAATACTGCTATAATTTTATCCTTATCATCCAGAGAGCGGCCACCTATACTGAAGCAGCTTGAAGACCCGTCCAACTGACCGTCCAAAACTTGAGCTTCCACACGTTGGTAGTTAACATTTTCACTAAGAAGTGATTTTTATTTTTATTTTTATTTTTAAGCTTTTGGCAGACATGTTCAAGATCCAAACCGATCATCAGGTAGGCCCTATTCCGAAAATAACATCGATTTGACCATCCTAACCTTTTCTACTGGGAGAGTCTTGCAGAAAGAAAATGGATGGTTATAGAAAAGGTCAAACAGATTTCTCTGATTGTGCATTCTTAAACACACACACACACACAAATATCCTCCCCACCATTGAGGATTATTCAATCAATATATGTGCATTTTGAGATATGGCCGATCCAAGGTAGGGCCCACTTGCTGACAAGTTCAAATCTCATACACATTAGCCATGTGTAAGAAAAGCAAGTCACTAATTAGTTAAGCTGAAAAAATGATTTTCTTGTGTGTCTCCTAGTAGTCACAGGTATTCATATGAGCCTGTAATTATCCTCTCATTTTGTAGGCTTGTATGCTCCATGAAAATGCTTTTCTCTAGAACAGGTTCATTCAGACTAACATGCTTAACAATTGATGATGCAGATGAGTGATGACAATCCTTATGTCATTCCTGAGATGGATCCAACTCTTCGCACACAGATCCAGGAATGCAATTGGCAGGTCGTTAATGTCACAACCCCCGCAAACTATTTCCATGTTCTTCGTCGCCAGGTGAATACCAAACGATGCTTGCATCTGTTCAATTTCAGATGAATTTCAATTTAATCTCCCTGCGGTTTCTCTTGTTTCTAGATTCACAGGGAATTCCGTAAACCGCTGATCGTGATGGCTCCCAAGAATTTGCTTCGGCACAAGGACTGCAAGTCAAACCTATCTGAATTCGATGACGTCCAAGGTCATCCCGGATTTGACAAGCAAGGGACCCGGTTCAAACGCCTTATAAAGGACCAGAATGACCACTCCAATCTCGAGGAGGGTATCAGGCGCCTGGTTTTGTGCTCTGGAAAGGTACAAATACATGCTTCATTTTGTAAAATTTGATGAAAAGTATTCATAACATAACAGAGAAAAAAATTAAAAAAAAAAAGATGAGAAGTGCAAAGGCTACTTGTAACCAGTGTTCGAAATATCGGTATCACGTTACTTATCGCATCCTTGGGATATACCGGTTATCGCACGGGATATATCATTTGTATCAGGAAATTTATTGCACTTTTGGGGAAACATTGGGAAAATGGTTGAAATTTTCAATGAAACTTCAAGGATTGTTAAAAAAGATATTAATACATACTTTTAAATCATAGCATCTCAAAAAAGAAGTGCACATAATAGGTTTCTTTTATATAGGGTCCTAAGATATGCGTTGTCTAACGGAACTAGTGCAATTATATTCAAATTGAATGCAAAACATTTAGAGTGTATGTGATAATCATTTCATCAAACACTCCTAAATACTTCGAAATTGGTCTCAATTGACAGTTGGTTGATGGGAAATTTCAAAAAAACTAATATTTTAATAATTTTTTTTATATTAATTTTTTACTTAAAAATGATTTTATTTTATGAAAATTGGCAAGGACTTAACAAATCAGTAGATCAGCCCTCATAAATACTTGATTTTGTTTTTGGAGTGCACCATTGCAAGCAATTTGGGATAAAATTTGAAATTTCTCCAAATTAGACTACCTACTCTCAAAATTTGAAATTAGTGTATGTGATGATTATTTCATCAAATACTCCTAAATACTTCGAAATTAGTGTCAATTGACAGCTGGTTGAAGGAAAATTTCAAAATAAAATAAAATGGAGAACATGAAGAGCCAATGGATATCGAAATTAAAGCTTCAACTTCATGATGTTTAATACAAAACATGAAGAACCAATGGATTTATTACCATTTGACATTGATTTAACATAATTTCAACAAAAAAAGGGGATCGAAAATTGAAAATGCTCACTGGATCGAACATTTGGGATATATCGGCACTACCTATGCGTTTCGTATCGCACAGGTGGGATATGAGATATATCGTGGGATATATCAGCTAATATTGTCGATATTTAGGGGTGTGTTTGATTTTCCAAACCCCCGGTAAATACATTGCAAATGGGGTAATAATTATTTCCTCGAGTAATTACGGCAGTGATACCGATGCTTGATTTGATGCTTACTTTTTTTAGCGCTAAAACTGAAGACGCTGTCAAATACGTGGGGCCTACTGTGATGTAGGTGGCTTATCCACACCGTCCATCTGTAATTCCAGATGAATTTAGGGCATGACCAAAGAGATGAGGCGCATCCAAAGCTCAAGTGGACTACACCACAGGATTTAGGAAATCAAACACCTACCTTTGAAAACTTATTGGGGCCCTGTTTCCTTTGGTGTGAGCTACTTGAGTGTTGGATCTGCCTCTTTTTTTTGGCTCATGCCTCAAAATGTTATGCTAAAATGGATGGACGGCGCAGATACAACATATATATCACGGTGGGGCCCAAATATTTAAACCAGTCCTTTTGGACCGGTTTTCCAAGCAGAAATACAAGTGCATTTTCAAACAGGGTAGAAGAGTAATAATTACTTATTTGCAGAGCATTTACATTGGATTTGGAAAATCAAACAGGCCCTAAAACATTTCTTGTAACAGCAGGACTTTTCTCACCCCACGTGTGCAAATCTAGGCAATTTATCAGGTGGCCTCCATCATGTGTGTGCTGGTCAATTGAGTCTTGTATTTATCATTTTGCAGGTTTATTATGAGATTGACGAAGAACGGAAGAAGGCTGATGCAAAGGACGTTGCTATATGCAGAGTCGAGCAACTTTGTCCCTTCCCGTATGACCTTGTCCAGCGAGAGCTGAAACGATATCCAAGTAAGTGACACAATAGACTCTCTGAGAAGCTCATACAAAATGCTCTGCACAAAACCCACCAATGTGCCCACCCAAGCTGCATGTGCATGGACATATCCACTCCTTGATACAAATATCATTGCATGGACCCACTTGTAGACCTTATGCATTTCTAATTGGTGGTTAACCTGGGGTCAGATCCATACAACCCCTAGGGTAGGGTTGCAAATGGTTTTTGGACCAGGATTTTGAACCAATAGGGCTGGTGCTTCTTTGATTTTCACCTGGTTCAGGCCTGCTGCACTTACCACCCCCTGGCACAGGGCTCAACCATCATTATAGGCTCCACTGTTGTCAAAATCGTTATTATATTGCAAACCATAGTACAGTCGACTAGTACCCGATCGCAGATCGTAGGAAAAATTGTAAGAGTTCTTCTGATTTTCTTCAAAATTGAAAAAAAATTAGAAAAAAAAATAAAATCATCATTCATCCATTCCCATCAATATGCACCCATAGATATCATGATATTTCAATTGGAAACCTGTATAGTATTAAAGGAATCCTTTGTTTTTCATCTTTCGGAAATTTATCTTAAAAAACATACAGTAGTGCTTTAATAAATTTATGTTCTTTTTTGTATCTTTCTTGAGTCTAGAATCATGTTGGAAAAGGCAGCATTTGATTCCATTGACCAACGAGAAAGATATCTCGATTTCTTGTTTTGAGTTTTTTAATATTAAAATCTCCAAATCCTCTCTCCCTCACTCAAAAAAGAGGATTTTTTAGATAGGGGAGGGCCTTTTACACGATCTGAAAGCAAAAGGGTAAAGAAGAACCTTCAGAAAAGAAGAATAAGAAATAATAAAAAAAGATTTTTTAAAAGTAATTTTGGGCCCCATTTATGAAGTCCATGATAATCATACAACTCAATACGATAGTCGTAAGTAATTTTTGTAGGATGATTGTATGCTTCACGTGGATTTGCTATTTGTGGCTGTGATTTGCATCATATATCATGCGAATCGATATGATAGTCATACTATTCAATACAATAGTCGTATTCAATTTGCTATTTGTGGCTGTGATTTGCATCATATATCGTACGATTTTAACAACCTTGATCAGGGCTAATGATCTGTTGGTGTGGACCCGGCCCATTTGCACCCCTAGTCTGCTCATAGGATTATACCAATTAATCTAATATAAAGATGGCAAGCTTCTTGCAACAAAAATAAGGACAGAAAATCTGAGAACTTGGCACACACAACAGCACCACAAGAATGCAGTGCAATAAATTCTCTCCACATTGAGAGGGAGCTCTGACATGAACCTGGACAAGTGTGGCCAATGTTTCAGTGATCCTGACTGTTGTTCTGTTGGGCCTCATTGTGGATGGATGGTGCAGGGATGAACGTGATGAGGTCGAATCCACGGAGCTTCTCTAGACTCCTCACCGAGACTTCTCGAATCCACGAGGAAAAAGCAAGAAAATAGAAATAATATTCATGAAAATTCGTAAGAATTAAACTACAACTAAAACTTCCTAAAATTCATAACTGACTAATACTATAAAATAGCAAAATCCTAACTCTAATAAAAATCCTATTTCTAATAAAACTCTTCTAAAACCTAATTTTCTAAAAATAAAAATTCCAAATAAACTTTTGCTAGAAGAGTCCTAGCATAATTACAAGTTATTTCTAAAAAGGAAGAAAATCTAAAACTCTAAAAATAGGAAAATATTAAAAAATTCGAAATTACTAAAAATAGTAAATAAAAATTTTCTTATAAAAATTCGTTTTTGAGCTGAAAGCATGTGTTTTCAGACGAAACGGACAGATGCGACCCACCTCAGATGGCCTATTTCAGCAAAGATTGATAGGTTGTGCGCCCCGTAACAATACCTGGATCAAAAGTTACCGTCAATTTATGGTCCACCTTCTTTTGGCCCAACCATGCTAGGAACGTATCTGTGACACGTTCTACGTCAATGGTCCGTGCAGGAAAGATCTCCCTGGCAAGACAATCTTGCCATCTCATGACAGATGCTGATTTAAGTGCTGTTGTTTGTTACAGAGGCAGAGGTCGTCTGGTGTCAGGAAGAACCCATGAACATGGGTGGGTACACTTACATTGCTCCTCGCCTCTGCACCGCCATGAAGGCAGTAGGCAGAGGGACCATGGACGACATCAAATACGTGGGGCGGGCACCATCTGCTGCCACGGCCACCGGTTTCTATTCAGTCCACATGCAAGAGCAAATGGATCTTATTCAGAAGGCGATACAGCGGGAACCCATCAACCCTTCAAGTTGAAAACCCTTAGCGCATGGAGGCGACGAGCCGTTCAAGAAATAATGATGTGGGTTCCACATGCTGCTGTTGCCCCTTCACTTTGTAGGGAGGTTGAAGTGGTGAATCTTCTCTTCATTCTGTGACAGTTTTGCCCTCATCAAAACTTCATGGTGCGTGTATTATTATATGGGCGTTTGGCTTGCAGTTCGCAGCCAACCTAATGTGGTATGAATTGGGTAGTCCTTTTTGAGTGTATGCATTTTTGGTGGGCTTCACAGACTGATGACCTAAGACAATGTAGGGCGGAGAAAAGGCGTCCTATCTTTGCAAATTGTTCATGGGGCTGCTTTTTGTAAAATCTATGCATCTGATCTGGTTCTGTCCATAAATTATCACAGGATGTGTCCTAAACATGACAGGGAATGCTCTTGCACCTTAGGGTGGCGTATGGGGGGCCAGCTCATGCCGGCTTTGTCTATGAATCCGTCTTGTTTTGGGCTGGGTCTCCGCCGAACCTTCTGTCTGGTAATTAATTGGGCTGGCATGTTGCAGTGGCCCGAGACCACATCCAATCTGGCCTTTTTTCAACACTGTTGGTATTTGAGTGGTGGGCCAATGCAGTGCTGGATTCCTCATCCAACGGTTCATGGGCTGGGCTGTGGTGGGTCTATACTGGGTTCCACAGTTCATGGGCTGGGGTGTACGTACCACAATCAATCTTAAAAGTGCCATAGCAGGTCTTTTAGGGGGCATTTGGATTGTGAGTTACTGAAGTTATTTATGCCTCAGGGAGCTTATCTTGATGTCTACTTATTAAACTGAAGTGATCAAGTAACTTTAAATAACAAGAAGTTACTGATAATTTATCATAAACCAAACTCACTTATCTCAAATAAGTTGCCCATCTACTGCTATAAGTGG
Organism: Magnolia officinalis; assembly: GCA_021015155.1. NCBI lineage: Eukaryota > Viridiplantae > Streptophyta > Magnoliopsida > Magnoliales > Magnoliaceae > Magnolia > Magnolia officinalis. The sequence goes on from JAJHSJ010000008.1 coordinate 12,662,020, forward strand.
AAAAATTAAATTATTTGGTGTTGTCTAAATGGGCCCTTATTGACTTTGTTTTAATGTACTACACTCTCAAATATGTCATCTGTGTCATTAGCCACTTTAATCTTCAAATGCCTTACATGTGCCATATGGTCACTGTTGTCTATCCGTAAGTGCTTTCATGCATGACAATTGTGTCAATGTGTGATATATGGAACATGTGCCACAAACCACCATCATGTGCTCCACATGTGCAAATGTCTATTTAAATGCCCTACGTTCGAATATTCGACATGTGCCAATGATTTATTTTAAAGCATCATACTTATGCTAGTACTGTCCATTATCAAGCGTGACAACATGTCACATGGTCCAATGTGCCACATGTGTAACATGTGCCACCTTCATCTTTAAGCACTACACAGGTGTTATTATGTCACATATGCTCACATCTATCTTTAAGTGCTCCACATGCACCATGCGCAACATGTGTCACCATCCATTTTAAGCACTCCACACGTCCTGCATATTTGGCATATGCCACCATCCATCTTCAAGCATCCCCATTGCTAGTATCCCACATGTTCCAATGTGACACGTGCCACAAATCATCTTTAGCCCACATGTTCCAATGTGACACGTGCCACAAATCATCTTTAGCGCACACACATATCACCTTCCTTCAAGTAATTTTTTTAATAAGAATATTTATTTTCTTTTTCCAAACAACAAATTTTAATATAAAGAACATTTTTTAAAGGAATTTTTTTGTATAAAAGCAATCAAAGAAATGATTTTTCATTTCTCATTATTTTCTAGAAATGACCTTTCCTAAAAAACACCATTTTCTTCAAATTGTTTTGTGCAAGAATCTAGAGAGGCCTTTACATTATTTCTTCCTAATCTTCTCTAACATCTTCTCTTCTCACTATTTATATTTTAATCTTATGCTTGGGTTTCATTTATGAGAATAACGATCTCCTTTATAGAATAAGATATTCATTTCACTGCTATGGTCTTGTGTATAGCTTGCTTTATTTGATTTGGACATGGTCACAAAACAACAATTAAGACTCAACTAAATCATAGTTGAAAAATTCAAAAACTTGACTTGAGTCAATGTTCATCCAAGTTAGGTGACTGGAAACACTCAACCTAACTCGACTTTAAAGACTGATGAATATATATTAACATTTTTTTTTTGAATTTTTATTTTGGTTATGGTAAAAAAATATTTAAAACAATGACATGCATATAATAAGGATTAAAACATTAGAAATAAAATAACAAAGTTGAGTGTATCATGTTAAATGGAGCTCTACGTTAATGGATTGACTTTGGGGTCTGATTTCCTTCTCTAGTATTTTTAATTTTTATTAAAGACACCCTTCACATGGTTATTGGCTCAGTCCGAATCATTGCAAATTGCATTGGGTGGACCAAGTTAGTGAGTTGACTCGATGAGTCTCCCCGAGTTAGGGCCAGGTTGGCTCCACTGAGTTTCAAGTGCCAATTAGTTTAAGCTAGGTGAATGTGACAGGGCATGACTACCACCCCAAGTACTGGTAGCTTTGGTACTACAAATTGTAGAAATGAGAAGTCCCACCATTAAAATCATCCAAATTGTGTGGCGTCCGTTATGGCATGCATATTTTATATAATCCACCCATCTGATACACCACACATGCACGCACCCATGCACTCACACCATAGTGGGATTTCGCCACAATGAATACTCGAATCTATGATCTGGTGTTGAAACTCTTGTGAGTCACCACGGTGGTTTTTTAGCACATTATAAGACTCATATGGCTATACTATGTGAATTTTGAGTTTTTAGGCATTATTTTACACTATTTCTTATGGTGTGGTCCACTAAAGCCTTGAATTGGACTGTTTTTTATTATACATGATGAAAATTTGTTTGCACACCTTATGGATGGGGCGGACCTGATGCACACTCTCCCCCATGTCATGCTCAGTTAGTTGTAGGCTACGCATATGTAGTGTTTTAGCTAGATTCGGGGTTCCAACCCATGGGTGCATGTGGGTGTGTGTAAAAAAGAAACAGAAAAAAATATATATTATTTATGGTCCAACAATTTAAAATTTTTAGTGAGCAATTGATACATGAGAGGAAACCAAGAAGTGGATAGTAAATCCTAAAACACCTATAAAATGTTAGACCGTTATTTATTTTAATATAGATTAACTGCTATTTATCTTATTTAAAATAAAAGAATGTCGATCTTTCAAATAAAGAATGCGCTGTGCCGATGCGTACAATATCGGTCACTTATAGTTACAGTTTGCAAACCAGGTGAGTTAACTTGGGACTTTGGTCAAGTCAACTCAGATCCATCACTAACTGGGACCGGGTTTTCCAAGTTACAGCCTAACCTGGTTGCCTAGACCAAGTCAAAAGGGGGTTTAGTGAGTCTTTAGGGAAATATATACAATTTTTAAAAGATAGATGATGAGGGTGAGAGAGAAGTTTTTATTTTTATTTTTATTATTTTTTTTTTAAAGAAGAAAAAAGAAGAAGATTTTTATTATTATTATTATTTTTTAATTTAAATTTAAGATTAATATTAATTAAGATCAAGAAGAAGAAGAAAAAGTCCCCCTTTTAGATTTTTTAATTATTATAGTTTATTTATTTATTTCTTTTCTTTTGTTTTTTTGTTTTTTTGTTAAGATTCAAATTCAAACTAGCGACCATTGGAGTCTGAGGTTGACCCGGACCTGGCGACCAACCGAGTCTCGAACCCAAGTGGTCAAACTATGCTAAAAATGAAGTTATAAGCGGGACAGCTAATCAAAAGCGACCCTTGAGTGGTCCAAATCACTTCTTCAACCCTCAATTTCACATATTGAATGTGAATTCCCAATAATCTCTTCAATCCTCCGCATATCTTAGTGAATGTGATAAAAATATCTCATAATGGATGGCACCTGTTGGGTACTAGTGCCACAAATAACTACAATCTTTCATAAGATTTTCAGATGACAATATATAATTACACAGGCCTGTTCGGTTGCTGATTAAAAATAAGTTCATCTCATTTTAGTCAATGGCAATTATATATAAGAAATCATGATGGTTGGTTATTATGATTATTTGTAATCCTTAGTACCAAAAAAGAAATATTAAAATAAGATAGACTTACTTTTAATTGGCATCCATACAGACCCTTATGCAGTTTGGCACTTAAAAATGAGCTCATCCTATTTTAGTTAACAATAATTATGTATAAGATATTTTGGTAAGGATTAAAAAAAATCTTGAAAACACATAATTTATATAAGAGGTCCCTAGTCCAACCATTTGGATCATGAGCTACGGTCCACCTAGAAGATAACTTCCAACCTCTCATGTCCAGGCAACATCCAACCCGTCCGATAGGTTGGCCCGGCCATAAGGATTGCTTTAAGAAAAAATCAGTCACATCCACTCATTGAATGGACCACGCTTGTATTTTTCTATTTATCAATGGTAAACATTGTTTTCTATGGTCTGGCCCATCTGATGATTGGATAGGACTGATTTTTGTACTAGGTGATTCTCATTGTGGGGCCAATGTATTAGAACGGTCGGATGTTGCATTCAGTTAATAGGTGAGTAGTTATCCACTAGGGTGATGATAACTTGTGGTCCAACCAGTTTAACTTGATACTTCTCTTTTGTATACTTCTCTTTTGTAGTTATCTCTAATACCTAGTCACTGAGATCAACTCATTTTTAAGTGGCAACCAAACCAGCCTTAAAAAATCATATAATTTACAATAAGAGCTACTTTTATAGCATCACTGGTTTATTTATTTATTTATTTATTGTATAATGATAAATGGGTTGTATCATAAGTTATGATACAATGGGTTGTATCATAAGTTATGGGTTGTATCATAAGTTATGATCAGATGCAATGGGTTGTATCATAAGTTATGATGCCTCCATTTTTCCTGCCAGCATGTCATATATTTAGAATATCCTGACCATACAAAAGGTGGGCCACACAACGATGATCACTTGAGATGAAAATCAGGCCAATCCAGCCATACAGTGGGGCACAACATATCAACGGACATCTAACTGTATGACATACAGTGAAGTGGTGTTTCCTACCCAATATTGATTGGCTTGATTTTCACATCAGATGATCCCATGATGGGGCCCACTTTTTGTACAGATAAAATATTCACCCCCACTTTTAGATGGTGGGACACATTCAACTTGCCTGTGGTCTATATATACACCAATCCGAACCATCTGAGCCATTGATTCACTCTCCCAAGTTCAGACTTCTTTAGGCTAGGTTTGGGCTGAGACCCTAGTCCATGGGTCTGACCCAGCCTGAGTTTTAGGCCTGATAATTATTTGAGCTGTACCTAGGCTTGGCACAGTATTCAGATGGTTCGAACCCAATTTAGCCGGGGCTAAGCCTAGAACTTAGGTCCTTAGGTCATGGGCTGGATTTGGGCACGCTTGGGCATGCTTTGAACCAGTTTGGCCCATTTCCAAACCTATTATTCTTCTCCTCACCAAAAGTAAACTTAGGTTTTAATGATGAAAATGAAGTTCTACACCTTTGAGGAATACCAAGAAAAAGGAAAACCATTTCCTCTCTCTTTCTATTGTTTCCCAATCAGAAGAAAAGTCTTATAAGAGAAAAACAAACCTGTTTTGTGATTTGTAGTATGAACAAACATGCCCTATTGATGAGCCGAAGTAAGAACGTGAAAGACACTTTATGTGTGACATTTACGTTAGAGGATAGATCTTTTACAAAATTTTATAGAAAAAGCTTCTTTACAATGCTTTCATTCACCTGCATGGAAATGTGATTAACGCTTTTTGAGCTTATTCACCTATATGTAAATGTTATTTAACTATCTTTTTTGTTATCTATAGATACCATTCAAACCATGCATGAATGAGGGATCTACTGGGGGGTGCCTAAAAGTCAATTCCATATAATCATTAGGTGGGCAACACAACAGAAAATAATGGACAATCATATGCAAATTTTCAAATTCAAATGATAGCCCATGTGATAGTTGGATCGGCCTTATACTTAGGACTTATTTTCTTGGTGGGGCAATCTTTCTAGACTGAGATTATTTATAAAAAACATGATGGGTCCAACAAGCAAAGTTGTAGAAAAATTCTACTCTACAAAACATTGTAGAGTATATGGGGAATCCGGTAATCACCCTATTTGGTAGGTGGTAGATATGTTTTATACAAGTCATCCATCCATTCTTCTAGCTCGTTTTATGGCATGAATTAAAAGGGACTATATTAGGTGAGACCTCCTATCCACCGAGGTGGGTGGGACCCCTGATCGTGGGGCCTACTGTGATGTATGTGACTATATCCACGCCGAACGTATATATTGAAAGCTCATCTTAGGGCATGATGGAAAAAATGAAGCATATCCAAATCTTAGGTGGACATTGGTAATAGAAAACATTGGTAATATTAGATTATCAAAAACTATTCATGGGCTACAAAAGTTTTGCATCAAGCTGGTATTTGTATGGTCTTTACCTTATTAACTGGTAGGATGGCAAAAAAACGTTCAGGTGGCCCCATGAAGTTTTTAATAGTGGGGATTCAATTACTAATGTTTCCTATGGAATGGTCTAAATAAGATTTGGATCTGTTTCATTATTGGGATCATGCTCTAAAATGAGCTTTCAGAATGGTTGTATGGTGTGGATTTAAGGCACATACATCACTATGAGCCCTACAGTCAGGGTCCCACCCACCTCGGTGGATCCGGGGTCTTACCTAATCACCTCCATTCGAAAATGAGGTAGATCCATATCGTAGGTGGATAACACCACAGGATATTAGTAATGATTGAACGTGACCGTTAAAAACGGTAGTTTTGTATCAAGATGATATTTTTACAGAGCATCTACCAGCACCGACTTACCTATCGATTCTGAGCCCAGGACACCAGGTCCCTAGAGGATAAGGGACGTGGTTTGGCTAGTGATGCTGACACTAGCTACTCTGTGGACCCCACCAGGATCTATGTTTTTTATCCACGCCGTTCATCCATTTTTACACGTTATTTTAATACTTTATCCCATAAATGAGTCTGATAAAAATATCAGGTGGACCACACCGTGGGAAAACATTAGTGATTGAATGTCTACCATTACAAACTTCCTAAGGCCTACCGTAATGTTTATTTGACATCCAACCTGCAGATTAGGTCATACAGACATTGATGAAGGTAAAAAACAAATATCTGCTTGGTCCAAAACTTTTGTAGACCTGAGAAGCTTTTAACGGTGAGAGTTCAATCAACACAGTATGGCCCATTTGAGATTTTTATCTACCTCAATTTTGAGTTGAAACCATAAAATTATCTGAGAAAATGGATGGACGGCATGGATGACACACATACATCATGTTAGGGCCCACAGAGCACCGACCACTGACCATTGGCGGTAGCAGGGTGAGTAGCCTATCCGTTTCCGAGGATAAGGGGGCTCGGATTGCGTGGCGTACAACACAGCACCAACATTGCTATACGCGGAAGGGAAGCAGTTTGGATTGAATGCCTACCGTCCAAAACTTCTTGGGGCCACATAAGTTTTGGATGAAGCTGATATTTCTGTTTTCCATTCATCCAGATCTTTGTAACCCAATGAACAGGTTGGATGGAAAATAAACACCATGGGAAGCCTTAAGAAGGTTTCAACGGTAACCATCACTATCCCACTGCCTATTGTGGTGTGGTCCACTTGAGCTTTGGATCTGCCTACTTTTTTGACTCATTTCCTAAAGTTATCTTGAAACATGGATGGACGGCGTGGATAAAGAACATACATCATGGTGGGGGCGCACAGATCTTTCCACGCATACACACTACTATAGATAGTCGGTGCTGTGTTCTACACTACAGATCTTTCCACGCATACACACTACCATATCAGATCTGCCTACTTTTTGGGCTCATTTTCTTAAAGTTATCTTGAAACATGGATAGTCGGTGCTGGGTTCCACACTGCAGAATCCAAGTCCATCCATCCTCTACAAGTTAACTCTTCTTCTGCTCTTTCCTTGTCGAAATTCCATGAAGTACTCCACAGGACGTGTCCAACGCAATTCATGTAAAACCAACATTCGTGCTAGTGTCACACGTGAGCATGAGATCCAAGCCATCCATCACTTGGGTCCCATGTAAATCCCCTTGCTTAAGAAAATCTGGCCCATTGGTTTTCGATCCATCCATTTGTCTTCATCTGTGGTCCGTTTGTTGATTTGACCAGCCTGATTTTTGTGGCAGATACTAAAACAATGTGCCACACGGTGGTATGTACACGTACTCACTTGTACACGTGTGGCCTTAAAAAGCTCATTTCTCATGTGCTGCACCTTCATGGTAAAGCAAAAAATGAGCTAACAAAGGTAAATAGCTTTATTTACCCAAAAACATCAATACACCTTCCTCCTTTCTCTCTCAAATTAAGTTAGGTTGCGTTTGGTTGCACCAAATTCAATTGAATTTTATGATATTTCATTATTAACCAATCTAATTTCGTGCAAAATATCATGATATCTGGTGCAACCAACACACCCACATCTCATCTTAGAGTTATTGATATGGGTCTTTCTAGTTATGTGATGTCTTAGCTTGTATATTCATATATGAATAATCCAACGGCTTATATTCGTTAATAAGCATCATATATGCCCCATAATAATTGGTTTTTGATTGAAATATGGCCATAAAATGGTGATTTTCAGCTAATAAATAAAATATCCCAACACATTTCTCAAAATAAGACAATTTTGTAACTTCTCACTCAAATTTTCCACATGTATAAGATGAAAATGATATATAGATTCATATGAATATCTACAAACTAAAATTGAATAAAAAGAATACAAAAAAAAAAAAAAAAAAAAAACTAATAACTCATGTATCATAATCAATGGACCAAAGAAATCTTCCCACCCAAAACACCTAACATGATATTCGATTCATTCTCATCCGGAGTTAGGTTCAAGTCCAACGAGAAAATTCGCCTACTATTCGATCTCTTCACAACAGGTTGCACTTCAGAGAATCCCTCTATAGTATTTCTATGGCGCCTCATATGCCCACCTAAGGCCTGACCGATCGCGAACTCTAGTCCACATATCGAACACTCATGAACTTTAGGCTTCTGCAAGTTCTGCATCCGGCCATGATGATCGTCGACGAGCCGCGGCTTCTTATGACTAGCACGATGACCCCCAAGAGCTTGAAATGAAGGGAATTGACGATTACACGTCTTGCACTCGAACACGCGGCTCAACGGCTGAGACTCCGGCTCCGTCTCGTTTCCACGAGCAAGCAACATAAGAAAATTGGCAGTGCGGATGCTCTCCATCTCTCCGTCCATCTCCATCTCTCTGTCGTCCCTCATGCGCTTCATAGCGTACAAACTTGAATAAAGAAGATAAAGCAGGTGATGATGATGATGAACAACTTTCAAGAACACAACTTCAAGAACCCTAGAACAACTTTCAAGAACTTCAAGATGAATTAGAAAAAAAAAAAACCTAACACTAGAAACGCTTAAACGAACTATAAGAGAGTTGGAAGGAAGGAATGAATAAAGGGTTGCTTGTTTGATGAAACACACATATACTAAAAGTGTCCTACTTGAGAATGGATGTTAGTAGAATATGAGACTCCTTTTTATAAGGTTTTGCTTGCAAGTAACCTAGTTGTGATAGACTTTTAAAATGACTTAAATGCCCTTGTGGAGGGATATTTTATGGAGTCGGCTAACGTGGGTGATTTTGTAATATTTCAATAAAACAATAGGCATTGACTAGCGGGCATACTCTTACGTAAGCGTGTACGCGTGGTCAGGTGAATATCCACGAATGAGTCGTGACTCGGTGAGGAGGTCAGTGAGCTTCCTTGAAGCTTCGGGAGTCTGCTTTTCCGTGTTTCTAGAACTTTCCTTGATAGTGTTGTGTGAAAAGGAGTATTTGATGTGGGGTTGCGAGTCAGCGACACGGGCGAGTTAGACAACGACTGGATTACTTAACACGGGGGGAAAGTGGGCCCCACGTTTTTCTTTTTTTCGTGGTTGAGACGCGGTTCGCGAAGGTTACTCGCAGCCGCGAGTCGGCACGTGCTGAATAGTGAAGCGTGTGTGGTCGTTTGGGTGGCTTGATGAAATTGAAGTGGTTCGGTTGATGGGTGGGCCCGGTTGTATGTTGAAGAGGTTTGTTTGTGTTTTTTCTTGTGGCACGCGTGTGGAGATATTTGTACACATACACGTGTAAATACTAAAGGCGTGTGAGATCTGAGCTTTCTATAATTTTGTAAATAATGTTTAGATCTTCTGGGAAAAGAATCAGACTGTTTAAATCTTCAGGTGGGCCACAATGTACGGATTAAATTGATCAGTTACAACGTTTTTTAAGCAATTCATTTGTTTTGATATGATATGGCCCACCTGATTGCATGATTTTTAAGGAAGAAGATTCAAACAGTATATCACACCTGATTGAAAGCTCAGATCTCACACACGTGTGGATGTGCACACATCATATGCGTGTGAAATTAGCTATAACTTTCGTTTAATGTTTGTGAATGAGTGAACATCCTCATAAGTAGTCAGGCTAGATACCTGGGCTAAGAAATATCGAGGCTGCCTGATGAGCGATCCAGATCTCATATACATGTGCGAAATCAGCACGTGTAAGGCGCTTGTGTTTGGTGCAAAAGCGTCGTTGCAAAGATCAGTACTGGGATTCGTGTAGTCAATGGCATATTCGTCTCTTCACACTCGGTGGCTTTGGAGTACTTTAAAGAATAATATTCAATGCCATGCCAGAGCATGGAATATGATGCAGATTGACAGATTCATTGTAAGCTTGGCAAGCATGCAACTCAGGTGAAATGGTCCACATACATGGATCACCGTTGATTTTATTATAATATAACTGATCACATCATCCTTAGCGTCCAACTAGTGTTCATAACTCAAATAGTCAACTAACTTCTCTTTCTTACAATTCATTTATTAACTACTTAAAAAATGGTGATAACAGTCGTATTGATTTGTTTCAATGGTGAAAAACCTATGTCCCGCCATTTTAACGGTATGGATTGAGATGTAACGAAAAATAATGGGATTTCAGTATATGAATGTCTACGAGATTCCATGATACGTCATGTACGGTATGATTCTCCAGAAGTTTTTCTGAGTACCTGTATATGTCAGGTAGTTAGGAATGAGAGATGAGAAAGTGGTTTAGATACTTCAATCACGGAAGTTAGTTTAACTATGCTTGCTGATTCTCGACGCGTGTAGAGCCGTACACATACTCGGTCATACGTGTAAATATGAAACACGTATATGAGATCTGAGCTGTCCATAAAGTTGGAAATCATGCTGGGATAGTTGGCCTAAAAATAGAAAATCTTACTCTTAAAGTAGGCTACGGCGTACAAGTAAATTGACGGTTACAAAAATCCTTTTCTGGGTATTATTTGTGTTGAGGTGGTATGGCCCACCTGAGGTCTGAAGTGGCAGATTTACACAGTGTAGATCTTCTGATGGAAAAGTATGAATTTCATAAACGTGTCACAGTGTGATATATGTGCCCGCGTGTGAATATGGACGGCGCCCACACGCGTGTGTTAGTATACCTCTCGTTTCACATGATCAGTGGCAGATTTCCGTTAGCGAGACTCGCTTTATGAGAAGTTTCGTGTTGAGCGGTTTGGATAATTCACGAGAATTTTTAATTTATACACGCTTCGCATGCTTCTTAGGTTTGCCAATCCCACACGCTTGCATGGTCCCATCTACGTGCTGTTGATTGGTAAAAATCCAAACCGTCCATCAAATTTATCCCACCAAATAGATTTCCCAACCCATAAAACATAGGAGTTTTCTTTCTATATTGACCACAATGAATGATAGAAATGGACGTTATGGGAGCTTGTTTTAGTAATCCATCTTTTTGGTACAAAGTGACCCACTGGATGAAGGGTAAATGGCTAATTTAGAGATCAGGGCTTCTAAACAGAGGGACCCATCTGATGGATTGATCGGATCTCACGAAGATATGCTATCTTTGCACGTGTGGTGGTGTATAGATGGGCTGGGTGATACTTACGTGTGTGATTAGCGAAGCCAATGTTGTTAGAGGAGGAGACGTGGCCATGTGGAAAGGTGGGAAATGGATTCTCACTAACAAGTGTGCATTACTTTATATAGCTTGATTACATTGAATTATTGAACATTAGGTGTCCCACAGCCATGCTTCATTCTGTGTCCTGCCCTAATTTCCGCGGAGAGGTGTGGTGATCAACTATTGGAATTATGGACCTTTTTTTTATTTATTTTATTTTATTTTTTAATAAAACTCAGTTAGCTTGTTAGTTCACCACTGTCAATTCACACTTCACTGATAGTCACCCCCCAGGGGATTCGAAACCATGACCTCAGTGTTGAAATTAGGTATCTTCAGTCAATCTACCACTTAGAGCTATGGATCAGGGTGTAATTATGGACATATATAGTGGGCCTTGGAGTAAACAAAACTAATCGAATAATCCTAAAGGCTGGATTTGTAAGTCGCTAGGATAGTTCATGTGGCTGGAAGCTATATGGGGCACCAAGATATTAGTAAAAATTTCACCCGTTCATTAGTTTCTCCAACTCGTGTTAGGACATGATTTAAAAAATGAGGCAGATTCAAAACATAAGTGATCATATTAAAGGGAATTGCCAGCAATCGAAGCTATCCCGAGGCCCACCATGATGTTTATATGCCATGCTTTAGCTTGATCCGAAACTCTATCCGGTGAGGATTTAGATGGTGGGCACTTCATCCCATTATTTTTTGGAGTGTGGTCCACTTGAGTTTTGGATCTACCTCATTTTTTAGAATCATGTCTTGACATAAGCTTGAGAAATTGATGACTAGAGTTAATTTTCCATAGATATCTTGAACGTACTTAGCTTGTGATGGCAAGAGCTTCAAGCAACTGGTGTACGGATTCCTAAATGGACGGCTAAGACAAGGAAAGAACCCATTTGATTCTTGACCATATCCCATCAACAATAGATCCCAATAGATGTGCCATACAAGCACCTTAGGGTGGAGATTGGCGCGGAACACAATTTAGGGTACACCCTCAGGGTAGCGAACTACTCCTTAAGGAGAGTGATGTTTATCGGGTTATGTAATGTCCAATCATACATCAAAACTCTGCTTATAAACCTTGCCTACACTCCAATGTGTGTATGTGCCCATCCCAACCGTCCATTCAGTGGGCCATTACATTTGTCCCAAGTAATTCGAACCAATTTACTCAATTGCTTTGGTGGTCACTTGGGAGGGTCAGGAACAACTCATCAGTTTCATTTCCACACTACGACCAATCAAATGGACGGTCATGATCAATGAAATCTGCAGCATTGGTAGGTAGATCTCAGTGTATAATTTATACGTAGCTTCCTTATCCTTTCTCTCTATTATAACTGATTGTGTGATTAGTTATTTAATAATGCGAATACAATAACTATTTTATTCTGATAAGAATTCTAATGGTTTTTTGTCCTTTTCTAACGTATATCTAATAACTCCACACGCATATGAGGCTGCCATCCGTACACAGGCACACGTGCCAATATGGGACATGAGTGTGAGATTCGATCTCTCCATCAGGTGGGCCACATCATAGAAAGAAAGGAGAGGTTGAAAAAATTGTTTTATCCGTCAGCTTTCTTTGTATAGTGTTTCTCACATGAGGAATGAAATAAGCTGATTTTTGAGGCAGAAGATCTAAGAATTATTTCCAACCAGATGGAAAGCTCGGATCTTGCACTCATGTTCCATGGTAGCACCTGTGCGTGCGTGTGGATGGATAGTCGTCCACACGCGTGTGTGGAAGTCGCAACCCATGTTGTTAAGGTACTCACTGGCCAGTAGGACCTAGACGTTTCCGTGGAGTCAGGTAGACAAGTCAATGCAAGACTTTTAAAGTGTTTCTCTTTTGGTTGGCTTCAACTGGGTTACCAATACTTTTCAGTAGAGGGCTTGTTCCAAAGATCTGCACCGTTGATAAAGTAGGATTGACCGTTGATCTGATGACTGTCGTCACGGATGGACCATTTCCTAAGGATCTGCTTTACTGGATAATCCCTAACCATTTAGCTAGTGCCCTGCAAATAGACGGTTAAGAGAAGATAATTGCTTGGTGCACATTCGATACGGAGAATGCATATATTGGATAGCAAGGATCTTCCAACCTGGACTAAGTTTGGGGCGTGGTCCATCTGATGTGGCCACCATCTGATCAATGGTCTGGATTACCAAAACGGGTTCCGGGGATCTGCGTATCTGTAAAATTAGGGCCAATGGTTCAGATATCCCTGCTGTTGATCTGACGTATGTGCAGCAACGATGCTCCATTCCGCAAGATTATTCTAGATGGGACAATTCAAACCTTTGGATTTAGACTCTGATTTCATGCTGAACTTGCGAGCAGCGAGTCGGTGCGCTGTGGGCCTACCATGATGTATGTGTTCAATCCAGGCCGTCCATCAAAATTTCCAGATCATTTTAGGGCATAAACCAAAAAATGAGGCAGATCCAAATCTTAGGTGGACCACAAGTCAGGAAAAAGTGGTGATTGAACGCGGACCATTACAATCTTCTTGTGGGCCACAAAAGTTTTGGATCAAGCTAATTTTTATGGTTTACTTTCATCCAGGTTTGGTGTGACCTTATCAACAGGTTGGATGTCAAATAAACATTACAGTGGACCCTAGGAAGTTTTTAACAGTGAGAGTTCAATCACCACTGTTTTCCTGTGGTGTGGTCCACCTAAGATTTGGATCTGCCTCGTTTTTTTACTCATACTCTAAAATGATATAAAAAAATGGATGGACAGCGTGGATTAAACACATACATCATGGTTAGGCCCACAGAGCACCCACATCGCTACTGGCAGGGTCAGTATACAATCAGCATCCCTCCTATTTGTAGCCTGTAAATAAACGATTTTTAAAAAGCACAAGGAAATGACAAAAAATCCATAGAGAAAAAAAAAAAAAAAAAAAAAAAGCAAAAAATTGAATGGTAAAGATCTTCCATTCTAAGAGTTGACTTGGCATCTTAACCCATCTAAGGTGGGCCTCACCAGATCAACCGTCCTGATCATTAAAAAAAAAGGACCCCACTTGAACAATCTTCCTCAAGTATCATATGATTCCCCATGAATCTCAAACCCCCACCCAAAAAACACCCACTTTGCAAATCTAGGAAATCTTCAAGTACATGGTCTATTAAACTGTGGGGCCCAACAAACTAAACGGACTGGATCACTCATCCGTATACCCCACTTACAAAAAAATACAACCCGAGTATAGTACAACTATCCTGGGTCGAGCATGATACTAATCACATCTCAACGACATGTTCAAAAATCGCCAGCAGTCATAAGCTAACTGTAGGAGACTTCGGCTCCAAACAATGGATTGACTGCAGTTGCGTCTTTCCAGAAGAAACGAATACTTAGCTTCTTTATTTTTTTTTTTTCGTTATGGTCGCGTGCAGTTAAAGGCATCTCACCTATGACGGAAGTCGTCGTTGTAGTCGTTGTTGTTGTTGTTGTTAATGGATGTATGTGAACTTTTTTCACATACAGCCATTTCATTCATAGTCAGATATTGGTACGATCACCAACAACTTATCGGGTGGGCCACGCCAGTCAGCCGTCCAATGTATTGACGTAGTGAATTTTCCTGACTTTCATTTCACCGTCTGCCTACTTTTGGTTCTTTGGTTTTAACGGGGGTATTCTACATAAGTGATATGTGTCGGCAGGAGAGCAATTTCTTGTTACTGAATCATAGAGTAAGACGCGGATTGTGTCGTGCGGCCGTCGCAACCTTTTACTGTGGCATGAAAACTATGTGGGGCCCACTATGATATATGTGTTATATTCATGACCGTTCATCAAATTTTTTATATATATATATATATTGGGGTAAATTGAATATACAGCCGAATGCTCATCCGCACACTGGTTCATACCGAACACGTGCAAAGTTTTTTTAGAACTATCATATGTGATGTGAATCCAGAGTTTGAGCCGTCAACGTGAAGCAACACCTCATGAAACCCCCAAGCCTATTTTTCTAATATGATTAAAAACTTTTGTGGGCTAGCTATGGAAAATGAAAACAGTTTCCTCCATTGATTTGCATTTCTCTTTTCTATGGCCCACCAGAATGTTACATCTGGGTGAAAATTTATCCTTTGGAATCATGAGATTCCACATCACATGGACCGTTAGGATTAGATGCATATAACGCGTGTGCAAAGGTGTGAATGTACATAGGTGAGCGTGCATGCGTGTGTGTATATATATATATATATATATATATATATCACCTATGTATCTTCTTACGTGAGCACTTGTGTGTACTTTTGCACGTGTCATGAGCACATAAATTGATAAGGTGCAAGTGATGCGGCACCCCTTGAAACCTCACAAGCCCAACTTTCAGCCATTCAAAACTCTAGTGTTCATGATAAAAGAAAACAATTTTCTTCCTTTATTTGCATTTCTCTTTGCTATGATACGCTAGAGTTATGGATCAGGTTGAAAATTAGGCTAGTAAAAGTTTCAAGGGTTACTACATCATGTGGACAATTCAAATTCTATATATATGCATGACATGTGTGCAAAGGTGCATAGGTGAGCAATCCTCTCTCTCTCTTTCTTATATATATATATATATATATTATATATATAGTTTAAGTAGGCTACAACAAGTATGCTACAACACAAGAAACATTGAGAATTGAATATTACCGTTTAAAATTTTCTAACAGCCATAAAAGATAAAAGTCTTGGATCAAGCTGGTATTTGTGTTTTCCCTTTGCCCACGTCCATGGTAGGTTGGACGACAAATAAACACCACAATGGGCATAGGAAGGTTGTAATGGTGGATGTCCTGGCTGTTGCTGTAGAATGCTCTACTTGAGATTTGGATATGCCATGCCCTAAAATGTGCCGAAAAATGTATGGACGGTGATACAACACATATATCACAATGGGCCCCACAGGCTCCACACCATAGTAAAGGGTGGTGAGCACCTCACTAGACAATTTGCATTTGATTAAGTGGTGCAAACATGGAAGATGGTGCGGTTTGGAGCTAGGTGTACTTATATGAGATCTAGACCGTTCATCATGTGGGACCCACCGTAAATATGTAAGTAAATTAGGTATATTCATTTTGGACCGCACATCTATGTGAAAAATGAAACTGTCCATATTCAACCTGTCTCAACTTTGGGTGTCTTGGATCCTTACGCTTGCTCAGGTGGTAGACTCTCAGGAGTTTCAACACCCGATCAAGGGTTCGAGTATCCATAGGTGGTGAAATCCGACTTAGGCGTGAGTATGTGGGGGTGTGTGTGCGCGTGTAAAAAAATAATAATGATAAAAAAGAAAAAAAAACTTTGGGTGTCTTCATGAAGTGATCCACCTTATAAATGGTGCAGGTGTTATACTCATGTCTCCTGTTGGCACGTGTGCATGTATCTATTATTGTTATGCTTGAAAATTAGAATGTGGTTTTGTTACAAATCACATCTTACTAACATGTAGCATTTTATAAATGCAAAACCATCCACGTGGTTTAAATCACGGGCCAATGAGGTAACAACACGTTTTACTAATAAGCTTTTTCAGAATTTGTTGATGAGCTCTTTTGTCTGTGTGATCTGAATAAAGATGGCAATTTAAGTTTCATTTTGTTCTTCATTCTCTCCGAGGAGATTCAATCCATCTTCCACAGCGATGGAGTAGACAGTCGATCATGCATAGCCAATGGGAAGAGCTCTAACAACTAATGGATGATCAAGGATATGATTTTCTTCACCATTCTGTTGATGTAGAAATCTAGTTAGCTCCTTCTGAACCTGCTTACCTGCACATTTTCCCCCATGACTTACATTGTTTATTCTTGGCTATGTATGATAACCATGTGCGAAATTGATAGTTGGAATTAAGAAAGTGGTCAGTCCGAAATCAATGGCAAAATTAGATGGTTAACTTTATTTGGCCGTTGTGACTTTGGACTAAGCTTCATTATTGGCATGCAATGATATGTACTGTCAACATTGGCATACACACATGAGACTAGCATTGTGGATGAGCTGTCATAGTTTGGCAAATTGCAGGAAATGCACATTCAGTCAATTGCATAATGATAGATTGTTGAGAATTTTCTTATGGTGGTTGAATCAAACAATAAATTTGTTTTTGAAATTTTAATGAAAATTTAAATATCTAATTTTTCCTTCAAAAATAATTTTGAATATATATATATATATATATATAGGAACGCTCAGCTACGCATCGGTTTGCACGTCATTACGTGCGAACCTTCCTATCAACCCTCGGATTAGGCAAACGGTTTGGACGAAAGCACTCTTAGCGCGAGCTTAAAAGAGCGAGTTTCCTTCTCTTGCACACCTCTTC
Source organism: Magnolia officinalis (assembly GCA_021015155.1). Lineage (NCBI taxonomy): Eukaryota > Viridiplantae > Streptophyta > Magnoliopsida > Magnoliales > Magnoliaceae > Magnolia > Magnolia officinalis. The sequence goes on from JAJHSJ010000008.1 coordinate 12,679,540, forward strand.
ACCCTCTCCGAAGGATGCGGCGGGGAAGCCTTTTCACATGAAATTCCTTCGTTGGGATGCTATGTGGGTCCCACCAAGATGTTAGTGATAAATCCACCCCGTCCATACATTTTTAAAAATAATTTTATGGTATGAACCCAAAACTGAGGTAGATCAAAATCTTAAGTGGGCCACACAATGTTGATTGAACTCTCACCATTAAAAACTTCTTGGGGCTACCAAAATTTTGGATCAAGTTGACATTTGTGTTTTTTTTCCCATCATCCAGGTCTTTATGACCTAATCTACAGGTTGGATGTCAAATAAATATCACGGTGGGCCCTAAAAATTATTTAATGGTGAGAATCATTATCATCGATGCTTCCTGTGGTTGGTCCACTTGAGATTTGAATCTGCCTCAGTTTTGGGATAATGCCCTGAAATGATAAGAAAAAATGGATGGATGGGGTAGATTTCTCAAAAACATTATGGTGGGCCCCACTTAGGTTTCCAGCGTGTAAACGGCTTTTGCAGGAAATCGGTGCTTGAAACATCGCACCTCGAATTTTATGCAAAATCCTTTCACATTGCGCTGGAAACCTAAGTGGGACCCACCGTGATGTTTTTAAGAAATCCAATCCGTCCATCCGTTTTATGAGATCATTTTAGGACATGCATACAAAAACGAGCCGAATCCAATACTCAAATGGGCCAAAAACGTGAAGATTGAACTTACACAGTTAAAATATTCGTAGGTCACAGAAGTTTTGAATAAGGATAATATTTGTGTTCTCAACTAATCCTAGTACGAATGACGTTATGAATGGTATAGATGGCATGTAAATATCACTATAAATCCAAGGAGGTTTCAACGGTAGGAATTTCCCTAACCACATTTTCCTTTAGTACGGCTCACTTGATTTTTGGATACTGTTCATTTTTGGAAAAATGTCCTAAAATGAACTCACAAAACAGATGGACAGGGAGGAATTTTCACAAACATTACAGTGGCCCCCACTTGGGTTCCCAGCGCAGGAACTTCTTTCGTAGGAAATCCGCGTCTGGCGCCGATTAGCTACCGACAGGATGAGTAACCAAACTCCCTAATGAAGTGATGTCGCCAAGTTCTATGGGCCACACCATGATGTATGTTTTGTATCTACACCACCCATCCATTTGGAGAGATCATATTAGGGTATGATCCAAAGAATGAGTCAGATCCAAAGATCTAGAGGACCCCACCACATAAAATAGTGGGGAGAGTGACGCCAACCATTAAAAAGTTCTTAGGGCCAAAAAAGTTTTCGTCAAGCTAATATTTGTGTTTTCCCTTCTTTCATGTATGTGTTAACATATGAACAAATCGGATCTCAAATAAAAACCATGGTGGACCTTTTGAAGGTTTCAACGGTGGGCGTCACTCTCAACACTGTTTTCTATGGTGGGGTCCACCCCAGCCTTGGATCTACCTTGTTCTTTAGACCATATCCTAAAATGATCTTTCCAAATGTATGTACGGTGGGGATACAACATACACATCATGGTGGGACCCACGGAACTTGGTGACGTCACTTCAGTAGCGAGTCTGGCTACTCGACCTCTGTCAGTATCCAATCCGCATCATCTACTCAACCTTTATTAATATCCGATCCCCCTAAGCTACTCAACCTCTAAATCCAATCCGCGTCTTCTCATGATGCACGCACTTTGCTAAGTCCGCTATAAATCTAGGTGGGGCCCACCATGATGTTTTTGAGAAATCTATCCCATTCATCCATTTTTTGAGCTCATTTTAGGACTTGAGACCAAAAGTGAGCGGCATACTGTACTCAATTGAGCCGTACCGAAGGAAAAGGAGGTAGGGAAATTCCTACCGTTGAAACTTCCTTGGGGTCTACAGTGATATTTACATGCCATCTATACCATTCATAATGTCATTCCTACTAAGATTAGCTGAGAACACAAATATTATCTTAATTCAAAACTTCTGTGACATACGAATATTTCAATTGTGCAAGTTCAATCTTCACGTTTTCGGCCCACTTGAGCATTGAATTCGACTCGTTTTTGTATGCATGTCCTAAAATGATCTCATAAAACGGATGGACGGATTGGATTTCTCAAAAACATCACGGTGGGTCCCACTTAGGTTTCCAACGCAATGTGAAAGGCTTTCGCAGAAAATTGGCAGCGCGATTTTTTCATGCGCAGATTTCCTGTGAAAGCCTTTTGCGCGCTGAAACCTAAGTGGGGCCTACCATAATGTTTTTGAGAAATCGACCCCGTCCATCCATTTTTCCTTATCATTTCAGGGCATTATCCCAAAATTGAGGCAGATCCAAATCTTAAGTGGACCACACCAAAGGAAGCAGCAGTGATAATGATTCTCACTGTTAAATATTTTTTAGAGCCCACCGTGATATTTATTTGACATCCAACCTATAGATTAGGTCATAAAGACCTGGATGATTGAAAAAAACACAAATATCAGCTTGATCCAAAAATTTGGCAGCCCCAGGAAGTTTTTAATGGTGAGAGTTCAATCAACACTGTGTGGCTCACTTGAGATTTTGATCTACCTCAGTTTTGGGTTCATACTATAAAATTATTTTTAAAAATGTATGGACGGTGTGGATTTATTACTAACATCTTGGTGGGACCCACTTAGCATCCCAACGGAATAATTTCATATGAAAAGGTTTCCGTTGCATCTTTTGGAGAGGGCGAAGAGGCGTGCGAGAGAAGGAAACTTTGCCGGAATAATTTCAAGCTCGCGCTAAAAGCGCTTTCATCTAGACCATTTGGCGGATCTGACGGTTGATAGGAAGGTTCGCACGTAATGACGTGCGAACCGGTGCGTAGCTGAGCGTTCCTCTATATATATATATATATATATATATATATTATATATATATATATTATATATATATATATATAAAATGTGGTTTTCATTTGTCCCCCATCGCTTAGAGACGGGGGATTTCTTGAATTCATAAATGATACTTTGATACCTTAGAAAAGAGAGAGAGAGAGAGAGAGAGAGAGAGAGAGAGAGGAGGAGAGAGAGAGAGAGAGAGAGAGAGAGAGAGAGAGAGAGAGAGCTTGGGGCACTGAAACACACTCACATGCGTGCCTCCATGTCCATATCAATATTGGGAGATTTTTGGATTTTGATATTTATTTATCTTAATATTATTGAAAATATCTTGATGAAAATAAAATATTTAATTATAAATTAATAACTAATTTTAATTTTAAATAACACAAGTCATAAGGGATATCAAAAGACATTTTATATGAAGTTATGAGATTTTAGAAATTAAAAAATATGCATGTTATATGATGGGGTTTTCCTCCTCAGTTCAGAGGAGAGGTAGCGCAGTTTCCTTATTTGACTCTAATTTCCCTGCTTATGCGCAGTTTACTTATTTGACTCTAATTCCTCCGGTTCTCTATTTAAGGGGTCTCAAAACGGGATTAGGGTATTCTATTTTAGGGTATTCTAAGGTTTCCTAAAAGTTTTCTAGGAAGGCTTAGGGCTATTAAAGGTGAGAGAGAGAGAGAGAGAGAAAGAGAGAGAGGAAGCTTGTGGAAGGGAGACTATGCTCATAGAGGTGATCTACCATATCTCAGCGCTTCTATGTCCTCGTAATCGGTGAGATCTCTCCTTTTTCTTTGTTTCTCTTATTGTTTATCCACTCATACGTGAGTGAAGAAGGTTGTAACGTTTTATATCATAATGGATTGTTGATCTAGACGAGGTCCCGTGGTTTTTACCTCTTTGAGAGTTTTCCACGTAAAAATCTCGTGTTGTGTGGTTTATGCTTTGATTTATTTCATTGCATTATTATTCCATAATTCTGGTTTGTTTTGAGAGGTTAGATCCTGAGGTTTTGTGCAAAGCCCCCAACATATTATACAATGTGTGATTAAGATTTCAACTGCAAATGCCACTCGATAAATGATTCTCTTTTAGAAAAAAAGAAAAAAAAAACCTAGAACCGACTTACTTTCTCTCTCTCCAAAGCTAAAGTTCTTATTAAATTGCAGCATCTGCCAAGGTTATTTTGGCAAATATAAAACCACATGGGATCCAAAACTCAAGTAAGCTACACCATAGGAAACAATAATTGAGATAGATCACCACCATTAGTTTTGCGTAGGCCATATTGTGGCATTTATATGCCATTCAATCTACTTATTTGATGTGCTAATAATAAAAGAATTAGCAAAAAGTCTCATTATTCCAAAACCATAGTTGAGCTATACTACATAAATTCAAAGATTGTAGGTAAAAGTTATTAAGGTAGCTCACTTGACAGTTGCATCTGCCTGAAATTTTGAATAAAGGCCAAACAAGATATAGTTTACTTGACAGATGGTATAGATTTTATGCACGCTTAGTCATGTAACTCATATTAGTGAAAGAAACTACCTAAAGTACCCAGCCGATGTACTAAAGTCTTTTCTAACTGTCCTTTCCTAATCTCTATCTTCCTTTATCTACGTATGCCAAACACCCTAATAAATATAAAATGAATTACTATACTTTCAAAGGTTTTAGCGTTAAAATCAAAAGAATTTCACGATGGAATCACATTTAGAACTTCAAAGATTTTGAATATATCATGATATGATCATGGTAATATTTCATGACTTTCCCACAAATATCATGAAATTTTAAAATTCTCGGCATGATTTGACACAATAGTCCAGTGTGCAATTTTCCTATCACGAGAGCCAAATCATTTTATTTTGCAAAGACATAAAATGTCATGAGGGGATGTAGGTGGAGCCCATGGATAGGTGATCCAGGCCGTTGATCTGGTGCCCATGGTAGATGAGGGATGCCCCAAAAATTATTTTGAGTCGAAGGATCCCGGCACACTCAGTGGCATGTTTCCAATCCGTGGCTTTTTGTCATGTTTTTGTTACTAACCATCTATTTTCCAGGACAGTGATCGAAACGGTTAGGATTATTGGCCTCAATCGGGAAGATTTTGGGGCTTCACAAGTCCATGTTGCTCATCAGAATAACGGTTCAGATCACTGGATATGGATCCCACCTGTTGGCCAGGAGAGCATATACAATTCTTCCAGAAAGAGAACGTTTCTGTTTGTCGCGATGAACCTGTGATTTACTGCGACTGACCTCTGTACAAATTGCTTTCGTGGTTGAATCTGGACTGTCCATATGGTGGGCCATGCTGCTAAAAATATACCACTGTGCTAGTAAATGATACATATACAAACAGCGTAGCCCACCTGCTGAGCGGTTTGGATCTTATATGAATTTCCCTACGGCAAGAGATTGCATGAGCACACTGGACATCGCACCTATTGATGACCACGTGGATCCAAGGGTACCAATGGTCCAGACCCGATTTTGACGAACCCATTTAGAAATCGGTAGAGTTTGGGTCCACCGTTTTGGAACCATTTAAAAATCGGGTCTAGTCGAGTTTGCGTGGGGTCCACCAACTTCGACGTGATTAACCGTTTTATTTAGCCATATATATTGTGAAGAGCACCGTACATGTATAAAGTGGCACGTGTGTGAGCAATCTAATCCATCCATTGGGTTGAGACAAACTCGATCAAACTGGATACGGGCATTTAAGAGCCAGACCCGAATCCGAACAGTTGCAAGCCCTCGAACCGTTTTATGAATAAGAAATGATAGTTAATGAAGGTAGAAGTGTTAAAACAGAGGAGAGCAGTTGTGTTTGACGAGAACGTTTCTTCAGTCCTATTTCTAGAAGTTGGAACTGTGACTTTATTAGATTCTCAGAGAGAGAGAGAGAGAGAGATAATGGTACGGTGTAGCGTGCGTGGCACCACGTATCACATACGTAACCATTAGTATTTCTATCATGCGCCTTCAAAGAGTTCACACACATATCCAACCATTTATGTTGAAATTTTTGGCCATGTCAAAATCATTCAAGAAATGTATATTGCTTATCGTGTGTGGCACAGCAGGGCGTTGGATGCACATCATTTAACCGGAATGCAAAAGGGCAGCGTGGAATACACAGGATGAAAACTAATAGCTCCACGGCCCTTTGTAATATGAGAAAAAGAAAGAAAAAGGCTTTAAAAAAACTTACAAAGAAGAAAAAAAATATTAAAAGATAAAAATTACTTTATTAAAAAAATAACAATAAAGGAAAGAGAAAAGTACTTTTATAGACCTACGACATGGGCTAGGGCAATGATTAGGTGCTACTTGAGTAACTGTTGAGTGGGTGTTAACCTTGCTGTAGAGCTCACCTTGATCATATATTGTATGTCGACTCTGCTTATTCGTTTCACAGCTCATTTTATCTATTAAAACTTTCTAAGGCTTATTTTAAGTAGATTTGTAATATTTAGTTATCATCCAATCCGTTAATAAGGTCAAACAAAAATGGATGAAGGGAAAATAAAAAGATTGGTTTGTTCTAAAACTTTTATGCATGGCCTACAAAAACCTTTTAATGGTTATATATTCACCACTTTTTCTAGTGGTGTGGTCCACAAGAGATTTGGATCTGAGCTGAAAAAATGGATGGGCAGCATGGGTATGAAACACATTCATCAAGGTGGGCCCATGGGGTAAGGGTAACACGTGCACCCATTAAGCTGTTACCCACATAATAACTAATCAAGGTGGGCCCCATAGGGTAAGGGTAACATGGGCATGTCATAATTGTATTCCTTAACTATTTCAACCGTTCATTTAATGGACGTAGTTACTATGAAGAGTATCGACCGTGAATAATAGAGATCAAACATATGTATCATGTGTATAAGATAGATATACCAATGTCTATGAGGCGAGCGTCAAATGAAAATGTTCCCCCATATAATTAGTTTTACTAGTGTGATGAACTTTATATTTTGAAAGTACATGTAAAGAAATTTAAGGGTCAATTTGAATTGACGATTATTATAATAATGTAATGGAAAAGTATCATTATTATGATTTTACCATTATAAAACCAAACACGACAATAATCAGTCAAATATAAATGTTTTTAGGAGACAAGTAAATGAATATGTAATCATTATGCTTTTCAATTGTATTACTGTAAAAATCTTGAATCAAAATTTGTATATTAGTGTAAAGATTTGATGAGTTGACATTGAAGTAATGAAAAAGTATCATCATTGTAATTTTAGTATAAAACAAACATGATAATCCTTGTAAAAAATGAAGATATTTCTAGGAGAGAAGGAATTTATAATAATTGTAGTTTCTATTACAATACCACAGTAATTTTTAATCCGAACATACCTTAAAATAAAGGAAAGTATTTTAGGAATTTAGAGTTGTGAAGCTTGGAGATGAACAATTCAAAATTTACCCATGAAAATGTTGGGGTCCTTGCATAAAACCTTAGGATCTAGCCTCCCAAAATAAACCAGAATTATAGAATAATAATGCAATGTAATAAATCAAAGCATAAACCACACAACACAAGAGATTTTTACGTGGAAAACCCTTAAAGAGGTAAAAACCATGGGACCTCGTCCAGATCAACAATCCACTATGAAGTAGAACATTACAACCTTCTTCACTCATGCAGGAGTGGATAAACAGTAAGAGAATAAAAGAAAAACGAAGAGATCTAACCGATTACGTGGACGTAGAAGTGCTAAGATATCAAGTGCACAGTAGATCACCTGTACGAGCAGAACCTCCCTTCCACAAGCTTCCTCTCTCTCTTTCTCTCACACCTTTGATAGCCCTAAACCTTTAGCAAACTCTTGTAAAGCTTTAGGAAACCCCCTTGTATTATCTAGAAAGCCCTAGGTACCTCCTATTTATGGTTTAGGAAACTCCCTTTCGCACTCCTTGCGAAAGGGCCTAAAAAATTCGCATTCCGCATAAAATTGCGGAACGAATCTACGTAACCTCGATTAGTCGAGCAGCTCACTCGACCGGTCGAGCACCTCTCTCGACTGGTCGAGCACCTCGAGGAAAAATAAACAAATGGTCGCTGGACTTTGAGTCGAGCCTCGTTCGACCGGTCGAGTGAAGCTCATGACCGGTCGTGTAACACCCTAAAAATTGGGGGTCGAGCAGAAGCTCAGCTCCCGAGCTCCAACGCATCACTTATGCAACATAGATAATGATGATTGTATGTTGTCCATATTAGTGCATTAAACATGAATGTGATTATACCAAAACATCATATCATACTCCAGAGACAGTTAAATTACGCAAGCGGAAGACTGTGATAGATATATAAAATATATAAAACTGTTGTAAGTCTCCAGAGTGTGAACATGTTATCAGGTTAAATATATACATGTATACTCCAAAAATGAACAAAAAAAATATACATGGGTGATCCAAAGGTGCAAAAATAACAAGTGTAATGGCGTCTAATCAGCACCCCTGTAACCCCATCGATCAAAAGATGGTCTACATAGACCCACTTGATAACTGCATATAGAAGAAACCCTCCTCATCATCGTAAAAGTCCGGCTCCGCTTCGTAAGCATCGCCATCATCTGAAACTAAAACAGGGGCTGGTTGGTGTTTAAAACATCGTCCCGTAACGTAGGAGTGAGTGATCAACTCAGTGGAACTATAAAGAAAAGGTTAACATGTTATCAATTCAGTCAAGCAGTAATGATAAAGCAGTACAACACTCATATCCTAAGTACTCTTGTTAATGCAAGAATGATATGAAATAATGATGCATGCTCTCGCCTACGCTCCCTCAGCGACTTCATCTCACGATCGCGGCATGCAACCCTTCCTCAGTGCTTGACCTGCTACGCCAAAGGCACACGTAATGTGGTGCATGCACGTGGTTAGCCAGGTTCTTACTTAGGTTTATTCATACAACAGGATTGAGAAGCTAAAGTACCTCCCTTATATCAATTCCCAAACAATGATCCATTATAGGGCCGTCAGTCCTAGTAAATCTCATACGATGTTGCGGTTCTAGGTCACTACAAAGGGCTCGTCACCTGATCAGTGTAGGCTTAGTTTATACTCTAGTTACTATGGAAAGACTCGTCGCCTCAACGCAGTCCTAGAGTATACTCAAGGTCACTACCACCAACGCCCTACCAACTGGCAGTCTATTTTCGAAGGCTCGTCACCAACCCGAGTGGGGACCACAACTAGGCTGCGCAAGGGTAGGCCGACAGCTCGAATACAGTGTCCCATACCACCGCATTTGGTTCACGATTTTGGGTTGCTCGTTGGTCACTACGAGGAGGCTCGTCGCTCCAACCTAGGCCGACAGCCTGACCACGATGTCTTATACCACCATGCCCGACTCATGAGTCTTAACGGATCGAGGTACAAAGGTTAGACGGGATTTTCACTGGTAAGTTGGTACCTTAGATTCAAACAGTAGCGTCCATACATGGTGAACACACAATAGGCCAATCGGGTTACTTGACAAGTTCGATTGGTACGATCGTACACTGAATTAATCGACAGGGAGCGCTAACCACCATCGACAATCATCTTACGATTCGGATTCACCGAACGCATCAAATGTGGTGAGACTAGCTCGGCCACTCAAACAGGAATTGTTATCGATTGCCTGGACTACGTCGTAGCCCCAAAACACATTCCAAATAACAGTATACACATGTAGTAGCCAAAAGCAGCATGTGAGAACATACATCAAATATAAATCTTACTTTAAGCAATTCAACAAAACACATACTACACATGTACCGTACATAAACATTTCTTCCTTAACTCCAATAGTAGTAAGATAGGTTATATAAAGGATTCTATAGCCATAGACAAAGGAGTTGAGAATCTCATCTCAACACCCTCATTACACGCAATTAAACAAGCATTTTCACGTTCAGGCATTTTGTCAAACACTTAGGCTACACATATCATATACATGTAATTAAGTAGTTATAATAGGTATTATAGCAAATCCCTTTACAAAAAAGGGTTCACCATACGTACACAATCATGTATTCTCAGTCAATGAACATGGCAAGCATAAATCATAATTCCATACTCATTGAAACATTTCAATAATCACATGAAATGCAATAAAATCAACATGGTTTACTTATATATGTAATATATGGAAAATGTCGTATCTACGCACATTTGACAACAATCAAGTCAATCATAAATCATTACTAACATTGAAAGCCTTGAAAACCATAACCTAAACATTTATAATCTGCACCTTTCGCCGATAAACAAGTATCGAACTCAGTTTGTATACCGAGTCTTTGTCTACGGCACAACGACAACCTATAGTATGAAATAGGTTAGCTATTTCATCACTTACACTATTCGAAACCCTAAAACAGATTAGGGTTAGGATTTCTTACCTAAGAACGGGATCGGAATTGCCGGAATAGCGATACAGATGTGATAGTTAGGCACGTGGAGTGGCGGGATGGAATCTCACAAACAAACTCTCACTCTCTCTCTTCTCCTCACTTTCTTCCTCTCTTTTCTCTCTCCTAGGGTTGCAAATTCGTATGGAATGAGAGAGGGTTTTAGGTCCTTATATAAGCCCAAAATTGATGGGAATGGCCCCAGGGCCATGGTATTCATAGGTTATAACCAAATAGGGGCTGTTTCGATCCAATGGAGCACTTCTGAAGGCCCCTTTTCTGCGTGCGATCGGACTTAAGCTCCTTGACATTGGATCTAGGTCGAGTTAAGTTTTCGGTCCGATCGAATTTACAGATAGACCGCGGGGGATCAGTTTCAGTTCAACGGTCGCCGGTACTCGATCAGGCTACAAGTACACTGACGTGTGTTGAAAATTTTCCCTGATCCGAGGGTGTAGTTGGGTTTGATTCTGATGGTCTGAATCCTTAGATTTGGCCTGTAAGAAAACGACTCAATTCACTTAAGTCTGAGTTCATTTTCTAAAGATATTCGTATTTCTCACACACTTCGATCCGGGCTCAAGTTGTGCGTTTCTGGATACTGTTAGGACTTAATTTCTGAGATGGTTGTTAAGTCCAGTGAGGCAGTCCTAACCATTTAGTTTCGCAGTAATCGAACTTTCGATGCGCGGTCCAGGTCCGATACGAAGTTTCAATGTGCTCCTGAGAGCAACTGGGTTTAGAGATTGATCCTAGATTATAGGATAATGTAGCGTTAATGATTATACAAGTTTTGGGTCTTGCGGTTCATATTTAAAGTAGTTCTAGTTAATTTCACAGCTAATCTAGTTTAACACTTGGTCATTTCTCGTCTAATTTTTAAATGTTTCGGTCCTGAGTGATATCTGCCTGAGGTGGTACTCGGGTCTTTGTACGAATTTTTTCAGGATGTTACAAGTCGATTCATGGGAGGAAATCCCATCGAAACTCCCCCTTTCCGACCGAGGAGGGATTCACCTTCTTTAAGCCAGTCAGGTTTCTACACACCTCAAACTTATCCTTGAGCAAAGCCTTGGCATCATGTTTGACCCATTATCGTCCGTGTGGACCTTCTCAAGCTGTAACACCTTCTGTTCCAAAGTATCCATGATCCAGTGATACCGAATCTCTATGTGCTTCGACTTGGAGTGCTGATTTGGATTCTTGCTCAAGTGTATAGCACTTTGACTATCGCAATAGACCACGTGCTGCTCCTGCTTCAGCCTAAGTTCCTGTAGGAACCTTTTCATCCAAAGTATCTCTTTACATGCCTCTGTGACTGCAATAAACTCGGCCTCTGTCGTTGACAATGCTACTACTTTTTGTAGCTTGCTCTGACAAGAGATCGGTCCCTCTACAAACGTGAACATGAACCCCGATGTAGACTTCCTGGAGTCTATGTCACCTGCCATATCTGCATTTGTATAGCCCCCTAACACAGGTTTTCCGTCACCAGAACATAGGCGCAACCTGGATGAGCCTCTTAGATACTGCAGTATCCATTTCACCATGTTATAGGTGTGGTTCTTATGCAAGGATCGCATCTCCTCTTGCATAGCTGTCAACCACTCCCCCTTATGCTCGTCAGCTAAAGCCTCAGAATAATCTTCTGGCTTTCCCTCATTAGTCAGCATAATGTATCATGCGGCGAGTACCTCTTGGACGACTGTCTGTCCCTAGATGACCTCCTCACCTGTGGCTCAACAGGTGGATCAAGTGGGGGCTGCTCCCCTAGTCCATCATCTGAAGGAACTCACTCGTCCTCTGCACCTTACTGTACTCCCTCGTCATCAGGCACGACGGGAGGAGTAACCAGATCCATGTCTTCTAGCTCACTTGAACTAGGCTGGTTCTTCTCTAGCTTACCAATGTCTTCTATACACCGATCTTCAAAGAATACCACATTTCTGCTCCTGACGAGCTTCTTCTCGGTCGGATCTCATAATCTGTAACCGAACTTTTCATCACCGTACCCCAAGAACACACACTGCCTGATCTTCTCGATTGGACCTCTCGTCCTTTGGTACGTGAACGGATGCCCTGCATCCAAACACCCTGAGATGACTGTAAGATGGATCCTGTCCAGTCCACACCTTCTCAGGTATTTCTCCATTCAATGGGGTTAATGAAGACCTGTTTATCAAATACATCGTCGTGTGCATTGCTTCTCCTTAGAACGTCTTGGGCAATTTCGCATGTGATAACATGCATCTGATTCTCTCTACAATGGTGCGATTCATTCGCTCAGCCACACCATTATGCTGGGGGGTCTTGAGAACCATCTATTCATGTTGTATACCTAGGGACTTACAATACTCATGAAAGTCGCCAATGTATTCACCACCATTGTCAGTGAGAATGCACTTCAATGATCTACTGTCTCTCTCTCGACCATAGTATGAAACAATTTAAACACACCAAAGACCTCGTCCTTGGATTTCAAAGTATAAACCCAAACCCTCCTAGATGCATCATCTATAAAAGTGACAAAATACAATGCCCCACCAAAGGTTTTTATCCTCATAGGACCACAAACATCAGAATAAACCAAATCTAGTGCATGCACTTTATTAACATGAGAAGCAATTTTAATAAATAAAACTCTATGTTATTTTCTGATAAACAATCAATATAGGTTTTGAAAGGTGTACCTGTCACGTTTGGAAGGAGCTGCTTCCTTGCTAGTAGCTGAATCCCTTTTTCACTCATGTGGCCTAGATGCCTGTGTCATATGTCAATAGCTAAATCTTCCACTGCGTTCAACCCACCCTTGCACACACTGACACTTGCCTTGTAAAGGGTGCAACACTTATTTCCTCTGGCTGCGATCAACGAACCCTTGATGAGCTTCCAGCGCCCACCAGCAAACCGGCTTTCATAGCCATCATCATCCAACTTTCTTGTCGACATCAAGTTGAGGCGAAGGTCTGGGATATGCCTCACATCCCTGAGAACCAATGTACAGCCCACATCGGTCTTCACACAAATATCACCGACTCCTACCATCTTTGATACGCCAGAATTTTCCATCTTCACGGTCCCACATTCACCTGACTTATACTTTGTGAAGAAGTCCCTGCATAGAGTCGCATGAAAAGAAGCTCCCGAGTTAATCACCCAGTCGGTGTCCTGACTTGTAGCCGTGAGACATATATCGTGATCTGTTGAAAAAATAACTACAACGTCGTCATCTGAAGCGATGGTAGTGGAATCTGATTCATCTTTTTTCTCCTTTCTTTTTCCTTTCTTTTCGTTCTTCTTACCACGACACTCATGCTTGTAGTGGCCCTTCTTGCCACAGTTCCAGTATTCAACATCCTTTCTGTTACTCGACTTGCCTCTTGATTTATCTCGGGCCTTCCCTCGCTTCCTATTTTTTTCTCTCCCCCGTTCCTGTGTCACAAGGGCCTCTTGCTGAGTGGACCCTTGAGACTTTCTCCTTGTCTCCTCATTGAAGAGACAGCTGGTAACCTGTTCCATGGAAATCTTTCCGTCTGGCGCGGAGTTACGTAGAGACACCACCAATGTCTCCCAACTGTTAGGCAATGAACTAAGCAATAGCAAAGCCTGCAATTCATCATCCAGGACCATCTTCATAGAGGAGAGTTGGTTCACTATATTGCTGACTTCATTCATGTGCTCGGCTACAGAACCACCATCTTTGAACTTGAGATTCACAAGTCGCCTTATCAGAAAAATCTTATTATTGACTGTCTTCCTCTCATACAGCCCTTTCAATTTCATCCATAGGCTAGCGGCTGAGATCTCCGTAGACACATGGTGGAATACGGAATCATCCAACCATTATCTAATAAGCCCCACCGCCTTCCAGTCCTTCTTCTTCTAATCATCATCAGACTATCTTTAGATTTTGCTGATATACCTAAAATTGGATAATATAGGTCCTTGTAATAAAGCAAGTCCTCCATCTTAGCCTTCCATATGGTCTAATTAGAACCATTGAGGTTGATCATCCTTGATGAGCCACCCTCCATAATTCAAAACCGATCCTATTCGTTCAATGAACTTAGCTCTGATACCACTTTGTTGGGGACCTTGCACAAAACCTTAGGATCTAGCCTCCCGAAACAAACCAGAATTATGGAATAATAAAGCAATTAAAGCATAAACCACACAATACAAGAGATTTTTACGTGGAAAACCCTCAAAGAGGTAAAAACCACGGGACCTTGTCCAGATCAACAATCCACTATAAAGTATAACGTTATAACTTTCTTCACTCACGTAGGAGTGGATAAACAATAAGAGAATAAAAGAAAAATGAAGAGATCTAACCGATTACAAGGACGTAGAAGCGCTGAGATATCAAGTGCACAGTAGATCACCTCTACGAGCAGAACCTCCCTTTCACAAGCTTCCTCTCTGTCTTTCTCTCTTTCTCTCATACCTTTAATAGCCCTAAACCCTTTAGCAAACCCTTGTAAATCTTTAAGAAACCCCCTTGTATTATCTAGAAAGCCCCAGGTACCTCCTATTTATAGTTTAGGAAACTCCCTTTCACACTCCTTGCGAAAGGGCCTAAAAAATCCGTAATCCGCATAAAATCGTAGAACGAATCTGTGTGACCTCGGTTCGTCGAGCAGGGTCCTCGACCAGTCGAGCGGCCCACTCGACCGGTCTAACACCTCCTCGACTAGTCGAGCATCTCGGGAAAAAATAAACAGATGGTCGTTGGACTTTGAGTCGAGTCCCGCTCGACCGGTCGAGTGCCACCCATGACCAGTCGAGCGAGGCTCACGACCGGTCGAGTCTTGGGAGGAAATCCCATCAGAAAAGACCTTTAACAACTTAGATTTAACCACTCAAACTCTCTCTCTCTCTCTCATTATCTTTAACCAGGGGTTATTGTAAACACCCCATCTAAATTAAGATTAAACTACTCTTCAACTTTAATTAAGTTTTGATTAAAATATCTCCATGTGACTTGATACCCATCGGATGACCATATGAGTTGGCAGGATACACTTTAGGCAAGTCTCAATAATAACTAGTGGATCAAATTGATAGTTCACTGAATTAGCCCAATCTAATTCTAACAAACTATTTGGACATTCAAAGACCTGAAAATGTGCTGCAACAATAAAATTGTCTCCATCCAATCCAAAATGCCTTGAAAATCTAGATGGATTAAATAGAAAAGGTCATTGGTAGGACCTGAAAATAATCAACATACTACATTGATGAGTGTGCAAGTTGATGAAATCATATATCAACCTATATCGTCTAAGCCATTTGGAAACTTCAGCTACACATAATTAAATTTCGATCAAACCACATTTTCCAAACTCAAAAGGCACTGAAAATTTAAGAAAGTCGAGTCGAAAGGGTTCCTAACACCCCCCCCCCCCCCTCCAAAAAAAAAAAATAATAATAATAAAATAAAAAAATCATTGAACTTGATCAACCAATGCCTAGGTCTAGTAAAAAAAATATCGTAACCACACATCCAACCCCTGAACCTCCTGTAAAAAAAAAAAGAAGACAAAATAGACAATGGATACCTAAAGTACCAATTGTTCAAAGCAGCTCCTTCACTGATGAAAATGATTGCCTAACCCAAAAGAAACTGCACTGGTAAAAAGGATAACTATAACCCTACAACTGGTACCTGAGGTATCGGTTGAAGACCTATTTAAAACCACAGCAAAAAGTGATATAAGGGCATAAGTAGAGAGAGAGAGAGAGAGAGAGAGAGAGAGAGGTTAGTTGGGAGCAAATTTATGTGCATATGAGGGGCTCTCGATTCGACATGATGTTTGCACATACCGAATCTGTCAAAGTCTCCAGAAGATTAAAAAACACATATCTATGCCATCACCCTACCCAAATCAAGAACCAAAAGATATTCTTGGCAAAAGAAATTATCGTAGTTAAATAGTAAGGTTAGAATTGGGGACACATAACCATCCCTTTATATAAGAAGGGTGTCTGGTTTTCCATTTTCCTTCTCACGTCTGATATAAACATGCAGTCTAATCCACACATATCAACGATCACATGCACATCCACACACACATTTTTATTTCATTGTTGTACTTCTTCCTCCTCTCTACATTTTCTTTTATTTTTCTATTGTGCATACCTTGAATCTTGAAACTTTATGAAGTATAGCCTAATGCAACAGTGCTGAAATCCTATTGAATCTCTAAAAAATGTTAAATCTTATAATCAAACGTGATGTGAGCACAAAAGGATGCCTAATACCTTGCTTTTTTTATCACCATGCCCTTATCTAAAATATGCAGTCCCAAATTAACCATTAGAGTCACTTGAGTTGGAAAGTTCTAGTGATTTCCCAATCCGAAAGCGAAATCGCAGTATATTGTCGACTATGGATTCGAAGGCTTATTTTGATGGGTGGCAACTTCAAATTACATACTTATTTACATTTAAGTTAATATTACATTTCTAATCACTTTAAATACATTGAATAAAGAGAAAGAAGCTGAGGGAGTAGATGCCACCACGTCCCACACACGGAGGGATACATTCATAGTTAAGGAATCTCTAATAATGCTAATATAGTCTAATAAAAGAGTACTATGTGCTCGTGGTAGAAATACAGTCTATAATAAAAATGAAAAATCTTTATTTTAACTAAAATATTTTTTTACTTTTTATTACAAGCCTACATCACGTGTGAACTAGAGATATATTCCCAAACTGCAAGCAACGAGTTACTTTTTATTATAATCCAAACACACTTACAATAACATCGGAATTAAAAGAAAGCAGAAAAAAAGAGGTAAACCACAACATGGATATTTACATAATTTTTTTAAAGTATTTACATAATTTTCTTTAGGTATGTCCATGGATTTACACCAATCCACTATGCTCAAAGGCAAAATTGAATAACCAACTCTTAATACATTGACGACTCCTTTTCTCACAACAAAATATATATTATGCAAAATGAATTAGGGTTTACATAAAATTTCATTTGAAATTATGAAATTATCTTTTGAACTAGAGATATATTCCCAAACTGCAAGCAAAGACTTACTGCTACTACAATCCCAACAAGCTCAAAGTAGAACTTGACCCGTGAAAATGCTGGCTAGATAAATAATACACTTATAATGATCAGGGTTCTTGTATCCTTAACAAAAGAATATTCTTATGGCTCATATCATAGTCAGCTCATTTCTACACCTATCCTCTTTCTCTCTCCATCTATATCTCATGCGAGTAGCTTACCTATTCATGCGTGTAGCATACCTCCTAGTAACATCTTTTTTTATCATTTTCATTATCTTTGGCTTTTCTAATCAATTCTACTAAGGTGGCACAAATCGAGTGAAATATTATTTAGTCATGCAAGTTTCACATAAATAAATGGGTGTAATTGCATATTGTGATTGCTCACATCTTTCTCGTGTAGTGGAATTGTCTAGTGGCAACACAGAATGTCACCTATCACAACTTTTGCAACTACCAATCATGGACGTGGATCACATATCAGATCTTGCACGCATGTTACATATGTGGAGAGTCTGAAATTAGCTAACCTTCTTTTTTATACACTCGATGATTTTGGAATTGTGGAAGGAGTCGTGAGATTAACGATCTGGATCACCATTCCATGGGTCCACTTTTACAGAAGCAGCATAGATGGATCATGCCCCAAAATGATTCCTTAGAGGGATGATTTATAGGATGCGGATTAGGGACATGGTTTGGCTAGTGACACTGCCACTAGCTAGGTGGCTAGTGGTCGGTGCTATATGGACCCCACCATGATGTATTTTTTTGTCCAAGCCGTCCATCCATTTTGAAAGATAATTTTAGGGCTTTATCCCAAAAATGAGGTAGATCTAAATCTCAGGTGGACCACATTATGGGAAAACAGTAGTGATTGAATTTCCACCATTAAAAACCTTCTAAGGCCCATTGTAATGGTTATTTGACATATAACCTGTTGATTAGTTCATACAAACTTAGATGAAGTGAAAAAATATATATCAGCTTGATCCAAAAACTTTTGTAGCCCCCAAGAAGTTTTTAATAATGGGCGTTTAATCAACACTGTGTGGCCCACTTGAGATTTGGTTCAACCTCATTTTTGGTCTCATATCATAAAATGATCTGGAAGAATGGTTGGACGGTATGGATGAAACACATACATCATGGTGGAGCCCACATAGCACTGGGTTAATAGCCAATCCATTTTCACAAATTTGGTACTACCCTCGCCTGTCCCCGAGCTGGGAACATGTGGGGACTTTATGGGGCCCACCTTGATTTATGGGTTTATTTACACTGTTCGTCCATTTTTCTAATTCATATCAGTAGATAAGCCCAAAAATGAGGTAAATTCAAGGCTCAAGTGGGACCGTGAATCATATAGTAGGATTAAAGGCCCACCACTAAAAACTTAATAAGAGTTGAAGAAGTTATAGAACATGGTGATATTTGTGTTTTGCCTTCATCCAGGTTTATATGGCCTTATGAACGGGTTGGATGGCAGATAAAAATCAAGGTGGGCCCCTGGAAGGTTTCAATGGAGGGCATCATTATCATTTGTACTGGAGCGCGGATTGGGTACTACCTGCACTAGAACCTAGCTAGAGACGGACGGTCCTATCAAGGACTTGTGGGACCCACAATGATATATGTGTTGAGGGTCAAATAGTTCATATTAGACCCCAATTATTACCTAATTTTACGAACACGATAATGTTTAACGCCCTATTTTAATCATGTTTATGTTGCAAGGTAAATTTATAAGCCTGGACTGAAAAAGGATACTAAAAGCATGAATTTAATGCTCAGAAGTCACCAAGGTAAGGGACGGACCCTAGTGGATCGAGATCGAAGAATTTACACGCCAGATATCTGAAAAAATCAAGCCATTCACACTAAAGAGGCCTAAAAATCCTCCAGAATGTAAGATCACAGGGTTCCCACCATCCTTTCGGCTCAAAACTTTATATCTGGCCTGATGACCCTAAATTAACCGTACATGTCGAATTTCATCCATTGGATCCTTGTAGAAGTGGCCCAATGGACAGATCAACCACCAAATCTCTGATTTGGGCCCCACTTGATATTTGTATACACTTCAATTTTGGTTTCAACCTCTTAAATGAGGTGGCAAAATGAATGGACGAAGCGGATGTCTCATATACATCACAATGGACCCCATTTAAGGGTGCACATGTGCACGGTGTGCACGTAATAGCCGAAAACCACAACCCATAAAATCAGTCAGCATGCGTTGACCGATACTTTTTTTTAAAAAAATTTCAAAACCCACAGCGGGCAGACATTGTCCGCCCGGTTGATCTTAGTGGGCCCCACCCATCCACCATTTGGACGATCTGGACCGTCCACTGCATCCAGGGGGTGGGGGACAACCCTGGTCATGGTGACCTTTTGGCCCCATGCACACGTACACACGTGAATCGCCAAAAAATGCAGGATGAATGGTGAGTTATTTTGATACAGTGAACCGCGCCAAAACTCGACCAAAACCAATCCTTTCCAACTGAAATTTCGCCAGGAATCTAATGAGCGGGGTGAATTTTTAAGAAATCATTACTGTGGGGCTCACCGAGCATCACAACGGAAGAATTTTCGCACCGTACGCACGTTCGATTTTCCCGGATGTTGCGGGGTATTGTGGGCCACTGTTTGTGGTCAGATGGGTGATCCAAACCGTTCAGAACCTTCAGAGGGGGGAGGGGGTCTTTACCCCAACCATGGAGAAAAATTCGATTTGTCGACGCTCCTCTTGCCAAAAGCGAGATCCAAACACAAGTTGATGCGTTTCTTGCATTTTCTGCTGCGCAACTGACTCCACCACCAACTTTTCTAGACACCGTCCTTGCTGGCTATATAACGAAGAGAGAGAGCAATGTGAGGGGCTATCTAAGCAGCCGTGGAGGCAAAGGAGCGAGAGAGAGAGAGTGGGAAGAGCGCGGGCCGGGCAGAGTTTTTCTTACTTCCTCTTTAGTTTTTCATTCTTCTTCCATTAATGTTTTTAGAGGTTTTCAGTTTAATCATGTTCGTGATTAGCTAAACCTCTTAGTTAGGGCTAAGAGGTTAAGCTTGTAGTGTGACGGGTGATTTTCTATGGTTTTGATTCATGTTTATTGAACTCTCTTTTTATTCTATTTTGATTATGAGATATACTTTCAGTTTTTAATGGTTTATTGTCACTTAAATTAAAGTAGATCCGCAATAACTTTGAGTATGTTCCTTTCATTATGAGATTGTGAATTTGTTCCTTTCATTATGAGATTGTGAATTTAGGAGGCCTTGTTGTTCGCCATCGTCTCCTAGGCATGGTTGGATGATGGAACCCTTCCTAACGTTCATAACTCTATCAGATTGGATGTGAATTGGTTAAATTCTGTTGTTTGCTTTGTCTTATGGGCATGGTTTTATGATGGAATCAATTCTAATTCTCATACCTCTCATCCCTTGGAAACTGGATCAAATGAAGTTTAGCTATGGATTTTAATGAATTATCTTCCAACTGGATGAAGATGGGATTCTAAATCCAGTTGTGTTTATGAATCAAGCATAGATCTCCCTGATTGCTACAAGTAGATCCTTGGCACCCTAGTTTCCCACCTTTGAATTTTACAAATTTTAGTTAAAGTGTTTCACCATTATTCTCTTAATTCTCCCTCATTTAGATTACATCTTTGCCTAGTTCTAATTCAAGTTACTTTCAAATTACGTACAAGGTTCAGTACCTGTGGATTTGACCTCAGTCTTACCGAGATTATTACTACATCGCGACCGTCTACTTGGGGTGGTAAACAATATCTATTTTATCCAAGCCCTCTATACAGTTTGAAATATCATTTTATAGCATAATTCCAAAAATGAGTTAAATCAAAATCTTGATTGGATCACACCATAGGAAGCAGTGATGACAATGACCACACCGTTGAAACCTTCCTAGGGTCCACCTTGATGTTTATTTGCCATCCAACCTATTCATAAGATCATATAAACCTTGATGAAGGGAAAATATAAATATCAGCTTGATCCAAAACTTGTGGCCTCATGAGCTTTTCAGCGGTAAGCATTTAATCCTCATTGTTTTTTGTGGTGTGGTCGACTCTAACATTCGATCTGAATCATTTTTGGCCTTGTCACTTGAAATGATTTGTCAAGATGGATGGACCGCGTGGATCAAATATGCACATTACGATGGGCACCACAGAGCTCTTATCAGGACTGTTCGTCACTAGCTAAGTCCCGGTGGAGAAATACCCAATCCCCACCCTCGTACTCTATGGTCCACTTTAGATTTCCTTCAAGGTGATAATATTACGAAGGATTACTAATATTCTCATCATCATTAGGTACGGTTCAAGGCATCTCCTTGTGGGAAAATCCTTACCTTTGATCAGTGAACGTTTTATTGTTGCTGACTTTTGACCATATACTAGTTTCATAATTTTCGTACACTAGATTATACCAATTAGCCAGTTAGAATCATAGCTAATCATCACTATGGATGTCCCACTACCCATATGTTTTGGATTTGAGGTACATGCCACGTATATGGTAGGAAACCACTTCAACAGTGTAATTGTGGTCTAAGTGTCTCAATTTTTTAACGTGGCACTAACCTAACAATCTTAACGTCTCATTGCCAGCCATCAATTTGACAGTTCAAATGAAAATGGTGAGTCATCCAAAAGTCAATGGGCAAAATCCGACTGTTAGGATTATCCAATCATCTTACGTTATGATTTTGCTCAATCAAAGTGCATAAATGGATTGGACTGCCATAGTTGGGTAGATTGTGACAAATGCACGTTGTGGTACATTGAGTTGCACCCTATCATGTGTGTAAGTTATTTTATTAGATCATACAATATAAAAAGACCATTTCTAAGGTAATGGTTGCATTTTTAAATCTTATTTCTAATGTGATGGTTACATTTTTAAATCTTTTTCTGTTAAGCCAACAACCAACCAACTTATGATATTATTAGAAATAATATTAATCAAAATAAATTTAAAGAATTATTAGAAAATATTTACACCTATGTTCATGTAGCCCAATAGGATACTCCTAGTATCAGCGCTAAATAGGAATAACGGATGAAATCTCACTTATGCCTTAAGAAAATCTCTCGAACCCGCTTCATTTAGTGAACCGTCACCTATCAAAATTAGAACTATATGTATGTTTGCAATCGAGCAAAGAAAGACACTGTGAGAAAGATATATGACCGTCACATGAGTGGCACATGTGGTCGAGTAGTATGCTCAATAACCTTATAAAGTTCCACCGATATTAAAAATATTTTACAATCCAGATATGCACGGTAAGGTCGATCGTCTCACACAATCATACCAAAAAGGAAAGTTTTTCGAAAATGATCAGTGCTTTCACAAAGACTATAGAGGATTAAGAAACAAGTTCTTCTAAAATTAGAAGGAGATTAGGGGAAGTTATATGAGCAATCTGAGTCTTATTGGAATATAGTCTTGTTACCTTCGAGGATAAAGTATGGACTAGTAAAGAAACCTCAACACAGTCACCGATTTTTCCAATCGATGAAGAGTATTACATAAACAATACTCGATGAAGAGTTTGAGGTAACACCCTTGCCAACATACACAATATCTCTCACAGTGCAATACTATCTATCGCAGTTTTATCCTTAGGTCCCCCACTTCTATCGAACCCTTGCCATAACAAGTTTAAAGTTTAATATAACTTAGATTCATTACTATCCAACATCACCTTTATGGTACGCCCTAAGAGTAGTCTAAATATCCATGACCTTCGTCATTAAATTTTCAATCAACAGATTCCATACTTAGAAGATTACACCAGTTACGTCTTACATACTATCCAGCTCGATTATTTGTGCATATGAACAGTCATAGGTAATTATCTTTTATTTTCTCAACTTGGTTTATTTTTCTTCATTGATCATACTGATCTTAATTCCAAATTAATAAAATCAGTGATTGACTTATACTGTTAATCTTATTCATCCATTATTGCATTATTGGAAACTTGAGAACCGTGGTCACCATTAAAAGAAAAGTCTCTATCTCAAGCTAAAAAGATCCTATTAAATGACTAACCCTTCCTTTTTAAATCGCGTAATCACTGTAACATCGAAAGCTGGACAATTAGGTCAACCTTCATAGGTCTGATCATGTGGCTTATTTGACGCCTGGAGTCGCAAACATTCAATCGAACTTGAGTTGAGTATGACTCTAGTGCACCCAACGGTATCCTAATGCACACATTTACAGAATATGGGTCGTTCATTTATATATGTAGTCTTGTATCTAATTGAACAATAACATTATTTTTTAACACGCTCGGTAGGACAATGGTATGTTATTTTTCATGTTTCTCAGTAAAATAATACAGTAGATAAATTTTAAAAAAAGGCTACTTCTATCCATAAATTTATATGAGAGTCATAAGACAAAGAACATCAACTCGAACCCGTTAACTTGAATATAAGATCTTCTTCTCAACCAACCCTAGGAGATGTCGTGAATCACATTATTTGTTTGAGAGGAGATCTATAATAGATCGTAAACGGAAATATTGCCTAAGCAAAGACGTTTACTAGAGCGCTCGAAAAGCTTCTTTGAGAAACTTTCAATGACAATAAATCTTCAACCTGCTAACAGTTCCCCGGTGGAACTAAAGGTGGAACGACTAGTTGAACCTCCCACACGGGTCAGTTGGGACAAACACCAAGGTCGTCCTATACCAACTCCACTAGTTGCAAGGAGAAATGACTGAAACAACCAACTAGAATTTGTAGATTCCCAAAATATTTATATTCTCGGGGGGGGGGGGGGGGGGGGGGGGGGGGGGGTTCGTGCTGGCGTCGACTAGCTTGGGGACCAACCATTCATGCCGTAAAATTACTATCCTAGCCTGATTACTTAGGGGGTACCTCCCATGGTACTGACCATTTAACAAGCTACATGAGGACAAAGATACCCAGGGAACGTCCTTTTATCCATCCACCTCCAGTGGCCGGAAACCCAGCAACATAAAGGCAGTACTCGACACAACTATAGTAACCTCTCGGTCGGGATGATATCATAGGACTCATCCATGAATACTATGTTCATCCAAGCGGTCGATGAGTTCCTTGACGGATCTATCGAAAACTTTAATGTAGAGCGGGTTGCGGACACTTTCATGTCCAAGATGGACCAGAAAAAGTCCAATCGCAGGCGGAAGTGATCCGGACTATCAGAACCTTAAAACAAGTGTATCTAAAAAATCAGAATGAGTTATTCAACGTGCCATATATGATTTTCGGGTAAGCGAGATACACTTGTTTTAAGGTTCTAACGGTCCGGATCACTTCCATCTCCGATTGGACCTTCTCTGGTCATCTTATACATGAAAGTGTCCGCGACCCGCTCTACATCATTATCTGTAACACCCCATATTTTTATCATAGGATGTTACTAACCATCGATGTTTGTGTTGGGATCAATCTGACCGTTAGATTGATCTAGATCGACAAATAAGACAACATTCACGTGTATGGCCCACCTGGACTTTGTATCTCCCTCAGCTTTGGTCAAATGATCTAGTGGGACCCATAAAATGTGATGGTCGGTGTGGATTTCACAAGACACCACTGTGGATCCCATTTTTTTTATATGTGTGTGCACAAGTGAAGGTGTACTCGTGTGTTGGGTCAATCAGATGTTGAACCGATACAATTCGAAGAGAGAGTTCCCTCTCTCTTTCATTGTTTTCCCGCCCACGACCATTTGAAACGGACGACCGTTCGTTGTGATATTTGTGGGCTACCATCAGTGATCATCTCGATGATCCGAACCGTCTATCTTGTTCAGGCCGAGATTTCAAATAATACCCAAACATTTCCACACTTTAGAACGTTCGTGTGGGCGCTAGATTTTCGGCATAAGTTAGCTTGTGTACGGTTAGTTATATCCGAAAACAGAAAGATTTCATTCTCTCTCACAGCTGGACGAATCCGTGTGAAGAGCTCTCCCTTCATCTTAGCCGTCCAAACGGAGAAGTCCCAGCCGTTAGATTCAATTCACCCGGATCAGTTGCTCGTGTATTTAAACGAATAGATCTTTCATCTCTTTCTTTTTTTTCTGAAAATAGAAACCCTAGCTTCCAATCAATCCTTGCCATCCATTCCTAACCTTTCCTTTGTAAAGAAACCCTAGAAACTCGGATTTAAGCGCTTCTTCTGCATTTCTTGCGGCGACAAGAGAAAATGCCCAAAACTCTTCCAAATTTGAAACCACCGGGATTTTTTACTCGGAGCTTCGAAACGTCCCTTCTACAAGCTCCCTGGAGTTCATCTAGATATGCCATAGAAGTCAGATTGAAGAAAGAAGCTTGGAGATTGGATCTACCATTAATGCTCGAGTCATCTTCTCCGCCGCATCTGCCGGACTTAGTCCAGAATTCTTTTGGTTCAAGAAGCTCAAAGATTCCCTACCGATTCTAGGCAAAAAGAAGGAAGAAGAAGAGAGAGAGAAGAGAGAGAGAGAGAGAGAGAGAGAGAGAGAGAGAGTGGTGGTTGGGACTGCTGCTGTTGTGCCGCATCGATCTGGACCGTGTTCGATCTGAGTTGGGTGTAGGATCTGGTTGAATTCAGATTCATGGCTGGGTGTGCCGATAGAGAAGGAGAGAAGAAGAAAGAGATGATTCATTCTCTGGGTGGACTCACTGAGTTAAATCGCTGGTCTATTGTGTTGCAGTGAATCAGGTCAAGTTCGATCAACACCGAGTCAGATCTGATTTGGATATGTTTTATCCTGGCTACGTTAGAAAACCTAACATGGAGATCGAGTTGAAGGGAGTGACTCGGTTCATCACTGAGTTGAGTTGGATCGAGATCACATTTTAGGTGAGTTGATTTTATAGTTTTGGTTTAGATTTTTTTTAATCAATGTGAGGTTATTTAATTGACTTTAAAGTCTAGTTGTTGGATTTGATTCACCTTATTTAGACCTATCGTGTGGAGTTCGGGTTTGGACTAAGTTTAGAGTTGTTTTGAGTCAACTCAAGTGAATGAGGTGAGTTGATCTCGCAAGCCTCCTATCAGGTCCTAATTAAAGCTTGATCTAAATCTAATAGATCTTAAAATTTGGAATTGATTGTAGGGAATTAGTTTTCCTTACATCACCACATTGCGATTCGCCTCATTTTAGTCCAAGTTGAGTTGGGATTGAGTCAAATACCTAAGATCCATCTCAATCAAGTGCGTTCAAGTCGGATCTACATCACGGCAAGACGACTCGAGTTGCCCCTTTAAAATTTGAAAGGTGAGGATTCACCCTTCAAGCTTACTTTCATTATAATAGTTAATTAATTGTCCTTTAAATTAATCGCCTAATCATATTAATGACTAGTTTACATGTATGATTGAGTTATGAATTGTTGATCTTCATTTTTAAGATGACACACCTTTATATGTGCACATTTATTGATTTGTTTAGCATGTGCAGGTAAGTACATCTATTGATTTGTATAAATTAATGATCTAAATCGTATAAGGTTGTGATTTATTTGAATGTGAGATTATTTTCTGTAGTTTAGTTTGGATGTGTACTTACATGTGTATTTGTTTGATAACGTATATGGAATTGATTGTAATTTGGTTTAACACTTGATTGTGTTAAGTTGTAATTGAAATTTAATATTACATATTAGTGAATATGTATATTGGAGTGTTCTCGAGCTAGTGGCCGGTCGTGAATAAATTAAATGTTATGGGTCATAGACTTACCATCTCATGGATGATTTGTGTTCATGTAGTTTGTGGATTGTAACATTTGGTGGTGTCCTTGAAGGACTTGGTACCAATGTGGCATATTAGAAGGACTCTTATTGTTGGAAGTATATCTGAACTTGTAACGGTAATGTCTACGTGTCGAATCATGAGTGGCCACTAGTTGTAGAGATTCTTATAAGTGAAATGTCTTGGATTCTTTATTTTACAAATATTATTTATAATCATCTGAGTGTCTTAGAATCTTACTTGCTTGAGTCTCATAAGCCGGGGATGGTGGAATGGGACACTATGCCCGAGCTGTCGGCCTATGCTGGGTTGCACGCACCCCCCATAGTGATCTTTGAGTTTCTCTGATATTTTGTTTGTAAATTGGACTAATAACTGTTGGGTTAATCATGCATACATGGCACGTGGGCGTTATCGGGTGCCTGGTCGACTGTTTGAAAGACCAGTGTACTGTTCGAACGACCCCTTTTTATATTTTGAATGGGTTGACTATTTGAAAGACCCGTTATCATGTATGAATGTGTCAACTGTTTGAACGGTCCATTCATTTGTTCAGCTGGATGTGCATCCCCAGGCTGATTGCATTCATGCATTCATTCATTAATCAAGACTAAGTTGGCGATTGAATATTGGGTGTGAAGTGGATGGTATCTTCTTATGTACTGGTGGAATTATCCTATATGTCACTTAGGAAGCTCAAATTGTATGATTTTGTATTTGATTTATGAAGATTGCATTGGATATTGTATTCTCCTGAGTTATTTAAATTCCATTCTTGACTATTGTAATGCTTAGTAATCTTGGAGGGTATACCTCACTAGGATAGCCATTGACGCTATCGAACCGTATTCGGTTGATGCAGGTTATGTAGATGATGCATTGATCGACATTGGTTTGGGGCATGGAGAGCTGGATGTTCTTACGATTCAGTATTATAGTTTTTTATTATTATTATGTTGTCCCATTTTTATATTTGAGTCATTGGTCTGTATAAGCCCTATGGGCAGCCATTTGTATATGATGAGATATTTTTAGGCATTCCCTTTATGTGTGGTTTAATTTACTTCCGTTGCGATCGCTTACTTATAAAAGAAATAAAAGAAAGAAAGAAAAATTATTACTACGAAATGTGAGCTATCCTTGTAAGTTAACTCTCTGGATTTCGGAAGACGAGTACAAAACTCGGGTTAGAAATCCGGGGTGTTACATTATCCCAACTGAGTGGATTAATATTTTGAGTTGCTCAAGGGTTTAGAGTTTTTTAGGTCATCCTTTTCTTTGGAGAGGGTGAATCAACAACGATTGATTACATTGGTCGGTTCATCATACAATGTGGTGAAGTATCGACGTATGACTTTCTGAGGCTCAGGTTGTTCTATAATTCTCTAATAAGAGTAGCCTTTACTTTTTATATAAATCTTCCTCC
The DNA here is from genome assembly GCA_021015155.1 of Magnolia officinalis. NCBI lineage: Eukaryota > Viridiplantae > Streptophyta > Magnoliopsida > Magnoliales > Magnoliaceae > Magnolia > Magnolia officinalis. Next base: position 12,708,088 of record JAJHSJ010000008.1, read on the forward strand.
AAACTTGATTTAAACCTGCCTGGAGATAGAGGAGAGATTCCATATGCAATTTCACCAAACTGAGCCTTAGGTCTCCATGATTGATTTGTCCAGGCTTCTCCAGTTACCTGATGAATCGGCTAAGCAGTTTATTGTCCGATTCAAAGGTGTTAAGTACCAATGCCCACTAATTCTACTTGAGACTAAATTTGTCAAACTCGCTCTAGACGGCAAAGACTTTGAGCTTCGCAAGAAATTCAAATGCATGTACTTCGACGACTTATTCGAATTATCAGACAGTGCCACTACGAGAGGATATGTCATGCCCCAGAATTCGACACCTAAGTATGGAGAGTCCGATCCCGAGTTCCCAGGTGTGAACTTAATAAAAATACATGTGAACGAGTTCCGGCGTACTTACATAAAACAGTTAATATTCAACCATGATCAATAATCGGAGTAGCTTTAAGTTAGCGGTGTTAGAGTTAAGCAGAGATAACTAAATCTATAATTATGGAGTTAAGATCTAAAAGGTACAATCCAAAAATAGCGTTCGCCCAAATGAGAACTATACAAGCCACAATATATTCAATATGCACAAGATATACAACTACCAAAAGAATGGATGAAAATAAAGATCTATTGAGGTGCCCCAAGAACAACACTTTCCAGTCTTATTCCTGAGTCATTTACATACATTAAATAGAAGGCGTCAAGAACAAACATAGTGAAGAAGTGTCCCCAAGATTTTACTCAAGACGTTTTAGTTATAAACAAATTCATATACGTATATTGTTAGTAAGTGTGTTGTCTCTAACGCACAGATACTAAGCATGTTATACCAAAATCTGGTTAATGAAAGCACATAATAACAAACAATTTTCTAAGTCTGGTGAATTAAATTCATGTATGTCATTATGTACAAAACATATTCCAAATATACAATAAGGGTCGTTTGAATAGTACTTTGTCCTTTAACAGTCGGCTAAAAACCCAATAACGCTCAGGGTTGTTCGAATACTACTTTGGTCTTTAATAATCAGTCAGGCACCCGATAACGCCCATCTAAGAATTTGGATTGTTCAAATAGTAATTTGGTTTTTAATAGTTAGTCAAGCACTCGATAATGCAAGGGTCGTCCAAAAAATAATCTAACCTTTAAGAGTCATCTAGGGACCCAAATGAGGGTTATTCGAACAATACTCTGGCCTTTAACAGTCAGTCAGACATCCGATAACGCCCATGTCATATATGCATGCTTAGCTCAATTTTTAATATTTCATTTACATACAATAATATTGGCGAAGTTAGGATACCGCTATTATGTCATAAGTCGATAAATAAATCATATGATTCATTGTAGCACGATGTGGCTTATTGTCAATGTCCCTTTATCCAATTTTTTGAATCGTTTCTCATATATCCAATTTATATAATTATTCCAACGATAGAGACTCATCACCCAAAAACAATTACAAAAGGTAAGAGCTCGTCAGCTAAAACTAAATCAATGCGAAAATAACTTATCATTGAATTTATATAACAACATGGTGGACTCGTCACCTATATTGGCCCTCATTGGTCACTACGCGAGACTAATTACCCAGCATAGGCCAACAACTTAAACACGGTGTCTCATACCACCATGCCTAACCCATAAGTCTTTAATAGGATCGTATTGCACTAACAATTATGAATGGACTAACATACAATGGAAACATTGGTATCAAAGATTCTATAGGGTCTTATTCAATCATTAAGCATAAGAATGATCATCTTTCTATTAGATTGATCCGATCAACTACGGAGAACTCCGACAAAATCAGCATTGAGTGTAAAACAACCTATGTAGTTCCAACTATTGTCAATCATCCGTGTTCTGCCACGGTCGACCTAAACAGCGTATAATGACCAACCAAAGGCAGGTCATCCACGTACTCAAACAATTATTAAAGCTTAATCCACGACAATAATAATGTATATAATCTAGTACATAATACTCAAACAACTACCAAAGCTTAATCCACAACAATAATAATGTATATCGACATATAGTATATGATACTCAAACAGTTATTAGAGCTTAATCCACAACAATAATAATGTATATCATCCAGTACATAATTAATTTTAAGCATGAAGCAGTATAATACCATACCATGGTAGCTAATTAGATATATGTACAAACCCTTGGTCAACAATTTAAGCATATCCCTATAAATGTAACATAAGTAATATAAAAGGGTTCTAAAATCAAAGTTTCATATCATTCGGGCATTTCATATGATTTTAGGCGAGACTAGTTTCAAATTGGTCAATCACACTCAGCGGTTGTTTCCGAAAAGTGCCGGAGACCCTTTCAACTTGCCCCATCTATATCTTTGGTGTTTATTGGGTTGGCCAAAAACAAATTTATCAAAGAAATTCACGATTATAGTCTTCGAAAGTCTAAATAATTTGTCAAGATTTGATTTGTTAGGTTTCAGATTTATCTGCCAAGTCCATTGATTGCTTCTGAGACATGCCAAGGGTCCTACACACTTAATTAATTTAAATTTTCAACGGTTTATAAATTTCTCAAGGATGATTTGATCAAAGCCTAACTAAAGCTTAAAAATTAGTTTTTCTTCATTTTGGTTGAGGTGTCCACAAGTTTCTGGGGGCAATTTAAAATCTTCCACGGTGTAGCCCAACTGAGGTTTTCAGTTGGGCTTATCTTTAGCATATATTGTGAACATAAGAAATTATTAGTTATCACCTGATGATGAACGGTGAGGTTTCGCATATTGTAATATACAATATGGTGGGCCCCAAGAAGCTTGATGGGTCTGATAGACTATTCCTATCACATGGACACTTGAAGAAAAAAAAAAAACGGAATAATAATAATAAAGAAGAGAAGCTCCATTGCTCACAGAGTTGATAATATAATAAGTTTCTCTCTCTATCTCCTCCACCAGATCCAGACTAACCACCAGGTGGGCCACACCATGAGCGTGCTATTAGTACAATTGTCAAGTGGGCCCATCATTGTTGACTGTCCAATTTTTCCTCCCTCCACGTGTATTTCACGTGTCATGCATGACTAGCTTCTTTTTTTAAAAAAAATACCTATTATAAACCCCAAGTCAAGAGGGTGAGTGATTGTATAATAGACGTGTAACATGTGCAGGATGATACAAAATCTAAAGTCGTCCACCTTGATTGACCCATCACCTATGATTTGCTCCTGTTCTCACTGATTGGGAACCGTTGCTGATTTATGTCTTTTAGTGTTTGTCTTCATGCAACTGGTTAAGAGTCTAGGACCGTCCAAACCGTTGTGATTTTGGATCCAGCCATTCACCATTGGAAATGCCTGATGAACGGTTTCCATTTCATCCATTAGTGCCACTTGTACGGTGAAGATAGATAGGCATTTGGTGGAGTTTGTTAGTACATGTGTAAAAGGATAATTGTTAAGGCTAGCCCTCTGTTTCTTGTAATTGCAAGCGCCTCCTCTCCTTGTAGGTAATTCATTCTTTATACCAAATAACAAAATGCCCTGTTTTGAGGATTTTTTTTTTTTTTTTTTTTTGGGTGCTTGTGGGGCCCACCTCATGTACAAAATGGCATGTAGCCCGTCCAGCAGGGTCGATAAAAGTTATACGGCAAAAAATCAGGCTAATCCCATTATCAAACATAGAAATTAATAAACAACCACCGACAGAACTCTTGGTTTACTTGATGGACCATCTGAAGCGTTGATCGGCTTGATTTTTGAAGTGTTCCATTTTCATGATGGAGTGATTGCAAATGCATGCATTATACTAAGCTCACATGACTACAACTAATTGCCTATAAGATAATGGTAAAATAGTTAATTGTTCAAAGATGTTGGCGGTGTTATTTCTCTACATGAGTCGAACCAAGTCGAGCTAGGCACAACTCGGCTTGGCTCGACTCTGCGAATAGCTAACCCCAATTCAAACTCAGCTCAGCTCGGTCTTTGAGCTTATCTAGCTAGCTTGGCATGGTTCAGTTAGCAGCTTGGGCTAATTCGAGCCGAGTGCAAGCAGGTGCGACAATTTCTCAAATATGTAGAATGCATCTTTAATTTATCATAAAATGCAAAACAATAACAACACTTTACAAGTATTTCATCAAACACTTGGCGAGCAACATCAAAATTAAGATATGAGATTAGTCACACTTCATTCAGTCATTTCATCAAACACTCGAAAAGCAACATGAGTATCAAAATAACAATCTTTGATGTCATCCAATATGAGTCAATTCGAGTTAAGGTTCAATTTGAATCGAGTCGAGCTCCAGCAAACTCGAACAAACTCGAACTCAGCTCAAAATTTTTTTCAGCTTAAAAAACTTGCTCAACTTGGTCTGAATCCAATTTCGAGAGGTGAGTCGGAGCTTTTCCGAGTCGAGTCGTGCGAGCTGACTAAGCTAAGTCGACTTGTATACAACGCTAGTTATTTCCTTTCATGGCGGTTTTACATTGAACATTGGAAAGATAAAGTAGTTGAATGTAATAGTCTAAACAGCGGGGGTGTATTTGCAGTTATTTGAAAGACAAAAACGCACACTTGTACTTTGTCCTGGCTACTAGAATTTCCACGTGCCAAACAAATTATTCACACATGCCAAAGCCGCCCATGTGTACGGAGTCCAGATTCATTAAGTAGGCCCAAGGCGAACATGGCCCATTGAAAATGCGTGTTGAATGTGGACTATTAATTAGTCATTTTCTATGTCGATTTTTCTCATGAACGGTGGATTGGTCTGTTGTGTGCTTGGACTATCTAATGAACGGCTCAGATCTCACACACGTGTAACAAAGCTTGTGTTTTACTAAAAGAGTGGTAGAGCTCAGATGAGCTTAGATCATCTAATTCTAGCCGTCCAATTCATGGACACCGTTAGAATAGCTAAGATAATCTGGTCAATAGTCACATTCACGGTGGGCCCCATGAGTTTAATGGCATCGATTATACAAATGCAGGCAATAGAAGGTTCTACGGTGATCATGATTCATGACACATATTACACGTTTGGTGCGGTTTTTAGTAAAATATTTCCTTTCAATTGCACTGACTTGTGCTCTTGTAGAATTTTGAGCTAGACTTTTACAATCATTTCTCACCGTTCGATGGACTGTGGCCACAAAATCCTTGGTGTACGTGATGGGGCCCACACGTTGTAAGCATCTGATTTCAGCTGTTGAATTTTGGACCACTGGCTATTTTCTTCTGAGGAATGAATGGATACAATGGATTTATTATAAGTTATGATATGACTATTTTTTTCATGCCAATGAATCCAATGAACTGAATTTCCATTTCATCATTGAATGTCCTCATATGATTAATTTTTCCTCTAGTTCTTAAACAATTGCTTCAAATTTTTCAAAATTTCAAAATCCAATTGAAATGGTTTTTAGAAGATCGTCGCTTTGACATCTATTTCATTTGGTGGGGTCCAAAACAAAGTCTAAGCATTGGGTAACCGAAAGGGTTTCAAAATTCTCATTTTGAATCAAAATTAGGGTTTTGTCAACAAACTCCTACCTAGATGAGGAGTGGATTAGGCTCTTATGTAACATAAGTCTCACATGTGACATAGGTTGAATATGACCGAATTACTTTTATATATACTCTACGTAACTTCATTTTTAATAGCGGCATGTAATCCAATCAAATCTTGTCGTGTTGGGACTTTATAAGTTTGAACCTCATCTAATTCAACTCTGTCATAAGTGTATTAAGTCTCCTATGTGACATAGGTTGAATACGATAAACTACTTTCAATACACTTTACATAACTTTATTTTTAATAGCAGCATGTAATCCAATTAAATTTCGTCATGTCAGAACTTTATAGGTTTGAACCTCATCTAATTCAACTCTGTCATTAGTGTATTAAAAAAAAAACCCCAAGTAAAATGCTTTTAAGATTTATTAAAATTATACCTTATATATTATTAACCATTACAAAAGTAGAATGTCGCGAACTTAGATTATAAGATTCCATACCAAAATATATTAAAATCAAACTCTAAAGTTATAAAATGCACATAAATTGGTTATTTAAACCACTCTAAAATTTATTAATTTCTACTACATTATTTAAATAAATTTGTATATTGAATTGGCATGACAAGTCTCTATTTTATTAAAGACAATTTGGATTTATATTCATTAAATAAAATGATAGAATTATTTAAATTTTAAAGAAATAAAAAAAATATCCAAAATCTTATTAGGAGGCTAATAAATTATATTACATCCAATTCATGAAAATGGTAGGCCACACCATCTTGGTCACCAAATCTGAAAATCCAAGTCAAGGATATTGGTGTGGCCCACCTAATAGTGGGTCAACCCGTTTTTGAGGCGTTCTTCACGCTGTGGCCCATCTTTTTTTAGGACAGCTTACACATCGTATACATTTAAAAGATGGGTGAGAAAGAAATAAATGTACGGCTCAAAACAATTTCTTCGACCGTACTTGACAGTACTTGTCGTAGGTTCGAAGGCAATGACCAGATGGCTAAGATCATCTGCTTCACCTGTACTTTAAAACGTTTTCCACAACTGGATTGACTTTGAATGACAGCTAATCAACCACATGTACGGTGGACGGTTGATCTACGGTACTCATGGTTTCTAGACGCCTTGACGACATGTCTCATTCTCGGCCGACGCGGATTGCCTGTGTACATCGCACATGAAGTTTTTGTACTCGGAAGCTGTGTGGGGGCCCACATACATTCCAGTGATAAATCCACTCCATTCATCAGTTTTGAAAGACTACAATAAGACAGGAATTTAAAAATAAGGCTGATAAAAAACTCATGAGATCCACACCACATGAAACAGTAGGAACACAAATTTCCACTGTTGAAACCTTTCTGGAGCTGACCATGATGTTTGTATTCTATCCAAACCGTTCATAGGGTTATTACCACTCAGATAAATTGTAGGCACAAATATCACCTGATACAAAACTTCTGTAGCCCCCACAGTTTCTAATGGTGGCCATTCAATCCCTGTTATTTCCTGTAGTGTGGCCCACATGAACTTTGAATCTTCCTGATGTTTGGATTCCTATCTTATTATTGTCTTGTAAAACTGATGGACGGAGTGGATTTGTCACGGGCATCTCTACGGGCACCACACAGCTTCTCACTGCAAGAACTTCCTCAGCCCAATCCACGTCAATTTCTTGGCATGAAAATCTCATATGCGGATTCATTTGATAGTGACCCCTCCACTCCTGAGATCGGTACTGTCCATTCCAACTATGTTTGTGTTTTATCAGTGCCGTCCACCTAAAAGCTAAAATGGATGGACGGCACTAATACCAAGACCTTGGTACTGGAGGGGTCACCACCGAATCTGGGTCTGGGAATTTCTCACAAGATTTTCATACGTGATGTTTTTCTTGTAATAATATTAGAAATTTTCGGTAAAAATAAAATATTAAAAATATCTATTATAGATTAATAAATCACTTTAAAATTTTAATACTTGAGTAAAAATGAATTTAGTTAAATAATCGTCTATCAGTATTGAAAGCATAGGAAATTCTACCACAGCTCACCAAATACTCCGAATTTCTCTAAACTAAATAAATTAGGTGCTACACAACACGGCTTTTAAAGTGTGTAATTTCTCTTGACTCATTGTATTTTTTTTTGTGTTAGATCCATATTGTCCATCAAATTTTTCTAGATAATTTTAGAGTATTATCCCAAAAAATAAATACATTCAAATCTTAAGTAGACCATACCAAAAAAAATAATGGGAATTGAATAAATTATCGTTGAAACCTTCCTGAAGCCAACCATCGCTCATAGTTGGAGGAAGGTAAAGTACAAATATCAGCTCATAACTTTCTATGGCTTTAAAATGCTTTTAACGGTAGCATTAATCCTACTATTTTCTATGGTGTATCCTATTTGAGCTTTGGATCTGCCTTATTTTTATACTCGGATAAATGGTGTGGATCTAAAAAAATATATGGAATTTTGTGTGGTCCAGCTGAGCCTTAGATCTGCCTCATTCCTAGGCTTATAACTTAAAATGATCCAAGAAAAGGGATGGACGGTGTGGATAAACAGATACATCACGGTAGCCCCACCACAGATCTGCTGGACGGGGCAGGACGCAATCCGCGTTCCTTTATTCTTGCTGTCGTTTCTCACCGACCAGAGTTGTATACTTCCACGTGCGCTGATCAAGTGGCCACGTGAAAAAACAATTGAACTATTTAAAAGAAATTGAAGTGGGTCCCATCCCGTTGTACGTGTGTGGGCCTTGTTGATTTACGGATCAGATCATGTCTAGAGGGCCCACATGCAAATGTCGGATCCCTCACGTATCTTTCATGCATCGCTCTAGGGAAAATTCGCCGAGATTTGAGCCACTCATTAGGTGGGCCCCACCATGGAAATAGCCATATACGAAAAACAGGCCGATTTGACGTTTGGAAAACAGGTTCAGTGTAAGAAGGAAAAGTTGACCAATGGTCTACTTTCAACGTTCAGATCTTACACCGTCAGTTCAGTGAAACGTGGGGACATCAAATGCCGAAAAATAAGATCAACGGTCCTCATTGAAGATACCTCACCATTTGAATGAGCTCTTCACTTAAAAATACATCTTTAACAAGCTGGGCCATCAATTAATGTTGGGCTTCTGCATGACTATTGAGCCCATGGGCCGGGATCGAGTCTAAAGTCTAATCCCAGTTTCTAATAAACCATTATGGGGCTTAGTGCATGGCTATCAACGAGCTATTTCAGGTCGGGAACGAAGGTGCTTTGATTGATTGGGTTCAAGCTTTTCCTGACCTTGGTCTATTTTTAGGACTCGACCTTCATTTCATATTGGGTTTAGGTCAAATAAGGGCACTTGGTGAGTAAATGGACCATCTTACATTGATATGCATTGATAGACCATTATCTAACCGCTCGAGTTTTGTTTAACATGATATCAAAGCAAAATGTCTTATGTTCGAATCCTGAAAGCGGTAAATATGCCTTAGTAATATATTCTCCCACGGGATCAGGAAAAATAGGTCCAACTTAGGGATCGGGAAATCAATCCTGACTGTTTTCGCACGTGCAGCCAAGTGTTAAAGTTATAACATTTCTAGACTAATTAATATGATTATTGTATAAAATATTAGTATTAAATTCAATTGTGGTCCAAGATGGTAGATGAGACAAAGCCTAACTGGCCTCGAGTTTTAACTAGGGTCCAAAATGGTGGGCCTGGATAGATAATCAAATTTGTACAATATTCAGGTGGGCCATAACTTATAATACATTGTAATACATTGTGATACATTCTTACAATACATTGTAATACATTGCAATACACTGATATATTGCTATACATGGACCAATATTGAAAATTTTCTCAAATAAAGATTAATATCGTATTAATGCAATATAATAATATCGACCAAGGGCTATGGTCGATATCATCATTGCTGTAATCATTGCCCCAATATTCCTATATGAGGTATCATTTCTAAGGCATCTCACTTCAAGTAAATTTGAATGTGCCTTTTGGGCACAAGAAATCCACAAAGTCTGCGATCATGCTTTTAATTCCCTAAAGAAGGACAAAACACCGCCAACAGAAGCCATTTATCATTGTTTAAATCCACTTCTCGTGTTGGTATTCTCTTGGAAAAGTATACACTTGAAAAGTCATTTATATGATCTTTCCAATCCTTAGCCTAAATTCCTTGAATTTAATGGCATTCTCATTTTCGCTATACAATTCTCCAGAATTCTCCTAGGCTGTTTAATTGGTTATTAGTGGCAATAATAATAATAATAATATTATGGTTCAGCTATATGATTAAGTGTATTATTTGAGCATATACATTATAAAGAAACTAGTTCATGGTAATACAAACACTATATTATAATGTTTAATTTAATTTTAAGGAACCTTCTTGTATATTTTGGTATTTTACTTGTGCATGTGTTTACACCTAATCTGATTGTGTCATATCTAGCAACTTAGATGATGTCACGTCATAACAAAATCTCAATAAGAAACTAACAAAAAATATCTCCAGTTATCTTAATAACAAAATATTATTAGAATTCGAAAAGTTATGAATATCTCAAAAAGGGTAAGTCAATGTGGCTATTGCCATGGGACACATGTCATGTATCTCACTCACGTGGCACAGCCGGCTACTTATTATAGTGGCTTGATGACCAAAAATAGATATTGACTAAAATACAATTGTGGCGAGTGACGGATTCGGCCGATGCATCGTAGAATCACACAAAAGAAGACCTTACGATCGAAATTGCTTAATGACCTACGTAACAAGAACACAAAGTTGGTTGAGTTTCATAACATGCTACACATGCTTGTGTGGAGAAAGAGATATATAGCAATCTCCAATATGTGGCATCACGAGAAAAATGCCCATCCGCATAGTAGGTCATGCGCATAACCAATGGCAACCCATGCCAAACAACTACTACACATGGCATTACATGATAAGCCACAACTGTCTATGAGACTAGATAGTTATTTCTGCATCAATAGATGTAAAGTGGCTATAAATACCTCTCTCTAGCTACTGCCTCAAAATTGTATAAATGCGGGGAAGATTGAAGAACTCCAAGTCCTCGCAAACCGTACACAATACAAATTACAGTGCATTGCTGCTCTTATCTTAGTTTATCTTACCTTAGGCTTAATGTAATCCAAACTGTTTGAACTACTATATATGTTGGACTGGCTTTAACCTAGGAGTAGTATAATCCAGTTTGTCTATATTACTTGAATGACCGACTTAGCTTAAGAATAGTATAATTCTCTTCTTCAACATCCACGTTGTTGTACTAAAGAAGATTTTTCTTTTTCTTTTTAATAGCATAATTCTTTTTGTCTCGTCTTGTTCTTTTTTTCGTTAGCTTGTTAGTACACCTCACTGTCAGTTCACACTTCACCGTTAGCCACCCCCACTAGGGATTGATGCCAAGACCTCAGTGTTGAAATGAGGTATCTTTCACTCAGTCTACCACTTGAGCTATGGATCAGGTTGTAATTTTTTTTTGTCTATGCCCAACTCACTAAACTAAGAAAGACTTCGCCCTAAGATTTCACTATCTATGCCACAAACATTGAATTGCCAAGAATTATCTTTATAAGTTTTTATTTTCATTGACATTAATACAATTAATTTTCTTCCACTCTCACATGCATTAATGTGTGAGAAAAGTTTTTTCGGCTAAATTATTACATATAGGAAATATGAAAGCTATAAAGAGCATCAGTCTATGTTCAACCTACGTACTTCAAAAAAATTAATAAATAAATAAATAAATAATTTTACACATGCACACACAATCACACCGTAGTGGAATTTCACCACCTATGGGTACTCGAGCCCTTGACCGGGTGTTGAAACTCTTGAGAGTCTATCACCCGAGCAAAAGTAAGGACCGTACCCACCTACTTGAGCTCTTGGGTGTCTTCGTAAACTGACCCACCTAATAAATGGTATAGGTGTTATACTCATCTGTAGATTGGCATCATATGTTGTGAATTTCACTCCACACGTATAACACCTTAGGTATGCATGTCTCTATTATTATTGTGGGGAAAAATTAGAGTGAGGTCTTGTCACAAATCACATCTTAACAGGCAATTTACAAATGCAAAACCATCCAGATGATTTAAATCATGGGACTATGAGGTGCTAGCACGTTGAACTCCATCGATGATCTCTTTCAACTATGGCCATGTGATCAATAAAGACAGCAATCAAAGTCTCTTTTTATTCTTCGCTCTCTTCAAGGAGATTCAAACCACCCTTCAGAGATGGTATAGACAGTCAATCATTTACAGGAGATTCAAACCACCCCTCAGAGATGGAATAGACAGTCAATCACTAATAGCAAATGGAAAGAGATTTGACAACTAATGGATGAAAGAGGATGTGATTTTCTCCAAGACTCAAAAGTGACATCTTTGAATCCTGGTCATGTAATTGACATGTGCAAAATTGATAGTTGAAATAAAGTGGTAAGCGGTCCAAAATCAATGGTAAATGGTTAATTTTATTTGGCCGTTTTGACTTTGGACTAAGCTCCATTACAGCCAATGACATGGACGGTCAAGATTGGCATACACACATGGGACTAGCTTCTTGGATGAGCTGTCATAGTTTGGTAATTTGTTGGAACTGCACATTTAGTCAAATGGGTTACCAAAAATTTCTCTGCAGCCTAGAATATGTAGGGGGATTTTTTTATTTTGATTTTTTTATCTTAATATTATTGAAAATAAAAAAATTTAAAAGATTTATTAAATTAATAAATATTTAAGTTTAAATAATACAAGTTGCAGTAGTAAATAACTTTGTGTATTTAAGGGATATCAAAAGACATTTATAATAAGGTAATGGTATTTTAGGAATTTAAAAATATGGAAGCAGGATACAATGTGTGGTTAAGATTTCAAACTGCAAATGCTGCCTAAAAGTTTATTCTTTTATAGGAAAAAGTAAAAAATTGAAGTGCTTGGTAAATTGTAGAAAAGTACCTATCAAGGTTATTTTTGCAAATATAAAGCCACATGGTTGAAACTTTCATAAGATCCACCTATTTTATAGGGTAAGTTGTCAGATTCTAACCATTGAATAAAATAATCATGATCATCCAAAACTCAGGTAAGCCACACCATAGGAAATAGTTGAGAATAATCACCCAACATTAGTTTTGTGCAAGGCTTATTGTGATGTTTATGTGCCATTCAATCCATTTATTTGATGTGCCTTGTATGAATTGAATTACCCAAAAAATCACATTATTTCAAGACTTTAGTTGGGCTATACCATGTAAATTTTGGAGATTGTTGATATAGTCTTATAGGGTGGCCCATTGGGTAGTTTGATCAGCCTGATTTTTTGAATAAAGACCAAACAAGGTATGGTTTACCAGATGGATGGCATAGATCTTACGCATGTTAAGTCATTCACCTCATATTAGTAAAATAAAATCCTAAAAGTACCCAAGTGAGGTTGGTGATCTCTCTCTTCCTTTCTCCTTGATAAATATAAAATGAATTACTATAACTTTTAAATATTTGTGTTAAAATCACAATAATTTTAATAGAATCACAGTTAAAACTTCTAAGATTTTAAACATCTCATGATTTCATTACGATGTAAGCAATGTGCAGAATTGCAAAGGACCATGCTATGCATCGAAGATGGAGATTAAATAAATTAGATAACATATTTTGTTGAGACGTCACCACTGTAAGTAGGGGTGTACATCGAGCCGAATTGAGTCGAGCTGGCCTCAGCTCGACTCGGCTTGGCCACTAGCTGACCTCAACTCGAACTTAGCTCAGCTCGGCTCAGTTCGGTCAGCAGCTCGGGCCAGTTCAGGCCGAGTTCGAGCCAAGATCGAGCCGAGTTTTTCTGTGCAACATTTTCACAAACACCTGGACTGCACCTTCAAAATCACATTGTCGGTAAAAAAAGCAGCGAAGGTTGTTCAGGTATTTTATCAAATACCTTCCAAGCAACAATTTTAAATTAAAAAAAAAGGCTATTTGTTTCATATACATACCTTCCTTGCCACCTGCCACACTTAATTGAGTCATTTCATCAAACGCTTGGTGAGCAACATCAATATCAAAGTAACCGAGTCACCAAACTGGTTCGATCCGAGTTCGATTTGAGCTGGGTTCGATCCGAGTCGAGTCGAGTCGAGCTGGGGCCAGCTCGAACTCATTTTTGAGCTCAAAAAATCAGCTCAACTCGGCTTTGAACCGAGTCGAATTGAGCTTTTTTGAAACGAGTCGAGCGAGCTAACCAAGCTAGCTCGGTTCATGTACACCCCTAATTGTAAGCGTAGTATTCCATACGTTATACCCTTAAAGAAGCATTGGGATAGAACTGAAGCTTCCGTTGCATGTATGATAATCTAAAGGGTTGAGGAGTTCGAAACTCCTCTCCTAAGTCTTGACATATATTTGGTAATGACAATGTATCACAGTTGTAACACACCACCCCTTGTATGATTTTAGATGTATCACAATTGAGTGGGTCCACCGGTATTTCTAATCACATTATCCAACCCTTAGGGTAATCTAGACCGATGATCAATAACGCCCACATTATAGATTTCTTTCGTACGTTTGTAATATTTCATGACTTCCCCACAAATATCATGAGATTTTTAAATTGTAGGCAAGATTTGACACAATGGTCCAGTGTGCTATTTTTCTATCATGTGAGCCAATCATTTTATTTTGCAAAGTCATAAAATATATTCTGTAGTTGGTACTGAGCTTGGTAGCCAACGGTCAAGATTCATGAAACGTCATAAGGGGATGTAGGTGGAGCCCATGGATCGGTGATCCAGGCCGTTGATCTGGTGCCCATGGTGGATGAGGGATGCCCCAAAATTATTTTTAGTCGAAGGATCCCAGCACAGTCGTTGGCATGTTTCCAACGTGTGGCCTTCGGTCATCTTTTTGTTATTAACCATCTATTTTCAATGACAGTGATCAAAACGGCTAGGATTGTTCGCTTTGATCAGGAAAATTTTCGGTGCATCACAGGTCCCTGCTGTTGCCCATAAGAACAACGGTCCAGATCACTGGACCTGAATCCCACCTGTACATAACCAGTGGCCAGGAGAGGATATACAATTCTTCTAGAGAGAGAAAATGTTTCAGTTTCCCGCGATGAACCATTGATTCACTGCGACTGACCTCCGTACAAATTGCTTTCGTGGTTGAATCTGAATTGTCCATGTGGTGGGCCATGCTGCTAAAAATACACTAATGTGATAGTAAATGGTACATACACATGGTAGAAATGTGTGTGCCATGCAGCAATTTTAGTCAGAAGTGAAGAGCTGATTTACATAAGGTAATTAAGGAAAGATAACGGTAGACCATTTTTATTTTAGTCCATGATAGAAACAGCGTGGCCCACCTTCTGAGCGGCTTGGATGTTATTCATGCGCACGTTGGACATCGGACCTAGGGCTATTGATGAGCACCCGGATCCACGGGTATCGATGGACCCGACCCGAATTTTATGGCCCGGTTCAAAATTCTGGATACATTTAATGATTGGGTAGAGTTTGGGCCCACCGTTTTGGAACCTTTTAAAAATCGGGTCTAGTGGGGTCCACCATCTTGGACCTGGTTTACATTGGGTGGGGCGTGGATTGGGTACAACCCCCACCAAGACCTAGCTAGAGATGGACTGTCCTCTCAGGCGCTTCGTGGGGCCCACCGTGATGTATATTTTTATCCATGCCGTCTATCAATTTTGACTGATCATTTTAGAGCATGAGTTAAAAAAGGAGCTGGATTGAAGGCTCAAGTAGGGGTGTACACGGGCCGAACCGAGTCGAACTGGGCTCAACTCGGCCCGGCCCGGTCACCAGCCAAACCAACCTGAACCTGGCCCGACCCAGTCACCGGGCCAACTTGTCCAGCCCGAACCCGGCCCGGTCAGCAATTGGGCGAGTACGGGCCAAGTTCGGGCCAGTTTCGGACCCACGATTTGGATGGCCTTGTTTTTTTGACTCTGCTCCATTTATTCCATGGGAAGGGCTTTTGTAGGTAACTTGAACGGCCTTGATTTTTGGGAAGGGCTTTTGTCAAAAAATTTTGGGACTTTGCTTCATCTACAAAGGGACCCACGATTTGGACGGCCTGGATTGCTGTAAATGGTTAGGCAACTGGATAAGAATTTAGGATATATATATATATATATATATATATATATATATATATATATATATATATATATATATATATATATATATATATATATAGGGAAAAGGTACTATGCGCTCGAGCTAATGATAACCTCCCATGAGTTGAGCTGTGTGGGCCCCACCGTGATGCGTGTCGACCATCAACACCGTGCATTTGATGGGTCCCCTTTAAATTATGGGATATCCCAAAATCAGTCGTATATACGGAACTCAGGTGGGCCATACCATCTAAAAAAATGTGAAGACATGCCAAAAACATATAAAAGCACTTGGTGGGGCCCACCTGAGTTTTGAATGCTGCTGAAACTTGGTCTGAATCCTCATCCAAGTGGGACACACATAATGGATGGGCTGGATTTGCAAACCACATCTCGGTGGGCCCAAAAATGATTATGAATATTTAATGGTGCACGGCCCCTCTCAACTTTTGACGTGGTGTGGCCCACAAAGTCACGGATTGACTTGATTTTTGAGACCTAAGCCCACGATGGAATGGTGCATCTGACTGATGGGGTAGATGTTCGAAACGCATCACGGTGGGGCCCACACAGCTCGACCTCATGGGACGTTCCCATCAGCTCGAGCGCATAGTACCTTTTCCTATATTATATATATATATATATATATATAATATATATATATATATATATATATATATATATAGGCCGAGTCGGGTCGAACTGGAACCTATCCAAACTCGGCCCGAACTCAGTTTCGGGCTGAAGAAAATGGCCCGTCCCGACCCGAACTCAGTTCCGGGTCAGGGCCGAGTCGAGCGAGTTAATCAGGCTAGCCTAGTTCATGTACAGCCCTAGGCTTAAGTAGACCACACCACAAAAAGCGGTGGGGATTCAAAGGTTACCATTGAAAACTTCTTAGGGGTGCACACAAGCTTTGCATCAAGTTGATGTTTATGTTTTCCCTTCATACAGTTCTATGTGACCTTATGAAGTGGTTGGATGGCAAATAAACATCACGGTGAACCTTCAGAAGTTTTCAACGGTAGGAATTCAATCCCCACTGTTTCTTATGAAGTGGTCCACTGAGCCTTCAATCTGTCTCCTTTTTGAGTTATTGTAACGCCCTGAAAATCGAGGGGTCGAGCAGGAGCCCAACTCCTGAGTTCCAAAACATCACTTATGCAACATATATGATGATGATTAAATGTTTTCTATAGTAGCACATTAAACATGAATGAGATTAAGACAAAACAACATATCATACTCCAGAGACGATCAAGTTAAGCAAGCAGAAGACTGTGATAGATATATAAAACGTATAAGTAATCGTAAATCTCCTGAGTATGATCATGTTACCAGGTCAATAATTTACATGTAAAGTTTTAAAATATACAAAATGTGTAGTGTCATCTAATCAACATCCCTGTAGCCCCGACAATCAAGACACGGCTCACATGAACCCGCCTGATGACTGCATATAGGAAACGCCTCCTCATCGTCCTCGAAATCTGGCTCCACCTCGTAGGCATCGCCCTTGCTACATCTAAGATAGAGTTTGGTTGGTGTTTAAAACACCGTCCTAGAACGTGGGAGTGAGTGATCAACTCAGTGGAGCTATAAAGCAAATGTCAACTTGTTATCAATTCAGTCAAGCAGTAATGATAGAGCCAATACGATCAAGCATCCCTAAGTACTCTTGTTAATGCAAAAATGATGTGTATAAATTATGCATGCCCTCGCTGCACTCATCTGCGATCTTCCTCTTACGGTCGCGGCATGCACCCCTTCCTCTGTGCTCAACACCAACGCCAAAGGCACATGCAATGCGGTGTATTAGCGTGATTACCGAGTTCTTATTAGACCATTTCATACAGCAGGATTAGGAAGCTAAGGTACCTCCTTTAGATCATTTTCCAAGCAATAATCCATTCTAGGGTTGTCAGTCCTAGCTAGTCTCATACGATGTTGCGGTTCCAGGTCGCTACAAAGGGTTCGTCACCGCGATGCAAGCCTAGCTTATACTCAAGTTGCTACGGAAAGGCTCGTCGCCTCAGCGCAGTCTCAGATTATGCTCGAGGTCACTACAAAGGGCTCGTCACCTGATCAGTGTAGGTCGATAGCTTGAATACAGTGTCTCATACGACCGTTTCGGCTCACGAGGCGGTGTTGCTCACTGGTCACTACGGAGAGGCTCGTCGTCTCGGCGTAGGCCGACAACTCAACCACGGTGTCCCATACCATCATGTCCGGCTCATGAGTCTTAGCGGATCGAGGTGCCAAGGTTAACGGGATTTTCATTGGTAAGTTGGTACCTTAGATTCAAACAGTAGCGTCCATACATGGTGAACATACATTGGGCCAATCAGGTTACTTGACAAGCTCGACTGGTACGAGCGTACGTTGAATTGATCGACATAGAGCGCATAAGCACTCCACGTGGCCAACCATTGTCGGCAATCTTCTTCGTACGACTCGGAGTTCCTCGAACATATCTATTGTGGCGAGGCTAACTCAACCAACTCGTTCGAGAGCTATTACCGATAGCCTGGACTATGTAGTAGTCTCAAACACATTTAAACAAATAAGATAAACATGTGTGATAGGCATTTCAACATTAACAATTGATTCGAAGAACGTAACCATTTGAGCATTTCACAAAATACAAAGTAAGCATGGTTCGTACATATGCATTTCATACTAAATCACACAGTTTTAAATATAGTTGCATGAAGGAATTTATACAGATAGTTAAGGAAATTGAGAATCTCACCTCGACACTTCATAAAGTACAAGTTTCCAAATACTTACTCGTTCAGACATTTTTACAAATACTTAGACTACACACTTCAACATACATGGCATATATTGGCCATAACACGTATTAGGGCAATTCCTTTCACCAAGGAGTTGTCACACGTGCAACCACCATGTATCCACGACGAATAATCATGGCAAGCACGAATCCCAGTTCCATACCCATTTAGACATTTTCACAAACACTTAGACTACACATTTCAACATACATGATATACGTTGGTCATAACATGTATTAGGGCAATTCCTTTCACCAAGGAGTTGTCACACGTGCAACCATCATGTATCCACGACGAATAATCATGGCAAGCAACGAATCCCAGTTCCCATACTCATTCAGACATTTTCACAAACACTTAGACTACACATTTCAATATACATGACGTACGTTGGCCATAACATGGATTAGGGCAATTCTTTCACTGAGGAGTTGTCACACATGCAACCATCATGTATCCACGACGGATGATCATGACAAACATAAATCCCAGTTCCTACTCATTCAGACATTTTCACAAACACTTAGACTACACATTTCAACATACATGACGTACGTTAGCCATAACATGATTAGGACAATTCCTTTGACACACAAGAGTGTCACACGTGTAACCATCATGTATCCACGACGGATAATCATGGCAAGCATGAATCCAAATTCTAAGCTCATTCAAACATTTCAACAAACACATAGAATGCACTATACTCAACATAGTTCATATATATCTGTAAAGCGAGGGAAACATCGTATTTAGCATGTGACATAGCACCCAAGTCAGTTATAAATCATAACCGACATGAAAGCCTTGAAAACCATAACCTATACGTTTATAATCCACCCTTTTGCCGATAAACAAGTATCGAACTCAGTTTGTATACTGAGTCTTTATCTACGGCACAACGAACCTATAGTATGAAATAGGTTAGCTATTTCATCCTTTACACTATTTAAAACCCTAAAACAGATTAGGGTTAGGTTTTCTTACCTAAGAACAGGATCAGAATCACCAGAATAGCGATACAAAGGTGATAGTTAAGCACGTGGAGTGGCGGGATGGAATCCCACAAACAAACTCCAACTCTCTCCCTCACTTTCTCTCTCTTTCCTTCTCTTTCTTCTCTCTTCTCTCTCTAGGGTTTGCAAATTCGTATGGCATGAGAGAGAGAGGGTTTAAGGTCCTTATATAGGCCCAGAAGTGATGGGAATGGCCCAAGGGCCATGGTATACTTAGGTTATAGCCAAATATTGGATGTTCGATCCAACGGAGCACTTCTGGAGGTCCCTTTTCTGCATGTGGTTAGACTTAAGCTCCCTGGCATTGGATCTCGGTCAAGTTAAGTTTTCGGTCTGATCGGATTTATAGATCGATCGCGGTGGACCAGTTTTAGTTCAACGGTCACCGACCACTTGATCAAGGCCACAAGTACACTAACATGTGTATGAAATTTTCCCTGATCCGAGGGTGTAATTGGGTCAAAATTCTGACGGTCCTAAAGCCTTAAATTGGCCCGCAGTGAACGACCCGTTTACTTAAATCTGAGTTCATTTCCTAAAGGATTCGCATTTCTCACACACTTCGCTCCGAGCTCAAGTTGTACATTTATGGGTATCATTAGGAATTGATTTTCGAGATGGTCGTCAAGCCCAGTAAGGCAGTCATAAGCGTATAGTTTCGTAGCCATCGAACTTTCGACACGCGGTCCAGGTCCGATACGAAGTTTCAATGTGCTCCCGAGAGCAACTGGGTTTAGAGATTGATCCTAGATTATAAGGTAATGTAGCGTTAATGATTCTGTAAGTTTTGGGTCTTGCAGTTCGTATTTAAAATGGTTCAAGCTAATTTCACAGCTAATCTAGTTTAGCACTTAGTTATTTTCGTCTAATTCTAAAAGATTTGGTCCTGAGTGATTTCTATCTAAGATGGTACTCGAGTCTTTGTACGGATTTTTCGGAGACGTTACAATTATGCTCTAAAATTATCTTTCAAAATGGATGGACGGTGTGGATAATACATATCCATCACAGTGGGTCCCATAGATCCCCTGACAATACCTTCCGTCTCTAGCTAAATCCTGGTGGGAGTGGTACATAGTTCATGGCCCATTGGAGGGTTTTGTTGAACTATATATAATGTGAGAGACCGTTTACACCGTACATGTGTAAGTGGCACATGTGTGTGTAATCTAATCTATCAATGGGTTAAGCCACCTTTAATGCCTGTGTTGAAGAAGAAATGACGTGAACTCAGATCGAGTCGCCGGGTCCTTGAAAACATAAGACAAACTTTATCAAACCGGATACGGGAATAATAAAGTACGGACCGGACCCGAATCCGACCGGTTGACAGCCCTCCAATCGTTTTATGAATAATAAAGTACAGTGGATGAAAGCAGTTGTTCTGTTATTTCGATGTCAGTCATGGGGTTAGAGCCGACGTGACATAATTCAAAGTGAATTTCAATTCAAACCGAACAATACAACTAGAAGTGGGCATTAGGTCGAGTCGAACCGAGTTAGGTCTAACTTGACTCCATCCAGTTTTGAAAAAGGCTTAACCGGAACTGGATCCAACTTGGTACCGAGTCCATAATGCATGACTCGATCCGAGTACGGGTCTGCGCTCGGCTGTTCCAAACCGAGTTGGATCCGATCAAAAATACCTAGTCGGATCGAGTTCACCCTGATTTAGATTCGGTTTTCTTAATCAAAAGGTGCTATCTCCATCTCTCCCTTTCAACACTCACGGGTCTCCTTAGCCACCTTAGGAAGTAATGCACACCTACTTGCTCCTCGAGCATTCAATGCTCTCTACATTTCTCATTTTCAACTGCTAATCCTTTACACATTCTCAAAATTTCAACCAAATTATTGCCAACCTCAACAACTAGTAGTGTAAGTGTATGGAAGCCTTTAGATGTACATAGTTGTATTTGGACTTTGTTGGAGATCACATAACATATGTCAACCATTCATTAGGTTCAAGTCACTGTTTTTTACTTGTATGTAAAATTCACTACAATTGGACGGTTCTAAATATTTGTGGTTGTAACTATATTTTCCTAATGATCTTGTCCATTATTCTTAAATTCTCATGAATAGATGGTTTGATTTATCAAATGGTTATGGAATTTTTAAAGAGACTCCTGATGAGTAGATTGGACATAATGGACGGTCCAGATACATTATGTGATTGTCAACAAGTTGAAAGGTAGCCATGTGGATGGGAAGCTTCAAATACGCATCATGAGTCCTTTCTGTAAAACCTGTGCTTCTCTTTTCTGACCCGAAAAGGATGCAACCCACTCTTTTGTACGGCCCCTATCTCCTTGTAACATCCCGGATTTTCACTGTTTTGGATTTCCAAAAATCCTTTAAACTTTTTTTAATTAACTTATATTATCACTTACTGACCATTAGCACTTAACGTTAGCTTATACACGAGTGGACCGGTCTGGTCATGACCGGACCAAGTGCGGGCCGCCAAGCCAAATGGCCTGTTTACACTTAACAAAAGCCCGTGTGGACCACCCAACGACCGAGGAGAGTCAGAAAAATCTAAAAATTTAGAAAATCATAGATCTCACTGGGCTTGTGGTCCATCGTAGATTACGGACCCAGTGGACACCCAGAATTGGGATCTGGCACTTGCCAAATGTACCCCACCAATGTCAGAATTGGAATCTGGCACTTGCAAATAAAACCAAGATACCAGGCTTTCCAGCTGTCGGATTTCTTCCAAATTTACGGTGAAGGTTTAATGTATTTTTCTACGCCCGTCCACCAAATCTGGACCCCGATCGTGGCACGGTGACCGTTGATCGCAAATTGGGCCCGTACGATCAAACCTCATATCCGATCGTTCTCAAATTTTGTATGGCCCTTCATCGGGCCATGGAACACCTACCCTATAAATTTCAGGGCCAGGGGGCCACCAGAGATTCTCCAATCACCGATATGGACCCCACAGGGCCATTTAACAATCAGAACCGTTTGATCAAACCCCATAATCGTTCATCCATTTGTTCCCAAACTTTGTATGACCCTTCATCAGGCCGTGAAGCCCCTGTCCTATAAATTTCATGACCAGAGACCCATCAGAGCAACCCCGTTACTCTTTTAGCCTAAAACCGACGGTTTAGAGTAAGCACGACCAAATCTCCACCTTCACTAGTTATAAATAGGCCACACTATGAACATAGTTAATCCAAACACTAATCATTGCCTACGAGAAATCTCACTACCAAATTCATTGCAAAAATGCCCCGATTTTCCAAACAAGTTCTAGACTGCTCGTTGGTGGACCACTAGTCCCAAAATTATAAAGTAATGTCCGTCTTGCTGGGCTTGACGTCCATCGCGGGAGTCGGACCTAGGTACTACCCAGAACCGCTCAACTTGAGCCAAAGGACGAGTGCATGAGAAGCGCAAATACCATAAAGTAAGGAGTTGAAACTTAAGTGAATTGAGTCGTCCACTCTTATGCAAAGTTTAGGATTTCGGACCGTCGGTTTACGACCAAACTTTACCCGTGGATTAAGAATATTTCCCTGCTCATATCTGTAAAGCCGCGGCCCCGATCGACTATCGGTGACCGTTAAACAGACTTATAATCATATCCGTTGATTGGCATATCCAAATGGTGGGCCGATCATATCCATACGTAGATCATCATTAGGGCTAACTATCCTACGGTGTAAATCAATGTGTACACCCCATAGTGGGCCCTAGAGCTTAGAAAGACCCTCCACTGGGGCACCAAGAAAATGAGATTTCAAATGTGGTTAGAAAACTTGGGGCCATCCAAATCTGGCATTATAAAGGCCTCATTGGCACCCCTCTCCCCATACGATTTTGCCCTAGAGAAAGAGAGAAGAGAGAAAATGGAGAAGGAAAGAGAGAAGAGAGAAAATGGAGAAGAGAAAGAGGAGAAGGAGAAGAAAGAGAGGGAAGAAGAGCAAGGTGGACCTTAGATCATGGTGCGGCCCAAGGAGATCATCCCTTCCAACTCCCTACCCCTTCTCCAAGAGGAACCCTACACCACAACCACCAAAATCGTCCGTTAATCGTCTAGATAAGGTTCCTCCTCCCTTTGCCTTAGAACCCTTGTGAGGAAGGAGGTTTTTGCATGGATTTCTCACATGTATGAGCTTGGTTTAGGGATTTCGACCAACCGGCCCCCAAATCGACGTTCCTAGGTCATTTTCAAGTCTACAACGAATCCTAAGGTGCGGACTATTGTTCTTAGGTGGCCTAGCACTAATTGTAGTACGAGTTTAATGATTTTGTATGTTTGAATGATGCTTTTGGAGAGTCTAGGGAAATTTCTAGGAATTGTTGGGTTGTTGAAATTGTATGGAATTGTATATCATGTTGATTTCCTCATATGATGTTGTTCTTATCTCTCACATGATTTGATATGAATTGATGATCTCATGTTTATGTCTTGTTTGGTTTTCTTCACATGATGTTGCCCTAGCATGTATGTCTTACTAATCTAGTGCAATTTAGCTCTATGAGATGTAGGAAGTGCTTAACTTCCTCATTAACCCACACAACATACATGCACTTGAATTTTACACATTGTAGCTTTGCTTGGTAGCAATTATGAGTTCTATGTTGAAAAATATGAATGTGTGATATTGCATATGCTAAATGATAACCTTGTTAGTTAGCATGTTATGAATCACCATCCAAACTCTTTGGTTGGTCAGAAATACAAGGAGATCGAAGGCGGCCCCGTCTGTAGGACCGTCTTGAGGCTAAACTCATGGATTTGGGTGGGTGTGTTCGGGTGGCTGTAGTTCGACTACATGGGTCTCTTGTGCCCGAGGTCACTTGTCTTACGCTCGCTTGACTCATGCGGTCTAGCCTACTATCTGACTAACCCTTTTTGTTAACCCTGTGTGCTCACATATGTATGGAACCTGAACCACCCTACAACCGTTGTAGCCCATCAATAACTCACCTGAAACTGGTCCACAGCCTCGTGAGCCGGGCATGGTGGAATGGGACACTGTGTCCGAGCTGTCGGCCTGCGCTGGGGTGTCGTGCCTCCCCGTAATGACCGCGAGCGATCCCTTTTTCTCGGCACTCCTCATGTGCTTGAAGTCGGGGGTGAGGAACCCGACGGGATCATGGTCCGAGGGGCCTCGGCCTCACGCATTGGGGGTCTTGGTCTCGTAACCAGATTAAGGCAGTGATACGTAGGAGACCAAGACCCCCCAATGCGATCTTTAGAAGAAGTCGCTTGAGGGAGCGTTGTGGCGAGGGCATGCATCATATCATCCCGCATGCATGCATTTAAATAAGAGTTATTAGGTGTTGATGGTTGTCTGCTTTTCATTAAAGTTCATATTATAATTGATGCATGTTATAACTTGAGACCAATAGTTCACACTGAGTTGATCACTCACTCCCACTCTGGGACAGTGTTTTAAAAACACCAACCAGACTCTCTCATAGATGCAGGGGATGCAGAGCAGATGGAGTGTGGCGATGCTGCTCTCGACGAGGAGGCTGTCATACTTCCAGCTGATGGACGGCTCTCAGTCAGCTGGAGAGGCGGGATCGGATCGCTGAGCGTGGGCTCGACTCTATTCTTTTGGATCCACTATTCTTTTTACAATTTTGTTGGGCGACGCCTTGGGTGGCCCGTATACATTCTTTTGGACCTGTTCATATATACATATATATCTTCTTCATTTCAGTAGACTTGTGTGATTGTGTTTCATGCTCCAGGATATTCCAAATTGCCCATTTAAGCTTGATTAATCATAAAACCATAAAATGCATGATAAGTGACACTCGGGAACTCGGGAGTCGAGTCTATGCTCGACCCCCATTCTGGGGCGTTACACTCCTAATCCAATAGCATGGTGTCCCCCACCCCTGTCGTGCCGTCCTACATGCTCGTAGTCCTTCCACCCTATTCCGCCCTATTCCTGTATCGCCTCTCTCTCTCTCTCTCTCTCTCTCTCTCTCTCTCTCTCTCTCTCTAAACTGCACTTTGCAAGTGTACTTGCTGCCAAAGGTTCCCAATTGAGAGATCTGGATCGTTCAAAAGCTAAGCCTAATGGTTTAAAGTAAGGATCCGTTTCAGTTTCTTGTAAGGCAGTCCATTCATGTGATAAACATGTTGGATGTTAGAAGAGTCAACCATTGAAACATATGTAAATGTGTGATTAAAAAGAATAGTTGGCCAAACTAAATTTGATCATGTGGAATCTATACAGCATGGCACAATTAGCAAACTAGATCATGCACTTATGGACCGAGGGTGGGAGTTCGCTATTAGGTGTACCTAGGAAAGTGCAGTTACTGGATCTCTTTCCCTCGGGGATTTGATACAAAAATGTTGACTTGATACATGTAAATGATGGTAAATAAGCAATTATTATTTTTTCACTTGGTTTGAAAATGTGAGAGTAATTCTACCTTAAAAATTGATACAAAATTGTTGACTTAAATCTGTGGACCTCACCATAATGTATATGATATATCTACACCGTTCATCTATTTTATTAGAATATTTTGGGGCATTAACCGAAAAATGAGTTAGATTCAACACTCAAATGGCTCACATGAAAGGAAACAGTGGCCTTGTTGAGGGTTAAATATTGCATATTGGACCCCAATTATTACCTGATTTTATGAACATGATAATGTTTAACGTCCTATTTTAATCGTATTTTTGTTGTAAGGTAAATTTAAAGAGCTTGGACTGAAAAAGGTATTAAAAGCATGGATTTAACGCTCTAAAATCACCAAGGCAAGGGACGGACCCCAGGGGACCAAGATCGAGGAATTTACACGCTAAAGATCCGAGAAGATCAAGTGATTGGGTTTAAACGGGCCTGAAAGTCATCCAGAATGCAAGATCACAGGGTTCCCATCATTCGTTCAGCTCAAAACTTTATATCTGGCCTGAGGACCATAAATTGATCGTACACGTCAAAATTCAGCCATTAGATCAGTGCATAAGTAACCCGATGGACAAGATCAGACAATAACTATTAAGAGAGCATCTTAGTCATCCTTGAAAGATTAGGGCCCAAACTTGACCGATGAAAAGAACATGAAAAATGAGGCTCAATTTCAAGGAAACCGGATGGTGCATTCAAACATAACGCACTTCGGAAGACGGTGGCTAAAATGATGGCAAATTTGTAAATATAAGGAACTCCATATGCATGCATGTAAGTGAGAAGAGGTTTGCTTCAACGGTGGGTATTGCCTCATCACAGGTGGATGGTGTGGCCCACCTAGAGTTCGGATCTACTTCATACTTTGACCCATGGGCTTACACGTTACTAAGAAGATGAGCGGAGTATATTTCCGAGAATGTCATCAGAAGTGGGCCCCACCTATTTTTTGAACAAAACATCCAAACTGTTCCCTTCTCGTGAAAAACGTCCAGTGGCGGACGTACTTCCGATTGAGTTTTGACAGCGAGCCCCACCCATCATCACTTTTCATGATCTGGACCGTCCAATGTATCCAGAGGGGGGGCTTAACCCTCGCCTAGGTGTCTTTTTGGACCCATATAAGTGAACATGTGAATATCTCATCCAAACGGAGGACAGACAGTAGAGTAGAAAAAACCAAGTGGGCCACATCGACGAGAAGCCAAAACATTCTCCCTCTAACCGAAATTTCACCACCAAATCAGTGGACGAAGCGGATTTCACAGTTGCTTGTGATTGAGGGTGCCACCACATTAGCGCACGTCCGAGATTCCGTTGCGTAGGGCTCTGTTTTGTGGACGATTTACGCACCAAACCGACTCCATTCAGGAGTTCAGTGGGGCCCCCCACCGAGAGAATAGATTAATCTAAACCATTCATCAGATATTGTGGTTACAACCGGACCAACTTGAGAAGAAATCTCATCCGAAGATCTCCAGTGCACCACTCGCGGTCCTTTCTTCATTCGGTCACCACAGCGCATGGTGCAGCAAAACCGACTCTGTTTTGTAATGCCCCTTGCTGCGTAAGCTGTTACGCACTCCACCACCACCCTTGGTTGCAGACCACTATAAAAGGAGACGTGAGAGAGGGCTTTAGGAGGATTAGATCGGGCAGTCGTGGAGGCGTGGACGTGAGCACAGGGAAGGGAGAGAGCGTGGAGCAGACGGCCATCTGCAAGAGTTTTTCTTTCCCTTATCTTAATTTCTGTTTTGTTATGTTTACGATATTTTAGTTGAATCATGTTGGTGATTGGGTTATGTTTAAGAGATTTTAGTTTAATCATGTTGGTGATTGGCTAAAACTCTTAGCTAGGGCTAAGAGGTGAAACTTGTAACGTGATTAGGATGTTAGCTTTGCTTTGATTTATGTTTATTGAACTCTCAAGGATTCTAGTTTGATTATAAGGAATATTTTTAGTTTTTAATGGTTTGTTGTGACTCAAATTACAATAGATCTGCGATAGCTTGAGATATTCTCTTTTTATATATTGAGGTTGTGAACTTGGGAACCCTGTTGTTCACCATCGTCTCATGGGCATGGTTGGGTGATGGAACCCTTCCTAACTTTCACAATTCTCTCATGATTGGTTATGAGATTGGTAAATTATTGTTGTTTGTCATAGTCTCATGAGCATGGTTAGGTGACGGAATCACTTCCAAATCTGCATCAATCGTATCCGTTGATGATTAGATCCATGAGACGTTCAGAGATCTGACAAATCTCTTCCTACCAATTGGATAGGATAGGATTCTGATTCCAGTTGTGTTCTTGAATCAATGCAAGGTAGCTTCCCAATTACTACAAGTGGATCCTTGGCACCCTAGTTCCCACCTTTATTTTTATTGGTTTTTAATTAATCTATTCACAATTATTCTCTTAATTTTCTCTGATTTAGATTTCATCTTATCCTAGTTCTAGTTCGAGTTATTTTCAGATTACGTGCAGGTTTCAGTCCCTGTGGATTCGACCTCGGTCTTACCGAGTTTATTAATACATCACAACCCTATACTTGGGGTGTGAACAGGCCTTAATTCATCCACCATTGAAAATTGTTTCCTTCACTAGGTTCACTTGAAGTTTTTTCATCATCTAACCCGTTCATAGGGTCACACTGACATGGATAAGGGGAAAACACAAATATCAGCTTGATCCAAAACTTTTACGAGCCCTAAAAAGTTTTTAATGGTAGGCATTCGATTCCCACTGTTTCCTGTAGTGTGGTCCAGTTGAGCTTTGGATCTTCCTCATTTTTTTACTCATGCCTTAAATTCAGCTTGCATAACAAATGAGCGGTGTGGATAAGTCACATACAACACAATGGGCCCCACATTGATTTTGTACATTTCTCGATGTAAGTGTTAAAAAAGTAAGTTGTCACATCTGCATTGGAAAAGATGTGATAATTACCTAGGTAAATAATTATTACTTATTTACATGGTAATTACGGTTGAATTGAAAAATCAAACATGCCCTAAGGAATGTAAACGATAGATGAAGGTAAAGATTACACTAAGGAATGTAAATGACAAATAATTGAAAAATAGATTTGATTTGATTTGGTTCGTAAGAGACAATTTCTTCTATTGAATTACTTTACTATTTATAGCCTTAACCTGACCATTTAGATTCTTCCCACATTCTAACGGTTGCTATAATCACTTCAGCATTACTGACCCTTTAGACTCTTTTCTTCTTAGCCTACCACCTATATAGATAACCGCTCCAAGGTTCTTTGCTGACTCGACCACGTTCTGCTTGGCCACTATTGTTTTATGGATGTTGTGGCATCGTTTGATAGATGCTGGCTGTATACCTACAAAATCCTCTTCGGATATCTTTGCAAATCTCAAATACACCACGTAGCTCTCATAGAATTACATGTGTACTTCCATGACTGGCTCTTGTAGGAATGGATAGAAATAGGGTACAACATTGCCCCTACATCGTCTTGCATTCAGTAAAAAGCAAAAGCGGCATGTGACCCCTCATAAATGTGGTCGTTCTTTACACCACGTGGCTACACTTCATTTACTACGCATAACAAAGAGAATTCTGAATGATGGTCGTGTTTTCCTTTTTTGAATAGAGAGTTATTCCTATGGTGACGCATATATAATCATTGTACCAAATGAGATCATGATTACACCCGATTTCGACTAATATATACTCTATTTCAATGTGTTTCCCCATTTCTCAAGCTTTCTTCCCTGTTTCTTTACTTTCGAAATCCTCTCTCTCTCTCTCTCTCACTAATGATGGTCACTTCCTCATCCTGTCTCTCCAACCTTCTAGCGAGATGATCTGACACATACGTTAGATGGTCTTTCCAAAAAGTTCACTAACGAGATCATCTTTAAATCACCACTCGGTGATTATTACTGTTTTAGCCCAACCTTCTTTCCTGAAATCAAGGTTGATGAGATCTGCCCAATGGATTGCTTCTTCCCAATCTACCCTGGCGAGAATATGTTGATTCAGTCCAATCGATCATCGATCCTTCCAATGCCGTAAAGACCTAACGATCCTAGTCGAAAGCCTTGCTAGGATGGCACGATTGATTCGACCGTGTTGTTGCATAGCATGAGGCTTCTTGGAGAGAAATTGACATTTATGAATGCATTAAATTATCATTATATGATTATGCACCAGATCCCCCCTCCTCACTGCAACATCAACCTTCTGGAATGCATCAACGAATACCTTCTTCTTTAGATGTAGCCCTATAAGTTCAACAATCTTGGACATCTATGCCCTTACATAGCTTCCTCTTGACGGAGTAATTTTTTCAAGCTTCGCTCATGATGAGAAGAGACACTTCAGCAATAAGGCCAGCAAGGCTTACTCCCATTTCATGTTTGTCTATCAAAAGCATGAAGGCCCGGTGGAGTATAAAAAACACATGGCCTTCTTATTGCTATGGATCTGTCGACATTTACTCTACGTGAAAACGCTCCAGATTACCAATGAATTTGTTCAATTGGTCGAGATGCTTCTACAAGGCAGAAAACTAACAATTGCACCGACCACTTGTACAGAGCATATACAAGCTAACCACCAATGGTCTATTTCATAGCGGGGACCATTATGACTTCTCCAAATGTGGTTGCATGAGTATTTTCATTCTTTTCTTGTACCTTCTCCTCCCTTGATCATATTATTTATACTTCTTACAACCATATTCATTTTCCTCAAGAAATATATACTTTTTCCACCTATATGAACTCTCTTTTCTTCCCTCTTAATGATGGAACCTTTTTATTGAAAGAGTTCGGCCTAGCCTAGCTCACAAGCAATTTTGAAGAAAATGATGAGTAGTCAACTTCTCTTATGCTTCAAGCTTGAGAGATTTACCTCATCAGTAGGAACCTATCCTATGGCGGCATAGTAGAGACTAGTAAGAACGTCAAGGCTGGAATCGAGCGATATTGTCTGAATTTTCTTGCTCAACAATTTGGCCTCGTCCAATGTCTTCATTGTCTATTCACTCAAAAGACTTGTAATCAACCTCTTTACTCCGGCCGATCATCAATTAAGTTGAACTTTACTGTTCTCCCCATTTCACTTTTCAGTCAGCTAACATGTCTTTTGAGCTGCCCTAGTTTTCAAATCGTCCTCGGGTGATGGACACATTTTTTGAATAGTGGAGGGACATTATAAACAGTTAATCGCCACCTCTGTGTAGACACCCCTCATTAGGTTGATAAGCTGATAAAGTTTGAACAGATGGATGGACAACCACGCCCTGATCATAAACCCTAACCTTAGAAGCCTAACCCTAGGAACCCCAATCCTAAACCCTGAACTCAGCCTATCCAACCCAGTTAACCCGGTCAACCTAACCCTATACCGTAGGAACCCAAAACCCTAGAGCCTTGAGTCAACTAAGCAACTCAACTCACCCGGTCAACCTACCCAAGCCCATAACCCAGTCAACTCACCTAGTTAAGTCCAAACCAAGCTCAAACCCAAGCCTAAAATCAAGCCCAATCGGAAAGATGGTCGAAACATCAAAGCAGCAACCCTCACAGTAGAGCCTCCACACACTTGGAGGATGTTGCTTGCCAAAGCAAGGAGTCCAAGTAAGGACCAACGGCCGCCAAGTTGTTGTTACCCATGTGACTCTCCCCCTCTTTCAAGCACCATCCCTCAAGCATGTGAGTTCCTCATTTTTCGAACCTTAAGTATGCGGTTGAGGTGCATTTACTCTGATGCCCATCTCCTTACCCAAAGTTACCATTTTACTAATTCATGAGATGATGTCATATTCCAATCTCCAATCACAATCATTCAAGAACATTTTACTCCTATAATCACCATGAATTACAAGAAAATCGAGTTGGGAGACTATAAATAGCCTCCATCCCCTTCTCATTTCACACACCAAGCATCAGAGAGCCTTCTCATTTCAGAGAGCTCACCCATTAGCCTTATCCATCCCTCTACTAAGGAGAGAGAGAGAGAGAGAGAGAGGCCAACCATGGTATAGCCTAACCTAGTCAGAGTACAGGCTTCCTGAGCCACCAAAGTTCAAATCTAAGCCACTCAATCTAGTCTTGCGATACTACCATTCATCCGACAATTCCAGCCTTTATCAGTTTCATCAAATCAGTGCATTAGCATCGTGCAATATTCATTTCCTTCTCAAACCCCATGATCCTCATATACATCATCATTATAGTGCATTATATCATTTTCATACATTTGACTGGCAGGCATATAGTCTGTGGCTTGCCGACATAAACGTATCTTGCCCATCAGAAACCTTAGCCAGTTAGTCATCGTTTAACATATACATTACATCCCATGTTTTCACTATAGCTAACTTGCGGGCGTATGCTCTGAGACTTGTCGATATAATCGCAGCAGGTCTACAAGAATCCTTAGCTAGTTGGCCGTTGTTTTACCATAAGCATTCATATATCATCAAGCATCCTTTTAACCCTGCACTTGATCATTTTGAACATATGCTCTGCGACTTGTCAATATAGTTGGATCCCATCCATTGGAAATTCAAATTGATCAAACAACTCTACCTTGTTTTGAGGAGCTTTTTTTCATGCTCGTGGGACTCTTATATAAAGGCATGTAGCCCATACTACAACAGCCAAAAAGTCAGGCTCATCCCATCATCAAGTGGGCCACAAAATAAAAATTAATGAACAAACCACCCCAAAAAAAAAAACATACCCAAAAATTAACATACATTAGACATTATTCATAAAAGACCTTGCATCTTGAATTATAATGTGTCTCAATTTCAAGATGGACTGACTATGAGAGCACGCACTATAGTAATTTCAGATGTCTACAACTAATTTCTTATAACACCATGGTAAAATGGTCAATTGCTCAAAGATCTTGGTTGTTGTTTCTCTCAGAGATTTTCATAATAAACCTTGGAAGCAGGAAGGAGTTGTAGCACCCTGATCCATAGCTCAAGTGGTAGACAGTGGTGAAGATACCTCGTTTCGACATGGTCATGGTATCGATTCCCGAGTGGGAGTTGCTAACCGTGGAGTGTGTACTGACACTGGGGATGTGTACTAACAAGCTAAGGAAAAAAGAAAAGAAAAAAGGAAGGTCCTTGTAATAATCCATGCCAAGGTTGCCAACGTGTTTGGAGTCCAGATTCATTAAGTGTGCCCAAGGCGAACACGGAAGTCAGGTAGCCACTCATTCACGGTGGAGAAATGCCTGTTGAATATGGACTATTACTCATTTTCGATGCCAATTTTTCTAATGTTCGGTGGATTAGTTTGCTTTTTGCACATGGGCTATTTATCGAACGGCTCTGATCTCACATTCAAGGTGGACCCCATGAGTTTAGCGACAACGATTATACACATGTAATCATTAACAGGTTCTACAGTGATCATGTCATGCCATGCATTACACGTTTGGCCTAATAAATGGATCATTAATTCATCATGATAGAGATTACAATTATTGAAAATATTTTATATTTATATATTTCAAATAAAATAATAAAATTATTTGAAATTAGTAAAAAACAAAAATTCTTAAAATCTATCAATGTGCATGTGAGGCCTATAAACTTACAGTAAATCCAATTCATTAAAAAGGTAGGCCACACTATAATAATCACCTAATGAGAAAATCAGGCAGATCATCATGTCAAAGTAAACGAAGTCAAAATCAAAGGACAACCGATTGTACGAATCAAGTGTAGTGGTCTGGCCCACCTAATAGTTAGTCAACCTGAATTTTAGGTGTTCATGACTATATGTGGCCTATCTTTTTGCAGACAGGTTGCATTTCGTACACACATGACACATGGGTGAGAAATAAATGAATGTACGGCCCAAAACATTGTCGGAGTTGATTGGCTGGACTTAGCTGGTGACACTTCTCCAGCCCAAAGTTGTATGAACGGTTCAAAGTTAAATATATCTTGCTCATGCATTTAGATATCATTTTAGAGTATGGCCCAAAAATCATTTTAGAGTATGACCCAAAAAACAAATCATATCCTAGGGTTAAGTGAGATAATGATTTTCATCGTTAAAACATTTATAAGGCCACCATGACATTCATTTTCCATCCAATCTGTCCATAGGTCACACAAACCTAAATGAAAAAGACCCCAAGAGGGTTTCAATGTTAGGCGTTTAATCCCCCACTGCTTTTTACATTTTGGTCCACTTAATCCTTGGATGTCTTACTTTTGGGCTTAAGCTTTACGACTAGCTCACCAAATGAACGACGGTTTGATATAACACATACCTCATCATAAGACCCACGGAACTTGTGATGTAAACACACCAGCCACATCAGTGATGTGTGGTACACCAGCCCATCCACTTCCATTTTGGACCATACATGTTGACTATACATTTGAAGCCAACGACCACATGGCTTAGATCATATGGTTTAAGTGTACTTTAAAACATTTTCCATGCCTAAATTGACTTTGAATGACAAGTAGTATCCAACTACATGTACGGTTAAAGGATGATCTAGGTTGGAAGTAGATGGGCTGATTTACCACACACCACCGACCTGGTAGGTTAACATCACCAAGTTTTGTGGGTCCATCATCATGAGGTATGTGTTATGTCCCAACCGTCTTTCCATTTGGTGAGCTAGTCCCGAGGCTTAAATTGAAAAATAAGACAGATCCAAAGATTAGTGGTAAATACTCCAAAAGGTAGTGAGGGATTTAATGTCTACCATTGAAACCCTTTTAGATCACGGAGGTTTTGGATTAATATAATATTTGTTTTTCCTATCGACAACCAATTCAATAATAAATAAATTAAATTAAATTTAATGTGAAAAAAATCTTTGCAAGAGAAAAATCACAGCACAAAGCAATAGTAATGCATTATGAAAGCAAAATTTTACAAGAGAGATTATTTGATTGGAACAAGCATTGGATCTTCTACAATAGCCCAAGTGCCCAGGCTATGCTCTTAAAACCCTAGAAACAAATAAGAAAGTTTATTTATCTTTCCAAATCATAATTGAAATAGGAAACAAATCCCGAATGCAATTTTATGTGTGCTCAATCGCACCTTTGATGGGACTTCAATGGCATCGATGATCTTTTGATGGCATTGAATACCTTCGATGGTATTGAAAAAATAGTAAACATTCCAGCGATAAGACATAAATTTTTCAAATTTTTTTAATGGCATCGACCATTTGTCGATGAAATCGACATATGCTCGATGGCATCCAACTAGAGCTGGGCATCGGTCTGGATTGGATCGGATTAGGTCCAAATCGACTCGATCCGAAGTCCCAACGGCCTAACCCGAACTCGATCCGATCCAGAACCGAGTCTGGGTCACCTGACTCAGACCGATCCGATGCATGATAGACCTGACCTGAATTGAGTCCGATTCGGTTAGTAAAATCAAGTCGGATCGGGTTCAGTAGGATTCGAATGGAATGAATTTAATCTAGTTGTTTCATGTGGTGTGGTTTACTTCAACCTTTAATATATCGACTTTTTGCGCTCAACGCTTAAAATGATATGTCAAAATGAATGAACGGCTTAGATAAAACATATACATCAAGGTGGGCCCCACATGACTATGAAATAACTTTACATTATCGTATATATATATATATGTTTTACCGGACATGTGTTATGTGCAATGCACGAAAGTCCCGTGAATGCTTCTCGCGCAAGTTACTTGATCAAGTAAGCCTGTAACGACATTGGCAAGTTCTGTGGGTCTGATAATGGGGTATGTGTTATATCCAAACCGTCCATCCTTTTGGCAAACTCATCATAAGGCTTGAGACGAAAAATAAGATAGATCTAACTATCAAGTAGACCACACGAAATGTTTAACGGTGAAAATCATTCTCTGCTGCTATTTGTGGTGTGGTCCATATGATCTTTGGTATTATTCATTTTTTGGGTAATGCTCTCAAATGATCTCTAAAAATATATAAACAATGTAGATATAATAAATACATCACTTTGGGGCCCATATAACTTTGATCTCCTTTGAACCGTTCGTACAACTCGGAGCTCGAGGAACGTCAGTCTCGTCTTTTCAAAATCGGATTGCGTACTGAGTTACTCAGTACGCTCTTACCGTACCGAGTAAACTTAGTTGGGCTAACTCAGTACGCTTTTATCGTACCGAGTAAACTTAGTTGGGCCCACCGTGAATGTATGTGTTTAATTCACGCCGTCCATATGATTTTTCAGCTCATTTAAGGGGATGAACCCAAAATTTAAGAATATCCAAACCTCAATGGTATTATACCACAGGAAACAGTGGTAGTAATGATTTTTCACCGTCGAAGCCTTTCTGGGCCCTACAATGATGTTTACTTGCCATCCAACCTGTTCATAAGATCTGACAGACATTGATGAAAGGAAAACGCAAATATAAGTTTGATATAAAAAAAAAACTTTTGTGGCCCACAAGAATTTTTTCAACGATGGACACTCAATTCACACGGTTTCCTATAGTGTGGTCAATTCAAGCTTTGGATATAATTCATATTTTGTCTCAAGAACTAAAATTATCAGGTAAAATGGATAGACGGAGTGGATTAAATATATAAATCATGGTGAACCACTAAGAGTTTACTCAATACGCTAAGCCTACTGAGTTACTCAGTACGCAATCTACTTCTTTCTTTGCACGCCATATACCTAGCGAGCTACAGCTAGGCTAGGCTACAGCAGTAGTTGGTGTTCGGTGTTCTACGGGCCCTGTGTTAGGTGATCTGTGGGCCCCACCATGATGTATGTATTTCATTTATGCCGTTAATTCATTTTTACAGATAATTTTAAGACTTGATACAAAATATCAAAGGGATAAAAATCTCAAGTGGAACACACCATAGGAAAATAATAATGATTGGATATCCTCCATTAAAATCCTCCTAAGGCTCCGGATCGGGTCGGATCTGATCGGATCGGGTTTCGGACTGGATCGGTCCGGATTGACGATGACCCGATCCCGATCCGAAAATCATTCAGATCTGAAATACATAACTCGATCCGCACCAATCTAGACCATCGGTTCGGTTCGGATCGGGTCGGGTCGGATCCAGCGGATCGGATCTGTTTTGCCCAGCTCTACATCCAACAGTCTGTTAATGACATTGAGAAACCCTGTTGTTTACAATTTTGAGACATCAACAACATGTGTAACCTTATGCACAAATTGAATAAAAATAAATATTATGATGGGCCTTACAAATGTTTTAAGTGTGGGAATTATTGTCCCACTGCTATTTCTGCCTGTGGTCCAATTAAACTTTGAATATTATTCTAAAATAATAAGCTAAAATGAATAGAAAGTGTGGATATAATAAACACATGTTTTAGAGTCACGTAACTTTGATATCCTTTGAACCGAGCTCAGGAGCGGCAGCGCTCGTCTTCGCACGACACACATACCCACACCAGTCAGATTGATTGCGTATGGTGAACCAGCCATCCGCTTCCGTTTATGTTGTACACGCCCCAGCGAGATGTCCCGTTCTGGCGGACGCAGATTGAATGTGTCGAAGCTGTGAGGGGCTAAGAGATATAAGGCCTGTGACAAATTTTCTCCATTTATTAGTTTTTTCAAGACCACAATAGAGCAGTAATCTAAATTCAGGCAGATCCAAAACTCATGTGGCCACATCACACGAAACAGTGGGAACGTAAACGTCCACGGTTGAAACCTTCATGGAGCGGACCATGATGTTTATATATGATCCAAACCATTCACATGGTTATTTCCAGTCATATAAACTGCAGGCATAATATCATCCTGATATCTAAAGAAAAACACTTCTGCGGCCCCACAAAATTTCCAACGGTGGATGTTTATTACCTGCTGTTTGATATGACCGATTTTTAGATTCTTTATCTTATTTATTATATGAAAAACTGATGAACGGAGTGAATTTGTCACAGACGGACGCGGATTGCGTCCTACCCCTGCCCGGACGGTAATCCGTCCGGGAAGGGCTCTGTGGGGCCCACCATGATGTAAGTGTTTCATCCATGCCCTTCATCGCTTTTCTCGTGTCATTTTAAGGCATTAAGATAGAAATAAAACAGGTCCACGGCTCCAGTGAACCACACCAAAGGAAGCTGCAGTGATAATGACACCCACCCTTGTAACCTTTATAAGGGCTACCGTGATGTGTGTTTTTACCACCCAACTTATTCATAAGGTCATGTAGACGTTGATGAAGTGAAAAAACAAATATCAGCTTGTTCCAAAACTTCTCCTAACTCGTGATAAATTTTTAATGGTGGAAATTCAATCCCCACTATGTGGTCCACTTAAGCCTTGGCCCTTGTATCTGGTTTCATACGTTAAAATGATCGAGAAAAACGATGAACAGCATTACGTCCTATCCTACTGCCGCTCATTATTTGTTTCGTAATTAAAATGATCTAAGAAAAATGACTCGGCATGGATAAAACGGAAACGGACTGGCTACTCCCCCTGACACCAGCCCCGGGGCTGGTGATCGGTGCTCTGTGGGTCCCACCATGATGTATGTGTTTCATCCATTCTGTTCATCCATTTTTAAAGATCATTTTAGGGATTGATCCCAAAAATGAGAGATATATGAACCTCAGGTGGATCACACCACATGAAAACAATAGTGATTGGATATCCACCATTAATATCCTCCTAAGGCCCACCGTACTGTTTATTTGACATCCAATCTGTTGATTAGGTCATACAGGCCTAGATGAAGGAAAAAAACAAAAATCAGCTTCATCCAAACTTTTATGGCCCCCATAATGTTTTTAATGGTCGACGCTCATTAAACACTGTTTCCTGTAATGTGGTCCAATTGAGATTGGTATGTATCTCATTTTTGGTCTTATATCTTAAAATGATCTGTAAAAATAGATGGACGGCATGGATGAAACACATACATCATAGTGGGCCCCACAGAGCACCGACCACCAGCATTTGGCTGGTGTCAGGGGGAGTAGCCAATCCGTTTCCGGATAAAACACTTACATCATGGTGGGCCCCACAAAGCCCTGCCCGGACGTTAGGGTAGGACGCAATCCGCGTTCGTCACAGACATCTTTATGGCCCCACACAACGCACGACGAGTGGAACCGACGTGGATTGCGTCCTACCCCTCCAGTTGGGAACGGGCGGGATTTTTGAGTGACCACTGTGATGTATGAGTCTTATCCACACCGTTCATCCACTTTTTCATATCATTTTAGTTTACATGCTAAAAAAGTGAGGTAGATCCGAGGCTCAAGTGGACTATAAAATAGGGATTAAATTCTTACAGTTGAAAACTTCTTAAGAGCCACGGAAGTTTCGGATGGAGATGATATTTGTGTTTTCTCTTCCATCTAGGTCTATTTAACTTTATGAGTAGGTTGGATGGAAAATATACATGAACGATGGGCCTTAGAAAATTTTCAACGGTGAGAATAATTATCACCGCTTCTTCCTGTGGTGTGGTCCACTTGAAGCTGTGATCTGCCTCATTTTCAAGATAATGTTATAAAATGATAAAAAAAAATGAATAGACGGTGTGGATAAGACCCATACATCAGGGTTAACACTCAAAGCACCTCCCCGTTCCTAGCTGGATCCTGGCGGGGGTAAGAGTAGGACGCAATCCGCGAACAACGGAACTTCCCGACCCTTCGTGGTACGGAAATTTCGGACTCGGATTTGATACGGTGCGGCTTTGCTAACGACAGGTTGAATAGCGAGACTCACTGCTAGAGTACGTCATCGAGTTGCGTAAGCCCTACCAATATGTATGTTTTGTATCCGTACCGTTGAAATGGTGGACGCGGATTGCGTCCTACCCCCGCCCGGACGGTAATCCGTCCGAGCAGGGCTATGTGGAGCCTGCCGTGATGTAATTGTTTCATCCTGCTGTCCAACGATTTTTTCAGAAAATTTTAATATGTGAACCAAAAAATGAGGCAGGTCTAAGGCTTGAGTGGACCACAAAGTGGGGATTGAACGTCCACCATTAAAAGCTTCTTGGGAGCCAGAGAAGTTTTGGATCAAGTTGATATTTGTGTTTTCACTTCATCCACGTCTAGGTGACCTTATGAATAAGTTTTATAGTAAAAAAAACATCACATGGGCCCTTAGAAAGGTTTCAACGGTGGGTGTCATATCAGTGCAGGTTCTTTTGGTTTGGTCCACTCAAGCCTTGGACCTGCCTCATTTTTGGTTCACATATTAAAATTTTCTGATAAAACTGTTGGACAGCGGGATAAAACAGTTACATCATGGTGGGTTCCACAGAGTCCTGCTCAGACCCCACCATGTCCTGCTCAGACGGATTACCGTCCGGGCGAGGGTAGGACGCAATCCACGTCCTGAAATGGTGGGATCATTTTAGGACATGAGATAAAGAATGAGTGGAATCCAAAGCTCGAGTAGACCCACCACAAAAAAACAGTAGGGAGAGTAACGCCCACAGCTGATATTTGCGTTTTTCCTTTTTGATCATTTTTTTTTTTTTTTTTTTTTCCATGTGTGTGCTAACTTATAAACAGGTTGGATCTCAAATAAATATCAGGGTGGACATTAGGAAGGTCTCAACGGTAGGCGTCACTCTCCACGCTCTTTTTTGTGGTGGGATCTGCTCCAGCTTTGTATCTGCCTTATTTTTTTATATCCTCCTTTAAAATGATCTCTCCAGATGGATGGACGGTGTGGATGCAAGTCCCACG
This sequence comes from Magnolia officinalis, assembly GCA_021015155.1. NCBI lineage: Eukaryota > Viridiplantae > Streptophyta > Magnoliopsida > Magnoliales > Magnoliaceae > Magnolia > Magnolia officinalis. The sequence continues at coordinate 12,748,775 of JAJHSJ010000008.1, forward strand.
TGATTTGGTGACGTCACTTGAGTAGCGAGTCTCGCTACTCAACCTGTCGGTGGATAATCCGCGTCCGATTTGATATTGACCGTTCCAGTACCGAGGTAGGTACTGTGGGCCAATGACGTACGTATTTTATCCCTACCGTCCATCATATGTACCGACGGACGGCATCAGTACCGAGACCTTGGTACTGGAGCGTAGCGACCGACTCCGAGTCTGGGAATATCTTGGAAGATTCTCGTATGTGACGTTTCTCTCGTGATAATATCGGAAAGCTGAAGATAAAATTGTTAAAAATATTTTTGCTATAAATTAATAAATTACTTTAATTTTTAATATTTGGATAAAAATAAAACTCATGATTAACTCATGATTAATTTAAGAAATTTAGATTTGTTTAATTTAAAAAAAAAATAGAATTTGAATCTCGCGTTAATATTGTCTAATGGATTTACGCAAAACATAGACGATATTTTCAAAATCTCACACTGCTGCAGGGTATACCTTGCCATCTTCATTCCCGCCGTCCATCTCACCGACCATGGTTGTGTACTTTCACGTGTGCTTATCAAGTGGACCACGTGAGAAAGTAATTTGGTGGTGTGATTTTCCGTCATGCAAGATACGTTCGCGGGGTTGTATTGTTGTGCCAGAATAGATTGAGTCTGATTCAAACCTTGATGATCGTTGACCCCTCGCGTTGAGATAGATCAGTGCCTGAACGATCGACCAACTAATTAGATATCTATTTAGCCAACCATGCATTTGTTAATTAAGTGATTTGTGGAGGTTAGGGCTCTTCCTTTGAGGAGCTCTTTTTATCTTGAAAATAGACTTTTGAAAACGTGTAGCAATTGGCATGCTTGCACGAAAGAGATAGAGATGGGGATGTGGGAAAATGAGCGCGGTTTACCACAGGAAAAAGGATATATATATATATATATATATATATATATTATATATATTATATATATATATATACACACACATACATGGAAACGCTCACATGTGAATCAGTTCGTACGTACTACGTATGAACTTTTTTGAGAACCCATAATACGTGATGGGAATCCAAAATCTGAACCGTTCATGTGAAGCAGCACCTCGTGAAACCTCTCGGGCCCAAGTTTTACGTTGATCTAAAACTTTGATGAGCCATGAAAAATGAAAACAGTTTCCTCCTTTGATTTACATTTCTCTTTGCTATGGCCCACCAAAATTTTAGATCGGGGTGAAAATTTGTCACATAGGGTTTCATGGGATTCTGCATCACATGGACCGTTCAGATTAGACACCCATGACACATGTGCAAAGGTGCGCACGTGTGTAGGTGTGCAGGGAGCATGACTCTCTCTCTCTCTCTCTCTCTCTCTCTCTCTCTCTCTCTCTCTCTCTCTCTCTCTCTCTCTATATATATATATATATTATATATATAATATATATATATATATAATATATATATAGCGAAATTGACGGATCGTCTATGCATCAATATGGAGATTCAATACCATAAACTAAAAGGCGTACCTGATGGGAAGACATCATGATACCTCAATCTTGCCAACAGGAATCTTGATCTTTCGCACCTTACACTTTGAGGAAAACCTTTCAATGGGACTAAGTTTTCTCAGTTGTGTTGGTGAGGGGACCAAGACATCTATATGTAGGAAAGAGGGCTAGAAGCTTACCCATTCCATATCTGGCTTAATAACCGAGTATAGGGACAATGGTTCAAGCGTCCCGCCCCAAACCTATTTACAATGATCACAACTGAAGTGGGGCCCACTGAATCGCTCAATCTAAATAATCCAACGATCAGATCTAAACCGATGATCATGTGTGACCCACCTGATAGGAGTCTTACATTCTTCCACTTGGGTTACACTAATTTCTAAAGGAAAACAAAATATTTTTTTTAATTGTGAAAACAATTTTGAAAAATGCATTTGCTTTTGAAAGTTTCTAATGAGTGCCCTACTGAATTTTAAAACAATACTGTTGGATAATTATGAGCAACGCTTGTCAGATCCGGTCCATCAAGACTATAGATATTGAATCGTGGTAGTTAAAACAACATTTATACATTTCGAAGTGCGACGAATCACGGTCATGAATACCAATAAACTCAACGACATGGATCAAGGATATGAGGTGTTGTATGAAGATCACATGTTAGATGGAAGCTCGGCTTCCTCCAGGGTCAAGTCCAAGTCCATGCAGCCTAGGACTATTTCAACGGACGATTTCCATTTCTGATACTTGGGCCCAGTAAGCAAATGTATGGAATTGAATTGGTTTGAAACATTAGAAACAGTCATAACTGGATAACTAAAGCATAACACTCATATTAATAAATGAACAAGTCCCACATAATACTATATGAATGTAAACCATAAACATTATGCATGTATAAACATTTAATTGTTTGGGCCTTCAATCAAATGACCCAGAATGATGATTGGTCATAGTCATCAAATTCTGGCAAGAGTCCGGCGTATCATCGTAACTCCTCATTGGGTGAAATTACAACATACAGGAGGCTCTACTAAACATGAAGCTGACTAGTGCTAGTGAAATAAATCTAAGACGTCCATCACCTTTGGACAAAATGAATATCTTAAAGTTATATCACAATCACCAATCACTCTACCTCGCTCATATCCTGCCAAACGATGATACCTCTTTGTTCTGACCATTGCCCGCTATGGAAATGAACGCAACTAAATGCAATCCTAATATGGATGATCACTGAATTCTATAAACAGAAGTCTGAAAGTAAGAATTTTCGCCGATTGAGATCACTTTAGTGGTTAACACAACCAACTCCAATCCCCACTCCCAGACCCAAGGATTGCTACATGGTCCTGCCCATAATGGACCATTCTGAAATGGTTCTAATTCGGCCCAAATACGGCTGATGTTAATCGCCTATAGGCTTAAACATATTTTAAAGTGATGGTTGGATTGAATTCTTAATCGTCAACTATTTAATATCAGCCTCAAACATATGGGTAATGGCCCTATTTGGGTCAGATCATAACCTATAAATTTAACCATATTTATTGAATTACTAGAGCCTACCAATCATCAATTAGATTTCAATTTGTATTAAAATGGCCCAAGTACAAGAGAAAAAAAAAAAAAAAAAGAGGCTAGAATCATCATCTTGGACAATGGGCCCAAGTACCCAAGTGGGCCTCTAAAGGTCCAAAGAAAAAATAATAAGACATTAGGACCAATGGGTTGGGTTTACAATCATCATGAAAGAGACCCAAATTACCAAGGTAGGTCCCAAAAATAATAATAATCCGGTATTTGGCTGGGCTAGAATAGCTTTGAAAATGGTCAGTGGATAGGCCTAATAACACATATTGAAAATAGGCCCAAAATCCAACCCATATTCTAGTCATTCAAGAAATCTATTAAATGGCCAAAGAAAACCTTAGTGGGCCCTGAAATGGGACATGGAATCTGCCCAAACGAGATCAGAACCGGACAAAAAAAAAAAGTTGGAAATGGGCCCATACTTATCTCCAAAGTGGGCCCTGGAATAAGGCCCTGTATATGCTCAAACGAGCCCAAGTCAGGTCCATTTCTTGCTAAAAACAAGCCCTTAAAAGAATCAATGTACTGGAGCCAATAAATAGGCCCAACGGCCCATTCGACAGGCCCAAGTGCTGGAATCAAAGGGAAACTACCGTCCTCGGCAATTTCTAAAAATGTAGCCGCACGACTCTTCCTCCACTTTCCACATTCGAATAATGAAAATCCTAGGGGTGTACATCGAACTGAACCAAGTCGAGCTGGCCTCAACTCGACTCAGCTCGACCACTAGCTGACCTCAACTTGAACTCGGCTCGGCTCGGTCCTCGAGCCTGACTGGCCAGCTTGGCTCGATTCGGTCAACAGCTTGGGCCAATTCAGGCCGAGTTCGAGCCAAGATCGAGCCGAGTTTTTTTGTGCAGCATTTCCACAAATACCTGTATTGCACCTTCAAAATCCCATTGTCTGTAAAATAGCAGCAAAGGTTGTTCAGGTATTTTATCAAATACCTTCTAAGCAACATAAAAATCTAAAAAAAAAAAAAAAAGGTATTTGTTTCATATACATACCTTCCTTGCCACCAGCCACACTTCGTTGAATCATTTCATCAAACACTTGGTGAGCAACATCAATATCAAAGTAACCAAGTCACCGAACTGGTTCGATCTGAATTCGATTTAAGCTGGGTTCGATCCAAGTCGAGTCGAGCCAGGGCTAGCTCGAACTCGGCTCGAACTCATTTTCAAACTCAAAAAATCAGCTCGACTTGGCTCAAACTCAACTTCGAACCAAGTTGAATCGAGCTTTTTCGAGTCGAGTCGAGCGAGCGGTACACCCCTAGAAAATCCTCAGCCCCTTCATCACGCAGCCATCAATAACCGTCTGAACGAAATAGGAAGACATCGTTGTTGCCCTTGTTGTTCCCGTTGAAAACGGAGAAGAAGGAGAGGAGGGCACGCCATTGCCGCTGCTCGGATCCTGTCTGCATTGCTGCCATTAATGGAGGTGATATCCACTATTAATGGTCGCTGGTGCGGACAGTGTGGGCGGAAGGAGCTATGGTCGCTATAGCTGACAAAACGGAGAAGATGAAGGGGAGGTAGAGATAGGTTTGCCACATAAGCAGCACCGGAAACCCATCTCATGCAGCTTTTTTTTTTTTTTTTGAACTGTATTGCTGAATTAAGGTCTGTTGCCAATCATGTATCTAGCCTCCACCCTGACTATCTGCACTCATGGATAGGGCTGTCAAAATCCATAGCTGCGATCGGATTCTCCCTCATGGCCATGGCTGCCAGCGGATTTCAGATTATTTGAAGCAGGCCATGACAATTGGCAAGACACAATCTGAACTGAATTCGGTTTTCACCCAAAATGTGTCACTGTCAGGCAAGAGTAATAACCCTTGATTCCACAACTACTGATGATGACAATCATGGCTGCAAATCAAATATAAGCCTTTCAAACATCCATGTTTGCCGGTGCTCAGAAACAAAGTTGTGGTTGATAACCCATCTGAAGTAGAGGTTATCTGGATCTAAATCTCATACCCTGCACGGCGGTCAGCAACAGGGCTACGCTCACAGCCCCTGCATTCATAGCCTGATTACAATCCCAGCCTGATGGGCCTTAATTGGATAAGACGCCTAATATCAGCTCTCCTTAGATTAGAAAAGAATCTAGCATGCCGGTGCATAGTCTTCTCTGATACCAAATGTGATATCCATATTGCGGAATTGACAGATCGTCTATGCATCAATATGGAGATTCGATACCATAAACTAAAAGGCATACCTGAATGGGAAGACATCCTGATACCTTGATCTTACCGACAGGAATCTTAATCTTCCGTGCCTTACACCTTTAGGAGAACCTTGTTGGGGGCCTTGCACAAAACCTTAGGATCTAGCCTCCTGAAACCAACCAGAATTATGGAATAATAATGTAATGAACTAAATCAAAACATAAACCACACCATACCATGGATTTTTACGTGGAAAACCCTCAAAGAGGTAAAAACCACGGGACCTCGTCCAGATCAACAATCCACTATAAAGCAGAACGTTACAACCGATCACAAGCACACACCGCTTGGATCAAACCTTCTTCATTCACGCAGGAGTGGATAAACAATAAGAGAAACAAAAGAAAACGGAGAGATCTCACCGATCACGAGGATGTAGAAGCGCTGAGACGTGGACTGCGAAGTAGATCACCTCTACGAGCAGAATCTCTTTTCCACAAGCTTCCTCTCTCTATCTCTTTCTCTCTCTCTCTCTCACTTTTTGATAACCCTAAGCCCTCCTAGAAAACCTTTAGGAAACTTAGAAAGCCTTGGAATACACCACAATCCCGCATACACCCCTTTATATAAGAATAGAATGAGGTAGAATCCAAATAGGAAACAAAATCCGCAAAATTTGTGTTTTCGCAATCGCATCTGTGGAACTCGTCGATGATATCGAAGGTCTCTCGATAACAGCTTCGATATCATCTGAAGGTCTCTCGATGATATCGAGACGGGACAAAAACTGTCCAGTGACCAGGGGTGAAAATTTCAACAATTATCGATGTCATCGAACCACTCTCGATGACAGCCTCGATATCATCTGAAAGTCTCTCGATGATATCGACAGGACCAAAAAACTGTACAGTAACCAGCAATGAAAAATCCTGCAATTATCGATGCGATCGATCGAAACCATGTTCGATCATTTCATAGACCCAACAATGAGGAGAAAAATTCTCATCAAATCTCCCCCTTTTCGACTCAGGAGGAGTTCACCTTCTTCAAGCCAGCCTGGTTTCTACAAACCTCAAACTTGCCCTTGAGCAAAGCCTTGGCCATCATGTCTGACCCATTATCGTCCTTGTGGACCTTCTCAAGCTGTAACACCTTCTGTTCCAAAATATCCCTAATCCAGTGATACCGAACCTCTATGTGCTTCGACTTGGAGTGTTGACTTGGATTCTTGCTCAAGTGTATAGCACTCTGACTATCGCAATAGACCACGTGCTACTCCTTCTTCAGGCTAAGTTCCTGTAGGAACCTCTTCATCCAAAGCATCTCTTTACATACCTCTGTGACTGCAATGTACTCGGCCTCTGTCGTCGACAATGCTACGACCTTCTGTAGCTTGCTCTGCCAGGAGACCGCTCCCCCTGTAAACGTAAACATGAACCCCGATGTAGACTTCCTGGAGTCTATGTCACCTGTCATATCTTCATCTGTGTAGCTCTCTAACACAAGTTTACCGTCACCATAGCATAGGCTCAACCTGGATGAGCCTCTTAGATACCGTAGTATCCACTTCACCGCTTCCCAATGTTCTTTGCCAGGATTGGAAAGATACTGGCTGATAACACCAACTGCATATGTTATGTCTGAGCGTGTACACACCATAGCATATATCAAACTTCCTACAACTGACGCGTAGGGTATCTTCTGCATCTCATCCACCTCTACCTTCGTCTTGGGACACTGTCTGTCGCTCAATCTGAAGTGACCATCCAGTGGAGTACTGACCGGCTTCGCTGCATTCATATTGAACCGCTACAGGACTTTCTCAATATACCGTTCTTGTGACAGCCAAAGCTTCCTGCTGCTTCTGTCACGGGTTATCTCCATTCCTAGGATCTATCTAGTCGGGCCCAAGTCTTTCATCCCAAACGACTTGCCCAACTCTTGTTTCAGCCTATCGATCTTCTTGATGTCTTTTCCCATGATGAGCATGTCATCAACATATAACAGCATAACTAAGAAATCATCATCTGAGAACTTGCGCATGAACACATAGTGGTCTAATTCCGTTCTGTCATACCCATGCTTCAACATAAACGAGTCGAACTTCTTGCACCATTGTCGTGGAGCTTGTTTCAGCCCATACAAGCTCTTCCTCAGCCTACACATCATATGCTCTTTGCCCTTGACTTCGAACCCCTCTAGTTGGAGCATGTAGATCTCTTCTTCCAAGTCACCATGGAGAAATACAGTTTTAACATCTAACTGCTCTATCTCTAGATCCATGCTAGCCGCCAACCCAAGCAACACCCGTGTGGATGTCATCTTCACCACTGGTGAGAATATCTTTTCGAAGTTTATGCCTTTCCTCTGACCAAAACCTTTCAGCACAAGTCTGGCCTTGAACCTCGTCTATGAATTCTTCTACTCAACCTTCTTTCTGAACACCCACTTGTTGCTAAGAGCTTTCTTGCCCTTAGACAGTTTCACCATGTCATAGGTGTGGTTCTTATGAAAGGATTTCATCTCCTCTTGCATAGTTTTCAACCACTCCCCCTTATACTTGTTGGCTAGGGCCTCAGAATAATTTTTTGGCTATCCCCCATCAGTCAGCATAATATTCTCATGCGGCGAGTACCTCTTGGACGGTTGTCTGTCCCTAGATGACCTCCTCACCTGTGGCTCAACAAGTGGATCAAGTGGGGGCTGCTCCCCTGGTCCATCTTCTGAAGGAACTCCCTCGTCCTCTGCACCTTGCTGTACTCCCCGTCATCAGGCACCATGGGAGGAATAATCGGATCCATATCCTCTAGCTCACCTGAACTAGGCTGATTCTTCTCTGGCTTACCAATGTCTTCTATACACTGATCTTCAAAGAAAACCACATCTCTGCTCCTTACGAGCTTCCTCTCGATTGGATCCCACAATCTGTAGCTAAACTTTTCATCAACGTACCCTAAGAACACACACTGCTTGATCTTCATATCGAGCTTGGACCTCTCGTCCTTTGGTACGTAAACGGATGTCTTACATCCAAACACCCTGAGATGACTGTACGACGGATCCTGTCCAGTCTACACCTTCTCGAGTACTTCTCCATTCAATGAGGCTGATGGAGACCTGTTTATCAAATACACCGTTGTGTGCATTGCTTCTCCCCAGAACGTCTTGGGCAACTTCGCACGGGATAACATGCATCTGATTCTCTCAACAATGGTGTGATTCATTCGTTCAGCTACACCATTATGCTGGGGGGTCTTGGGAACCGTCTGTTCATGTCGTATACCCAGGGACTTGCAGTACTCATGAAAGTCGTCAATGTATTCACCACCATTATCAGTGCGGATGCACTTCAATGGTCTACCTGTCTCTCTCTCGACCATAGCATGAAACAATTTAAACACACCAAAGACCTCGTCCTTGGATTTTAAAGCATAAACTCAAACCCTCCTAGATGCATCATCTATAAAAGTAGCAAAATACAATGCCCCACCCAAGGTTTTTATCCTCATAAGACCACAAACATCAGAATAAACCAAATCTAATGCATGCACTTTATTAACATGAGAAGCAGATTTAATAAATGAAACTCTATACTGTTTCCCTGATAAACAATCAAGACAGGTTTTGAGAGGTGTACCTGTCACATCTGGAAGGAGCCGCTTCCTCGCTAGTAGCTGAAGCCCTTTTTCACTCATGTGGCCTAGACGCCTGTGCCACATGTCAATAGTTGAATCTTCCGTTGCGTTCAACCTACCTTTGCACATACTGACACTTGCCTTGTACAGGGTGCAATACTTCTTTCCTCTGGCCACGATCAATGAACCTTTGATGAACTTCCAGCGCCCACAAACAAATCAGCTTTCATAGCCATCATTATCCTACCTTCCCGTCAACATCAAGTTGAGGTAAAGGTCTGGGATATGCCTCACATCCCTGAGAACCAATGTGCAGCCCACATCGGTCTTCACATAAATATCACCGACTCCCACAATCTTCGATACGCTAGAATTTCTCATCTTCACAGTCTCATAGTCACCAGACTTATAGCTTGTGAAGAAGTCCTTGTGCGGAGTCACATGAAACGAGGCTCCCGAGTCAATCACTCAGTCGGTATCCTGACTCGTAGCCGTGAGACATACATCATGATCTGCAGAAAGAATAACTACAACATCGTCATCTGAAGTGACCGTAGTGGAATCTGATTCATCTTCCTTCCCTTTTCATTTCTTATCGTTCTTCTTACCACGACATTCATGCTTGTAGTGGCCCTTCTTGCCACAATTCCAGCAATTAACATCCTTTCTGTTACTCGACTTACCTCTTGATTTATCTCGGGCCTTCCCGCCCTTCTTGTTCTTTCCTCTCCCCCGTTCCTATGTCACAAGAGCCTCTTGCTAAGTAGACCCCTGAAACTTCCTCCTTGTCTCCTCATTGAAGAGACAACTGGTTACTTGTTCCATGGAAATCTTTCCATCTAGCGCGAAGTTACTTAGAGACACCACCAATGTCTCCCAACTGTCAGGCAATGAACTAAGCAATAGCAAAACCTGCAATTTATCATCTAGGACCATCTTCATAGAGGAGAGTTGGTTTACTATATTGCTGACCTCATTCATGTGCTCGGCCACAGAACCACCATCCTTGAACTTGAGATTCACAAGTCGCCTTATCAGAAAAATTTTATTACCAGCTGTCTTCTTCTCATACTGTAACGCCCTGAAAATCGGGGGTCGAGCATAAATTCAACTCCCGAGTTCCAACGCATCACTTATGCAACAAAATAAATGATGATTGAATGTTGTCTATATTAGTGCATTAAACATGAGTGAGATTAAGCCAAAACAACATATCATACTCCAGAGACAGTGAGATTGCAAGCGGAAGACTGTGATAGATATATAAAATATAAAAAACTATGGTGAGTCTCCAGAGTGTGATAACATTACCAGGTTAATCAATTTCAAGTACATTTCTAAAATATACCAAATGTGTAAGTGTAATGTCTTCTATCCCAAGTACCATAGCCCCGTCAACACAATACCAGGTCTTCATAAACCTGTCAGAGAGTTACATGTAGGAGAACTCCTCCTCAATATCATAGTAGTCCGGCTCTGCTTCATAAGCATCACCATCACCTGAAACTCAACAAATCTGGTTAGTGTGTACAACACTATCCCGTAATGTGGGAGTGAGTGATCAACTCAGTGGAACAATAAAGTATAGGTTAACATGTTATCAATTCAGTCAAGCAGTAATGATAAAGCAGTAAAATCAAACAATTCTAACTACTCTTATTAATACAAGTATGAATGCAGTCATGATGTATGCCCTTGTCAAACCACCCTCATGCGACACCATCTTACGTTCGCGGCATGCTTTCATCCCCCAGTGCTCCACATCTACCAGGCACATGCAATGCATGATGAGCATGATTACTGAGTTGTTATTAGTCCATTTCAAACAGCGGTATTGGGAAACTAAGGTACTTCCCTTGTATCATTCTCAAACATGATCCATTCTAGGGTCGTCACTCCTAGTTAGTCTCATACGATATTATGGTTTGAGAGGCATAGCGAAGGCATCACAAAGGGCTCGTCACCCGTCAGCACGGATACAAATCTCACCGCATACGGCTCAATTGCTAGCCGTCAGCTCGAATACAGGTCTCACCGTACTCGGCTCAATCGCTGGTCGTCAGCTCGAATACAGGTCTCACCATACTCGGCTCAACTCATGCTCTAGTTGTTGCAAAGGGCTCATCGCTAATCACAGACCTTAGAGTATACTCGAAGACACTACGGAGGGCTCGTCGCCTGTCAACACGAATACAGGTCTCACCGTATTCGGCTCTCGCCGTAGGTGTCGACAGCTCGAATATAGTGTCTCATACCACCACAATCGGCTCACGAGTCTGGTTGCTCACTGGTCACTACGGAGAGGCACGTGGCCCCAGCGTAGGCCAACAGCTCCACCACGGTGTCCCATACCACCATGCCTGGCTCATGAGTCTTAGCGGATCGAGGTACCATGGTTAAAAGGAATTTCACTGGTAAGTTTGGTACCCTAAGTTCAAGCAGTAGCGTCCAAACATGGTGAACATACATTAGACAGATTGGGTTACTTGACGAGCTCGGCTAGCTCGAGCGCACAACAAGTTGAACGATATGAAGCACAAAGGCACTTCGTGTGGCCAACCACTATCGCCAACCGAAGTATGACTCGGGTTCGTCGACCACATCACACGTGGCAAATGAATCTCAGCCACGAATTCAATCCCGTTACCAATTGCCTGAACTATAATCATAGCCCCAAACACAATCAATTACAAAACAGTTAAAGCAGTAATGGATCAAGATTTCAAATCATACAATCAAAATCTGATATTATCCGTTTAAGGCTGTCAGGGCTGTTGCACGCACTCGTTGCTCCACTCCCCCATCACCCATGACGGATCATACCACGTAAACATGAATTTAAACATATGCATTACATAGATGAAATCATAAAATCAGTTGAGCATGTTATGAAGCACAACACAAGCATGAGTTTGTACATATTCAATTCCTAATCACACAGCTATACAAGGAAATGATACACATAGTTAAAGGAGTTGAGAATCATATCTCGACACCCTTATACATTACAATTTACTAACTACTACTCATTCAAACGTTTCAACAAACATTAGACTACATACATCAACATACATGACGTATGTTGATCACATAGGTATACGGCCAAAACCTTTCACTAGGGAGTTGCCCCAATTATAACACGCGCGCACCCACGACGGATAGTCATGGCAAGCAGGAATCCAAGTTCCATATTCCTTTAGTCATTTCCACAAACACTTGGGCCACACATTTTAGCATATATAGTGTATATTGGCCGTGGCGTGATTTAGGGCAAATTCTTTTGTCAAAGGGGTATCGCCAATACAACAATCATATATCCATGACAATTAGTCATGGCGAGCACGAATGAGAATTCTATTCTCATTTGGTCATTTTCACAAACACTTAGAATACACTATTTTAACATACGTAGTGTATATTAGCAAAAACATGTATTAGGGCGAGTCCTTTCGCCAAACAAGTATTTTATCCATATATAGTATATTCATACAACAATTAATCATGGCAAACACATTTTCAAAATTTATACGTATACGGTACTTTCTACAAATACCTAGAGTATGTAAAATTCCATATTCTTCATCTTTAATCGAAACGGAAAACAGACAGCACTTTGTGCATGTACAATTGCATGCAGATCATGAATCTATCATTATCTGACATTGAAAGCGTTGAAAACGATAACCTATACACCTAAAGTCCGCACCTTTTGTCGTAGAATCGTAATGAATCCAATAGGTTTGCAAAGCTTTCGTATACAGCAGTTTGGTAACCTATAGAATGAAATAGGTTAGCTATTTCATAACCTACAACTATCAAAACCCCAAATCAGTTTAGGGTTAGGGTTTCTTACCTAGAAACGGAGCTGGAATCGCCAGGAAAGCGATTAGAACGGAGTGGTGGAACTCGTGGAGCGGCAGGGAAGCATGGCAGGGAGATTCTCCCACTTCTCTCACTCTTTCTCTCTCTTCTCTCTCTAGGGTTTCTCTCAAATTCGTATGGCTGTGAGAGAGGGGTTTCTAAGGTCCTTATATAGCCTAAAAAGTCACCAAAATAGACTTCAGGCCAAGGTATACTTAGGTTATAACCAAAGCGGGTCCATTTCAGCTCAACGGAGGACTTCTGGCGGGACTCCTTAAGCCAAAGGTCGGACTTAAGCTCACAGACAATGGATCTATGTTTAGTTAAGTTTTCGTTTCAGTCGGGATTCCAGATCGCAAATGGCGGACCAGTTTTTGTTCAACGGTCAGTGGATCTCGATCAGAGATTCCGAGTACACGGATATGTGTATGAAATTTCTCCTGATCCGAGGGTGTAATTTGGTCTGATTCTGACGGTCTGGTTGCTTAAAACTGATCCGCAAGCGAGAGGTGCCAGATTACTATTTGAGATATTTTATTTGTAAAGAAAATCAAGTATTTTCACACTCCTCGTTCCGGACTCAAACGAATTACACTGGGACACTATCTGTATTTGATTTCCGAGATGGTTGTCAAGCCCAGTAAGGCGGTCCTAATTCCTTAACTTCGTGTTAATCAGACTTTCGACATGCGGTCCAGATCTGATACGGAGTTTCGAGAGGCTCCCGAGAGCAGCCCGGTAATGAGATTGATCCTAGATTTTAGGGTAACCTAGCGTCAATGATTTTACAAGTTTTGGATCTTGCAGATCGTATTTAAAGTGATTGGTGTTAATTTCATAGGTACTCTAGTTTAACACTGGCTAATTCTCGCTTAATTTCTAAAGGATTTAGTCCTGAGTAATTTCTGTCTGAGGTGGTACCTGGGCCTTTGTAGTTTGTATATAAAGTGATCCAAGTTATACTACTTAGCTAGTTTAAGATAGCGTCTAGGGTGAAAGTACTTAGAAAAAATAAAAGAACAAGGTGTTGAAGGGTGGGATTTGTGAAGGAAATGGGTTAAGGAGTGATTTTAGACTGTGGGATTCAATTCTGACAAGTTAATAAGGTGTTAGGATCGACCCATTGCCTGAGGACGTCTAATCCTAGGTTGGCAAAAATCCGGGATGTTACACATACAACCCTTGTAATTTCAGTCATAGGCTAGCGGGTGAGGTTTCCATAGACACATGGTGGAACACAGAATCATCCAACCATTGTCTAATAAACCCCACCGCCTTTCGGTCCATCTTCTTCCAATCCTCATCAGACGTATCCTTGGATTTTGCTGATATGCCTAAAATTGGAGAATATAGGTCCTTGCAATAAAGCAAGTCCTCCATCTTATCCTTCCATATGGTCCAATTAAAACCATTAAGGTTGATGAGCCACCTTCCATAATTCAAAACCGATCTTACCCATTCAATGAACCTAGCTCTGATACCACTTTGTTGGGGGCCTTGCACAAAACCTTAGGATCTAGCCTCCCGAAACAAACCAGAATTATGGAATAATAATGCAATGAACTAAATCAAAACATAAACCACACCACATAAGGGATTTTTACGTGAAAAACCCCCAAAGAGGTAAAAACCACAGGACCTCGTCTAGATCAATAATCCACTATAAAGCAGAACGTTACAACCGATCACAAGCACACACCGCTTGGATCAAACCTTCTTCACTCATGCAGGAGTGGATAAACAATAAGAGAAACAAAAGAAAACGGAGAGATCTTACCGATCACGAGAACGTAGAAGTGCTGAGACGTGGACTGCGAAGTAGATTACCTCTACGAGCAGAATCTCCCTTCCACAAGCTTCCTCTCTCTCTCTCTCTCTCTCTCTCTCTCTCTCTCTCTCTCACCTTTTGATAGCCCTAAGCCCTCCTAGAAAACCTTTAAGAAACTTAGAAAGCCCTGGAATACACCACGATCCCGCATACACCCCTTTATATAAGAATAGAAGGAGGTAGTATCCAAATAGGAAACAAAATATGCAAAATCTGCGTTTCCGCAATCGCATCTGCGCAACTCGTCGATGATATCGAAGGTCTCTCGATAACAGCTTCGATATCATCTGAAGGTCTCTCGATGATATCGAGACGGGACAAAAACTGTCTAGCTTCCAGGGGTGAAAATTCCAACAATTATTGATGTCATCGAGCAACTCTCGATGACAACCTCAATATCATCTAAAAGTCTCTTTATGATATCGACAGGACCAAAAAACTGTCTAGTAACCAGCAGTGAAAAATCCTGCAATTATCAATGACATCGAAACCTGTTCGATTTCATCGATCCTAACAATGAGGATTAAAATCTTCATCAAACCTCTCAATGGGATTAGGGTTTTCTTAGTTGTGTTGGTGAGGGGACCAAAACATCTATATATAGGAAAGAGGGCTAGAAGCTTGCCCATCACACTTCTCCCTCTAGGGTCTCCACACCATAGGTTTCCATATTTGACTTAATAACCGAGTATAAGGACAGCGGTTCAAGCGTCCCGCCTCAAACCTATTTACAATGACCACAACTGAAGTGGTGCCTACTAAATTGTTCAATCTAAATAATTCAATGGTTAGGTCTAAACCAATGATCATGTGTGGCCCACCTGATAGGAGTCTTACACAGCGTGCTATGAGTGAGGCAATTACAATTCTCAGAATTACAACTATAATCGGCTTAGTGTATGAGTGTAGGCGGAAGGATTACAGGACTAAGTTCTTCATTCAACCTTATTCATTCACCCTTATTCCGAAATTGCTTAACTGTCAAGGCTTCTTTAATATTTAGTACATGCTTTAGAAATTTCAATTAGGCCACGTGTCACAATTTGCATCATTAATCTGATTTGCAAAATTTTAGTACAAACACAATTTAATCATTTAAATGAAATTGCAGTGGCCCCCATTCCATTGGAAAATTATGTGTGGGCCAGGTTGATTTACAGACCAGGTCATCTCTAGAGGGCCCACATGCAAATCTCGGATCCCGCATGTGTCTGTCATGCATCTCCACATGTAGAGATGTGTGTAGTTTCCGGGAAAACTCGCCGAGATATGAGACACTCATTAGGTGGGCCCCACCATGAAAATGGCCATATAAAAAAATCAGGCTGAATTCACGTTTGGAAAACGGTTACAGTGTAAAAGGAAAAGTTGACGGAGGGTCCATTTTCAATGTTCAGATCTTACACCGTCCGTTCAGTGTGGGGCCATCACATGCAGAAAACAAGACCAACGGTCCTCATTGAATGCCTTGCCATTTGGATGAGCTCTTCATTTAAAAATAGGTCTTTAACAAGCTGGCCCATCAACTCATGTTGGGCCTGCCCCAAGAAGAGATGGGCTTTTAAATGACTACTGAGATCGGGTTTAAATTTTTCTGGGCCCGGGTCCATGTTTTAGGAACCAAATCGATGAGACCAGGTACCTGTCGAGTACCTATCGAGTCTTTGGACCTTCATTTCGGGTCGGGTCTGGATGAATGGATTAGATTGCACAAAGTTGTGCAGTTTGGACACGATGTGTAAACGGACCCTCTTCCATGCATGTAGATTAGCAAACGTTTCCATGTCTAGACCCGATTTCTAAACCGACCCAGAGCCTGACCCATTAAAATTGGTCGGGTCCATCAGGTACCCGTTGGTCCGTGGACATGTTGACTTGACCCTTAGATGTAATTCTGCTGTTAAATCGAGATGGGCTCGGCCCGGGCCCAGAATGGCCGTCCAAAGGTTACTATGGGCCCGCTGCATGGAACCATATGGATTATCAATAGGTGGGCCCCACATGAGTAAGACAAACGTGTAACAATTGCAGTTCCTTCTAAGCAGCCCATTATTTTCACACGTGACTCCCCGGATCAGTGCCTAAGCATGAAGTTCCTTCAGTTGGAAGCTAGGTGTGGCCCACCATGATGTTTGTGAGATATCCACCCCGTCCATTGGTTTTGCCAGGTCGTTTTAAGACATAAGCCCATAAATGAGGTGGATCCAAACTCAAGTGGGCCACACGAAAACAAAATCTGGCAGGGTGGGGAAATGCCTATGGTTTGGAGTCTGGATTCATTAAGTGGGTCCAAGGCGAACACGGAAGTCAGGTGGCCACTCATTCGTGGTGGAGAAATGCCTGTTGAATGTGGACTGTTGATCATTTTCTATGTCAATTTTTATAATGATCGGTGGATTATTCTGTTCTTTGCACATGGGCTATTTATCGAACGGCTCTGATCTCACATTCAAGGTGAACCCCATGAGTTTAGTGACATCGATCATACAAATGTAGGCAATAGAAGGTTCTGCAGTGATCATGTCAGGACATGTATTACACGTTTGGCCTAATAAATGGATCATTAATGCATTGTGATAGAGATTACAATTATTGAAAATATTTTAAATTTATATATTTCAAATAAAATGATAAAATTATTTGAAATTAGCAAAAAACAGAAACACTTAAAATCTATCAATGTGCGTGTGAGGCCTATAAACTTGCAGTAAATCCAATTCATTAAAAAGGTGGACCACACCATAATAATCACCTAATGGGAAAATCAGGCAGATCATCATGTCAAGGTAAAAGAAGTCAAAATCAAAGGACAATCGATTGTACGAGTCAGGTGTAGTGGTGTGGCCTACCTGATAGTTGGTCAACCTGATTATCAGTGTTCATGACAATAAGGGCCTATCTTTTTTCGGGACAGGTTGTATTTCGTACACACATAACACATGGGTGAGAAAGAAACGAATGTAGGTCCACACACCACCGACCTGGCTGGTGTAGGTCCGTCTCATCCCAAGGGAAACGGATTGGCTAATCCCCTGCCACCGGACGCGGATTGCGTCCTATCCCCGCCCGGACGGTAATCCGTCCGGGCAGGGCTCTGTGGGGCCCACTGTGATGTAAGTATTTAATCCACACAGTTAATCGTTTTTATATGATTATTTTAAGACATGAGTGAAAACTTGAGGTAGTTTCAGGGCTTAAGTAGACCACAAAGTGGGGATTAAATGTCCACCATTAAAAACTTCTTGGGAGCTGGAGAAGGGTCGGATCAAGATGAAATTTGTGCTTTCACTTCATCCAAGTCTGCATGACCTTATTAATAGGTTGGGTGGTAAAAAAAACATCATGGTGGCCCTTAGAAAGGTTTCAACGGTGGGTGTAATTATTAAGGCAGCTTCCTTTGATGTGGTCCACTAGATTTGTGTATCTACTTCAATTTTTTTGTATAATAGCTTAAAATGAATTGAGAAAAACGATTAAATGGGTGGATTAAATACTTACATCACAGTGGGCGCCACAGAGCCCTGCCCGGACGGATTACCGTCCGGGCGGGGGTAGGACGCAATCCGCGTCCCCCTGCCACCAGCCAATGCCTCATGGTCGGTTCTCTGTGGGCCCCACCATGATGTATGTGTTTCATCCATGCCGTCCATCCATTTTTCCAAGTCATTTTATGGTATGAGACCAAAAATGATATATGTCCCAATCTCAAGTGGACCACATTACCGGAAACAGTGTTGAATGAGCGTCAACCATTAAAAATCTTTTGGTGGCCATAAAAGTTTTGGATCAAGCTGATTTTTGTTTTTTCTCTTCCTCTGGGCCTGTATGACCTAATCAACAGGTTGGATTTCAAATAAACAGTACAGTGGGTCTTAGGAGGATTTTAATGGTGGATATCCAATCACTATTGTTTTCCTATGGTGTGGTCAGCTGAGATTTATATGCTTATCATTTTGAAATCAAATCCTAAAATAATATTTAAAAATGGATGAACAGCATGGATGAAACACATACGCCATTGTGGAGCCCAAAGAGCACCGACCACTAGCCACCGGGCTGGTGGCAGGGGAGTAGCCAATCCGTTTCCTCCGAAGACACGGCTTTCAGTTGTAAGAACGGTTCAAAGGATATCAAAGTTATATAGGCCCACAATGATGTATTGATTATATTCATACTGTGCATGCATTTGATGAGATCATTTTAGAGCATGAGCCCAAAAATGAGTTATATCTAAGGTTCTGATGATTCCGATCATTAAAACATTTGTAGGGTCCATCATAAAATTTAATTTCCATCCAATCTGTTCATAAGGTCACACGGACTTGGATGAAAGGGAAAAGAAAATATGATATTAATCCAAAACTTTTGTGAGCCCCAAAACGGTTTCAACGGTAGACGTTCAATCCCCTTTGCTTTTTGCAATGTGGTCTACTTAATCTTTGGATAAATCTTATTTTTCGGCTTAAGCCTTTCAGCAAGTTTGCCAAATGAATGAATGGTTTGGATATAATACATACCTCATAATGAGACCCACAAAACTTGGTGACATCAACACACCAGCTAGATCGGTGGTGAGTGGTACACCAGCCAATCCGCTTCCAGAAGCGGATTGGTTGGTGTACCACACAACAGCTATATAGCTACTGTAGGTATGTGTCGTGTGAAGATGAGCACTGACGTTCCTTGAGCTTTGAGTTGTTTGAACGGTTCAAAGGAGATTAAAGTTACATGGCTCCACAGTGATGTATTTATTATATCAACACCGTTCATCTAATTTTAGAGATCATTTCAGAGCATTATCTAAAAAGTGAATCATATCAAAAGATCATTTGGACCACACAACAAATAGCAGCGGAGATAATGATTTTCACCGTTAAACAATTTGTAGGGCCCACCATAATGTTTACTTTCCATCAAATCTGTTCATAAGGTCACAAAGACTTGAATTAAGAGGAAAAATAAATTTCATATTGATCCAAAACTTCTGTGACCCCAAAAAGGATTTCAATGGTAGACATTCAATCGCCCACTACTTTTTGCAATGTGGTCCACTTGATAGTCAGATCTGTCTTATTTTTTTGTCTCAGGCCTTAAGATTAACTCACCAAATGAATGGACGGTTTGGATATGACACATACCTCATGATCAGACCCACAGAACTTGCTAACATCAATACAGCTGCTATATAGCCGGTGTGAGGTACACTAGCCAATCTGCTTCCATGTGTTATATCCCAACCGTCCTTCCATTTTGGCAAGCTAGTCCTGAGGCTTCAACTAAAAAATAAGACGGATCCAAAGATCAAGTGGACCACACTCCAAAAGGTAGGGGGATTGAGCATCTACCATTGAAATTCTTTTGGGTAAGAGGTTTTATGATATTTGTTTTACTTATTCATCTAGGCCTGTGTTGTCGGGGGACTGCAAAAGCAAAGAGAGATGAATCAAGCAAAGTCACAAAACCAAGTTCAGACATAAACAAACCAAATTTAATGCAGAAAAATCACGTACAAAGAGACAATGATACACTATAAAAGAAAAAATTACAAGAGATGGAGATTATCCGATTCGAACAAGCATCAAATCTTCTCCATAAGTCCAAGCAATGCCCTTGAAACTCTATGAATAAATTAGAAAGTCCATTTATCTTCTCGAATCCCGATTACAGCTATATATATATATATATATATATATAGAGAGAGAGAGAGAGAGAGAGAGAGAGCTTGCATGAGAATCACAATCGAAATAAAAATAAATCCATCACTTACGATATTCTGTGCGCGCGTTCGATAGCACTTTCGATAGGACTTCAATGGCATCAACGATCTATCAATGGCATGTAAGAACTCTATTTAGTGGGCCTCATTGATCAACGGTCTGGATTGTCATACAATTGGACTGGATGATTGAGTAGACCAATGGGCCCCACTTCAGGTGATGCGCTGCGCAGTTTATCTGCGCAGCTCTGCGTATTAGGGCTGGAATGCTATAGCTGTCTTACGCAGATAAAAGTTTGAGTTGAACTGGGATACTATAATATGGAGTGTGGGAGAGAGAGAGTTGTAATGGGTTTCAAACTCTCTCTCCATAGACTCTATAAAAGAGAGCTGGGTCCCCGATCCTACACCAACAGCAGAAATTCGAATCCCATCTTGTGAATTGCAGAAAGGGTGTGAAGGAGAGGAAGATCCTAAACTCTGCAGCTATTCTAGTATTCTTATCCGGGTTCCATGGCTGCATCTCAGCTAGGTAAGCTATCCGACCCCTTATCGCCATGTCCCATACACAGACAGATCCTTGGGCCTATTCCGCATATAGATTAAGTCTCACAGTTGGTATCAGAGCAATCTGTGCATAGGTATGGATGATCATATTCAGTCATATCAGATCAACATCAGATATTTTGAATTCCTGGAACAGTTGAAATCAAGAATTTTTCCCTGAATTCAGAAATCAACTATTAAGATTTTTTTTTCAAAATTCAAAATCATAAACGATTTTGTATTGATCAATTGGGGATTTTAATACCCAAATCCAGTTGTAATTAGGGATTCCAAAATTGTATCCCACATCAGTATTTAGGAATTTCGAAAACCCAAAATTCATATTAGGATTTTCAAATCTGAAACCCCAAATTGTGAAATTAGGGTTTTCAGATTTGGATCCCCAAATCAGATAATTAGGGATTTCAAATCCCAAATCTCATATTGGGGATTTCAGATCTACAATCCCAAAATCAAGTTAAGATTAGGAATTTCGAATCCTTGTATTCAGTAGACTTATTAGGGATTTAGATTTGAATCTCCAAATCCGAATCCAGTAATTAGGGTAATCTGGAAATACGAAACCCACATCCATTTAGGGTTTTCAGATTCCAGATTCCAGAGCTCGGATTCGAATACGATAATCCCAAATTGAGGATTTTATATATCTTTAACTGTATTTCTGGGAGATGGCCATGGAGGCTATAGCCGGCATCTCTGTTGGACAGCTATGCGTCTTCATCTCCCAATTCTGGCCATATACTTCATCCCCAACCACACCAGCGTCTCCATCTCTCTCTGCGGCAACCGTTAACGTCGCATGGAGAGGGTCTCCTGGAAGATGCTGGCGGTGCAACTCTCGCTCGAGCTTTCTCCCACCGATTCTCTCTTACAGTCGTGAACGACTGTATTTTCGGGATTTTCGGAATGTTAGGTCGAAAACGACTCGATAGCAGATCGGAATTTACAGACCCGATTTTCATCTATTCATGTTCAGATTTGGACCCGATTTGATATATGCGGGATTTGTTTTTCGGACCCGATCTTATATATATTCAGGGTCTTTTTCAGTTAGGCCTGACGCTTAGTTCTGGGGCCCATTTTCGAGTTTTGGATCCACCTGATATTTGTTATGGGCATGACATCAGTTCTGGGCCCATTAAATCCCACATATTTATGAGGTCTCAGGTATTTTGTCTTGGGCCTGTCAAAACAAATAGGTCCATCACTACACCCTGGGCCCATTTGAAATCTGTATGATCAAATCAGATGACTCACCTATCAATGCACTGCGATTTCCTTATTTTGGTACCTATTTGCGACCAAAAATTTAGTTCAGATCTGAGCCATCTGTTTATTTATTCACGATAATCATGTGATATAGCTTATTCACTAGAGCAGCTATAAAGACAGTAACTTTTCATCAAGAGGATATTAAGAATGTGATCCCAATTGTTCAACTCATGGACATTAATGCGTAGATCTGATCATCCAAATGAATAGTTGCATTAACAGCCGTCTATAATGGAAATGTTAACGCCGGACTTATAATGATTATTAATGAAGTACAGATCATATAAGAGTACCGATTCCGCCCTACCCTTGGCCCATCACCCATCCTTAAGAGTTGATATGGCCCATTGGGATATATGGAGTGAAACCCATCCGTATGTTTCACTTTAAGGTTCCAATATGTTTTAATGATCCACATCGACCATCTTGTGGGCTGCATCAAACTAATTAAGATATAATCCATAGAGAGGCAGGATTATAATCGCGATCCTAAGTCAATATTTGTAGTGATCAATTTGGTTGTGTTCGCCACCATAGTGACCTCAATCGATGAAAAATATTACAAGTACAGACTTGTTACATTGGGATAAGCGGATTGCATATAGTTGCGTTCACGTTTTCATGCGTACGGTAACGAAAATACAGACGATTACCGTTTGACAGTCAAGTGAACTGGTGAAGTAAATGGTGCGAGTAATGTAAAGTTGAAAGACTCATCTCACCCACAGGTGTTGAGTGTCTCAAATTTACATGACTTACATCACTTAGCTTCATGTTCAAGAGGATCACTAACATGTTGTTATTACCACCCACAGGAGGAATGATGATGATGTAATAGATTCTCACCAGGATGAGATGGTTAGGCCCATCGTCGTCCTGGATGATTCAGTTAATGCCTCTCTTAGCAACTGAATTGATTAACTTTGCATGATATTTGTTTAAATTCACGAAATTGTTTTGTGAAATAATGAACTAATGTGAGTATATATGTATCTCTTTTATTTCAGTCTCAATTTCAACTAATCAAAATCAAGTCCTTGCCCTTAATGGATCTAATTACGCTCAATGGAAGAACGTCATTGAAGTTGTACTGGGATGTCTTCAATTAGATCTTGCTCTGATAACACCAGAACCGCCAAAGCCATCTAATAATGCTACTGAAGCTGAATATAATCGATGGGTTGCATGGTTTAGATCAAATGATACATGCCTGAAAGTCATTAAGTATTCAATTTCTGAATCGATGAAGGGTGTCATGCCTGAAATAGATAAGGCTAAAGTTTTCCTGACTGAAATGGGAAAATGATTCAAGAAATCTGATAAATCTGAAGTGGGCATTCTTCTGAATAAATTGACTCGCTCGTCCTACGATGGAAAAGGCAACATTCGTGAATACATTGTAGAGCAGATCGAAGTTGTTTCTAAGATCCGTGCTCTAGGGCTTGTACTCACTGATGATCAATTGGTTCATTTGATCATGAACAACCTACCTCCCTAATTCGGCACGTTTCCGGTAAACTATAACACTCTGAAGAACATGTGGACATTGGATTAACTCATCACTCAGTGGGTCCAAGAAAAAGACAGGATCAGACAGATGGTTAAAGTTCAAAATGTTAGTATGGTGACTTCAGGACAAGGACATGGGCAAGGGAATAAAGGTAAAAGGAAAAGGAAACAAGGTTCTAATAATGGATTCTCTGGTCCTCTATTTGGAAACCATGAGAATCAATCTGAAAATGGATCTAAACGCAAACGGGTTAAAGGTAAACCGTGCTTCTTTTATAAAAAGGTGGGTCATCTAAAGAAAGACTGCGAAGGTTTTCAGAATTGGCTCATAAAGAAAAGTAATCATTCTGTTCTTGTCTGTTTTGAATCTTATCTGACCGATGTGTCAGCGGATTCCTGGTGGATAGATTTAGGAACTACTATTCACATATGCACTTCTATGCAGAAATTACTACAGGTCAGGCCACCAACTGATGCGGATCACTCAGTATACATAGGCAATGGTGTTAAGGTTGACGTGGAGGCAATAAGAGTCTATAAGTTTAAGTTAAAGTCTGGTCAATTTTTGAATTTAGTAGATACATTCTGTGTGCCGTTTATAAGGCGCAATTTAATTTCAATTTCCTGTTTGGATAAGTTGGGATATTCATTCCACTTTGGAAATAAAAGTTTTAGTATTTACTTTAATTCGATTAAAGTTGGAACCGGCTCTTTAGTAAACAACTTATACCAATTAGACTTGATTGCTTCTCACGTCTATAACCTTAATTCCTTGCATGGAAATGTAGTGGGATCCAAGCGAAGACTAGACTATGAGAATTCTTCCATGTTGTGGCACAGGCGGCTATGCCATATATCTCGTGAGAGATTAGACAGGATGGTGCGAGAAGGAATTTTGCATTCTCTAGACTTCTCTGACTATAAAGTATGCATTGATTGCATAAAAGGGAAACAGACTAGAGCGAGAAAGAAAGGTGCAACCAGGAGTGTAGATCTATTAGAGGTTATACATACAGATATCTATGGACCATTCCCTACAGTCTCATGGAGTGGCCACAAATATTTTATTACCTTTATAGATGACTACTCTCGCTTCGGGTACCTATACCTTATCAGTGAGAAATCAGATGCCCTGGATGCTTTTAAAATCTATAAGGCCGAGATTGAAAATCAACTTGATAAGAGAATTAAAGTTGTCAGATCTGACCGTGGTGGTGAATACTATGGCAGATATGACGAATCATGACGCAATCCAGGGCCATTCGCTAAATACTTACAGGATTGTGGCATTGTCGCTCAGTACACTATGCTTGGTACTCCAGAGTAGAATGGAGTGGCTGAGAAACTCAATCGCACCCTTATGGATATGGCGCGAAGCATGGTCAACAATTCGACATTGTCAGAATCTCTTCAGGGTGATGCGATCAAAACCGCAATTTATATACTAAATAGGGTTCCCAGCAAAGCAGTAAGCAAAACTCCTTTTGAGTTATGAAATGGAAGAAAACCAAGTCTCCGATATCTATATGTTTGGGGTTGTTCTACTGAGGCCAAAGTTTATAACCCGCATGAAAAGAAGCTTGATCCTAGAACCGTAAGTTGTTTCTTCATTGGATACCCAGAAAGATCAAAAGGCTATCGATTCTACTGTCCTTCCCATTCCATCAGGATTGTTGAGACTAAGAATGCTAGATTCATTGAGGACATTGAAAACCGTGAGAGCACGAACATAAGAAATTTTGTATTTGAGGAACAAATGACTGTGACTCCTGTCATAGTCAATCCAGATCATGTGGACATTAATGATGCAGTTGATTTTGCAGTCACTACAGAGCGCCACGTAGAACCTCATATACAAACCACTGATGAGGAAAATCAAGATCAGACCCAACAAGTTGAACCATTGAGAAGATCCGAAAGAGAGAGAAAGCTTGTAAATCGAAACGATTACATCGTATACTTACAGGAGCACGACTTTGACATAAAGGTGGAAAAGGATCCTGAATCTTTTACACAAGTCAAACAAAGTGTTGATCCTTCTCTTTGGGTTAATGCCATGAAAGATGAGTTAAAATCCATGCAGGACAATAAAGTATGAGATCTTGTAGAGTTATTTACTGGAATAAGGCCGATTGCTTCTAAATGGATATTTAAAACCAAAAGGGACTCCAAGGGTAATGTCGAAAGGTATAAAGCTCGACTTGTTGCCAAAGGTTTTAACCAACGTGAGGGCATTAACTGTAAGGAGACTTTCACACCAGTATCCAAGAAAGACTCATTCAGGATCATAATGGCTCTTGTAGCTCATATAGATTTAGAGTTACATCAGATAGATGTAAATACTACATTTCTCAATGGGGATCTGAATGAGAATGTGTACATGTTGTAGCCCGAAGGTTTTGTAGCTACTGGCTAAGAACATTTGGTTTGCAAACTTAAGAAGTCCATCTATGGGTTGAAACAGGCATCGTGACAGTAGTACCTTAAGTTTTATGAAGTAATTTTCTCATATGGATTTGTAGAAAACACTACAGATGAATGCATCTACATTAAAACTAGTGGGAGTAAGTTCGTTATGATGATTTTGTATGTTGATGACATTCTGTTGGCTAGAAGTGATACCAGGATGTTGAGCGACACCAAGAAATTCTTATCTCAAAGGTTTGAAATGAAAGACCTTAGTGAAGCTTCTTACGTCCTCGGCATTGAGATTCGCCGTAATAAAACACTTGGACTGCTCAGCCTGTCATAGAGGGCCTATATTACTAGCGTACTCGAAAGGTATGACATGCAAAATTGTGCTTCAGGAAAGTCGCCCATTGTGAAGGATGACAAATTTGGTCTATTTCAGTGTCCAAAGAATAATTTAGAAAAGAATCGAATGAAAGAATTTCCATACGCATCAGTAGTAGGGAGCATCATGTATGCCTAACTCTGTACGCGACCGGACATTGCCTTTGTCACTGGAATGTTGGGAAGATATCTATCTAATCCAGGAATGCAACATTAGATAGCTGCAAAGAAAGTGTTACGATATCTTCAGAGAACGAAAGACTTCGGACTTACATACAGAAGATCTGATCAATTGGAGTTGATCGGATATTCAGATGCAGACTTCGCAAGCTGCGTTGATACTAAGAAGTCTACTTCATGATACATCTTCATGATGGTGGGAGGATCTATGTCGTGGAAAAGCGTGAAACAGTCTACCGTAGCCTCATCCACTATGGAAGCTGAATTTATTGTCTGTCATGAGGCATCTAATCAAGCACTATGGTTACAGAGTTTCTTCTCAAGTTTACGGGTACTGGAGCATATCCCGAAACCATTGAGAATATTTTGCGATAATTCAGCTGCTATTTCTTTCTCTAGTAACAACAAGCATTCGTCAAGGTTGAGGCATATCGACATCAAGTATCTTGTTGTAAAGGAAATGGTTTAGAATCATCAAGTGTCCTTGGAATTCATCGGCACCAAGCAGATGATTGCAAATTCGCTCATTAAAAGGCTCCCTATCACGCCATTTCAGGAGTATGTAATATCCATGGGAGTCATTGATCCCACAGATGTTTTCAGTTAGTGGGAGTTGAGCGTATTTTTTTATTTTTTTTCACAAACACTTAGAGATCTCGTTTTATACAGTTTGTTTGGATGATTTTGATATAAAGATTTATTTCTGCTTCTCTATATATATGCGTAAATTTTGAGTAAGTAGAATTATAGTCGTGTCTCGTTAGAGACATGTAAAAGCTTCAGGACCTCTTAAGGATAGGCACATATCATCACACTAAAGCGTGTAATCCTTATACCACATTTCCTAGTTCGTAATCTATGTCGTTAAGATCGAAAGTATTTGTGATAGCGCTTAGATTCACTTCGCCTAAATTAAATGTTGTGATGACTACCGCGTTTCGATACTGATTATCTTGATAGACGAGATTGAATAGCATTACTCATACTGTCCTACTATTTTCATTGGTTAACCATTTGGATATTTTCTTAAAAGATCAAAACTTGTTTTCAAAATAATTCTATCATTGACGTTGCTCAATGAGGCCTAAGTGGGAGAACGTAAGAACTCTATTTAGTGGACCTCACTGATCAACAGTCTGGATTGTCATACAGTTGGACTGGATGATTGAGTAGACCAATGGGGCCCCACTTCAGGTGATGCGCTGCGCAGTCTATTTGCCCAGCTCTGCGTACTAGGGCTGGAATGTCATAGCAGTCTTACGCAGACAACAGTTTGAGTTGAACTGGGATACTACAATGTGGAGCGTGGGAGAGAGAGAGTTGTGATGGGTTTCAAACTCTCTCTTCACAAACTTTATAAAAGAGAGTTGGGTCCCTGATCCTACACCAACAGCAGAAATTCGAGTCCCATCTTCTAAATTACAGAAAGGGTGTGAAAGAGAGGAATATCCTAAGCTCTGCAGGTATTCTGGTATTCTTATTTGGCTTCCATGGTGGCGTCTCAACTAGGTAAGCTATCCGACCCCTGATCGTCATGTCCCAAGCACAGACAGATCCGTGGGCCTATTCCGCATATAGATTAAGTCTCACCTGGCATTGAACACCTTTAATGGCATCGAGAAAATATCAAAATGTTCCAGCGATAAAACATGAAATTTTTTAATGTTTTCGATGGCATCGAGTATTTGTCTATGGCATTAATATCTGCTCGAGGGCATCAAGCGGTCTGTCAATGACATCAACAAACTCTATTATTTATAGATTTGAGACATCGACATGTGTGACCTTATGAACAAATTAGATGAAAAATAAACGTTATGATGAGCCCTACGAATGTTTTAACGGTGTGAATTATTGTTCCATTGCTATGTGTGGTGTGGTCCACTTAAACTTCAGATATGAATCATTTTTGGATCATATTCTAAAATGATTTTGTAAAATGGATAAATGAGGTGAATATAATAAACACATATTTTGTGGTAATGTAACTTTGATCTCCTTTAAACCGTTCATACAACTTGAGCCCCAGCAGCAGCAGCAGCAGCGCTAGTCTTTGCACAACACACTACCCACACGGGCACAGATTAGGTACTACCTCCGCCTCTTCGGAGCTCGGGACAGGTGGAGGCTCCAAGGGCCACTGTGATGTATGAATTTTAACCACACTGTTCATCCATTTTTCCATGTCGTTTTAGAATATAAAACCAAAAATAAGGAATATCCAATTCTCAATGGGACCACGATGTGGGAATTAAATTCCTACAGTTGAAAATTTCTTAGGGACTATAGAAGTTTTGCATCAAAATGATATTTGTTTTTTAAATTCATCCAAGTGTATATGACCATATCAACAGGTTGGATGGAAAATAAATGATACATTGGACCTTAAGAAGGTTTCAATGGTGGGCCTCCTTTGTACCAGTGCTTCCTATGGTGTGGTCCACTTGAGCCTTGGATCATCCTTATTTTTCGTTTAATAATCTAAAATGATATGAAAAAATGGGTGTGGATAAAATTCATATATCATGGTTGGTCCTCAATGTCCCTTGGAGCCTTGACCTGTCCCGAGCTCCGAACAGGCGGGGGTAGCAGGAATTTATATTCAGGTATATCCGAAACTCACGTCGGCCAAACAGTGGGAAGATAAGCGTCCATGGTTGAAACTTTCATGGAGCCGACCATGATGTTTATAACTTTATATGCTATCCAAACCATTCACATTGTTATTTCCAGTCATATAAACTGTAGGCATAATATCATCCTGATAATAAAATTTTAAAAAATAAAACTTCTGTGGCACCACAGAATTTCCAACGGTGTACGTTTATTCCCTGCTACTTCAGTTTTTCTTTTTTTTTTTTTTTTGCCCCTAATTATTTGATGAAAAACTGATGAACGGAGTGAATTTGTCACGGACATCTTGATGGTCCCCACACAGCTCCTGACGACTGGAACATCTCGTGCCTTCTCGGCAACTTCATGGCATGGGAATTTCGGACTCGGATTTGATATTGACCGTTACAGTACCGAGGTCGGTACTGTGGGCCAATAACGTATGTGTTTTATTGGACGCGGATTGCGTCCTACCCTCGATTACCGTCCGGGCAGGGCTCCGTAGAGCCCACCATGATGTAACTGTTTTATCCCACCGTCTAATGATTTTTTCAAAAAATTTTAATGTGTGATCCAAAAAATGAGGCAGGTCTAAAGCTTGAGTAGACCACAAAGTGGGGATTAAACGTCCACCATTAAAAGCTTATTGGGAGCCAGAGAAGTTTCAGCTGATATTTGTGTTTTCACTTCATCCACGTCTACGAATAGGTTTTATGGTAAAAAAAACATCACGTAGGCCTTTGGAAAGGTTTCAAGGGTGGGTGTCATATCAGTGCAAGTTCCTTTAGTGTGGTCCACTCACCTGCCTCATTTTTTGGTTCACACGCTTAAAATTTTTTTGAAAAAATCATTGAACGGCGAGATAAAACAATTACATCACGGTGGGCTCCACGGAGCTCTGCCTGGACGGATTGCCGTCCGGGCAGGGGTAGGACGCCATCCCCGTCCGTATTTTACCCATATGTACCGACGGACGGACGCGGACTGCGTCCTACCCCGCCAAGCTACGCTGGGAATAGGCAGCAGCTTTGAGTGGCTACAGTAATAAATGAGTCTTATCCATATTGTCTATTCATTTTTTTCGTATCATTTTAAGGTATGGCTCAAAAATGAGGTAGTTACGAAGGCTAAAGTGGGCCACACCACAGGAAGCAGCTGTGATAGTGATTCTCACCGTTGAAACTTTTCTTGGGCCAACCGTGATGTTTATTTGCCATCCAACCTATTCAAAAAGTTACATGGACCTGGACGAAGAGAAAACACAAATATCAGCTCCATCCAAAACTTATGTGGCCCCAAAAATCTTTCAACGGTAAGTGTTTAATCCCCTTTGCGTAGTCCACTTGAGCATTTGATCCATCTCATTTTTATTTTTATACCCTAAAATGATACGAAAAAACAGATGAACGGTGTGAATAAGACCCATACATGTTGGTGGCCACTCAAAGCTGCTGACCGTTCCCAGCTGGAGACGGGCTGGGGGATAGGACGCAATCCGCGTCCTGTACCGACGGACGGCATCAGTACCGAGACCTTGGTACCGGAGCGTCGCGACCGACTCCGAGTCTGGGAATTTCTTGGAAGATTCTCATATGTTACGTTTTTCTCGTTATAATATCGGAAAGCTGAAAAAAAAATTATTAAAAATATTTTTGCTATTATTTAATAAATTACTTTAATTTTTAATATTTAGGTAAAAATAAAACTAGTGATTAACTCATGTTTAATTTTAAAAAAATTAGATTTTGAATCTCGCGTTAATATTGTTTAATGGATTTCTACAAAACATACACGATATTTTCAAAATCTCACACTGCTACGGGGCATACCCTGCCATCTTCATTCCTGCCGTCCATCTCACCGACCAGAGTTGTGTACTTTCACGTGCGCTGATCAAGTGGGCCACGTGCGAAAGCAATCTGTTGGTGTGATTTTCTGCCATGCAAGATTTGTGTGGGCGGTTTTGCTGCCGTACTAAAATCGAATGAGTCTATTCAAACCGTGATTACCATTGACCCCTCCAATTGAGATACAGCAGTGCTTGGTGAATCTCCATCGATCAACTGATTAATCATCTGTTTAGCCAACCGTTAGCTAAATGATTCATGAAAATTAGGTCTCTTCTTCTAATGTGCTCTTTTTATTTTGATAATCAAAATTTTTTAAAAAGATGCAGCAATTGGTATGATTGTACAGAAAAGATCGAGACCGGGAAGCGAGAAAATGCGCATGGTTTACCATTGGAAAAAGTATTATTAGCTTAGCTGAGAGCAGTAAAATACTTTTTAGAATAGTGTGCTAGTGAGCTGATAATTTCAAAAATTACAATTACAGTCGACTCAGCTTAAGAACCTAGGTGAATGTATTACAAAATTAAGTTCTTCTTTCAGATCCAGCACACAAGCATAAATAGAATAGGATTACAACTATTGACTACGGCCATGAGTCAATTTGCATGCATGCTCACAAGGATTAACTGATTATACTCATAACCTATGGGTCCATAGCTGATGAATGGTCGAAAGATTAATCTTAGACTATGATAATTAGCCTTGTGTTGAATTAATTATGCTTCCTTGTAGGAACTTGGGTTTTAGATTGAGTGTTAAAGAGTTAGCTATTTCTTGAATCTGCCTCCACTTTATATAATATTCTCAAGCGAAGAAAGAAAATAATCGATCGTACATGTGACATCTTCTCACGTAATCAATTAAAAAATAACTGTTACACTTTTTAATCATGTTTTACCTTCGTCGAATCGCACTCTATCAAAGCCATTCAACCTTATTCACCTTATTCCAAAATTGCTTCTTCTTCTTAGATATTTAGCACAGGCGTTGGAAATTTCAATCATGTCACGTGTCACAATTTGCACCATTAATCTGATTTGCAAAATTTTAGTACAAACACAATTTAATTATTTAAATGAAATTGCAGTGGCCCCCCATTCCATTGGAAAATTATGTGTGTGGGCCAGGTTGATTTACAGACCAGGTCATCTCTAGAGGGCCCACATGCAAATCTCGGATCCCGCATCTATCAGTCATGCATAGCCACATGTAGAGATGTGTGTAATTTCTGGGAAAGCTCGCCAAGATATGAGCCACTCATTAGGTGGGCCCCACCATGAAAATGGCCATATAAAAAAATCTGGCTGAATTCACGTTTGGAAAACGGTTCAGTGTAAAAGGAAAAGTTGAAGGAGGGGTCCATTTTCAATGTTCAGATCTACACCGTCCGTTCAGTGTGGGGCCATCACATGCAGAAAACAAGACCAACGGTCCTCATTGAATGCCTTGTCATTTGGATGAGCTCTTCATTTAAAAATAGGTCTTTAACAAGCCGGGCCATGAACTCATGTTGGGCCTGCCCCAAGAAGAGAAGGGCTTTTAGGGTTTAAATTTTTCTGGGCCCGGGTCTATGTTTTAGGACCCAAATCGATGAGACCAGGTACCTATCGAGTACCCATAGAGTCTTTGGACCTTCATTTCGGATCGGGTCTGGATCAAATAAGGGCATTTATATGGTCAGGCCCACTGGATGGATGGATTAGATTGCACAAAGTTGTACAGTTTGGACACGATGTGTAAACAAACCCTGATGCAGGGATGAACGTGATGAAATCGATCACTGTCTTCCCCGAGGGGATAACTACTCCAAATCCATGGAGCTTCTCATGACTCCTCGTAAAGATGCCTTGAATCCACTAGGAAAGATAGAAATTAGAAGTAATTCTAGAAGTCAAAATTTTTAATTGTTGCTATGTATGTCCCTATTACATCATTAATATAAAATATTAAAATTCTAAGTCTAATAAAAATCCTAATTATACTTAAACTCTTCTAAAGCCTAATTTCTAAAAATAAAAATTTCAAATAAACTTTTGCTAAAAGAATTCTAATATAATTACAAGTTATTTATAAAAAGTAAGAAAATCTAAAATTCTAAAAATAGAAAAATATTAAAAAATTCGAAATTACTAAAAAATAGTTAAAAAAATTTAAAAAATCGTTTTTAGCTGAAAGCACGTGTTTTCTGCCGAAACAAACAAATACAAATTCACATGACCCATTTCAGTAAAAATTGATAGGTAGCGCGCCCCGTAACAATGATGAGGTCAATCACTGTCTTTGTCAAGAGTATAACTACTCTAAATCTAGAGAGCTTCTTTCGACTCCTCAATAGATGCCTCAAATTCATAAGAAAAGATGGAAACTAGAAATAATTCTAAAAATCAAAAATTTATTAATTGATAATTGCCTGCTATGTATGTCCCTATTACATCATTATTATAGAAAAAAAAAAAAAAAAACAAACTGAAATTTTGTAATTACCAAAAAAATAACAAAGTTCTAACTCTAACAAAAATCTAAATTCTATTAAAACTCTTTTAAAACTTAATTTAAAAAAATAAAATTTTCAAATAAACTTTTGCTATAAGAGACCTAGCATAATGATTAGTTATTTCTAAAAAGTAAGAAAATCTAAAACTCTAAAAATAGTAAAAATTTTAGAATTACTAAAAATAGTAATTTGAAAAAAAAAAATTTATTTTTAAGCTGAAAGCACGCATTTTCTGACGAAATGGACAGATGTTAAGCCGGTTTACCTCAAATGACCCGTTTCAATAAAAATCGATAGTTGTGTGCCCCGTGACGATACCCAGATCAAAAGTTACGGTCATTTAACGGTCCACCTTCTTTTGGCCAACCATGCTAAGAACTTACACGTGACTTGTTCTACCTCAGACCCTGTCTAGACCCCATTTCTAATCTGACCAAAAGCCTGACCCATTAAAATTGGTCGGGTCCATCAGGTACCCGTTGGTCCGTGGACATGTTGACTGGACCCTCAGAGGTAATTCTGCTGTCAAAAAGAGATCGCTCGGCCCAGGGCCCAGAATGGCCGTCCAAAGGAAGTAGATGAATGAGAGATTTCTTCCAATACATCCCGACGTACTATAATCAGATGCGTCCTGACTCTAGCTGTTGGATTTGGGCTGTTTTCAATTATAAAAACCGTTTATTTCATTTGACTCCCCTTGGATGGGGGATTCCCGAGAAAATATCTCATATTGAATATTTAACTTCAATGATTATACAAAAAATATGGTGACCGTTCATTTGAAAAAAAAAAACTAGCGAAGGGCTGATATAATCCAATAGAGATCTTTATCATCATATAAACGGTTTGGATCATTTAAAGATGACCTATATTCAAAGGCTAAGTTCCCGACGTACTGTGTAATAATACGACGGGATGTATTGACGCAAACCTCTAAAATTACCAAGCTCTGCGAGCCCACACGACTATAAAACCAGCTAATGCATACGCCAGCGTCGCATACATGTGAAATATCCAAACCATGAAACAGGAAGGTAACATTATTTAGATCTTATATTCCAAGATTCAGATTGGTACAATATTCAGATGGGACACAACTAACTAAACAAATGTACGGTTGTGAAAAATAAGGAAAATCATTTTAAGCCGTCAATTTTTTATTTATTTTTCCAATGGACCGCCTTTATCTTCATGCAATTACATCTACAGGGTGGGTTTCACCTGATGGATGGGTTGGATGTTTCACCTATCCACGTGATAGCTGACTTGTACACACGTGTGGGCACCTGGGCTCGGGCCCTTCTGAAAGTTAGGGTCTAGTACAAATGTTTGCTTAAATGAAGGGTGGATGATTCGATTCAATCTGGAGCGTC
Organism: Magnolia officinalis; assembly: GCA_021015155.1. Classification (NCBI taxonomy): domain Eukaryota; kingdom Viridiplantae; phylum Streptophyta; class Magnoliopsida; order Magnoliales; family Magnoliaceae; genus Magnolia; species Magnolia officinalis. The sequence goes on from JAJHSJ010000008.1 coordinate 12,783,747, forward strand.
CATCTTGTATGCTTCCTATCGTTGCTTTTGAGGGCCAATGATCAGATGGCTGAGATCATTTGTACTTGGAAACATTTTCCATGGACAACCACATTGACATTCCCGATCCTGGATGCCGAATGCCTGCCACCCCCGACCGCAGGAACTAGCTAGGTGGGGCCCACCGTGATGTTTATGAGAAATCCACACGGTCCATCCGTTTTCTCAGCCTATGTTAGAACATGCCAAAAAAATGGCAGATCCAAAACTCAAATGGGCCACATGATAGAAATGGTGGGCCCACATACCTTCCAACCATAGGCATTTCCCCTAGCTTTCTCACGAATATCATGGTGGGCCCACCTACCTTTCAAACATAGGCATTTCCCCACCCCACCAGATTTTGTTCTGGTGTGGCCCACTTGAGTTTGGATCCACCTCATTTCTGGGCTCCTGTCTTAAAATGACCTAGCAAAACTAATGAACGGGGTGGATCTCCCACAAACATCGTGGTGGGCCACACCTAGCTTCCAATTGCAGGAACTTCATGCTTAGGCACTGATCAAGCGAGTCACGTGTGAAAATAATGGGCTACCTAGAAGGAACTGTAATTGTTACACGTTTGTCATACTCGTGTAGGGCCCACCTATTGATAATCCATATGGTTCCATGCAGCGGGCCCATAGTAAATGCGAAGTATCCCAAAAATACCTATTTGGATTTAGGGCTGAAAGCCGGGCAGGTTGGGTCGTGTTGGTGCTCAACCCTAACCCAATCCAAGGTTCCAATACCTCAACCCTAACCCAACGCAGGCAGGCTTGGTCGGGTTGGTCGGGTGGATACGTGCTAATATTTTCATTATTATATTTCAATACACATCTTATTTTTTGTACCTATGATTTTATTAATTATATATGTAAATATTGATGGTAGAGAACTTTATTTTTTAAAAAACAAACAATCTAGAATATAAGATGATTACTCCTTTAAAAGTCGTGTTGTGTAGCTAGGGGTGCACACGGTTCGGTTTCGGTTTTGAAATTGGAACCGAATGGCCAAGGAGATAGTTGAATTGGTCCTGCCAGCTGTCAATATGGACCGTTCATGTGAAGGGGGCCACCTTTAGTTCTTATCCCTTTTGAAACCGGATCTGAACCGTGTGCACCCCTATGTGTAGCTCACAATCTATTTGGGAGAGAAATCCGGTGTATCTTGTTAGCTTGAGTCATCCAAAATGATGTAGACCAATGAGACCCGATAGCACACTGGAAGTTCCTATGACTTCAACGCACACAATCTGTGTTGAATTATAATTTATAACTTATATATGGATTCGGGTGTAAGTTGGGTTGGGCAACATGAGACCTCAACCTGAGCCCGACCCAAGTTTTATCGGGTTGGTGTTTGTATAGCCCAAGCCCCAAAACGAACCCGATACCTCCTGCCTGAGCCCAACCCAATGTTGGGTTGGTCGGGTTGAACCCGTTCGACTTTCAGCCCTATTTGGATTATCCTATCCGTCCAATATCCTTTTTTACATTCGGACTAATGGTTGCAATTGAACATAACATATCTCGTGATGTGGACCACCACCAGATTAGTAGCTTCGTGGAATGAGGTATTCTTTAGTGCTCAATAAAATTAGGTTGGGCCCAACAAAAGTACAGGTGGGTCGGGCCTATCCATCGGTGACCAAGCCGTTCATTGGGTGGGCACTATCATAGGATGTTCAATTCCTCTATTTCTAGCCATCCAAATGCTGGATTTTAATGGAAAATTAGAACCATCGCCCACATATGTTCGTTTGTCCCCTAGCAGGGGCTCGAAACTGTTGATGGGCTCATCAATCCAATGGGCTTTAAGGCCCAGCCCGTATATGGAGGCCGGCCAGGCCATTATTTGGCCGTGGCTGGTAGTTCCATAAGCCGCTGGCCCTGATCTAATGGAGCCAAGAAGGCCTTAGCCCTTAGCTTATAGGGCTGAGACATGCTAGGGCAGGCCTGGTAAGGAAAAGAGGCTTATTACAGTTCAATTTAAGAAACTTTTGGGTCTATGCCCTCCATTCATGTCTAGTCATTGAAACCTAAATCCAATGGTGCTTTTAAATTACATATGTATACAATTGAATAAGAACCGTTCAAAAGTGTCTTTAAATCACCCCTTCTTTCTTCTTCTTCTTTTTTTTCCTGTAACAAAGGCATACTTGAAAATTGGACTGGGCCATGCATTCTTAGCACAGTCCCAGCTGCCCATTCCATCCGTCGGGAAATGGCAAAGGGAGCAACTTTTAACGGTGGATGAATTAAAGCCGCTGTTTCCTTTTGGGGGCCATTTGAGTGTTAGATCACTCATTTTTCATATCATGCTCCAAAATATTCTAATAAAATAAACGAAGGGTAATGAATATATCATATACATTAGGGAGGGTCCACGTATTGAAGTCAACACTTTTTATCAATTTTCAAAGCGGAATTACTCTCACATTTTCAAACTAGGTTTCGAAACTTGAAATTGAGGACGCGGGCTGCGACTTGCCCCGGGCAGTTTTGTGGGCAGCTCACCTTGATGTACTCTTTATCCAAGTCGTACATTTCTTTTCTTAGATTATTTTAAGGCATGAACACAAAAATGAAGAATATCCAACGCTTAAGTGGACCATACCAAATAATAAGCCTACTTGCATTAAATGCACAAAGCATGCCATTTGCATTAAATGCAAGAACTATCTTTGGTGTGGTCTATTTGGGCGTTGGATTTGTCTCATTTTTATTTTGTGCATTAAAATGATATTAGAAAAAAGATGAACAGCTTCGATAAGCAAATACATCAAGCTGGGCCTGCCCGCAGAACTACCCGTCCAAGGCTAGATACGGGTGGACGCGGATGCATCTGTTTATCTTAAGGCATGCTCACCTGCACACCTACGCACGTGCGCACCTTTGTATATGTGTCATGAGAGTCTAATTCAAATGGTCCATGTGATGCTAAATCCCATGAAACCCTAAAGGACCAATTTTCATCCTGATCGAAAACTCTGGTCGGCCATAGCAAAGATAAATACAAATTAAGGGATGAAACAATTTTCTTTCTTCACAGCCCACCAAAGTTTTGGATTGAAGTAAAAGTTGGCCACTAGGAGTGTCATGGGTGCTGCATCACTTGGACCGTTCAGATTTCATATTCACATCATATATGGGCCCCAGGAGTTTCATGGGTGCTGCATTACTTGGACCGTTCAGATTTCATATTCACATCATATATGATGGGCCCATCAAAAAATTCGTATTAACAGTTATGGAATAATTGCACAAATCAAGCCCCATATCAAGCACAGCCGTGTATGGAATAATTGCATAAATCAAGCCCCATATCAAGCACAGTCGTGTACAACTCATAGTACATTCCATATGTAGCACCATTTTAGTTGTACAAATATAGCACTGTGATTGTTCTTTAAATATACACCATCAATAGAAAATACAAAGCAGACGAGAATATTTTTCTCCTTCTACGTTTCTTATTACGGTATCAAAGCGTCTCGTTCTTCGGGATCCGTGACGTTTCCATTTCCATGGCTAAGCAGAAGCTTGCTGCCGCAACTTCTCCAACCGTCTCAGCCAATGCAGTATCTTGGGCATCCTCTCCTTCCACTGTAAGTGTAATCCCTGGCCTCTCCACTGAGCAATATCGACAATTGATGGGTTTTCGTCAGCCAAGTTGTGTGGATGATTTTTCTGGTACCTCTACCCTTTTATCACTCACTGGTTTTATGCCCTCCTTGCCTTGGGTCATTGACACAGGCGCTTCAACGCATGTGGCCTCTATGAATTTTTTTACATCATGTTACCCATGTCACGACTCACTCGCAGTCCCTCACTTTATCCACAGGGGCCACAGTTCAAGTCACTCACATGGGCAATCTTGTTTTATCTCCCTCCTTTTCAGCTCACTAATATGTTATTTGTCCTTGGTTTTCAATACAATCTTATTTTTGTTAGCCAGCTTACTAGAGCTGCCTCTTGCCTTGTTTTTTTTTTACTCCATCTCTTTCCATTTTTCAGGACCAACACACGAGGAAGCTGATTGGAATGGGTAAGGAACGTTAAGGTCTATATCACCTTCGAGCCCCGGGCCCCATTCTCTTCACACCGACTCTACCGCCCACCCGTTATGGCATTTTCATTTAGGCCATCATTCACTTCCTTATACCCCGAAAGATCTCTCTGATTCGAATAAAGATGCTCATTGTGATATTTTTATTCGTGCTAAAAATACTTGTTTACCTTTTTCATTGGTTGAAAATAAAAGTGCAAATCCTTTTGATCATATTTACTGTGATATATGGGGTGGCTATGATACACCTTCTCATTCTGGTGGACATTATTTTCTTACTATTGTAGACGATTATTGTCACGCCTCAAACCCGAAAATCGGATTCTCAGGAATCTCGATTGCCGAACCCGGTGCCGACAGCCTCCGTAGTACCCCATTCTCGGCTCCCAGCGTCTATACGCCAGGTTCCGATCCTGGGATTCTACAAGGAGGATTTTTCCAACGTACATTTGCTCATAAGAAGCATAACCACGAGTATACCCAAATCATAAAGGCATCATCATCATCACATATCCACTAAATAATCATTTAAATACAATGCTGAAAGGGAATACATATATCGAAATCAAAGCTCCAGAAGACAGTTGCACGCTCCAAGTTCAACGCTGCTGTAACCTAACGCCACCTGCACGCATCTATCATGCATAAGCTTATAAAAGCTTAGAGGGTGGTGAAAGTGTGTGCACAAGGTAAGCGCAAAGTAAGCAATATCAGAGAAATCAGAGTAAGCGGAAATAATGATAAGCTCATAAATCATACAATATCAGAAATACTGACAAATACATAAGTCATGCGATATCAGAGTAATGCGAAAATATATCGATAGGCCCATAAATACCATCCGTCTTATCCAGGCTATGCGATGTAGAAATATAGTAAACACAATATCATATACTGATGAAGCAATGTAGATCAGCTATGCAATACGGAGACAACAAGCCAAATATCATATGCCGATGATGCAATGCAATATACAAATATTGATGAGTCTACGAATACCGTCAGTCGTATCTAGGCCGTATAAATGAAGAAACATAGTAACCCAAAAGGCTAAGTACAGCGGATGCAATGTAATATGCGATGCGAATGAAATGACCATGCTGGAGTATGAAGTCGGGATGATAGTACGCAGTATCGCAGGCTATGGGGTCCACCACAAGAGACTTCTATCCAAACCAGTCTCATACCTAAATTTGGATTGTCAGACTCAATGTGGTAAACTCCTGATCTCAGGTTAGTCGCGCGCCCCAACCGAAATCCTAGCTATTGCGAAGGTACACGTAACAAATCGTTGCGCACTACCAGCCTGAGTGGATAGTGAATGAATGAATGAATGAATGAATATGCAATTTCTGCTCAATAAGTCCACATATCAGTATGGTTCCTTTCTGGGATCATCACCGGAGTCTAGTACACTCAACACCACCTGCCGCCCCATCAAGCGCACAACTAGGTAAGTAGAAGAGACCTCACTATCCGCCTGGCCAGTAGTCTGCCAATACCTACCCAGCTCATCGATAGCGGACCCATTCCTCGAGCTGGTCAAACTCAGCCTAGCTATGCCTACTCCCTCGGGCGGGTAAGGCCGCACCCCCTCCCAACCGACCACGACACAGTGGGAGACGCGGCGTCTTGGTATTCAGCACTCGGGCGCTCATGTATCCACTCGGTCTCGACGTTAGGGCGTCCTCTGGTACCAAGAGGGTTTTAGGGATTTTCACCCAGGGCCATCTATAGCAGCCCGATGCTCGAACCAAACATTTTCGGTGTCCCATCTGGCCATCCACGATATGTCTGTGGAGGCTACGGCCCTGATGTCGCTAGGGCGTACAGTAATCGCAACACACAATGCAAGATGCATGAGTCATACAATCCAGTCATGCACCAATCCTTCGCATATCGTGCGCTCATGTGAGATAATATCCGCCTATCAGGGAGTCTCATAACAACTTGCCCAATGACATATGCAATGGTCAACCACATCTCATAACAAACATACAGATGATGCGTATGTACATGTGTCATGATGTTATGCGGTCACATACTCATAATCGGTATCAATAACCGGCATCGACTATCAACCTCGACAATGTGGACATTTAACCAATATTGCCCCCAAGGAATGACCTATATAAAGCCTAACATACAGTGGACTCATGGCCTCACACCAGGGCCAAATATACAACACCATGGGCCTCACTCAAGAGCTTAATACACATCGCGATGGGCCTCACTCACGAGCCACATATATATCAAATGGGGCCTCACCATATGGGCCAGAAATATATCACAATGGGCCCCGTCTCATGGGCCTCGAATAAATCACAATGGGCCTCGACAATCGGAATCGGCCTCAACAATTGGAATCGACACTTGGAATCGGCCTCAACAATTGGAATCGGCACTTGGAATCGACTTCGATACTCGGCCTCGACAATCGAAATCGGCAAATCGGTCACGACAATCGGAATCGATCGATAATCAAAATCGGCAAATCGGTCATGTCAATCAGAAATCGGTAATCGGTCACAATAATCAGAATCGATTGATAATCGGAATCAACAAATCGATCACGTCAATTAGAATCGGCAATCGGTCACGGCAATCGGAATTGATCGATAATCAGGATCGGCAAATCGGTCACGTCAATTAAAATCGGTAATCAACAGATAAATAAAGCAGGATCCATAAATGATCAGCCGATCAACCATAGTATAAAGATCGGCACTCGGCCATGGTTATATCAAATCCGATAGCACAGAGCCATCTGTCTACGAAGAATGGGGCCCACTTATTTGGGTTAACCCATGAAGAGAATGGGCCTAACAAGGCCTAAGGGAAGGTCACAATGAGGACATCTAACCATCATTGCTCATCAATGTGGACATCCAACCAACATTGCTCCCAAGGAGTGGCCCACATAAGGGATTCATACGCAATGTAACGACCACTCATACATCACATCAGGCCTCGCCCACGGGCCTCGAACATATCACAATGGGCCACAAACCATGGGCCGAAAATACATCTCAATGGACCACGACCCATGGGTCATATAAACATCAAGTAGGCCACATATATATGGGCCTCAAATACAAAACAGGTGGGCCCTATCACCTGGGCCAAAAATACAAATAGGTGGGCCCTGTACATGGGCCAAAATACATCATGATGGGCCCCATATACATCACGTCGGGCCTCACAGATGGGTGGTAGGGATAAAACATCTACATTATGGTGGGTCAACATGTGTAACACGTACATCATAACAGACCCTTATATGGCAGCCCATGGCCCCGAAAATGGATGGACAACCCATTTATACATCATAGTGGGCCTCACAAGTCAGCCCATATTTCGGTAAAATGAATGGGTGGCATGTATATACAACAAGGTGGGCCCTAGACATACAGCAGGTGCGCCTCAAAGGGTTTCAACAGTGGGTGACAGCCCACTATTTCCTGCAGTGTGGACCATTGAATTTTGGAGCTGCCTCATTTCTCTCAAGCCTTAGGACGAGCTCACCAAATGAGATGGACGGTATGGATTAACCATATACAGTAGGTGGGGTCCACGGTCACCTAATGGGTGAACGGTTGGAGGGCATATATATATATGTCATGAAAGGCCCACCATCCAGACATCTGGACGGTGGGATACAAACATACATTATGGTGGGTCTGTACGGCCTGCTGACGTCCACAGCAGTGGGACCCACATACCTTGGTGGCGTCATTACACCAGCCATTTACTGGTGTGCGGTACCCAGTCAAACTGCTGGTGCAGGCAGGCCCCAATGATCAACTGTGTGGATGGGTCATCCTCACAAGTGTGAGACCCCAGAATGTACTGACGTTGAGAGAGAGACAGAGGGAGAGAGACAGAGACAGAGAGCAGCTACTTTTCACCTTTTTCTTCCTTTTTTTTTTTTTCTTTTTTTTTTTGCAACGAAACAGAGGTGGGTCCCACGTGGGGCCCACTCTCATGTATTACATATAAAATATATAATATATATGATATATATATATAGCTGCTACTGTGCAGCTTCTGCATTAAAGAGGGGTGCAGAGGTGGGTCCCACGTAGGGCCCACCCTTCACATCTACTATATGATATTATATAATATTATAATATATTATATAATACATTATATCATATATTAATATAATATAATATAGTATATTAATATTATATTCAATATTATGCAACGTCCAGGCCATCCATGGCCAGGAGATGTGAATACATCAAGGGAGGCCCCCACACGTGGGGTGGGTCCCACCGTCCAGGGACGGTGGAGACCGCTCGTACATAACGGTGTGGCCCACTCTTCAAATGGATGGACGGATCACGTGGGTGGGTCCCATGGACCCCACCGTCAGTTGACACTCATGTCAGTACACATTCCATGTTAGCCACCGCCACAGATACCAAGACCTCACCGTGAAACGAGGTATCTTTCACTACGTCTGCCAGTTGAGCGGTGGATCTGGGTCCCACTCCCTGGATGGTCTGGATCTCACGTGGGACCATAGAACTGCTGATGTTAATCAGCAGTGGGCCCCACCACCTGGCAAATGGATGGCCTGGATGTACAAATCGGTGGGCGGTGTGTATATAACACTCACCCCATGATCAAATCCACCGTCCTATGCCATGGACGGTGGGAGTATACAACATATAAAGGTGGGTCCACGTTGCAGGGCAACGTCATTGCAGCAACTCTACGGCTGCTGTACACATGCAGCAGCTTTCCAACTCCAAAACAGGTGGGTCCCACACAGTGGGCCACTAGAGTTGGATCAAGCCGATATTTATTATTATTATTTTTTTTCCATCCATCCTGGCCAGTGTGACTGTTCGGTCATGCGGACCCCGAATCGGGTTCAAAGTGGCCCACTTGTTGGACGGCATGGATAAAATACACACACATAGGTGGGCCATTGATCATAGGAAGAGAGAGAGAAAGAGGCATCGGCGATGTCGGAGGTGATGGAGGGGCCCTGCCACTATAGGCCCCTCTTTGATACAAAATATACATCAAGGTGGGTCCCAATAGATATGGACCCTTAAATCACAAAACAAATACATAAAAAAAGGAAAAATGTGGGTCCAAGATCACCCACCGGCTTCTACTTGCACCCAAGGCTTCCTTAGCTCCTTAGCTTCGATTCCAACGAAGGAGATGAGGTTTGGATGGTTAAGATGGAAGATGAAAGGGTAGGAGAGGTGGGCCACACTTGTAGCTTAGAAGAGATGGGGAGAGGCTTGGACGTATGGGGTTTCTCTTGCTCGGGAGAGTGTTTTGAAAATGAGAGAGAGAGACTTGTAAAAGGAGAGAGAGATGGGTGATGGATGTTTGATGTGGTGAGTGATGGGTGTGTAAGAGCTTTTTGACTTTTGTGGTAAAGGGTATAAGAAAGGTATGGGTGGTGTAAGAAACTTTTGACTTTAGGGGTTGCTTGGGGAAGGGTGTGAGGTGATGTGTACTTGACATGATGGGATTGATTAATGGATGATTGATGTGACAAGTCGTAGAGATTCTCTCGTAATTCGCACGTGAGGCGTTTTCCTCGCACTAAACGATGGCCCACATCTCCTGGCTAGAGCATCGGATCGGCGCGCAGGTCGAGGCATCGGAACCACGGCGACGGTGCGGTCGCTAGGGTACAAGTCTCGGGTTGAATCGATTCAGGTTAACGGCATGCGAACCAGGGTCGCGCGCAAATACCGGTTAAGGGTCGAAGGTTGCCGGAATTCGACCGGGAAGACCGCGGAAGCCTATGGAACGGTATGGACTAAGACACAGGGCTTACAATTATTTTCGTGTTACTTGGGTTTATCTCATGAAATTTAAATCAGACACTTTTTCTTATCTCACAAATTTTTTTACAGGATCAAAACTCAATTCCATTTTGACATAAAATGAATTCGCACCGATAATGGTCAGGAATTTTTAGCTCATCGCCTTCAAAACTTTTTTCCTGATCATGGTGTACTTCATGAACGTACTTGTGTTGAAACTCCTCAACAAAATGGTGTTGCCGAGCGAAAACACCGTCACCTCTTAAATGTTGCTCATTGTTTACATTTTCAAGCTTGTTTACCTATCTCTTTTTGGGGTGAATGCATCCTAACTGCCACGTATTTGATTAATCGTACCTCGTCGGTCTCTCTACATCATAAAACTCCATATGAACTTCTTTTTCATAAAGCCCCCACTTATGCACATCTTTGTGTTTTTGGTTGTCTATGCTATGCACATACTTTGAACATTCATTGTGATAAATTTTCACCACGTGCCTCCCCTTGCATTTTCCTTGGTTATTCTCTTAGCCACTCCACCTATCGTGTATATAGCATAGAAACCAAGAAAATTTTTTCTTCACGAGAAGTTCGGTTTGTTGAGATTGTCTTTCCTTATGCTGACCCTACAGCTTATAACCTCACGGACACCCCACCTACTGTCTCTACTGTCTCTATCGATCCCACCCATATCTTTCTTGTGTTTCCTCCCCAAGATCATCTTCCTAACCCCACAGATCATGTAAGACCCGTATCCTAGACCGTACCGTTCCGTAGACTTCCGCGGTCGAATTTTGGCAACCTTCGATCCTTAACCGGTAGTTGCGCGCGACCCTGATTCATACTCCATCGACCCGAGTCGACTCAACCCAAGACCCTTACCATAGCGACCGCACCGTCGGTGCGGTTCCGATGCTGCGACTCGCGCACCAATCCGATGCTCTGGCCAGGAGATGTGGGTTAGCGTTCTGTGCGAAAAAAATGTTGCGCGTGCGAATTCCGAGAGAATCTCTACGAGATGTCACATCAATCAATCCCATCATGTCAAGTATACATCACCTTTCACCCTTTCCCAAACAAGCCCCAAAAGTCAAAAAGTTCTTACAAAGCCCATACCTTTCTTACACCAAGCAACCACAAAAGTCAAAAAATGTCTCTTACACCCATCACCACCACATCAAACGTCCATCACTCTCTCTCTCTCACTCTCTCTCTCTCTCTCTCTCTCTCTCTCTACAAACTCTCTCTCCCCTTCATTTTCAAACTTTTTCCAAGCAACTCCAAAGCCTCACACGTCCAAGCCTCCCCTCATTTTTCTCAAGCTACAAGTATGGCCCACCTTTCCCACCCTCTCATCTCCCATCTCCACCATCCAAACCTCATCTCCTTCGTTGAAATCAAAGCTAAGGAGCCAAGGAAGCCTAGGGTGCAAGTAGAAGCCGGTGGGTGATCTTGGATGTTTTCTTTTATTCTTTCTTTGATTTAAGGGTCCACATGTAGTGGGACCCACTTTGACGTACATTTTGTATCAAAGAGGGGCCCATAGTGGCGGGGCCCCTCCATCCTCGCCAATCTCTCTCCATTATTTTGTTTTCTTTTTTGTGTGTATATGATGGTTTGTGGCCCACTTGATGCAAGACCTTATCCACGCCATCCATTGGGGTGGACCCCCATTGTTTACATGGGTGGTGCATGCCTTGGGTAAAACATAAATATCAGGCTTATCCAAACAGGTGGGCCATGTGGGACCCACCTTGATGGGGTGTACATTCACACCGTCCGTCCAGGCAGCAACACCAGTGGAGGTGGCTAAATAGTGAAATGTTAACTGATACTGACAGTGGGTGCACTGACTTGGGGTGTGTACTGGCGTGAGGTTGTGCAGGGTGTGGGGTCCATGGGACCCATCCACATCGTCCATTCATTTGGAGTGGGCCACACCACCATTACGTGTGGTGTCCACCGTCTTTGGACGGTAGGACCCACCCCTCGTGTGGGGCCCTCCCTGACGCCAGATCCATAGCTCACTGGCAGACTGAGTGAGAGATACCTCGTTTCAACGCTGGGCCCACGCCCAGCCCCTTGGCCACGTGGCAGACCGAGTGCAAGATACCTCGTTTCAACACTTGAGGTCTTTGCATGGATTCCCTAGTGGGGTGGCCCATGTGCATGGGACCCCTGTGGTGTATGGGTCTTACCCACACCGTCCATTTGTTTTTCATTCAGACAGACCGTCTGATGGACGGTAGCCAGCTGCAGCTGGCAGTTGCAGCGTCAATAGGCTAGGCGGGCCCTGGCCATAGGGGTAGTTTGCATCCACACCATTCATCATATGGTGGGCCCATTATATGTTTAGCCCTATGTAGGCCACTCCTTGAGAGCAATGTTGGTTTGACGTCCACATTGATGGGCAATGATGGTTAGATGTCCTCATTGTGACCTTCCCATGGGCCTTGTTAGGCTCATTCTCTTTATGGGTTAACCCTAAATAAGTGGGTCCCATTCGCTGTAGACGAATGACTTCATAAACACGGCCGACGTCGATCATCGACCCTAATTATCGGTGCCGATTACCGATGCTGATTATCAGTGCCGATTGCCGAGGCCGACGCCGGTTATCGATACCGATTATGAGTATGTGACAACATAGCATCATGATACATGTTCATATGCATCATCTGCATGCTTGTGATGAGATGAGTGATTGATCATAGCACATGCCTTTGAGCAGATTGTTTATGGGCTCCCTGATGGGCAGAGTTGCCCCACATGAGCGCACGATACGCGCAGGATTGCTGCATTATTGGATTGTATGACTCATGCATCTTGCATTGTGTGTTGAGATTACTATACGCCCTAACGACATCAAGGTCGTAGCCTCCACATGTATTTCATGGATGGCCAGATGGGACACCGAAAATTTGTTCTACATTGAGTCTTATGGATATTCTTGGGTGAAAGTCTCAGAACCCTCTTGGTTCCAGAGGTTGCTCCAACGTCTAGACTGAGTGGATGCATGAGTGCATGAGGGCCGTATACCGTTAGGCCGCGTCTCCCACTGTGTCGTGGTCGGTTGGAAGGGGGTACGGCCTTACCTACCCGAGAGGAGGGGATAAAGCTAGGCTGAGTCTGACCAGCTCGAGAAATGGGTCCGTTATTGACGAGCCGAGCTCGATATTGGCAGACGGATAGTGAGGTCTCTTCCACTTACCTTATTACGCGCGATGGGGCGGCAATCTGGTTTAGAGTGTACTAGACCCCGGTGATATTCCAGATTTGAGCTGTATTGATATGTGGATATAGATGAGGATTTGTATGCTTGAGTTGCATCTCGCATCGCATGGCCTTGGTATGGCCGACATCATTCATGTCTTGCATTGCATAGCCTTGGTACGGCTAATGGTATTTATGGATTCACCCACATGTTCCGCATTACTCTGATATTTCATAACTACATTACTACCTTGCGCACACACTTTCACCACCCTCTAGGCTTTCTATAAGCTTATGCACAACCGTTGCGTGCAGGTGACGTTGGGGCGCAGCAGCACTGAGGCAGGAGCGCAAAGCAGATCTTTTTGGAGCTTTTTGTTCATTATCATTGTATTTCCTTTATGCTCATTGTACTTGTAAAGTTTTTATCATAGTTGAAATGTGATGGAGTTTTTGGTTGTTGTTTGTGGGTTATGCCTTTGGTTATGCTTATTACGAATTAAACTGATGTTAAAAATCCTCCTTGTAGCATCACAGGATCGGAACCTGGCGTATGAGCGCTGGGAGCTGAGAATGGGGTTCTACGGAGGCTGTCGGCGCCGGATTCGGCGATCGAAAATTTTGTGAGCCCGGTTTCCGAGTTTGGGGCGTGACAGATCATCCCACCAATAGCCCTTCTCTTGAACCCGTTGAACCCAACCTTCCCACTACCTCCTCTCGGCCACACCACCAAATCGTTCGTCCTTCCTACCTTCAAGACTATATCTACTCAGACCTCCCGGAGCCTTCACGTTCTACTCCCGTTCCACAGACTTTCTCAGGTACGGTTCATTCTTTACCTAATTTTCTCTCTTATCATTTTTTTAGTCCTAATCACTTTGCTTTTCTCACCTCTGTTTTCAAAAATGTTCATGACCCTCACCTTTATTCTCAAGTTGTTCTTGTTCCTCACTGGCGGGCTGCTATGGCTGATGAAATCAAAGCCCTAAAAGTCAACAATACCTGGACTCTCGAACCCCTTCCCCCGAATAAAAAACTCATTGGTTGTAAGTGGGTTTACAAAGCCAAACTCAGGGCTGATAGATCCATCGAACATCACAAAGCTCGGTTGGTTGCCAAGGGTTACACCCAGGTAGAAGGTTTGGATTATCATGATACTTTTACTCCAGTTGTTAAACCTGTTACACTTCGTTGTCTTCTTGCTATAGCTGCAGCTAAAAGTTGACACCAATTGGATGTTCACAATGCCTTCCTTCATGGTGATCTTGATGAAGAAGTATACGTGCATCCACCTCCTGGTTATTGCCCTCAGGGGGAGAAACGTTTTTGTCACTTGCACAAATCCTTATATGGTCTTAAACAATCTTCTCGCCAATAGTTCTCCAAACTGTCTCATGTTCTTACCTTGGCAGGGTTTTCTCAATCTAATGTTGATCATAGTCTTTTCACCAAGATTATGGGCACCGTGTTCACTGCCATCTTGATCTATGTTGATAACATTCTTGTTACTGGCAACGACCTACTGACCATCACTACTCTCAAGAACCACTTGGCTACTGCATTCAAGATCAAAGACCTAGGGAATCTGAAGTATTTTATTGGCATTGAAATAACATGTATTTTATTGGCATTGAAATAACATGTTCACTTGCTGGAATTTTTTACAACCAACGCAAATACATTCTGGACATTCTCTCTGATGCTGGTCAACTTGGTTCTTGCCCTGCTTACTTTCCTATGGAGCAGCATCTTAAACTCAATGACACTGATGGTAACCCTCTTGTTGATCCAGCCTCTTACTGCCGCTTGGTTGGTTGTCTCATCTACCTGACCATTTCACGTCTAAATATTACTTACATAGTCAATCTTTTAAGCCAGTTTATGCATGCTCCTCATGTGCCCCATCAGCAAGCCGCCCTTCGGTTACTTCGGTATTTGAAAACCACTCCCGGTTATGACTTATTTTTCTCTTCAGCCTGCAATTTCCAATTATCTGCTTATTGTGACTCTGACTGGGCCAGTTGCTCTATGACTCGCCGATCCACCACTGGCTTTGTTGTCAAACTTGGCGATAGCCCCATCTCTTGGCATACCAAGAAGCAATCCACTGTCTCTCGCTCTTCTGCTGAAGTTGAATATCGTGTCACAGCCAACACCTCTTATGAGATTAAATGGCTACGCTCTCTTCTTCGTGATCTGACAATCTCTCATTCTCACCCTGCACTACTTCACTGCGACAATCAAGCTGCCATTCACATTGCACACAACCCGGTTTTCCATGAACGCATCAAACACATATAGATTGATTGCCACTTGGTGCGTGAGCATATTTGTGCTGATCTTCTTACTCTCGCTTCTTCACCCACTTCCCAACAACAAGCTGATCTCTTCACAAAACCTTTAGGTCGCGAATTATTTGTCTTCTTCGGATCCAAGTTGGGCATTACAGATCTTCATGCTCCAACTTGAGGGGGAGTATTGACAGTTATGGAATAATTGCACAAATCAAGCCCCATATCAAGCACAGCTGTGTATGGAATAATTGCACAAATCAAGCCCCATATTAAGCACAGCCGTGTATGAAATAATTGCATAAATCAAGCCCCATATCAAGCACAGCCGTGTACAACTCATAGTACATTCCATATGTAGCACCATTTTAGTTGTACAAATATATCACCATGATTGTTCTGTAAATATACACTATCAATAGAAAATACAAAGCAAACGAGAATATTTTTCTCCTTCTACGTTTCTTATCAGTTCGCATGAGTTTCCTGTAAACTGATGCTCATGCTTTTATCCTATCCCCGCCCGTCTCTAGCCACGAACGGGCAATTCTATGGGTGGGCCCACTGTGATGTATTTGTTTATCCAAGCCCTCCATCTCTTTTCTAATATCATTTTAATGAAATAAAGTGTTGGATCTGATTCATTTTTGTTTCCATGCCTTAAAATGATCTAAGAAAAGGGATATATGGCTAGGATAAAAAGATACATCACGTTGGGCCACCCACATAACCGCCTGTTCGAGGCTAGAGACGTGCAAGGGTAGGACGCAATCCGCGTCCTGAAATTGTCGCCGTGAGTATGTGTCTCATCCACGCCGTTCATCCATTTTTTTCAACACATTTTAGGACATGAGCTGAAATTTGAAGCATATCCAAAGCTTAAGTGGGCCACACCACCGAAAACAGTAGAAATTAAATGCCCACCTTTGAAAACTTCTTATCTAGCTAATATTTATGTTTTGCCTTCATCCACGTTTGTGTGACTTATGAACAGGTTGGATGATAAATAAACATTTTTGTGGACCCTAGGAATGTTTCAACGGTAAATTTCATTATAACCATTGTTTCCTGTGGTGTGATCCAATTGAGCTTTGTTTATGCTCCAATTTTGGGTTAGTCCTCTAAAATAATCTTTAAAAATGGATGGACAGCGTGGATAAGACACATACATCTCGGTGGGCCCCACATAATTTACTCAGTACGCAATCCACGTCTCCTGTGGTTACAATTCGACAGTACAAGTGCACTTATTAGAGGAATCCGATGTTGGCCTACCGTGAATGCATGTGATTTATCCACACTGTTGGGCCTACCGTGAATGCATGTGATTTATCCACACTGTTGGGCCTACCGTGAATGCATGTGATTTTTTCGTATCATTTTAGGGGTTGAAATCAAAATTGATGCATATCCAAAGCTCAAGTGGACCATACCACAAGAAAAGTAGAAATATTGATTTCCAACGTTGAAAACCCAATGATGTTTATTTGTAATCCAACCTGCTCATAAGATCAGACAAACATGGATGAAGGCAAAACACAAATATCAGCTTGATCTAAAACTTCTTTGGCTCTAATAATTTTTCAACGGTATATGTTCAATTCACAATGTTTCCCATGGTGTGCTCCACTTGAGGATTAGATACTATTCATTTTTGGAATGAAGCTCTAAAATTATCTTTTAAAAGAGATGGACGGAGTGGATAAAATAAACGAATGATATTTGGGCCCACATAGTTTACTTTGTACACTTGGGGCCTGTTTGATTTTCGAATTACAAAGGTAATTACAGGTAAATGGGTAATAATTATTTAGTAAATGGGTAATAATTATTTACCCCTGTGTTTCCGGTTGATTTTCCAAGGTGATTTGACCGCCACCTTTCATTTATAGCACTAGTCACGGCACCCGATGAAAAAAAATATTTAATTGTGGGGCCCACCTTGATGTTTTTTTATTATCCACACCGTCCATCCCTTTAGCCAACTCATTTTAGGGCATGAACCAAAAAAATATGTAGATCCAAAGATCAAGTGGACCACACTACTGGAAACAATGAGAATTGAACTCCTACCATTGAAAGCTTCTTGAAGACCCTGGAAGTTTTGGATCAAACTGATGTTTTTGTTTCCACTTTATCCATGCCTGTGTGACCTTATTAACGGGTTGGATGACAAATAAACATCACTGTGGGCCCTAGGGAGAAAATAACTTTCAACCATTGACGTTTTAATGATCCCTGTTTCCTCAGGTGTGGTCCACTTGAGCTTTTTATTTTCCTCAGTTTTGGGCTCATGCCTTAAAATATATTTTTTAAAAGGATGGATAGTGTAGATAACTAATATATATCATGATGGGGCCCACATATTTAAATCAGTAATACAAATGTTTGTATGGACTGATTTTCGAAACGTAATTACTGGCAACTTTCAAACATGTGCAATAATCAATAACCAGGTAATTCCGTGTATTTACTAGTGGAAATCGAAAATCAAACACCCCCTTATCGTAATGAGTTACTCAGTACGCAATTCGCTTCCTTCTCGGAGAAGGGATGCAGATTTCTTGCGAAAGCCTTTTGCGGAAAGTTCCTGCACAAGTATTCTGTGTGGGCCCATTTAGATGTTTGTGAGAAATCCAACCCCTCTATCCATTTTTGAAGCTCATTTTATTTCGTGAGACAAAAAATGAGGAGGATCCAAAACTCAAGTGGGCCACACGAGAGGAGACAGTGGATATTAAGTGACCACCGTTGAAACATTTATATGTCCATAAAGTTTTGTAACGGTCTAAGTTTTCTGTTGTTTTCACTTTATCTGAGTGAAAATGACCTTATAAATGGTTTAGATGGCATATAAACAGCAAGGTAGAGACTAGGAAGGTTTCAACGGTGGCAATTCCTTTTCCCACTGCTTCATCTCTTATGGCCTACTTGAGTTTTGGATCCTCCTAATTCTTTGTAGCATGTCTTAAAATGAGGTCGAAAAACAGATGGACGGATTTGATTTCTCACAAACATCGCAGTAGGCTCCACCAGAATCTTTGCGCAAAACTTCTTGCGAAAGGTTTTCGCATGAAATCCGCATTCTCAGAGGTAGAGGTGGGCATGTTGGACCCAATCCGGTGGATCTGACCCGATCCGACCCAACTCAATACCATTACGAATAGAACCGACGGCTTAGATCGGCCCTGATCGAGTCTATCCATCCAGATCCGATCGTTTTTCGGGTCGGATTCGGATAGTGGTGTATCCGAACAAAACCGATTTGAAAACCCGGACCGAAAGGGTCCAAACCGATCCGACTCGGGATGTAAATATCCCTCTATTTTGCAAAATCCTGTTTTACCACTCATGCATCTTTGGCTTTTCGTTTGGCGCAAAAAAAAACTCTGCCCAATGTACACCTGAGCCCTCAACTCTATCTCTCTATCTCTCTCTATATCTGTCTCTCCCTATATTTGTCTCTCCCATTTTGTTGAAGAAGAAGGCAAGAAGAAGGCTAGCTAGATGTCTTGCGGTAGATTAAATTCCTCTCTTTCTGTCGTTGGGTTTTGGAGCTTCATGGGATTTCTCTGTTGGAGAGAGATATACATTGAGAGCCGTTGGGTTTTGTTTTCTCTGTTGGAGAGTGATTTACATTGAGACGGTTGGAGAGAGATATACACCAGAAAATGATGTATAGCTGTGTACGGAAGAGAGAAAGAGAGAGAGTAGTAGCATGCATTGATTGAAGAATGGCCAGCAACAGGTTCTCATCTTGTCAGTAAGACCCAAGTTAACGGAAGTGTATTGGCTGGTGTACGAAAGTGGATTTGCTGGTGTAACGTTGGCAAGTTTTGTGGGTCTAATTACGAGGTATGTGTTATATCCAAACCGTCCATCCATTTGGCAATATCGTATTAAGGCTTGAGACAAAAAATAAGATAGATCTAACCATTAAGTGGACCACACTACGAAAAGCAATGGGGGATTGAACGTCTACCATTGAAACCCTTTTTGGGTTCACAGAAGTTTTGGATCAATATGAAATTTGTTTTTCCTCTTCATTCAGGTATTTGTGACCTTATGAATAGATTGGATGGAAAATAAACGTTATGGTGGGCCCTACAAATTGTTTAACGGTGAAAATCATTATCTCCGCTGCTATTTATGGTGTGGTCCAGAAGATCTTTGGATATGATCCATTTTTTAGATAATGCTCTAAAATAATCTCTGAAAATAGATGAATGGTATAAATATACTAAATACATCACTGTGGGGCCATGTAACTTTGATCTCCTTTGAACCGTTCGTACAACTCGGAGCTCAAGGAGCGTCAGTGCTCGTCTTCACACGACACGTACGTAGAGCAGCTGTATAGCTGTAATGAGCTGAAATGGGATTGCGTACTGAGTTACAATGTACGCTTCTATCATACTGAGTAAACTTAGTTGGGCCTACTATGAATGTATGTGGGTTATCCACTATGTCCATCTGTTATTACATATCATTTTAGTGGTTGAGTACAAAATATAAGTATGCCCAAAGCTTAAGTGGAACACACCAAAGGAAACAGTGGGAATAATGACTTCCACCATTGAAACCTTGCTAGGGCCCGTGATGTTTATTTGTCTTCCAACGTGTTCATAAGATCACAAAGACATGGATGAAGGGAAAAAAAAATATCGGCTTAATCCAAAACTTCTGTGGGCCTCAATAAATTTTCAATGGTAGAACTTCAATTCACACGGTTTCCGTGGTGAGGTCCAATTGAGATTTGGATATATTTCATTTTTGGGATCCAGCCATCAAATTATCTATTAAAATGGATGGACGGAGTAGATGAAATATGTAAATCATGGTGGACCCTACAAATTAGTACGCAATCCGCTTCCTAATGAGCTGTACACGAGTACGACACGTACCTAGAGCAGATGTATAGTTGTAACGAGCTGTAGACGGCAAGTACTTAATTAAATTAGAAGCAGATTTTGCACCGAGTTATTTTATCGCACCGAGTAAACTATTTGGGCCTGTATTGAATTTTTTTTTTGGTTTATCCTTGGATCGGTTCGAGTTTGGGTAAGGACCTGCATATTTCGATCCGAGTCGAGTTGGACCCCATCCGGTCCGATGGTTCTCTCTGAATAAGGGCATTTCCGTAATTCCTCGTTCCCCGTCTTCCTGCAACTATAACAACCTTTCCTTTCTCTTTTCGTTTTCCATTCTCGTGCTTTCAACGAAGAACAGATCTCGCTCCAAAAACCCTAACCTTCAAAGGCAACTCTCTCTCTCTCTCTCTCTCTCTATCTTCAGCTGTTCTTGAAGCGGAAAGGCTCAGTTTTAGGAATTTTGAGTGTCTCTGATCTGATGTCTTTAATGGCGTTTGCAGAATTGCAGGATTGCATCTCGATCTTATCAATTTCTCCATTTCTTCTCAGTATTAAAAAGCTTCAAAGATGGTATTTCTCTTTGCCTTTACGCCTTTTCCCATTTTCCTTATTCTTCAATCTGATCCGATCTATCTATATTTATGTATCTTTTCATGCTATTGTAGTTTGAATTTTCGTTCTATGAAAAATGAAAACAAGATCCATTTTAGAATTCTATCAGATCTGCAGATGACAATTGCTGCCGCAGTCATGAATCTGCAGTCGCAAAACCCAGGCTGGCGGCCCCCCATATGTGCAATCGTGCATTGATTTGCCAGATCTGGGACATTAATCTGGTAGGGCCCCACTTCTCATGTTGTCTGCCTCATTAATTGACTGGCCTGCTCATCATTTGAGGTTGCATGGACCACTGAGGACAGACATTGTATGGTCAGCATTTGATGTACATGGGCAGACAATCCCTTATGATCAAACTGGCTTGGATTTCAGTCCAGGGCATGTTTGCAGTAGGACCTGGCCAGATGACCAGAATGGATCTGTTTTGTGTTTGCCATGTTGGTGCTTGTGGGAGCAACGAAGGATTGGTGACTGCATATGCTTGGCTGTGTGATCTCCGTCAAAGCAAGTGTGATGTTTAGTGATTGTTTCTTTATTAGCTAGAGAATTTAGAATTCATGCATGAAATCCATAATGTTTAATGAGCTCTGTACTTTAAGCTAAAACTCAGAGTTGGATTACGGCTAGAAGACAGTGTGCAATGCTGCAAAGTACTAAATTGTGGTGATTCGTCCCCATTGCATGAGGGACCCTGTTGTTCATGGATGATAACTCACCCATATATTAGACAGATCGGATTATCCTAACCGTCTGATTTGGCCCTGTGGATGTGGATCACTTAGCATTTAGTTTCTTCTGTTAATGATCAACAATCAGATGGCTAAGGCCATTCAATTGGTCTGATATCTGTGCTCTGCTCCATCTACTGTTCAAACAGTTCACATTGAAAGACATTGGTCATACCAATGAACCTGTTTAGTGTCGTATCACCATTACATACAAATGAGGATGAGTGTTGCCAACATGAGGATGTTGAGATGGATGAGTGGCAAGACAAGGATAAAATTAGAAAAGAATGCATTCAAGGGAATTTAGGAGTGGAACCAATAGGTACTAAGATGAGGGAAAGTAGAGTTAGATGGTTTGGTGATGTGCAACGGAGACCAAGAACTGTGCTGGTTAGGAGTGAGTTGGTACAAGTTGAAGGATGTAAAAGGGCAAGGGGAAGGCCCAAAAGGACATGGGTGGAGGTAGTGAGAAAAGACTTGAGGATCTATGGTCTAATTGAAGCTATGGCCCAATGGCAGAAAATGATTCATGTAGCTAACCCCAAGTAGGAGGGATAAGGCTTAGATGATGGTGATCATCATCATTATTACATACAAAATAGAGGTTGGGTATTGTTTTTCTTCTTTTACATCAACAATGGGGTCCATGGTTTGGTTAGTCTAGATGTGTGTGCATGTACTTCATATATATAGGATGAATTATGTGATTGAGCAAATTGTGTTTAACACATGTGCAGTCTAATCCTTTGGATTATTACATCCGCGAGATCATGAGAGAGCACATCAAAATTTTAATTAGATTTATTTTATTGATAGTGCAGAAACTGATTATAATTATAAATGGAGAGAAAGTACATGCTGAATAATTTGGCAAGAGATTTGGCAGGTAGACTCGCCACCTTAAGCATGGGAGGTTTTCTAGAAAGAAGATGCTAAATGAACAATGAGATTGAGTCCCAAGTTCAATGGAATGAGCACTTCGCTTCAATCTTGAGATCTTGATTCTTGACGGCTTACCTACCATTGTTATCATCATCATTGTCTAACCTTTGTCCCAGCAATTAGGGGTAGGCTTTTAAATGGTAGATTGGTGAAAGTTTCACAATCGGCTTCATGATTTTGAATGACAGTTGTGTTACAGCTGCATCAGCCATCAGGTAACTGTATCGATCACCCACATTATGCGAGTAGGGGTGAACTGGTCCATTATGAAATAGATGGGCCATATTAGTAATATTGGTTGATAAAAGCTGACACACCTCGTATTTGCAAGGTTATGGGGCTGATATGGCCATAAAGGCCCCATTATTTATTTATTTATTATTTTTTAATTTTCAATATTCTTCATTTTTCAAAATAAAAAGAAATCTCTCGTTTTTCCACTTCTTTCTTCATTCAACCAGGAAGGAAGCATAGAAACTAATTTTAAACTAGATCTATGTCCATTTTGAGAATCCAAAATAAAAAACAGAAGATTTAGTAGGATTTGATGAATCAAAGCATAGTGGACTATTTTAGGAAATATCAAAAGGATGCCTAAACCATCGCTTATTTTGTTGTATTTATATATAATGGGCCCTAATCCACCAAATCATACTTGATTTGTGTTTGAGTAAGGCCCATTTGTTCGACTTTTAGTAGGTCAAGCTTACATTGGCCAACTGATAGCACTCTTACCAAATAATGGTTTGGTAACATCAAATACATGTTTTATTCAAAATATAACTTTCGAGGGAATTAAAAAATAAAAAAAATAGTGATTGGTTTCGCCATCTATTGATAAAATTGAGTTGGAAAATTTTAGCAAATATAGATCAATTTATGTAGGGATTAATTGAAAAGGAAGGATTTGAGATAGATAAAGAGTCAAATCAGTTCACTATTTACCCAACGAGGTTTGGGCGACTAGCCTTCACTGTGGGTTTGCTCCCTACAGGTGTGGGTTCGACTACCCTCCTCGGCATTACCCGATACACGTTGTTGTGGGTCATTGCGTGTATCCGCAGGGAATAATCTCGCCTCAAAAGGGGCAGGGACACCTCGTGTCTTAAAAAAAAATCAGTTCACTATTTTACAACTTGTATACATCATAGCTCATGCATATAGAAATTCTAACAATTTCAATTAAAGTTATCTATTTAATCTTATTTATATATAATATATTATATATATAAATATGAATTTATAGTTGTTTTGTTTCTCCATTTTTTTAGTTGAAAAGGTATTAAACCCGAATTTTTTGGCAGAGATGGGTCGATTTATACAATTATTACTTGAAAAGGAAGGATTTGAGGGAGCCAAAGAATGATACCAGCTCATAATTTGATTACTTATATACATATTTATTGCTCGTGTATACAAATTCTAATAATTTTAATTAAAGTATTGTATTTAATCTTAGAGTTTTTTTGCATATGGTCTCCTTTTTCCTATACTGTAAAAAACCTCCCCAGTTTTGCACATAAAAAAAAAAAAACCCTTCCTTTTATTGTATATGTGCAAACTAGAGTCACTAGACCCTCAGGTTACTTTTTTATGATGGAAAAGAGTAATGCCATTATCTGACTTTTGAAAAGACCACTTTGTCTCTTTGCATAAATGGGCAAGTAAAAAGGCAGGTGCTAGGCTCCATAAAGGGACGAGTGAAAAAGATGATTTTTCCTGCACTTGACCGAATCCTTCGTTAGTGAAGGCATCAGATCGATGTTTTTAGTTGCCAAAATGGTGGGTCCCACATGTAACTAGGGTGGCAGTGGGGGGAGGGGAATATTTACATTTCATCAAGATATGCAAATATTCCTCATTTCTAGTCTGTTGCCAAGAGGGGAATATTTACATTTCATCAAGATATGTAAATATTCCTCATTTCTAGTCTGTTGCCAAGCCTTGTAACATGATCCTTTAGCCTTTTGGATGTCCTCATTCAACCACTAAGGTTCCTTATAAGAATGGCTTCTCCTTCCAGATACTCAAAAACTTCTTTTTTTCACTTTCTTAATGCACTCAGCCATATCATTCCATATGATATTAACTTCTTCCTCAACACTCTGCTCTCTCTTTCATCAGTTTATTCCCAAATAACAATACTATTTCTTCTTTTAAATTCTACCATCTGCTTTCTCTCTTTCATCTGTTTATTCCCAAATAACAATACTATTTCTTCTTTTAAGTTCTGCCATCTGCTTTCTCTCTTTCATCCGTTTATTACCAAATGACAATAATATTTCTTCTTTTAAATTCTACCATCTTCTTCTTGGACACCTATTGTGGTTAAACCCTCTCCTGGTATTACCTTGCATTCTTTATAAAGTGATCATTCTATCTTTCTAAGTGAAATGAAGTCCATCTGATTGTATATGATCACCTTTTGAATGTTCATCATATATTCATCTTTCTTTTTAAAGTTTGTTTTACGGTTGCAAGTTTTTTATGCCATTGCAAAATCAAGGATAGCATCCCCGTTCTCATTTATGCTCCCAAGATCATATTCCCGATCTCATTAGTGCCCTTGCCAACTGTCACCCATTTCTCACTGCACTCGAGTTTTGGTGTAGTGTGACGCCTTCAGGGAACACCTTAGCCTGACCTTGAAATGTCATGTTAGAATTCTTGAGAAAAGGATATGAGAAAAGTTTTACGGCGGCTACCTATGTGAGGACAACTTTCCTTTATTTGGGATTAGGACTGGTAATGTGCGCAAAAACTCACGTTGGGAGAGTTTAATAAAGTATACTCACATTGGCAGAGCTTATAAAGTATAATACTTTACTATTTTAAATCTTTGTGCATGCGGATATGTGTCGGCTCTGACTTTTGAAAGCCACCATTTCCAAAGCACACTTTGTGCCAAATTACCAAGATGACACCATAATCATTTAAAAATTGTAAATTTCCCCAATTTCATACATGTAATTTGGGACACTTTATATGCATGTATGTACATCCCTTAATTTTTTAATGTTCTCGTGTTATTCAGGATTCTTGTCCTACAATAAAAAACATTCTTCTTTTGGATTCCGAAGGGAAACGTGTAGCTGTCAAGTACTATTCTGACGACTGGCCAACAATAAGTTCAAAGTTAGCTTTTGAGAAATCAGTGTTTACTAAAACTCAAAAGACAAATGCACGGACTGAAGGTAACATGCATGCGTTTCTAGTTCTCTATTTTGAGCAATTTAGATTGTTCAATGACATCTCTTTGCATTATTTTAGTCATTTCATTTTGCTCGAGTCATGCTATCATTGGCGGATTAAAATAAGTTGTATGTGTATTGCTTTTGAATGGACTTGCACTTTGCTTTGTTAGTTCATAGAGGCACTGACTTTATATAGACAACTGAATCATGTGTGGAGGTTTGCAGCTTTTTGCGTGCACATTGTGAAATGAGCATGCTTATATGATACAAGTAGGGTTTGTTAGATTAGCAAAAGGGATGTTTGTCCATATGTTTCGATTTGGTTGTAGCATAATCTTACATTCCAACATAATGAAATTTAGAAGCTCAGTTCCAGATGTCATGTATTTTCTAGTATGCCTTTAAATTTTGCTACTGATACTGATAATTCTTTCTTCTTCTGAATCGTATTTATTTTTTTCTATAAACATGCAATGCCTTGTCTTGGTAAAGATATGTGAACTTGAGCAGTGTTATTGACCAGGACAACCTGAAGGCCAAACTGAAGGCCATTCTTCAAGATAACTTCAGTTAATCTTGCCGTCAAAGCAGATGCTGGTCACCGAATGCATTCTTTATGAATACAGCATCTGCATCATCATCATAACCTTGCCCCAGCTATCTAGGCATCGGCTTTACCTGTTTCTCCAATCATTCCTATCTGAGGTCCCATTTCTATTTAAGGCATCTTGCTTTGAGTAAATTGAAATGTGCCTCTTGAACACGAAAGGTCCACAAAGGCTCTGATCATGCTTTTGATTCCCTAGCGAACAACCCCAGGGGCAGTATCCTCATTTGAATCTACTTCTCTAGGTTGGTGTTCTCTTGGAAAAGTATATCCTTAAAGTCAATTTCTTGAATTTGATGGCCTTCTCTTATCACTATACAATACTCAGGTATTCAATCTCCCAGGCTGTTTAATTGGTTTTTAGTGGCAAAAAAAAAAGAAGTTTCAGCCATATGGTTTGGTGAATATTATTTGTGCTTTACACTATAAAGAAACTGGTTCATGGTAATATAAGCACTAAATTATAATGTTTGATCGTCAAGGAGCCTTCTTCCTGTATATATTTCGTATTTTACTTGTGCATGATTTTTATATATTGTGGGCTTGTATAAATTCTAGTGGCACTGATCAAATCGATAGGATTAGCCCTAGGCATTTCTTTTCGATCAGTAGATAAATCAAACTGATTGATGACAACCTTTAACATGTTTCCACTTTAGCCCTGAATGTTTTGGAGAAATCAAATGTCAGACCTTTTTCAGATTCAGATAATTTCAGATGAAAATTCCAAAAAGGTCAAGATTCTCCTCGGTTCCAATTGGTTCAAAATGTGTGCTTGATGAAAATGTTTTAGACATGTTTTTACCATGAAACTTTAGCTTGTAATTCTTCTCAAAGGTGCTCGTACTGCTTTACCATACGTAATTTTTATACTTGCATTATCATGACTTTGCACAAAATCCATGCCCGTGTAGTTCAAGGTGCTACTGAAGCACCCAGGCTACCCAAGCTAGCCAATGAAATATCAAACCCATCCAAGGGTCCTGATCAGGGAGGATCTAGACTATCCACCTGTCTAGATTGAATATTTGAACAGCGTTGATGGTCTAGATTGATCTGATGGAAGATCAATGGTCGCATTAGTAGTCGTCTACTTAATCACTTAGAGTTTGGTTGAATCATTTTTCCTTTATTATTTTTGTCACATATTTAGTGGGCAACTTTTCGGGTATCAAACGAACGATGTCCAGATGAATGAAATTGATCCATTTGAAAGCTTATTGGGTTAGCTTTCAAACAAGCCAAAGATCTTGCCATTTTGATACCATTTGAGTGAGCTACAACCAAGTCACATAGGCCCTTTAGGGTTGTGACAGGATTCAAGGATATTTTACTTATTTTTTTATATTGTGTAAATAGATGGTTAGGATGAGAAGTAAATAGATAGATATTATATAGGATTTTCTATTGCTTTAAGAAAGAAGGAAAAAGGTTCTATGCGGTCGAGCTCATGGGAACTTCCCATGAGGTCGAGCCGTGTGGGCCCATAAATAGATAGATATGATTATATAGGATTTTCTATTGCTTTAAGAAAGAAGGGAAAAGGTTCTATGCGGTCGAGCTCATGGGAACTTCCCATGAGGTCGAGCCGTGTGGGCCCACCGTGATGCGTGTCGAACATCTACCCCATCAGTCAGATGCACGATTCCATGGTGAGCCTAGGTCTTAAAAATCAAGTCAATCCGTGACTTTTGTGGGCCACACCACATGCAAAAGTTGAGAGGGGTTACCCTCCATTAAAACATTCATAATCATTTGTTGGGTCCACTGAGAACTGGTTCACAAATCCAGCCGATCCATTATGTGTGTCCCACTTGGATGAGGCATCAGACCAAGTTTCAGACCCATCCAAATTTCAGGTGGGCCCCACAAAGTGCTTTTATATGTTTTAGCCATGTCTTCACATGATTGTAGATGGTATAGCCCACCTGAGTTCTGTATACGGCTGATTTTTGGGATATCCCTTAATTTAAAGGGGACCCATCAAATGCACGGTGTTGATGTTCGACATACATCATGATGGGGCCCACACAGCTCGACCTCATGGGAAGTTCCCATGAGCTCGACCGCATAGAACCTTTTCCCAAGAAAGAATATATATACATGTAAGGAGGGAGGGAAGGAGGGAGGGGATTGATTGTGATTACTAGCATCACACCTGGTAGATTGGCGTATATTAATCTATAACCCTTATTTTTATCTTTTCGTTGCATCCATGAACAAAATTAATGGTTTGATCTTCAAGAAAAAGGTATCTATCCAAAATTCCAAATCGATATTCTTATTATTTGATTTGGTTGCATCAGCTACCCCCCATGCTTCCCTCTAGATGCACCTCTACATGTGCTACACTTGCCAACCTGGCAAGTATGCAGGATGTCTGAGCTGTGTATCAGGTGAAAAATAATGCATGGATCAAGTGATTGAAGCGTCAATCCGGTTAAGTATTAGGTGGACTGTTGATAAACATAAGTTCTTTCAGACAGTCATTGTTTTTGTTCATGCGTCGCCTACCTTATGGCTGACTCGATCTGAGTTTTTTACCAGAGTTGTGTGTGGGGTGTGCATTTGGGGCTAGCAAACCTTGTGTAGTTATATAATGTCATATTAAGCATTGATGGGTTTTGCTTATGGTCTTCCATTAATGTCTAGAAGTCTTACTTGAAAACTTTGAAATAATAGCTACAAGCTCCTGGTATGTTTTCTATTAGTTGCATTGAAAATGGCTAAGACTTTATCATTATTTGTACGTTGTTGACTGTGATGGTTATCACCATTTTCAGCGGAGATAGCGATGTTCGAGAATTATATTGTTGTCTATAAGTTCATCCAGGACCTGCATTTTTTTGTTACTGGGGGCGATGATGAAAATGAACTCATCTTAGCTACAGTTCTTCAGGGATTTTTTGATGCAGTTGGCCTCCTCCTCAGGTCTTGCCAATCATACATTCAGCTTTTGTGTTCTTACATCACTGAAATCTTAATTCAAATCTTGAGACTTAATATGTGTATGCTATTTTTTGTGCATGCCCTTGTCCAGGGACCACACTGACAAAAGAAGTGCACTGGAGAATTTGGATCTCATCCTGTTATGCCTTGATGAAATTGTTGATGGAGGGTATGGAGAAGATCCTTTTTGCACACTTCTAGTGCACAGCTAAGCCTTTACTTTTTGTCTGTAATATGATTTTTTTAATAGTTTGCATGGATATCTTTACATTGGTGGTTAGAAAAGAGTTATGGGAAGATTGATAATTTAAGGACAATTGAACCCTTAAGAAAGAGTGTCTCTATAAGCTGTTAATAAACACATTCTCTTATCCTACTTGTGAAAATCACATTACCATGTGCTTAGGAACAAATTCCATATATGTAGGGAATTACCACCACATCACCACTGAGTGAAATAGGTACACGTCAGTATAGTATTTATCTGTTTCCTTTAACTTGAGGACCAACATGTTGTTCCATGCTTGCTAGTGAGGAAGTGAATCTCAATAGCTTATCTTGAGAATGAGTGTGTCTATAAGCTGTTAATGAACACATTCTCTCATACTACTAGTGAAAATCACCTTACCATGTGCTAGGAACAAATTCCATATATGTAGTGAAATTACCATCACATTACCATAGAGTAAAATAGATACATGTCAGTACTGCATTTATATTTTTCCTTTTAACTTGAGGACCAACATGTTGTTCTATGCTTGCTAGTGAGGAAGTGAAGCTCAGTAGCTCATTGTCCAAGCACTTTGGGGAAGATGCCAATGTCCTGATCATCAGTACCTTGATAAGTGGTTCTTATAATCTTGAGTTGACTCCATAAAGAAAGTGTGAGGCAATTATGACTTATGGTTTTTATTTATTTATTTATTTTATAAAAGGAGCGGATAAAGGTAGCAATCATACGCTTCTTCTCTAAGTTATACTGTTTTGGAGTGATTGCCTAGCTTCCCAGTTATGCAAGATGCAGGGTGTAAGGAGTAGTTTTTTCACTGTTCAAGAGGTCAAAGAGGCAGCTTTAGCTTCAATTAGGATAAGGTGCTTGGATGTGATGGTTTGGCCAAGGCTTTGATTTGAGTTTGGGTGGAAAAATTTTAATCCAACCTTGTACTGGTCATGGACGAGACGAGTTTTACATTTGATACAACCCAGAAGCCATGGATTCTTTGATCATTAATCTTGTAGTGAGGATCTCTATTACAATGGACATGGTAACTCTTGATACCCAATATGGTCTTGGTTGGGCATTTGAGAGAATTGATGGATGCTTCATTCATTACTCCCATAGTGGGTTGGTAGACAGATTTAGGATGGGGTTGTGGTGAAAGAGACTATTGACTATTTGAGAGTGAGTTTTGAATGGTTTCTCCTTTTACTCAATCTGGTGGGTGCTGGAATTAGTGGGCTTCAGTGTCTTGTGGATTAATGGATGTTGCATTGGTGCATATTGATAGTTGTAGACACCCCAGATGACTCTAAGGGTCACTGAAACCATCTAATCAGTTCGGATAAAGAGGGTCTGTGATGTAAGTCCGGTCTTCGAAGTATCGGTATTGCTACAAGTTTCACTGGCCGAGGATATAGAAACAATATTGATATCGTTGATAATATTGCCGATTACCGGAAATGCGGGGAAACATGGGAAAATGGTGGAAAGTTTCAGTGAAAGTGAAACTTCAGGAGATGCTAAAATACACATATTTGAATCTTTAGGAATAAAAAATTATAAAAGGAATGCATATATAATAAGTTTCCATTTAATGGGGGGCTTAAAAGCATGTGTTATTGTAAGAAATTAGTCCAACCATCCCATCAATCTCATCTATCCATCCAACCATTCTACCTTCCATCCAAACATCCATCAGTATTTCATAATATTGACAACATACCATATTTCAATGAGAAATCATCGACAATTGAAAAGGAGACGAAAGAATGTGGTCTCGATATTGGCCATAAAAAATTTGAAATGGATTTTTTTTTTAAAAAAATTTTTGGCGACATCGATACATTGGCGATATTATTGAAATATCACTGATACACTGGCGATACAAGCGACACCTAGAATATACATAGTAAAAAATATTGGCAATACATTGGAGATATCGATACATTGGCAATACAAGCGACACCTAGAATTTACACAGTCCAAAATATTGGTGATACATTGCCGCTACCTGAAAATTTTTTTATATTACCAGTGTTACTAGTATCTCTAAGATAGAGATAGAGATAGAGATAGAGATAGAGATAATATCAGAGATATTTCGATGATATCGGGGATAATTTGAACAATAATCCAGGGTGGGATGCAAATGGAGCAAAGATAAGAAGAACAATATTGCTGGACTAAACCCAACAATCCTCTTGACGGATGTTAGAGATCACATAACCCCTCTCCAAGCCTCTACTGAATCAAAGAAACGCCAAAGAAATGTTATTTCAAATCATCATATTAATCATCATAATAATGCATTACACATCCAAAACAAAGACTTGTATAGTCTTAAAACAAATAGAGAAGCCCTAATAACAGAAAATGACCAAACTACTACTGATTCTCGTTAGTAACATATGGGCCTTGTGTAAATGGACCCTTACTCAAACGACCTCGGAATTGCATGATCTTGGACTAGTTTAAAAGCTTACTCACGAGGCTATCAAAAGGGACTAATTTCGTGTCATTCGGACATTGTTTAGTGCCCCAAATACAAAAGAGAAATTTATTAACTAAATCATGACTAAATCTTACCCCAAAAACTAATTAAAAAAAAAAAAACTCTATGAAATTGATGACTATATGATTGATCCCATGGGCCCCACAGTGCAAGTTGACTATTGATCCGATCCAATTGATCATCATAATGTTGATTTGGTCCAGATCATCATCCAAGACAATCTAACAATCGGGTTGAATAGGGTGCTCCCGGGCTCAATAGATATATTTTCTGCTATCTTGGCAAGGTGGGGGTAATGGAAAATCAGAGGAGAGATTATGGAGGATGAGTGGTTTAGGCGGGGCTTTGGGTGTTATTGTTAGAAAGAAATGATTGATGATTCAAGAACAAGAAGGGGAAAGCGTCAGATGTCTTTAGGAGGGGTAAATCTTTTGTAAAAGAATGGGTTTTGGGTTCGGATAGGGTGTTTCCAATTTTCGTTGGGTTGGTAGCTGTGTTGTTGCCTCTTGTTTTTTTTCCCCTTCATTTTTTTTTTTTTTTTTTTTTTTGCTGCAACCTTTTAATGAAATTATCACCGTTCAAAAAAAAAATAAAAATTGAATAGATCTTAGATCAACCAACTTGTGTGGTCATTTGGTTGCATCAGTCCACCCCAACTCCTACTTCACAGGTATCTTAGCCAACCAGACCAACCTACCCGAATTTTAAAGTAAAAAGACTTCTTCTTGTTCTTAAAAGATGCTGCTTTATCAGGCTACTAGGGCAAAAAGAAAAGTAAAAAAGAGCAGAGAATATATAAGCAAAAGAAAGAAAGAAAATACAAAGAAGCCATTAACACACCCATACTGATGAATTTTACAAATGAAGCCCAGAGCCGAACTACTTCTGTTACAAAACCTTCGAGAATTTCTCTTCCCAAATTGCCAAAAAAGCAGCGATAAGCGCAACTCTCCACCTTGGTAGCTCCTTTTTCCCTAGATTGCCAAAATGCTAGGATCAGAAGAGGTTAGCCGTGGAGGCAGGCATAACCCAGAAGATACTGAAGCCGACCAAAACACTAGCCCAGATTTCCCTAACGAAACCACAATGGATGAAAATATGGTCAATTCACTCCACGTCCTGATGACATAGAAGACATATTTGGCAACATCATACCCCTTTTGCGCAGATTATCAACTGTGAGGATCTTGTTTCAACCAGCCAACCACCCGAAAGTAGTGACTTTGGGTGGGGCCCCGTAAAACCATTGCCAACCAGTGGGGCTGCAAGACTTCAAAATTCAATTCCAACATAATAAAAGGGATGGGGACTGTTGTGATGCAACCTGGCCACACCTCAACCCCTTTTTTTTTTTTTCCAGAGAGGTGGTGGAAATCTAATGTTCATCACCATGTGTCAGCAGCCAGTTATCATATCATCTAGCGAATGCAATTTTGGCAGTATTTCGCTTTTTTCCCCTACTCATAACTTTTTTTATTCTCAAATTTTATCAGAAAATGCCATGTTGCTCCCCATAGATTCCTACCTTCAAACTTCCCAAAATTATCAAAAAACCATCCAAGATCCTATGATGTTATGCCATATGTCCCTCATGGATCTTTATCCTTCAAACCTTCTATAAATTACCAAAAGGCCACCCAAACTCTATAAAATAAGCCTCTTTGCCTCATTGCAAGGGCCTTGGACTCTCAACCTCTTTTTACTCCCTCCCTCTCGCCTTGCTTCCATGAAAAGACTTAGAAAACCCCCATTCCCCAAGAGCTTGCACCTTGTGAGGAAGGAGAAGAGGAACAACTAAGCTTCAAGAAAGGGGAAGGAATCAATCTAAGATTGTAACACCCCGAACTTTTCGATACCCTAGTATTGAAAGTTCTCGAGTGTTACTGTGAAATTTAACTTATTACGTACATGTGTACGATACCAATCTAGCTATCCTAACCTTACATCTATTCTCTAACATGAATCTGACCGTTGGGAATAATCTCCATTCATAGATCAAGCCATCTGACCGTTGATTTTGAGATAGGATCATCATATACCCAAGTAATCCCACTTGTCCATCGTAACCAACCATTCAGTCAACTATCCACCGATAGGTAAAGATATCTGACCATCCACTTTGAGTTTGGACCACCCGATCATAGTAAATTGACTACTTGATATCTGCATCTGTTTGTACATATATCAAATTGAGATTCTGATCCATTCATCTTGTTCACTACCTAGGCATATGCTTAACCCACCATCATAACTACAATCTGAGAAACTTACACATGCGAACAAGTTACTTGAATCTA
The DNA here is from genome assembly GCA_021015155.1 of Magnolia officinalis. Lineage (NCBI taxonomy): Eukaryota > Viridiplantae > Streptophyta > Magnoliopsida > Magnoliales > Magnoliaceae > Magnolia > Magnolia officinalis. The sequence goes on from JAJHSJ010000008.1 coordinate 12,818,082, forward strand.
ACGGTATACATGTTCTACCTCTTGATCACTCTAAAAACCCACTTGTGTTCATCCGTTTACAAAACCGACCGTACTACCACCCAGTGTTTAAAATGTCGGCGATATTATTTTCGAATCGCTTCCAGGTTTCGCCGATAATCTCGCCGGATTGTCGGTATTTTTAAAATCTCGTCGATATTCCTATTTTATTCCTACCAACCACGGGTGGGAACTGTAGCCAACAACCCCCTTTATCGATAAAAGGGGTAATTGTCGGCGATAAAATCTCAAAAAACTCAAAAAATACCTATTTTTTCACCCGGATCTGGAGGAAGACGTAAATTCATAGCCTTGAGTGCAGATCGGCAATTTCCGGTAAGATTCAACCCCAAAAATTTCTTTTTTTCCATCGAAAAATCCTCTGCAACTTCTCGAATCCGCTTGCGGGCCAAGATCTTGTTGGAAAATAGAGGGTTTTATTTATTTATTTATTTATTTTTTAAATTATTCGGGATGAGGGAGAGGGATTTTCGAGTTGAAAATCTGCAGAAATTGGTGGGAAGGAGATGAAATTTTGAAATTTCTGGATGGGGAGAGGGATTTTCGGGGTTTTACGTAAATTGGGGATCGGGCGGACGTGAAATGGGATTGCGTACATAGTTATGTACGCTCTTGTCGTACTGAGTACACTCTGTTGGGCCCACCGAGAATGTATCTGGTCTATCCATGCGGTCCATCTGTTTTTCCATCTTATTTTAGGGGTTGAGACCAAAATTTAAGCGTACCCAAAGATCGAGTGGACCATACCATTGGAAACAGTTGGAATAATGATTTCCACTGTTAAAACCTTTCTAGGGCCCACAGTGATGTTTATTTCTCATCCAACCTGTTCATAAGATCACACAAACATGGATGAAGGGAAAACACAAATAGAAGTTTGATCCAAAACTTCTGTGGCCCCTAAGAAATTTTCAACGGTAGATGTTCAATTCATACTGTTTCTTACGGTGTGGTCCACTTGAGGTTTGGATATACTTTGTTTTTAGGCTCAAGACCTAAAATTATCTGTTAAAATGGATGGACGGAGGGGATAAAATACATAAATCACGGTGGACCCCATAGAGTTTACCCAGTACGCAATCGACTTGTGGGGCTTTGACGGTGCAGGTCGGTGCTCTGTGGGCCCCACCATGATGCATCTGTTGTATCCATGCTGTCCATTAATTTTTAAACATTATTTTAGAGCTTGATCTAAATAATGAGGTAGATCTAAAACTCAAGCGGACCACACCACGGGAAAACAGTAGTGATTGGATATCCACCATTTAAATCCTCCTAAGGCCCACTGTACTGTTTATTTGACATCCAATCTGTTAATTAGGTCATACAGACCCAGATGAAGGGAAAAAACAAAGATCAGGTTGTTCCTGGACCTTTATGGCCCCCAAAAAGTTTTTAATGGTCAAAGTTCATTCAACACTGTTTCTTGTAATGTGGTCCAATTGAGATTGGGATATACCTCGTTTTTTTTTTTTTTTTTTTTCATATAATAAAATTACCTATAAAAATAGTTGGACGGCACGGATGAAACACATACCTCGTGGTGGGGCCCACAGAGCACGGTAGGGGGAGTAGCCAATCCGTTTCTACAGCGTTGCGGAAGCCTTTCCCAGTACTCCTGCGCTGCAAGCTCAGGTGGGGCCCACTGTGATGTTTGTGAGAAATCCTCCCCGTCCATCCGTTTTGTGATTTCATTTTAGGACTTGTTGCCAAAAATGAACCGTATCCAAAGCTCAAGTGAGCCATACTAAAGGAAAATGTGGTTAGGAAAATTTCTACCGTTGAAACCTTCCTGGGTTCAATAGTGATGTTTAGATGCCATCCATACCGTTAATAACGTCATTACTATTGGGATTAACTGAAAACAAAAATATTGGCATGAATCAAAACTACTGTGGCCCCACGAATATTTCAACTGTGGATGTTTAATTATCACGTTTTAGGCTCACTTGAGCTTTAGATACGGCTCATTTTTGGCATCATGTCCTAAAATGAACTCAAAAAATGGATGGACGGGGAGGATTTTTCACAAACATCACAGTGGACCCCACCTAAGCTTGCAGCGCGGAAAGGAAATACGAGTCCCGCGGATGGAAGCGAATTGCGTACTGAGTAAACTCTAAGGGGCCCACCATCATTCATGCGTTGTATCAACTCCGTCCATTTGTTTTATCATATAATTTTAGTGCGTTAAAACAAAAATTAATCATCTCCAAAGCTCCAATGGACCACACCACCTGAAACAGCATGAATTGAAGTCTACCGTTGAAAAGTTCTTGGGGCCCACATAAGTTTTAGATCAAGATGATATTTATGTTTTCCCTTCATTCATGTCTGTGTGATCTTATGAACATTTTGGATGACAAATAAACATCACTGGGGCCTTGGAAAGGTTTCAACGGTGGAAATCAATACTTCCACTATTTCCTTTGGCATGCTCTACTTGAGATTTTGATATACTTCAATTTCAGGCTCAACCCTTAAAATGATTTGAAAAAACGGATGGACGGAATGGATAAACCACATGATTTCACAGTGGGCCCAACATAGTTTACTCAGTTTGATAAGAGCGTACTGAGTAACAAAAATATTAGCTTCTTCGGAAACTACTGTGGCCCCTAAGAAGTTTTGAATGGTGGATGTCACTGTCCCCACTATTTTCTATGGTGGGGTCCACTTGAACTTTATTATGGGCCACAAAAGTTTTGTATAAAGCTTATATTTGTTTTTTCACTTCATCCAGATTTATGTAACCTTTTCAACGGGTTGGATGGAAAATAAACATTATGGGCACATTATGGTGGGTCCTAATAAGTGTTTAACGGTGGACCGTACAATCACAACTGTTTCCTTTTGCATTGTCCACCTGAGACTATTTGTTTCATTTTTTTTTTTTTAATCTAGTACTCTATAATTAAATACAAAAATAGATGAATAGCGTGGATATAGAATAAATACATCAAGGTGGGCCCCACAATAAGGACCGCACTGTTGTGGACCGCAATGTGTATTTTTTTTAATTAATTTACTTTTGCATGTCTTAATTGTTGTAAGCTTGCATTTGTATTATATAAACTCATTTTGGTTACTATTTGAGTAATTTCTTACGATAACGCATGCCTTTTGGCCCCCATTAAATGGAAACTTCTAATTTAATGCATTCTTTTTGCAAAATTTTCATTCCTGAATATGTATATATGTGTATTTAAGCATGTCCTGAAGTTTCAATGAAAAATTCCACCATTTTTTCCATGTTTCTCCATTTTTCCCTGCATTTCCGGTTATCGACGATAGCGATATTATATCTTTATCTCCGGCTAGCGAAACTTGTAGCGATACCGATAACTTGAACATTGCTACCACCTACATACATGACTAGATTACTAACCATCAAGTTTTCCTATTTTAAAATGTCATTTAACCATCCATTGTGTGGTTTGATATATGTACATTTCCTAATTAATTTGGTGAATAACTCTTTATTCATAATGATTTAGATACAAGTCATTTTCTAAGAATTACTTAGAAACGTGCCTATAACCATGTAAAACCATTAGATTTTCCAAAACTCTCATATCAGCAATAATTACGAAAATGCCATTAACCTAGACCCTTGAATTCTAGATCACATGATTCCCATGATTTGTTTGATGTGAAATTTTAAAATATAAAATTTTATATTTTATACATGTTAAATTTCAGCCCTTAGATTATTGTAAAAGTGACCCAGTTGACAAATCAACCCCTTAACCGTTGATTTTGGTGTCCATTGAGTGAAGAAACCTCGTGGAGAGTCATGGTAGGATATTTCCCTTCATATGAACGACTTGGATTGCCCATCATATGAGCCAAGTGTGAAATATGAAGACCCCACTTTGGTACGATTTTCCTTAGGCGCGAAGTTATTCTTTCAAGGCTTATCAACTCTTATAAATCTTATAAATCAGGTTTTTTATGAATTATATTCCACATTGTGATGATCACTACGTACGATGAGCCGCACACACTTTGCTAGGCATGCATTCATATATATTGGTTGCGCATACTGATGCCCCTCGTAGTGGTGGAGTACGAGGTGTATCAGAACCCTTACATTACTCTTATGTATCCCTTGAATTATTGTTAATCTTAAAAGATAATGATGAGGACATCAGAGGACCTACTTGGATATACTAGAGACGGAGACGACCACCCACATTAGTGCAACTTTCTTTATGGATGGGAGACGAGTTCCAGATGGGGCCCGCCAGGCCATTTTGAAACCCCACATGCACTGGACGTGCATCAGGAAGACCCCACTTTGGGACGATGCATGTGGGCTGTTTAGGAGATCATTTTAGTCATACGATTTATATTTCGTGTCAATCCGACCGTTGGATCTTGTCGATCAGGTCCTTGGGCCACCATATCTTTTAGATCTGGGCCCCTTGGACTATGATATTGCTTTCTTTATGTTTTTTTTTTAATTTTAAGAGTTATTTGATGGTTCAGATTGATCTTTTAGATCTGGGCCCCTTGGACTATGATATTGTTTTCTTTATGTTTTTTGTTATTTTTAGGAGTTATTTGATGGTTCAGATTGGTAATAAATGTTTTAGTTTTCTTATTTTGGATGATGGGCAGCCTCACTTAAGGGAGTGGCATAGTTGTAATTATGTTGGATTTTAATTCTGAATTTTTAATTATAAAAGCACAAAGGGGTGAAATTCCAACCCTAGTGGTGTTATTGAAAAGAAAAAAAAAAAGAAGAGTGGAGCTCTCTTGTGTGAAGGAATTTTCCTCATTATTTTCTAGGGTTTTTTTGAAAAAACTCTCCCTTCCAATTAAATTGTGGAAGGATAGAAGCTTGTTTGGTGGTGGATTCCAATAAGAAGATAGTTTTATGACTTAGTTTTATTTATATTTCCGCTGCGAAATCGATAATGTTATAAGAGGGCATTTGATAATTTGTTGAATTCTTTTACTCTAATGAAATAATAAATACAGTTGATTTTATTCTCGTGAATGGTTACCTTCATGAATGTAACTTGATGTGATCTTTGAAAAAAAAAAAAAGGTGCGATTTTTAAAGCATCCAACAATTATTAACACCCGGTTTTCTCGGGCACGAGTATATACTCTGGCCGTGAAAATTTCGGGATGTTAACCCCTTCAATCTGCTTTAGAGCAATTGGCAAAAGGTACACGCCTCGACCTCTTGGGTCTTTAGAAATGGTTCCCAAACCATTCTAGTAGGAAGATGTGAAGTTCCCTAAATAGTCTTTAGCCATTTATTTGTTACATTTCCATCCTCTTTAAACCCCCTTGCTCAGAGCTCTAGTCTCATAAATACTAAATCTTGTCAAGTAGAGAGCATGCAGATATGTGGGTGAAGAGCACTTCTCCATAACCAAGGCCCTTGATTGGAATCTTTAGAAGCAAGACCACGTGGAGTTAGAGGTGGGCATCGAGCCGAGTCGAGTCGAGGTGGGCCAAGCTTGGCTTGGCTTGTCCATGATGTAGTCGAGTTCGAGCTCGAGCTCGAGCTTGGCCTCGAGCTCAACATTGAAGCTTGGCTTGTTTGCCAAAGCTGTCAAGTTGAGTTCGAGTCGAGCTAGTGGTTCGAGTCGAGTCGAGCTTGTTGGGTGAGAGAGTAATGGATTCTGTTCTTGATCCTCCTCCATTGATGAAAAATTCAAAAATCTTAAGAGAATCAAAGCAAAACCCGATGAAAAAACAAAATAAAGCTTCGAATTGGATGAGGAAACCTGTAAGAACCGATCTGTTCTTGATCTTCTTTCTCGCCTAAGAAGTAGATCTCAAGAGATTGAGATCATACTATTGTGGAGCTGAAAGGAAAACTGGTGGTGATGGTCGAGACGGGCGTGCGGCTGGCAGTGGGCAGAGAAAGAGAAGAAATGGAAAGGGAAGGGGGTGCGTGCGGTCAGGTAGAGACTATAGGGTTTTGTTTTTATTTTTTTATTTTTAGGTTTAAACTCAAAACTTATATTAATAATAATAATAATAATAATAATAATAATATATAATATAATATAATATTTAATATATTTATTAATCGAGCTGAGTCGAGCTCGAGTTCGAGCTTCGAGTCGAGTCGAGTTCGAGTCGAAATGCCCCCTGGTCAAACTTGGCTTGAACTCAACTCGAGCTTCAAATAATTAGCTTGGCTTGGCTCGAATCGGCCATTCAAGCCGAGTCAATCCGAGCTGACTCGAGCCGAGTCGAGCGAGCTTTTCGAGCTAGCTTGACTCGTGAACAGCCCTACGTGGAGTTATCTAAACAAAATGTCTAAGCTTTAGCCTTGGGTTTTTTGTTCTACGGTAACTAGCCTTTTGTTGATCCGAGGTTTTTGGCTAGTGGTGACTTTAATTTTGCTTAAACTTTTCTGGCAATTTGCCTCTCTACCATAGTAGCTAACATTTTGATTATGATCAACGGGGTCCTCAAGAACTTTTTCTTGTCTCATGATCTTCAGGATAGCCCTTTCCTCCCTTCCCCTTCAACCACATGGAAAATGCACCTTGCATGATCCTCTAATGACTTTCTTTTAGTAGTTTTCTTAAGGGAAATATTGTCATGGATGTTACACCATTTGTTGACAATGTGATTAGCTTTGCTGAAGCTTTGTTCTAGAAAGTTCAACTAGTAAGGTTCATTAACAACCCCTTTTTAGCTTGTCTTGCGGCAGTGTATTAGCCCCAACAAAGGACGCTTTGCAAAATGAACGTAGATTGCCGTTTAGAAGTGGAGCTGGTTAAAGTGTTTTACTACTAAGTGGATTGGTCCTACAACCATGTGGATTGGTCATTCTTAGATTATATGTTGGGTAGGTTAGGATGTGGCCCAAAATGACGATTTTGGATTCAGACATGTATAAGTTCAGCAAAGTTCTCCATATTGGTGAATGGCTTACCAAAAGGTTTCTTTGTTGCTTCCTATGGATTGTGACATGGCGATCCTTTGTCGCCTTTCCTTTTGTCACAGTGATGGAGGCCTGCAGTAAAATGTTAGATAGAGGGGTTCAGGTGGGATTGGTAAAAGGTTTTGGGGTGGATAATACAAATTTTCAGATTTCTCATATACAGTATGCGGATGACACACTCTTATTGTGTAAGGGGGGTGATTTTTATTTTTATTTTGTAGAAATTCTCCGGTCGATTATAGTAAGCTTTGAGGTGGTTTCAGGTTTGAAAATTAATATATCCAAAAGTGAGATTTTAGGGTAACATCTCCAAAGAGAGTAACATACTTGGGGCTACCGTTATGATTAGGAAGGCTTTTGTAGAAGTGTTCGGGTGGTGCAGGGAAGCTTCTTTTCTAACAACATACTTGGGGCTACCATTATGTTTAGGAAGGTTGCTGTGAAGCACATGTGGGATGGAGTAATTGAAAGGTGTGAAAGCAAGATCTCTAAATGGCAGTCGATGTACTTATCTATGGGTGGGAGGTTGGTTATGATTAAATCATCTATGTTGAATCGTCCGGTCTATTTTATGTCTCTTTACAAGTGCCCAAAATCCATTCTGAATGCATTGGAGAGGCGAAGAAGGGATTTTTTATGGTAATGGTCGGGGGAGAAGCACAAGTTCCGTCTCTAATGAAATGGGATGAAGTTTGTAAACCAACGGTAGGAGTGGGGATCTTAAAGTTGGAGGAGATAAACCTAGCTCTATTGGGAAAATGGATCTGGAGGTTTGGGTCAGAGGGAGAGGCTAGGTGGAGGGAGGTAATAGCGAAAAAATATGGTTAGAGGAATGGGGGTGGTGGACGAAGGCTTCATCCTTGTATCGATGTTTTTATTTGTGGAAATCGGTGGCGCCTTTGAAAGAGAGGATGTGGGAGGGTATAAGATTTCATTTGGGGGATGGTAAGAGAATTAGATTTTGGGTTGATAGAGAGAGGTGCCGTTGCACGAGAGATTTCCATCTTTAGCAAGGCTAGCTAGGAAAGGGGGAAATGGTGAGCAATTCTTATTCAATAAGAGGGGAGGAAGTCACATGGATGGATGCCGAGTTTTAAAAGAAATCTTTTGGACGAGGAATTCGAAGAGAGTTATTATTAAAGTTGTCTCCTCTTCTTACAGAAGCAGACTCCTTGAGATGGTTCAAGTCTAAGACAGGTTCTTTCTCAGTTAGATCATGCTATCGTCTCCTGAGTATGTCTGTCGAAAATGCAGAGGTAGCGGCAACAACTTTCCTATGGCACTACGGTGCTCCTTTGAAGGTGGCGGCGTTTGGTTTGCTAGTGAGTAGGAACAAAGTGCTAACGATAGACAATCTTGGCAAGCAGAACATGTATCTCCCAAACGTTTGCTTGATGTGTTACAAAGACGCGGAATCTGCGGATCACTTATTCATTCACTACGTATTTTCTAGGGAGGTGTGGGGTTTGCTCCTCCAATCTTTCAAGGTTTTATGGGTGTTCCCGAAGTCAATGAAGGAACTTCTCATAGCCTGGCACAACGGGGGGATATGGAAAGAAGGGAAAATGGAGTGGCAATTAAGTTTTTTAGCATCCCTTTGGGCGATATGGTGGGAAAGAAACCAACGCTGCTTCAGGCTTCAACAACAAAATGAGTGGACCAGTGCAAGTGTTCAATTGGGCAGTTCTTAATATGAAGGATTGGGGGGCAGCTTAGATCTTTCATTTCAATCTTCCCCTTGGCTTTTGAGGGGATTTTGTTTGGGTGTTGTACTTGTGTAATTTGTATATTTGTAGGTTCTAGCTTCGGCCTTTTATATTATATCATCATTGTTTAAAAAAAAGTTGAAGGCATATAATTGGGAGTAAGTGATGGAGAGCATTGGGAACTATTTGGCCTCAGATTTAAGGCTATGATGCATCTAGGTGACACAAGCTGGCTGATCAAGGATCGGGCCCATCAAAGGGTTGTGCTCAAGGAGGATTTAGACCATCTAATCATCCAGATTGAAGATGTGATTATTTGAATAACTTTGAGGGTATAGGTTGATATAATGGAAGATTAGTTTTGCTAATGTGTTATGAACCGCATTAGTAGTCATCTGCTTAGTTGCTAGAGTTGGTTAAACCAATTTTACTTTATTATTCTTGTCGCATATTTGGTGGGCCACTTTTCGGTTGTTGAAAGATGTCTTAATGACATGAAGTTGGTCCCATTTGGGATCCTATTGAGTTAGCTTTCAAACAAGCGCAAGATCTTGTGATTCTGTTACTGTTTGAGTTGCAACCAATTTATATAGATAATATAGGGTTGTGATGAGATTCTAAGGTATTTTGGTAAATTTTTAATATTTTAGTGAAATAGATTTTTAATATTTTAGTGAAATAGATTTTTAATATTTTAGTGAAATAGATGGTTAGGATTAGAAGCAATGGAAGGTTAGAATTGTAATAGGGTTTCCTTTGCCTTGAGGATGGGCATATATGCGTGTAAAGACTCTTTTCTAGAGAGTGATGTTGGTTATTTAAATACAAGTATTTTCCTTGGTATAAAGCATGAGTTGCGTTTTTTTTTTTTTTTTGGCAATATATTGCCTATGGTAGAAGAACAGAGGGGGACCATGATTACCAGTATAGTGGCTAGTAGACTGTTGGATATTGATCTATAGTTCTTTAACTTTGTTTTCTATTGCATGTGAAGAAACTTTGTGCTTTGATATACAGGAAACAGTTATTTGAATTGAGATTCTCCCTTTTTGATTTGGTTGTGTCAATTCTCGTATGGTAGCAAGTTCCATTCCTTGGGATTTGTTTTCTTTTCAGTTCCCTTTTATTCCCCAATTCTTCCCCGTCATCACCAAAACCTAAAATTTTCCCAATTCCCTAACCCTTGGTTTACAAATTTTAACAATTTCCTTCACCCAAAACCCTCATTTAGCTGAAACCTTCATATTTCCTCATTCCCAAACCCTAATTTGCTCAATTTCCCCACCCGACATCGCAAATCTACCAAAATCCCCAAATTTTCCAAATGCTAAAAAACTGATTTTGCAGAATCCCCAATTCTCTCAATTTCAACTCCCAGTATGTCAAACCCCTAAATTCCTATCTTCCCCGATTTAGAAAACCAATTTGAACCATAAATCCAAATAAACCCTTTACCCTCAAACCCAATTTTTAGAAAATCAAGTGACATTACCAAGAAGCTCCAACAGACAATAGAAGAATTGGATGTCACGATGGGTCGGGTGCCTACTAAAACACCGTAAGTGATATATTTAAAACAGAAGTAGCGGTGGATGGGAACGTTATTCAGATGATAATACGTGTAAAAGGTCATGAAAACTTCGTATTAGAGAGGGATTACGAAATTATTGCGATCGAGATATTTTCCGGAGCATGAAGAATGCTTTTTTCAACAATAATCTTTTAACCTATTCCTTCCGAGAAAAGTGTTCTAAAGATGTATGGTGTAGTCACTCCAATGCCATCCACGATGAGCAAAGGAATACATGTAAATTCCTTAAGGATGGAAGAAAATTCGTAACTCCTGCTCCAAAAGATGATAGAAGAGTTGGATGTTGTGCCTCCTAAAACACCTTAAGTGATATATTTAAAACAGAAATAGCAGTGGATGGGAATGTTATTCAGATGATAACAGGTGGAAAAGGTCATGAAAACTTCGTATTAGAGAGGGATTACGAAATTGTTGCAATTGAGATATTTTCCGGAGTATGAAGAATTCTTTTTTCAACAATAATCTTTTAACCTATTCCTTCCAAGAAAAAGTGTTCTAAAGATGTATGGTGTAGAGTCACTCCAATGCCATCCACGATGAGTAAAGAAATACATGCAAATTCCTTAAGGATGGAAGAAATTTCACAATTCCTGCTCTAAAAGATGATAGAAGAGTTGGATATCGTAATGGATTGGGTGCCTGCTAAAACACCTCTAAGCGATATATTTAAAACAAAAATAGCAGTGGATGGAAATGTTGTTCAGATGATGATAGATGGGGAATAGTGATGAAAACTTTGTATCAGAGCGTGACTATGAAATTTTTTCTGTTGAGATATTTTCTACGTATGAAGAACACTTTTGACAAGAATCTTTTTAATCTATTCCTTCTGAGAAAAATATTGTGAAGAGGTATGATGAAGAGTCACTCCTGTGGACCAATTTTACTTAGAAAACCATGGATACAACAGTGAAAGGTCATCCGCGATGAGAAAAGAAATACATGTAAATTCGTGAAGGATGGTAGAAAATTCACAATCAACCAGACCCATTTGCACCCCTCGTTGGACCAGGGTGATCTCTGTCATGGTTTATATCCATGTCAAGGCCCACCAGATGTAGAGGCCTGAGCGATCGACCATGCTACCACATTATAGCAATGCAATGGACTGGGAATGGCATCTTATATTATTACTTTATGAAGATGAACTGTAGAGATGTCAAAATTCAGAAATTATTTGATCATATGAACTGTAGAGATGTCAAATTTCAGATATTATCTAACCATGATTCATGTCTTTCCTGCTCGATAGGAACATTCTTGAAACTGAAGCAAGTGTTATTGCTGGAAAAATTGTGACACATGGTGCAGAAGGTGCTGCCCCCTTGTCTGAGCAGGTGATTTACTACCCTCCATTTTCCCGACTGAGTTTATTGGCTTTATGAGCATTACTAAAGAGGTTATGAAATGTTCAGACAGAATATGCATAGCATGCTCTGCTTTCAGCTTGTACAAGAAAGGCTCATGGTTCATTGATCCAAATGGTTGATATTATGGGCCTCACTGAGGATTCCTTTGCACTAAAAATATCACAGATTGGAAGTTCACAGCCGTCCTTTCTTGGGTTGAATGCATACCTCCAACGGAAAGGTTGACTACCTCATATTTCCGCAGTTCTATGGATCATACAATGCTGTGCTGTGCAGTCCATTTATCATCTTGTTTGGATTATCGAACCATGGGCCTCACATGCATAAATACTCTGGTCTGAGTATTGTATGTACCTCTTCGGGGTGAAAACCACAACGCAAGACATTCTCTGAAACTTGTTGATGCAATCTCTCTTGCAGACCATAACTCAAGCGCTCGCCACTGCACGGGAACATTTAGCTAGATCTCTTCTCCAATGATTGTCCTTAGAATTTTTTATTTTTTATTTTAACAATTATCTTTTGTGCAACCAGTGAAAGAGTTTTGCATTTGTTTATTTCCTTAAATTTGATTGATGATGTTAAATTTCTACTGAGAAGTCCTATCTTTGGGCATGGCTAGAATTGGATGAGCATCTGCTCTCGTCTTTAGATGGAATCGTTATCCTTTTGTTTATCATTTGGTGGGTGAGCTATAGTTCAACAATGGTCTTACTGCAGCCATCGTAATGTTTTATAATGGACACAGGGAGTAGCGGCAATGACCTAATGTATGACATTGGTAGATATATGTAATCGCAATTATGCAATTGTAGCTGCGCTGCAATGTCATTACATATGATAGGCAGGCACTGTTTGTATGTAGCGCTAAATGGCGTTTTGATGTCATTTGATGTAATTCAAATGGTGCCGTGAGCTTGATGTGGTTTGGATACTAAGAGTCCCACATATGGGACTGATTTTTTCCTGGAAAATGAAACCTACTGTGGTGAATGACATTCAGCCCATGCCTATACGTAAGCACAATGCTACTTAAACTTGCTGCGACATCGGCCCACTCATAAACATCATTACATCCAATAGCCAGGCAGGTACCATTCTTCAGGTGGGTCACATCCTTGGAAATGCCCCCCCTCCCCTCTTTTGTACATGCGTGGTCCTCATAATCATCAGATAAGCCTGGATTTTGGACCCAGCAATCTACAATGCGTGGTCCTCATAATCAGCAGATTGTATCTCTCATGTGTCATGCTTCTCAAGTATCATAAGGCAAGTGGAAAAATAGCATACTATATTCGAGTGCAGCATATTCTGCCATAAGTAAATCTGGTTTGTAACTGCTGCAACAGGCATTCTAACATGTTAAATTGGACGACGGCATGGGAGAGCTGTAAGAACCGGAATATGGAGTCCATTCCACCCACCTGATAGGTTGCCGCGGGACGGCCACAATGAAAATACTACCCATCATTTTTCTTCGGTCCCATCTTTTTTCACCTGTTGTGAATAGGTGATTTTCAAAATAAGCATACCGATTGGATGATCCTAGTAATCTGATCAGTAGCCTTTTCAAGAAAAGAAGAAGTCGCAACTATCCAGTGTGGAAAGTGAAGAAAGCTGATTTAATGGTTTGTCTCAAGCGTTTATGATGTAATTAAGATTTTGGTTAGTCCAAATTGATCCCTAACGTTTCAGTATAGACTAACGCCATGGAGATGTGAATTTCATGGATTCATCAGCTAAGTATGCGTGATGTATAAGTCATTTATCTGGGATTGTAATTTCGATTGGTCAGAAGTGGATTGATTATTTAAAAAAGAAATCTCAGTAAACCCACTAAATAGTGAGGACCCAATGGGCCAGGCCGGACCAGTTTACCTTGACAGATCCAGACGCTAATTGACTATTAAAAATAAAAAATAAAAATCCCTGAAAACCAATGAATAGTACCCAACTGGTTCATAATCTCCTTACAGATACAGACCCTTTGATTGTTTTAAAAAAGAAAACAGCTGAATAATGACCCAACAGCAGAAGCCAACAACAGTAGGCCCAGTCCTTCAACAGTCCTGTGGACCATTGAACAATGAGGGCCTACTTGTACGCAAAAAGATTGGAATTATCTGGCCAAGCATTTTTGTTGTTTTTTTTTTGTTTTGGGTTAGCTTGTTAGTACACACTCCACTGTTAGCCACCCCCACTAAGGAATCGATAACACGACCTCAATGTTGAAACGAGGTACCTTCACTTAGTCTACCACTTGAGCTATGGAAGTATCAGGCCAAAAGCATTGTATCATCATAACCTTGTTCCAGCTATTTGAGATCAATGGCTATACGTTTCTTGAATTGACCAAACTTTGAAGATCCTAATCTTCGGTGAGTGAACTCTCCACCGAACATGTGTTCTACTACCAATTTTTTTTTTTTTTTTGGTTTAAAGAGTGGGTCCTGAACTTGCAAAGCCACTCCATCTGAAGCGTGAAAAGTGCACAGATGAGAGAGCACACATGCTTGTGCGAGCCCATGTTTCCTTTTCCACTGCTGTTTAGCCACCTCGCCGTGGATGGCGGCCCATTCAGAAAAAAACCTGGGAGTTGGTGGCCCTAGCCCTTCACCAGGTGGAACACAGTTGGTATGTGCCATGGCCCAAAAAGAAAAAAAGCCGGTATGCGCATCAGATGGGATGTATGTTGATTGTGGACTATCTTTCATACGTGCGGCCCACCTGATGACTTCACCGACCTTATTTTTAGGCCAGTGCACATACAAAGTGGATCCCACCAGATGAACAACATCCATCCTCCCAGATGCCTACTCTCACGAGTGGCCCAGAATTACTTGAATATATAAAGCAATTCCATAGAGGTTACATCTCATTTCTTGAAGCCATTGCCTTTTCAACTGCACGAAGCCAATGCCGCCGTCGAATTCTATACATGCAGACGAGATCACATCTCAACCGTCCCCCTCCCACAAAATCATCAAACAGTTTCCTTAAAAAACAGTTACCCAACAATCTATTTGTTACCCAACTCAATTGTTTGGACAATTGACTGCTGATCGATCTCCAGGGACCAGAAGTAACAGGCCGTACAGCTTCATTTCAAGGTGGCAGCAATCTGCCTGACAAGTACTGCGAGAGCCTATCTCTCAAGAACACATTCTCCTTGTTGACGTCGTCACAAATCTGCTGCCTGTAACCAACATCATGGTGGTGAGACAGGGGCATCTCGTCCTGAACTTCATCTTCCATATCGATGATGATGTTGTGCAGCAAACAGCAGACCAGAATTATCCTCGGTAGCTTGTGCTTGTCAGGCCGCCACATCACCCCTTGGACGATCTTCCACATCTCTTTCAATCTTGCCAGCGCCCTCCCAGCCACCATCCTAGTGGCAAAATGCCTCTTGTTGAATTCGGCTCTGGGCCCCACAAGGTCTTTCCCTTGGTAAGGGGTGAGGAGCCAAGGAAGAGGAGGAAAACCAACATCTCCGATTATGTATTCTCTCACCTCTGACCCTTCGGACAGCTTCAACTTCTTCCCATTCAACCTCTTCCCGTTCTCGCAGAGTTTGAAAAATCCAGAGTTCCTGAGCACATCTGAGTCATTCATGCTGCCGGGCCACCCAGTAACAACGTCCCGGAACCTCATATCAGGGTCCACAATCGCCTGCAAGAGCATGCTGTGGTTCTTCTCTCGATCAAACCATACATTGTTTGACGGGTCCACTGATGGCAAACACATCATGATGTGCGTTGTGTCAATTGCACCACAGCAATTTGGGAGCCCCCGGATTCTCTCAAACTTAGATTTGATCTCCTTCATCTCATCTTCTGTGGTGGGCCATCTCAGGTGGTGAAGTCCTCTTTCTTCCATCGCTTCCACGAATCGCCAAGTCACATGGGAAACGGTTGATTGGTTCATGCCAAATGATTCTCCAATGGTCACTAGTGACTCGCCAGAGCTCAACCTTCTCAGAGCAACAGCCACCTGATCGTTCACGGACAGCACCTTGCCATTTGAAGAGGTGAAGCTTGATTGTCTCGCCATCAGATCTTCCTTCACAAGCGAACATATGTAGTTGAAGGTCTTCCTTGAAACCTTGAAGACAGACTCGAACTTATCCGGACCATTGGATAGAGACAAAGGCCCTGCAAGGGAATAAAAGAAGGCAATGTATCACTTGCCAACATCAATCCTACAGATAACACTAGCGTTGTATATTGTTTTGAGATATTGGAAGAAAAGAGAAGAATGTAAGTGTTCCTAAGAAAATGCATCTCCACAATCTCAACGTTAATCCATAAAAACAGATGAAATGAACTGAAAGAGTGTAAACAAGAACATAATCACTACTAAGCAAATAGAGAAATGTGACCTGATTGACTCGTGTAAGAGTGAACCACCATGGGATTCATGTCACATGTGTCATGCATGTGTGAAATCCAAGCCGCTGATGTCCTCACACAAAAATCAGGTCAATCACCTCATCTGACATGCCTTGTTGTGAAACTGAATGTGGACTGTTGGACAATACTATTTCACTAGTCCATTTCTTTTGTATGAATATGGCCCCACATACTGAGCAAAACAGCTTCTTCCTTTTTTTCGAACATTGGATCGTTTTATTAACAAAGGCCACAGCCAAACTATACAAATATACAAGGATACAGAACAGAGCCAAGAAAATACAGTTACAACCCAAGCCAACTATCAAGAAAATGAACAATTGCCTTCAATACGATTGCCCAAAAACAGCTTATTTTTGGGCTAGCGAATCTACAATTTGGGGCCCGCCAGACAAGTGGCTTGGATCTCACATGCATCGCAGAAGGGGCAAGCCTCCAAGACCTATGAAAGTTCACTCGAATTGACCAGATGGTGGCCAATTCTTTTCACCGGCCCAGTCCATTTCTTTTGTATGCAGTACGCTTATGGGACACATGGTGAGCAAAACAGCTTATTTTTGGACCAGCACATCTGCAATGCAGGGCCTGCCAGGTGAGTTGCTTGGATCTCACATGTACCACGGAGATTTTGGGCCTCCAAGACCTGTTAAGATTCTTTTGAATGGACCCCTTGAGCAGTGCTTAAGCAAATATGATGAAACCACAATCACAATGCACAAGGTGCACCCATCCATTTTCAAGAAATCAGTAACATGGTGCTATAATGTGCAACCCTTGATGTTCTATCAAGGAGAAATGCAAAGCCCCGTAATCTCAAATTTTCACATAACTGGTCCAACAAATTTTCATGTATCGACCACAATTTGGATGGTCTGGATTGATGTAGTGCCACGTGTGATGGGGATGAGTTACCACCATTTAAAATAGGTATTGAACTAACATAGTAGAAACACTATAAAAAAGAAAAAAAGAAAAAAAGAGGAGATTTCAGGTAGCATATGCTACTTGTGCTACATGTTATGCTACACTACAGGCCCGGTAGCTTAAGCTACAAGGGAGCTATGCTTATGCAACGTAGCGTTTTAGTTACGCTACGCTATGAGCACTACTGAAAACACTTCTCTGCCATTGAAGCTCACAATGAAGCTGATAGAAATGAGCTTCATCAAACATTACATGGCAGGGCATATATACAATGTGAAGTAGTGCCATAACAAGTATATTATTCATGTTTGTCACTGTAACTTGCCAGAGAGATGCATAAGTTTCTTTTGATGGCTTTTACGAGTGTGAACATAAAAAATGCAGGCAATACATGCAGGCCACACATCACACGTGTCTATACACATAGGGTCATAACCTCATAGGTAGGCCCTACTCTTTTTTTTTTGGGAGGCAGGTAGGCCCCACTTGTTGTCCAATATATGATCTTTGGCCAAGGAGCTGTTCAATTGGACTCTAGGAGCCCAGTTAGTGGTCAAGTTGTATTGTGGGCATGGCAGTCCCCATCTGATGGGCTAAATAGTGGTCCAATTCAATTGGGGAAAACAGTCCCCACCCAATTGCATGGTGTAGAGGCATGGTTGTTTTGGTAAAACTCTTTTTTAAATACCAATGATGGGTTCATATTATATTTTGATGCTTCAAAAAACTAGTGGTGCAATGCCCTGGTTTTATCCTTTTATCTAGTGTTATGATTCCTAGATTTATTCATCCATCTTTTCCAATTTCCTTTCTTCTTTAATTCATACAAGTTAATTTTCGCATTAGAGATTGCTACTTCATCATGTGCCAATTTTGGCTGATCTCTCTCTCTCTCTCTCTCTCTCTCTCTCTCTCTCTCTCTCTCTAAAGAGTATTAGTGTATTGTGTGTGTGTGTGTGTGTTTAGTGGTGTGTGTTTAGTGGCTTTTTAATGGAAGTGCATGTGCACACTTTCTTCTCCTCCTGTAGTGTACTATATGTTCTATTCTAATAAAACATTGTGTTAGGGCATGTTGGTCAACAAAACATTTTCCCGACTTTTTTCTTTTTTCTTCTCTCTCTCCTCCTCTTTTCTCCACACCCTAATCATCTAATCATCTTCTACTTGGTATCAGAGACTATATCAAGCCCTTCCACATCATACAAGTTGAGAGGCGACACGTCAGCTTGCTTACGTTAGTAGCCATACGGCTAACGTCGGCGTTGTACGGACGCATGGACCCCATTTGAGCTGAAAGTTTAGTGATTTGATAGATCTTGATTTTAGAGGATTTGCCTTGATTTTATCAAAGTTTTTGAGACCTTTTATGGTGTTTTGGCCGAAATTGAAAGATTCGAAAACTAGCCCCCTAATTAGATTTTCTTTGATCTATCTCAAATCGGTAAATTTTTTTCTAGTGTCTTTGCTCAAGATGGACCAAAATCTTCCTCCCAAGCTAACCATGGATGATTTTTTCAGCTATAATTCGTGTTTGAGTGGGTTTTACCCCCAAATGGACGTGCAACCAAGCCGTTTTTCACTTGTTTGAGTCAGATTTGACTACTTTTGTTGTTGTTTTGGAGGATCGCTGGTTGTTTGGGGTTTATTTCTCATTCACTTGAAGGATTGAGTGAGAGAGAGTTAATTTGAGTCAATTTTTTTTTTCTTGGAATCCCCTATGGACGACTAAAGGCCCTCATCTCTTGGTATGGGCTCTCTTGAATTCCCCCCCCCCATATAGATTACCTCTATTAAGTTGAATGGTGACAATTATCTTAAATGGGTGCAATTTGTAAAAGTTTTCTTAGGAGCTCGTGAGAAGGTATCGTATATTTTGGATAATCCTCCAAGATCTACAGATGCCACCTACGAGTCTTGGACAAAGGAGAACTATCAAGTAATTGCATGGTTGATGAATAGCATGGATTCTTCGGTCAACCACTCAGTGATGTTTTTATCCTCAGCTAAAGGCATTTGGGAGACACTTCATGGTATGTTTTCCAAGTCTCAAAATTTTTTCACAGGTATTCCAACTTATTCAAGAAATTGATTGGTTCCAACAATACTCAAAATCATTAAAAGATTACAATTCGACACTTTGAGGCATGTGGGATGAGTTGGACCTGTATCAACCTCTTCATTCCAAATGTAAAGACGATCATGAACATGCCCGTAAGTAGCGATATGATACTTGCATCATGCAGTTCCTACCAGGAACTTCGATTATCCTAATGTTTGGGATCAGGTTGTTGTGAAAGATCTCCTTCCCCCATTGACGACAGTTTATGCCATGTGTCGGCGCGCTACTATCTCTTCTCTTCCTTCTCATTCATTTGTGCCACTAGAGCGTTTAACACATCTTGTTGACAATCAGTCACCATCCTTGAGTTCGGGGCACACTTGGTTATGGCGGTCGTGGTAGTGATGGTCGTGGATGAGGACGTGATGGTTCCTACATTTGTTCATATTGCGGTTGAACCAATCACATTGTTGATTATTGCTGGCAGCTCCAAGGTCGTCCCACGTGTGTTGCCGCTTTTGTTACTTCCACAACTGTTCCTGAGGGACAACCTTCCACTCCAACAGTTGAGCAGTCTTCTTCAAGGGAGTCTCTTATCATTTCTCGGGCTGCATATGATGCCTTGATGCAGCTTCATGCTAGTGATGTTCCTACAGCTTCGCCTTGTCAGGTACCGCTGTTCTTGTGTCTTTCTCTCCTACATCCTGGGTCATAGACTCTAAAGCATCTTCTCATATAACTGGTAAGTCACAACTCTTTTTATTCTCCTTCTCCCCACTCTCAGTATGTCACTATCGCAAATGACACCCAAACTTCCATTTCTGGGATTGGTTTCATATCTCTTTCTCCTTCCTTGTCATTATCATCAGTCTTACATATGCCTCATTTTCCATTAAACTTATTATCCGTTAGCTTTCTTACTAAATCATTGAATTGTTCCATTACCTTCTTCCCTTCTCATTGTCTTTTTCAGGACCTACAGACGAAGGAAGTGATTGGTGAGGGGCATGAGTGATGAGGCGTTTATCTTCTCAATGATACACTCGTTGCTGCTTCTAGTACACTTTCTCTGGATTGAGAGTCCATGGCACGGTGACACCGTCTCCGCTTAGGTCACCCATCATTAGCTAGATTGAGACTTTTGTTTCCCTCCTTATCTGTCACTAAACTTTTATGTTGTGATATTTGTGAATTGTCTAAACATCGTCGCGCAACGTTTTCGCCTAGCTCTTTTGGAAGGAAACCTCACCCTTTTAAACTAGTTCACTCGGATGTCTAGGGATTAACCCCAGTTACCTCCACTTTTGGATTTAAATATTTTGTCACCTTTATAAATGATTATTCACGCATAACTTGGGTTTATCTTTTGAAATCTAAGAGTGAGTGTTTGATGTGTTTAAAGTGTTTTGTTATGAAGTGTGCACTCAGTTTCAATGTTCAATTAAAACCCTCCATTGTCCATTCTGATGAGGGGAAATACATGTCCACTGCTTTTGTGTCCTTCTTGCAGAAGCATGGTATTTTGTCTCGGACATCGTGCGTTCGCACACCTCAACAAAATGGTATCGCAGAACAAAAGAATTGTCATCTCCTTGAAGTTGCTTGGACCCTTCTCCTTGGTATGCACCTACCTAAACTTTTTTGGGTTGATGCCCTTCTAACAGTCACCTTCCTTATTAATCATATACCCTCACGTATCATCTATCATGTCTTACAAATCTTCATTTACTATGTTGTATTCTCATGACAATCCCTTTCCTCCGCCACCTAAAGTTTTTTGTTGCACATGCTTTGTTCAAATTTTGGATGAAAGTAATGAAAAACTTCACCCCATGACAACTAAATGTGTCTTCTCAGGGTACACTCAAAGTCAGAAAGGGTATAAATGTTATGACCCATCAACTCGCAAGAAATATCTCTGCCGATGTAACCTTCTTTGAGGGTGTTCCATTTTTCTCAGCTCAAGGTTGATCCCTCTGTGATCCTCTTGCAAGTCAAGGGAAGCATGACTCTTATCCTCTTTCTCTTCCCACTAGTGATTACGGGGAAACTTCTCTCCTCTCCGTTCGGCATTCTGTTGGTGATTTAAGTGACCCTAAACCTCTGCAGGTGTATCATCGTCGAGATAAATCTTCACACGCTTAACCGTCCACCCTTTCACTCACTTTGTATGTTGCCTCAGGTGATTCTCCTACTTCGAGTCTAAATCTCCCCATTGCCTTGCGCAAAGGGTCACGATCTTGTACTCAACACCCCATTAGCAATTTCATTTCATATGATCATCTTTCATCATCATTTCAGTTATTCGCAGCTTCCATTTCGTCACAGACTATTCCTCAGTCTCTCTCACATGCTCTTCAATGTCTTGACTGAACAAAGGCAATGATGGAAGACATGTTAGTTCTTGAGAAGACTCATACTTGGGAACTAGTTCTTCTTCCTTTAGGGCACAAACCTGTTGGATGTCGATGGGTTTACAACTTTACACAATCAAATTCCTTCCAAACGGCTCCATTGATCATTATAAAGCCTGTTTTGTTGCTAGGGGCTATACACAGACTTGTGGTGTAGATTACTTCGAGACGTTCTCTCTGGTGGCTAAGCTTAATTCTATTCCTATTGTGATCTCCTTGGCCGTGAACTTACCCTGGCCCTTGTTTCAACTTGATATTAAGAATGCATTCCTTCATGGAGACCTTGCAGAGGAAGTGTACATGAAGCAACCTCCTGACTTTATTGCTTCCCACAATCCTACACTTGTATATTGGTTGAAGAAGGCTCTTTATGGACTCAAACAGTCCCCACGTATATGGTTCGAAAAATTTAGTCAGGCTCTCATAGATTTTGGCTTCGTTCGTAGTAATGTCAATCATTCCCTCTTTATATGTCGTCGATCAACAGACATCATGGTTCTCATTGTGTATGTGAATGATACTGTTCTGTCCAACAGTGATTCAGTTGGAATGGGAGATGTCTAAGTTTGAAAACAAGGATCTTGGTCCTCTTCGCTACTTCCTAGGAATTGAGGTTGGTCGCTCCTCATTCGGGGTGGTCTCATCCCAACGAAAATATGCGCTTGATCTTCTCATGGAGACCAACAATCTTACTACCACCCCCACAGATATTTAACAGAAGCTTCAGCCAGATGATGGTGCTCTCCTTTTTGATCCCTGGATGTATCGACGCCTTGTAAGCCGGCTCATTTACTTGACCATTACTCGCTCAAATCTCTCTTTTGCAGTGGGCGTTGTTAGCCAATTCATGCAAGCTCTCCATTCTTCACACCTCACGGCTGTATACCACATACTTCAATATCTAAAATCAACCTTGGGACTTGACCTCCGCTTTCAGTCTCATGGTCATCTTCATCTTTCTAGTTATTTTGATGCTAATTTGTAGATTGTACCTATGATTGTCAATCTAAGTCTGGCTTTTGTACCTTCCTAGGTGGCAATCTTATCACATGGAAGAGAAAGAAGCGACTGTTGTTGCTTGGTCCTCGACTAAAGCAGAATATGATGTTATGGCTCATCTAATGTGTGAGCTCATGTGGCTTCTAGGGCAGAAAGTTGGGCGGGTTCAACCCAACCGACCCGACATTGGGTTGGGCTTGGGCAAGATGTATCGGGTTTGGTCTTAAGCTTGGGCCATACAAATGCCAACCCGATAAAACTTGGGTTGGGCTCGAGTTGAGGTCTCGAGTTGCCCGACCCAACCCAAACCCGATCAATATATAAATTCCTTATAAATTAATTATAATTGAGTGCGGATCGTCTGTGTTAAAGCATGGGAATTCCAATACAGTCGGGTTTCATTGGTCCACGACATTTCCGATGATTCAAGCTAACAAGATACACTGGATTTCTCTCTCCCAAATAGATTGCTTGATACACAATACAACTTTTAAAGGAGTAGTTGTCCTATATTTTAGCTCGTTTGTTAAGAAAAAAATTTCTTTATGATAAATAACTATATATATAATTAATAAAATTATAGCTATAAAAAATAAAACTTGTATTGAAAATATAATAGACTAATGTAATAATGAAAATATTAACATATATCTACCCGACCGAACCCGCTTGGGTTGGGCTTGGGTTGAGAATTCCCAACCCGAGGTTGGGTTGGGTTGGGTTAGGGTTGAGGTATAAGAACCTTGGGTTGGGCTAGGGTTAAGCACCAACCCGACCCAACCCACCCGACTTTCAACCCTAGTGGCTTCACACCCTTCTTGACAAACTTGGCAATTCTCCTTTAGCTCATATTCCTCTTCATTGCGACAACCAAGCGGCCATTCATATTACTTGTAACCAGATTTTCCATGAGCGCACCAAGCACATTGAGGTTGACTGTCACTTTATTCAGGAGAGTTTCTTCTATGGAAATCATCACCCATTTTCTTCGATTCAGGGATCAGCTTGCTGATGTTCTTACAAAGTCTTTAAGTCGAGATGCTCTTCATCGTGTTTGTGACAAGTTGGGCATGATCAACATCTATGCTCCAACTTGAGGGAGAGTGTTAGTGTATGTTTAGTGGCTCTTTTAATGTAAGTGCATGTGCACAGTGTTGTCATGTGCGATCGCATATGCGCACATATGTGCAGAAATCGCATACGCGATAGTAACATATGCGATTACTGCACATATGCGATTGCATATGCCACATGTGCAAGAATATGAAATCTGACTGTTTTCTGACCATTGGGATTTTTTTTTTTAATCTTGATTTTTTGTCTATAAAATGGGATTCTAAACACTCCTACATGCACTCAAAGTTCAAACTCTCTCTCTCTCTATCTTTATTTTCTACTCTCTTACACTCTCTTACATAATTCTAAGCCTCAAGCTCCACTCCATCCATATTTCTTTCGAGTTTGAAGTTTCAATCAAGGGACAACTACAATTACAACTACAAGGATTCAAGAGACAAGACAACCAAGCTCCATCCATTGAACTCTCTTTCTAATTTTTCCAAGTTCTAAAGATCATAAATTCATAATCATATTCATAATCTATTAACTTAGGAAAGTCCCCCCTACTTTCTTATATTTTATTCATTTTTTTTCTTAATTTCTCCCTATTTTTCTGATTTTTTTTTTTAAATTTTCAATATATATATATATGCGACCGCATATGCGCACAGGCATATGCAATCGCATACGTGATTTGACAACATTGCATGTGCACACTTTCTTCTTCTCCTGCAGTGTACTATATGTTTTATTCTAATAAAACATTGTGTTAGGACATGTTGGTCAACACAGCATTTTCCAAACTCTCTTCTTCTCTTTCTCACTCTTCTCCATCTAATCTTCTACTCTCTCTCTCAATATGATTCTTCAGAATTAGAATATACTTAATATTCTTGTCAAAGGATTCTCCGATGGAAGAACGTAATTAGTGAAAAAGACATTACTTTGAATTGTCTTTTTAAAAAAATTAATAAAAAAACTCATTTTTCTTGGATTTTTTAGGAAAATATCTTGGTAGGATGCAGTAGGCACATGTATTTTTGCTTTTTATTTTTATGTTTTGGGATATATTGCTTGTGTTTTGGTACTTGTGTTGTATGATGAATAATATGAACTCTTTTTAGATATAGTTGCATCACTTCTGTCATAAAGCATATTGTTTAGGACCCTATACAAAAGAAACTTATTATGCATCTTCTTTTCTACAATGTTTTGAGTTGTGTGTACATGCCTCTTTTAACGTCTCCTGAAGTTACATTGAAAAATAACATCATATTCCCAATGTTTCCCTCAAAAGGGATACATGCTTCCTTTGTGATACCGATATGTTTCTGCATCCCAAGGGTGCAATACATGCATCGATATGCAAATCGAAAACAGTAGTAGGATTGTCATCAAAGGTGACAAAATTTTGTTGTGAGGGAAAAAAGAAGAGAAAAAAGAGGAGGTTGGTAGAAGTTGTTTCAACTATGATAACCAAAACTAAATACTTCAAAATGGATGAAGTATTGGCACATCCTTGGTAATTTTAATATTGAAGTTGTACTCACACCAGATCCATGCAGTATGCATACCATATCTGGGTATGGTTTTTATTTTTTTTTTAAAATTATTTTGAAAGGTGTCATAACTAGGTATGATAGGGTTTGGAATGTTAATATGAGGTGGAGTTCTTTTTATCGTGAGAAGAGTAGTTCTATTTATGGGAATATCTTGAAAGGAGGAGAAAGTAGCTGAAAAAAAACTACATGAGAAACAAAAAATAAAATAAAAAATTCAAAGTTAGGTGGGATGGAGTTTAAAGTGGCATAGGTGAGTACAACCATTTCTTTTTGGTACAAGTGTTTCTCTATATGGGAATTTTCTCCAAAAAGAAACATTCAATTTTGAGAAAGGTATCTACTTTGAAAAGTTCATACGCCAGTAGAGTATCATTTGGGGGAAGTATTAAATTGGAAAGTTTAGGTCAGCTAAGCAAGTTATGGTTGTGATTTTTTGTGTGCATAAGGTTATGTAGTAGGATTTAAAGGAAATACGTAGAAGAGGATTGGGATTTTAAATTACATTTTATCAGTTTTTTTTTTTTTTTTCCAGTGGGCTTATTGTGTTGGGATCAAAATTAGTAGGATTCGACTAAAGATATGTAATGATCAGGTTCATGATCTATCATCAATCTAAGGAATGTTTGGGCTTTCACATATACCCTAAACATAAAGTACACATGACCAATAAATTCTATGTACGTCAAAAGTAACAAGTAATAAACAACAAGTGACATATTCTCTAATACAACCACACAAATAAAAGTATACGAAAATTAAAATAACTAAATCTATAAT
This sequence comes from Magnolia officinalis, assembly GCA_021015155.1. Lineage (NCBI taxonomy): Eukaryota > Viridiplantae > Streptophyta > Magnoliopsida > Magnoliales > Magnoliaceae > Magnolia > Magnolia officinalis. Next base: position 12,843,916 of record JAJHSJ010000008.1, read on the forward strand.
ATATAAACATTTTTAGATCATAAATTCATCAAGAATCCTCTTAAAGAAAAAATCATCATCATTATCATCCTTCCAATATCCTCCAACTCCAAAATAACACCACTGACGTCCTCTTGATCCCCCTCTACTTATCTCTTGCATTCCCTTCAAGTCCTTTGGATCAGTTTCTTCAACCTCTGTAATGTAGCGGCAATATCACGACGGGCTCGAGTGGGGTTGCTTGTGGGATGCATGGGCACACTCGAGGTAGGTGGCTCGTGTGAGGCGGTACCCATGTGATGTGGGGCCCACGAGGGGGGTTCGGGCGAGGTCCTAACCCATGGGATGTGGGGCCTGGGCTATGAGATAAAAGGATTAATTTGTCATGCTTTATCAGTTCGAGCTTTTAGAGTAAGTGGTTAATTGTACTACATCAAAGTGGTATCAGAGCAAGACGTCTCGTGTTCGAGACTCCTCACCGGGGGTAATTAATGTAGGGGCATTTTCACACCGGGCTCGAGTGGGGTTGCCTGTGGGATGTAGGTGCACACTCGAGGTGGGCGGCCTGTGTGGGGCCGGCCCCATCCGTATGAGACGGGTGGCTCGTGTGAGGCGGTACCCATGTGATGTGGGGCCCACGAGGGGGGTTCGGGCGAGGTCCTAACCCATGTGATGTGGGGCCTGGGCCATGAGATAAAGGGATTAATTCGCCGTGCTTTATCAGTTCGAGCTTTGAGAGCACGTGGTTAATTGTCCTACATCACTCTAATTCTTACTCTCTTTGTCAGTGTTGTGATCAATCGTTCTCTTAGTCTTTGCAATTCCTTGGCTTGTGAAGACCTATAGTAGTAGCAGCAACAATATAATCACCCTTGAAGATCCTTAGTCTCCCTTGTCTTGTCTTTCCAACTACTTGGTTTTGTAAGCTGTCCTAGGAATACCAACATCTAGCAGGGTTAGATAATCACCTTGAAGACTTGCTTCAACTCTGCCATCCACTAGCTTGTCTCATCTAGCTCATCAAGGAAAATGGAACATGGCTTCATGAATTTCACAAACACAGATTTATTCAGCCTCATTTGCTCAAGCCTATTCATTTCCTTTGCATAGATAAAAGCAAACAAAGAAATGAATGAATAGATTTCTATATAAACTAATACAATGTTCACCACAATTGCATGCTTGCTTATTTGAATTTAAGACGAAGAAATAGACTAGAATGTCTAATTGGAAGCAAAAACTTACAAGATTGTATGTGCTTTAGAATGTTCTTTTTTTTTTTTTTAATGTATTACAAACCCTTGGATCTTAAAATCTAGGACAATATTGGGAGCAATCACTGTTCCACCAATCAGCTAAAAGTGAAAACATGTTCTAAGAGAATATATGCATGTCACTATTTGACCCAAGTCAAACTACGTCATTAACAAAAAAGGGATGTGACGGCAAAAGAAAACTTCTGCCATCACTTCTTTGTGCTTTGCTGATAGCAATCTCCTTGATCAAGAGATTTTCTAGGGCTCCATCTCTCTTGAAATTCTTTATAGGTGATTTTAATCTTTAAACTATCTTCTCTAAGCAATCAATGAACCCAACTTAAATCCATAATCGTTATCATCAAGATGGCTTTCTTGGGTAGAAAGTGAGAAAAAGAAAGAAATCCACTTGGATGGTAAGGTTGGTAGAGTTACATTTCCATCATCTATCAACAATCTCCTATAACAATTTCTTCTTCATCATCGTCATCATAGCTTTGTCCCAGCTATTTGGGGTCAGCATTTTCATGATTTTATTGGCAAAGATTTAACTGCTGTAGTGCTGTAAACCTGGGTTAGGAACTGGTTGATGTGCCACAACTGAGTGGGGTTATGTAATCTCAAATAACAGTTCGTCCCTTCTTCTTTTTTGTTTCTGAAGGCGGGGTCCATATCCAGTCCTTGTCCGGACCATTACCTCGTAATCCAAGACAAACTTCTCATTGCTACCAAACCAGTCATAGTTGAAGTGGTCGGACCTCCTTGAGTGCAAGAACCCTCCTTTTCAAAACTGCTGCTTCCTACCTCCAACAAAATCCTTGCCCATGTAGCATAACAAAAAGCCTAATAGCAAGGATTATTTACGATGGCATGCACCATAAGCTCCTCTCTATTCTCCACCACCAACTCGTCAGGTAACTGAAACAACACTCATACTTCGTGTCTGTTAGCCTATTTATTATATTTAAAAAAGGATTTTGATCATGTCCCACATTCATGGGGACATTAGCAACATTCCCAAATCTGTTGAAAGACACATGGAATGCCCAATCGTCAATTTGAACTGTCCATGCTTTCAGACAACTAGGGACAACCGGACAAGCCATGGATCAAAAATCACGCCAATCGGATGATCCTAGCACCTGATCAATAGCATGGAAAATGGAGAGTCAAGATTGAGTGGATAAACAAAATTGGTCCAATCATCATCTTGAAGCATCTATCCAATAGATCCGATTTTTTATTGGTCATGATTCCAAAATAGCACTTTGGTTTGATGATTCTAACCAAGTGATCTATGCATTGTAAAAAAGAACAGACGTTTATATGCTCCCAATGGTACGTGTCATTCAAAAGCTTTAGGGGGGTTGTTAACGGGCCCATGAAGGTGGGGATGTTAGAAAACCCCATTTAAAAACATTGTTCCTTTGGGACAATTGTCTTAAAATTTATTGTCAACCTTATATATATAATCCATCCAACCATCCAACACTATGAAGCTAGCATATTTCTTCAATGTTGTATAAGTCTCGCTCTCTCTCATGAGAGCATGAATGTCATTCATTTCTCTCAATGATGGATCCTTGATTCATGATAACCCAGGCCAAATTATCAAATAGCTTTAACCATCACCTTGAGAAAATTCAACTTTAGTAATTAAATGCAAAAGCCACCTGTTAAAGCCAATGGATAACATAATAATTAAATTATGCATTATCCACCTTGTCCAACTCATGCCATCTAAACCTTTCCCTTTTGTCTTGAAATCAATATATCTTCTAGATTAAGCCTACAAAAGATATCAACATCCCTTCATGACGAGCCTTTGCAGGAAAATTACTATTTTCATCACAGATTTGCCAGTGTTGTGCCAGTGTTGATAGGCCCACTAGAACCATCGCACATCCACCGTCACTGGTTTTGCTCTTTGATTCTTGAATACAGAGAAGCTATTCACTTCCCATTACCCTAAACCCTAAAGGCACTGAAAAACTTGAAAAGGAGAGCTGGTTAGGCAATGGATACATAAAAGAGTTCTAAAAATGGCATCCTTTGTAAGACTATCTTCAAGGAAGTAGGCTTTCAAGCAGTAAGGGTCCAGAATATTTTTTTTTCCTTGCCCCAAAAGACATTCAAACCAGACAACAGCTATTTAATCTCATTAACTAAGAATCATACTTTCACAAAGCAGCTGAAGAGGCAATGCCCACACACTTTCTTTCGACATGTCAACCTTGATGATAATTGGGCTCCCAAAAGCAAACTTTCTATTCTAATGGCCTCCAATTCCACACTACTTGAATCACCATGAACTCCTGGACTAGAGAAAGCAAGAAGAATCATGCCACTAACATCTTTCGAGACTAACCCCATTCCTGACAAGCTAGCATTGCCAATGGAAGGATCGTCAATATCTTACTTCCACATACTAGGTAGAGGCACCTACCTCTCCACTTTCTGAGGCATGGGCCTTCCAGCAGACCATGCTCCAGCTAAAGAGGAGTTTGGTTTTCTCCCTAACCTGATGGATAGAGAACACCACGCCATAATATATATATATATATATATATATATATATATTATTTTTCCTTTAGTATACCATACAACCACAAGAGGAAGCAAATTCCATTTTGTCTACGCATGTTGCAAGGTGCAAACAGTCTCCCCTTCATAACATCTTCAGTACTTTTAGGCTGGACCAATTTGATTTCCAAGAGAGGAAAGAAAATTGACCACATATCCCACGCCATACCACAATGATAAAAAGATGATTAACATATTCGACTTCATTTTAAATTCGCAACATGTTATTTATGCTACTACGCACATTTCCATATCCAAAAAGCTAATACTCCTATTTTGTCATTATTTTGGGCATCTAGATTGCAAAGGAAATTATATTTCCAACCAAATCCAATATTTTTTTTTTTCACAAATAATTACAGCTACTCATAGATATCTTTATATATATATATATATATATATATATATATATATATAATATATATATATATATATATATATAACTTCAAAACAAACACCAAAAAATGTCATAAAACCAAAATAAAAAAGTTGAAAATATGAGTTAATAATATAGGCAGAAAGGTAAATTTGTGAAATTAGGAATTTAGCAATGCTCAATTGTTGGTGCACATGGTATCAATTGTCCTCCTCTAGCTCTTTAATAGCTCAATACAGCTTCCAACCTTCATGTTGGAAATGAAAACAATGTGCATGACGTGAACCACAAAGAAGAAGAGCCTTGATTGACATGTGGCTACAACAACGATTTGAAAATGAACAACAAAACAAAGATGAAGTGGTAGAGTGGTCCAATGATCTGCAATCCAAGCACCACAGTAAGAAAAGTCAATATTCACTCATATCCAATGGTGTAGATAGTAATGGGGAGGATCGGCTTTGATCGACGGATAAGATTAACTGGGTGGGCACAATTTTCTCTCCTCTCTTTTTATACCTTTCTCTCTCTCTACATGACACATATAAGGGGCTGTAATTTCTCTTCAAGGTTTTCAAAAAGAATCCCTTCAGATTTATATACTTTGAAAAGGTAAGAATTGTAATCTAATCCAAAAGAGAGAGGAAGGAGGTTCTTCCCAAAAGAGGAAAGGGAGAGTAGGAAACAGACAATTAGGATGATACTTGTCTAAGCAGGTCATGTCTCACGTGTAATCAAGAAGGGCCCACCCACTCAAGACCGCACAAATGGGCCACATAGTGGCCCATGTCCAACAAACAGATCTATCTGAAATTTCCTTAAAAAAACATAGAAAATTATTTCAATTCAGTTTGGAATAAATTGATTAATGGGTGATAAATCTTTTTCTGTTTACATCAGGGCAAAAAGACGCTATTAACCTCAAAACAAAAGCATTAGGTTGGAAAACGTGCCATGTTGGCTTGATTGGGAGGTAGCTTAAGCATGCTTAAGTGACAGATTGAAAACATAGACAGTCTCCTAGGGTGTCTACCACTTGAGAGAGTCTGAAGCAAGCTGGGCCGCCAGTTTGTAGCAAACACCAAGTCACCTAGGCTGACGCTTTCAACAGCTATGATTACTATATTGTTCTTCATTAATATGCAGTGTGGATTGTGCATGCCCATGCACACACAGCGTCACACACATACAGTATATATTGTAGAAGCATATAGGAAATTATTTAAATTATAGATTTGAAACCATAACTTATCAGGTTTGCAATCCTGCCCACATAGAATTATGATTTTGTTGCTGTGAAATAATGATATGGAAAATTAGGAACTACAATTTGGTTGCGCAATGGTTAGTGAATCTCTTGTGGTAAGGTTGATAAATATTGGAAACCCAATTCTTGAAACTTTCAGATATGCTTTGAGGACCCATCAACATCAAGTTGTGAATATGTTGAGATTGATTAATGAACTCATTAAGATCCACTAGTGGGTATGGTATGTGCAACGCACATGGCGTGAGGAACAAGAGAGAGAGAGAGAGAGAGAGAGAGAGAGAGAGAGAGAGAGGTGTGGACTACATGCAAAGAGATACGAAGGGTTTGGGCTACACTGAAAGAGAGGGTGGCTGCAAGCTATATGCAGAGAGAAAGGGTGTGGGTTACAACATACAGGCTACTCGCATCAAGATTTTAAAATGCTAAAAATACCCCTACGTGGCTAAAATCGGCACTGCTCATTGGGCAAAGTAGATAAAATCTAAACCATTGGTTAATAAGTACGCAAACACATTGAAATTGCCTAATTGCCCCTCCTTATGTTCAAAATCTCTTTCCATGTCCATTAAACCCAAAGTTCACAATTTTATTTTATTTTATTTGGGGGGGGGGGGGGTGTTAGTTTGTTAGTACACACCCATGTCAGTATACACACTCCATGTTAGCCACCCCAGCTAGGAATCGATACCAAGACCTCAAGTGTTGAAATGAGGTATCTCCACTCAGTCTGCCAGTTGAGCTATGGATCTGGGTGTCACTACTCATGTTATATATAGAGTAGAGATTCACAAATCAATTGGTAGAGAACTCTCCATGTTGCTGGCTGCCATTTGTTAACACTGACTTGGGAGCTGATTGAGCTTCATCATTGGAGCATGGATCATGATCAATGGTATGATACCCTCTACAGTAGAATCCCACTTCTAAGATGCAAATATACGAAACTTTTAAATAGTTATGGACAAACTATCCTGATAGCTGAAGCCAACTTATCAACCAATATGGTATATTAGTGCGACCAACACTAAGCAACCCCTCCAAGTCTCATCAATCCATAATGAGATATCTTATTTCTAATCAATGCACTGATCAGAGTACAATATGGGCAAAGAGGCTTTTGACAAGTGAAACCATCAAAATGTGCTGTGTATAACATGGAGCATTATCCTTCTAGAAAAGAAAGAATATTTTGCAAAAACAATGTTAAACCTATAGTATGGAGGATTGTGCCAAGGTTGGCTTATAAGATGCAAATAAACAAGATCCATCACACCTAACAATAAAATAATCTCAAGAAACTATGGAATTAATCAGACAAATGTAACGTACAAATGTCCCATCAACAATCAGAACATCTGAATGTTGAGTCAACTAACTTCTACATAAACTACATGGAATTTGGACTTAAATATAGTATATCTATTCTAAGAGAATATTTTAAGGGGCAAATAACTAAAGGTTCTGGGTACATTTGAGTATGTGCACTTTGCAGTTAACATGGCCAGAAGGATCGAGGTTGACATAAGAACAGTCTCGACCACAAATTGGGGAGGAAAAAGCGAGACCCCTTTTCATCTTACCTGCCACTCCAAACACTCCACACTTTAGCTATGTTTGGAAAACCTTACAACAACAATTTGGCAGTATTCTCAAATGCTACTTAAAATGCCTCCCCCCCCCCCCCCCCCCATTTAGGTTGACCTTTGTCAAGGAATTCATAAGGGATACCTATGTAGTCTTCAGTCAGACCATAGAAGTATTTTAACAACACTTACGGTGATATTAGTAGAGATGTTATTCAAACCATTCCCTTTTTTTTTTTTTTTAAAATCCATGTAGGCATTTCTCATAGAAGTTAATATATTGGCAACAGGCTTCCTACCCATGACAAACTATGATTATCGGTGCCTTCTAGTTTTTATATAATTGACAAGTTCTATTTTTTATGCAAATTTTTTATTTGTTTATATTTTATGAATCACTAAAAGTATATGTGTGAAACGTGTGAAAATATATGTAATTTTGTGTGTGCGGGTGTATGGTTGTCGTGTATTCTTGTGGAGCACTGTAACATTTCCTTCAATTTAATATATGTGTGTGTTTGTGTTGGTCTTTTTGGACATACACAACAGAGCAAGTTGCCCTAGCCGCTTCTCCCTCTCTCTCCTTTCCTTCTTTTGTTTCTTCTCTACATTTCTTTACTTGATTTTATTTTCCTACTTGGTATCAAAGCATCCGATCCAGGATCCGACCACAACCTACGGTAGTGGGGCCCACTACTGACCTGTACGCAAGATGATGTCAGCAGTGTATGGCCGGCAGTTCTTTTTGGAGCACAAAGCTGGGATTTGGTAGATCTAGATTTTAGAAGAATAATGGAGATTTTTCTCCATATTTTGGAGTAGTTCTTGTGGTGTTTCAGAGAAAACGAAGAAAAATCGGAAAAGTCTAGATTTCATGATTTCTACTATAGTATTTTTCTAAAGGACTTCTGAGCAAATCTTCTACAAGGGTTAAGTGCAGTTTATCAAGAGCAATCACCAAATACAAGTCTCACGAAGTTTCATCAAGATTCGAGTACTATGGCATGTTTCGTGAGGAGCATGTACCACTGTACCGTCGCCCCTTTGTTTTCAGATCCTTTATTGGGATTTCTTTATTACCTTTTTCTTTTTTTAATGTTATGGGGTTGCGGTGTAATATCATGTTGCTAGGATTGCTAGTACCATGCCTATAAGTATCATACACACGCAAGGTTTTCGACGAAATGCCTCACTCAACTTCATATGGGAGTTTCTTTACAAATGGCAGATCCTTCCTTCTCAGTTCATCTTCCCTTCCTTTATTAGGCTTGTTTATGGTGTGAGTGTCCTTCTACCATGTTGTTTGTTGTGAGTGTAGTTCACTCACTTTGTGTTGCACGTGATGCACACAAGTCTTCGCATGCTATTGTGTGTGTTCTCTAGAATGTTGCGTGTGATGCACACTCATTTATTGTGCAAGTTGCACTTGTTTGTGAGAGAATTTGCATGTGGATGACAAGTTTAAGACTCGATGGTTGTCGAGTTTAGTTATAACCGTGTACTTGAAGAGAAGATTCAAGCTACAGTCTATATCCTACCCTATTGTGTTTAAGGGAGAGCATTGATCCATACTCATATTTACTATCTTATTTGTATTACCCTGTTGTTTGTTGTGAGTGTAGTTCACTCACTTGGTGTTGCACGTGATGCATACAAGCCTTCGCATGCTATTGTGTGTGTTCTCTAGAGTGTTGCATGTGATGCACACTCATTTATTGTGCAAGTTGCACTTGTTTGTGAGAGAATTTGCATGTGGATGACAAGTTTGTGACTCGATGGTTGTCAAGTTTAGCTATGGTCGCATACTTGAAGAGAAGATTCACCTGATGAAAGAAGATTCAAGCTACAGTCTATATCCTGTCATATTGTATTTGAGGGGGAGCATTGATCCATACTCATAACTATTATCTTCTTGTATGAATTCCAAGTTGGCCACGATCGTTATACATGCTCCAACTTGGGGGGGGGGGGGGGGGGGGGGGGGGGGGGGGGGGGGGGGGGGGGGGTGGAAATATATGTACTTTTGTGTGTCTGTGTGTATGGTTGTCATGTACTCTTGTGGAGCACTATAACATTTCCTTCAAGTTAATATATATGCATGTGTTTGTGTTGGTCTTTTTTTTTTTTGAAAGATAACTGATTATATTAAAAGGAAAAGAATAGAACTACAACAAGATAGAGTCTGCTGAGGGAGCAAAAACTAATTAGGCCCCTAGGAAAGCAAAGTCAACGTCTTTAAGAGCGTCAATATGATAGGCCCATTCCGCGATTAAACATTTGGCAATGGAAGCAACTGTATGAGGGGACTTAGATTCGTTTCTGAAGCATCTGCTATTTCTTTCTGTCCACACAACCCACCACGTGGCTAGGATCGCCATCCCCCACAGCCGGGTTTTCAGCTTGCCTATTCTGATGTCGTGCCAGGCTTTCAGCAAAAGGTCTGCATCTCTGGGAAAGCACCAGTTGATCTTAAAGCAGGATAGGAGGTCAGCCCATATGGCCGAGACGAACGGACAGTGGATGAGCAGGTGTTCTACTGTTTCTTCCGCTTTCAAACAACAGACGCACACATTAGTTAAAATCATCCCTTTTCTTTTGAGATTGTCCACTGTAAGAATTTTCCTATTCCCAGTCAGCCAAGCAAAAACCTGTAGCTTCGAGGGGACCGAGTACTTCCATATGAAGTGGGGATCATGCGTGGCAGCGTTACCGGGATTGTACATAAGCTACTTGTAAAACGATCTGACTGAGAAAATGGAGGACCTATCTGAACTCCAAATGAGTTTGTCCCGATTCATCTGGTTTGGGGTTGCCTGCTGAATGAAGTCGAGTAATTTCACAAATTTGTCGATTTCCCAATCCTCCAAGTTCCTCCGGAGTTGAATATTCCAAACCACTTTGTCGGCTACAATGGAGTAGCAGTCAGCGATGGAGGTGCCTTTCTTCACAGCCAACCGAAACACATTGGGGAATTTATCTTTCAAGGGGGTGTCTCCCAGCCATGTATCTGTCCATAAGCAGATGTAATCTCCTTTACCTACCTCAAAACCAATCCTTTGAAGCACCTCATTTTTCATCCGAATGATACCCTTCCAAATGGCGGAGGCCCTATATGAGGAAGAATCTTTGGTCCACCAGCTACCATCCAATCTCCCATACTTGCATTTGATTATTTTGTTCCACAAACTGTCTTTTCTGTGCCAAGCCTCCAAATCCATTTCCCCAGGAGGGCGCGATTCATCGTTTTTAGATCCTTTATACCAGCTCCCCCATTTTTGATATGTTTGCAAACCTGCTTCCATTCCATGAGATGAAAACTCTTCTTGTCCTCCTTGCCGCGCCAAAGGAAGTTGCGCCTGAGAGTATCAATGGACTTTAGCACCGCAACCGGACACCGGAACAAGGACATAAAGTAAGTGGGCAGATTGGATAAGGCTGCCTTAATAAGAGTAAGCCGCCCTCCTATAGATAGGTATCTACATTTCCACGCTGCAAGGTGGTGTTGAAATCGCTGAATGACCTTGTCCCAGTGATGCTTATTGGGCAGGCCGACACACAGAGGGAGGCCGACAAACGTTGTCAGGAGAGACGCCGAGGTGCAGCCCATTAAACCTGCTAGATTACTGACTTCCTGACTATCCAAATTCACCCCATAAATCTTGGACAACCGCTTCAAAGCATTTGATTGAAATACGCAGATTATTCACCAATTCTATGCTTACTTCAAAAAAAAAATAAGAATGTCGTCCGCGTACTGCATGTGCGAGATCGGGGTAGACATCCCTTTCACCTGAACGCCCCTGAGAATGCCTTCAGCTTGGCCTTTGTGGAGCATCCTGGATAATGCCTCGCCGACAATCAGGAAAAGAAGAGGGGACAGCGGATCGCCTTGTCTGAGGCCGTAGGAACTTTTGAAGAAACCTTTTAGAGACCCATTTAGGAGGATGAAAATTGCGTCCAGCCGATACATTCACTAATCCAATTCCTCCAAATCTCGCCGAAACCCATACGCTTCAGCATGTATATCAGGAAATCCTATTCTACATGATCGTAAGCCTTCTCAATGTCCAGGCTACAAAATATGTATTTTTGCTTGGATCGATGGCTGGAATCAAGACACTCATTTGGAATGAGAGCACAATCGACTATCTGTCTGCCCGGAATGAAGGCGCACTGGTTGGGAGCGATAATGTGCCCAATAACCTTCTGTAGGCGAGTAACAAGGACCTTAGCCAATATTTTGTGTTGGTCTTTTTGGACATACACAACACAACAAGTTGCCCTAGCCGTTTCTCCCTCTCCTTTCCTTCTCTTTCTTCTCTACATTTCTTTACTTGATTTTATTTTACTACTTTCTCTAAAAGCTCGAGCCGTTAGAGGATGGCATGTGGAGTGCAACAAGACACAATCTACTAATTGATCTGATACCATGTCAAATAACCACTTTTACTAAAAGGTCGAGCTGTTAGAGGATCGTGTATCAATGTAAATCAAGGGACTTTAACAAAACATGATCTACTAATTGATCTATTTCAGACACCCTACTATAAAATATCATAATGTCATCCAGTAGCATTTATAACACCTCGAGAGGTAACAAGAATATTTTAGTGAAATTCAACTATCTCAATTGTTGAGCAATCACTCCAAAAACTGGAGTTCCTTTTGGATTTCCTTCTTGATCAATGACAACTGCTGCATTGTCATCATATTGTATTATCATGCCATTGTCATGTCTTTCTTTCCTTCCTTTTCTTTTCCTTTTATTTTTTTAGAAAGGTGGGAAAGAAAGGAATTGCCTTGGTCTCAACTGAAAAACAATGTAGGATATCCCTTCACATAATGTAAGAAAAAAATTTCTTAATAGAATGCCATATGCTGCTATGTGTTCAACTTTCCTTGCAATTCCAAATTATGCTATGAAAGCTGCACTCTAATCAACAGAGTTTAAGATTGACATCACCACAGCGAAAACCTCACATAATGAGACAAGAAATCTCTTGAATAAGAGAGAGGGGGCGGGGGGTGTACGCACTTGATGTTATTCTTCCATGTTTCATTGGTTTGCTTATAGACCATAAAATATGACTTTCTTAGTGAAATACAATCCTGCATTGGATCATCTATTAATGAGATTCACCGTTCGATATCATACAGACATAAAATTTTATATAGAAAGCAACTAAACAAGCATGCCTATTATTAGCAACACTCTACATGTATCGCTTCTACAACTCGCTCCCATCAAATCAGCAATGAGCCAATAAATATATTGCTAAACGTATCATCATTGCTAAACCTTATCGCAATTAATTGGCGTCTGGATATTGCTAAACATATGACAAAAGAAAAGTAGAGCCTTGCTAAGCTCACAACCCCTCTAATGGGCACATACCATCGTCACCTGTGTGTGGGAAACCCAATCATTACATCATATTGGACCCAACATGTGCTTGACCTGGCCCAGACTGGCCAAGCAGCCAGGTGGTCCTCACCAGACATGAATGAAAATTATGGACGGTTTTAAGAATTGCCAGTGGTCCACATTTACACACATGACCACCCTGATGAGTAGGCGAGGCTGACTGTGAGGCCAGGTCCTGCTAGGGCCCACTGGACCACAGCCAAGTTCACCACAGATGCCATGTTGGCACATATAGACACACGTAAAGGAGCATGCAAGCCATTGGACTTCGTAGAACTCCAGAAAGTAATGCGTCATTGAGACAAGATCCTAACGGTATGAAAGTAAACTAACTTCAATCGTTTGTAGCAAGTCACGTTTGACTTTTTCTCGTCCATTAGCCTCCTGTTATTTAACCATTAACAGGAGCACTAAATGCTTAAACATTAACAGCTCTGTTATCTCTAAAATTTCCAGATCAATATCTTGCTTATATAATATAGAACTCCCAATAATCCTTGATATATAATTGTATATATAGAACTCTCAATATTTCAACTACTACTACTCATCCAAGATAATTAAGCTCTCCCAGGATATCAGCCACAAAGGAGAGTATGAGCAATGTGGTTTAGAGTGCATGAGACAACATTTTCTGTTGCTTTCAGATGTATAGTTCAAAACCAGAAAACTCAACTCGACCCGATGTCCATCGGGATCAAGTCAACTGAAAGACAGGTGAATCTTCATTTGACTTAATATTTAATATTTTTAAAAGACATTTGACTCAACACTTAATAACTAAATAAATATATTTAAAATGAGGAGGTCCCAAGTCCAACCAGTTGGACCATAAGTTACCATCCACCCCACAGATAGCTTCTAACCTTTCATGTGCGTACAACAACCAACCCATCCAATAGGTTGTCCACATCATTAGGATCAACCTAGAACAAAAATCAGTCTCATCTGCTCATTGAGTGGACCACCAGTATATTTTGTTATTCAATGTCTAGACATTGTTTTCTACAGTGTGGCGCAACTGATGAGTGGATGGGGCTGATTTTTGCACAAGGCGATCCACATGGTGTGGCTAACCTATTCGTGATGAGGGGCATCCAACTCAAGATTTATGGGCCCATTTTGCAGTAGCTCGGGCTCAAATGTACAAGCTCAGTCAAAGAAGCTACTTTGGAGTTATGAGCTATCTTGAAAGTTGATCTTGGGAAATTGCACTCTTCTAGTTACTTGCTACCTAGTTACTTGTAGAAGCATTTAACCTACTCATTACCAAGGATTATTCGATAAGAGCATTTATTGCCTATTTAACCACAGGGATAGTCCTTGCAAGAAATCAGTTTTGGAATTCAAATTGCCCCTCTTGCCAGGCTTTCTTAAAGCCTATTTCTCTCTCAATATTCTTGGTTGTAATTGATAGATGCAGCCCTCTTCTTTGGCCTGCACCAAGTTAATATCAAATCAGGTTAATAAGTATCTTATTCATCCTACTTTCTCCCTCAAAATTGCCCCTCTCCGCTACGGTTTGTGCAATGGCTGCTCAAGGAAGAGGAGCGGATTGTGATACCTGTAATGCTAATGGAAGAGGACATCGCACCAACAACAACCCTGAAATTGAGGATCGAACAACTAGAAATGATGCACCATAGAGTTGAAAATGATGACATTGATGATGAAGAAAGGCGACTGGTCCTTTGTCGATGGAATTATCAGGGCATTCGAGAAAAGTCAGACAAATTTGAGTGGATGTTCCTGAACTTTTTGGCCATTTATAACCCAATGACTTCACTGATTGGTTAGAAAATATTGAGGTTTTCTTTGAATGGAAGAGTTTGCCATACCTACAAAAAAATTCAAGACATACTTTGATTTGGTGGAAAACTTCACAAGAAAATTGTGAAATGCAAGGAAGACAAAGAATCTCTACTTGGAGGTGCATTAAGGCTGACCTTGAATTCAAATTCCTACCAACCGATTATGGCCAAACATTATATCAACATCTTTATCATGTAAGGCAAGGTACAAGACTGGTTTCCGATTATGCTAAAAATTTCTATGCATTAGTAAGTTGAAACAAACTACGAGAAACAGAGCAACAACTTGTATCTCATTTTGTTTCCAGATTGAGAATTCAAATCTAAGATGAAACCATCATGATGGAGCCTAAAACATTGGATAAAGCGGTCCAATATGCTTTGAAAGCTGCAACTAAGCTAAACCGGGTTTTGGGAAGGTGGACTGCAATCTCAATTAATAAAGGAAATACGGCTACGACTAGTTCAAAAATTAGTATCTAAAATGTTAATCAAACTTCCCCAAATGCCTAAAATCAACCAACTTCAAATTTGGGCTAGATAGTTCGTCCTAATGTTGGTTCTTCACTAGTATGGGGAGTTCATCCAAAATCCATCCACTTTCAAGTGCTTTTGATGTGGCGAAAGTGGACATCAATCTTACGAGTGTTCTAAGAAAGGGAGTAACTTGATGGACCCAGCTAATGAAGAATTTGCCAAAAAGAAGAAGAAGAAGAAGAAGAAGAAGAAGAAGAAGAAGAAGTTCTGTTGGTTGATCCAAGGCTTGATGATGTCATGCCCAAAAACATGGAGGATGTCTATCCCAATGAAGGAGATTTGTTGGTGATGCAATGCATGCTAACTGCTGAAATATCAGAACGTAAACAATGACTACAATCAAACATCTTCCGAACCTGTTGCACCGCCCAAGGGAAGGTGCACACTGCCTACCATCATCATCAACTCTGGTAGTTGTGGCAACATGGTATCCGAAGAGATGGTTTAAAAACTCAAACTTCTATGTGAAAAGCACCACCAACCCTATCATATCTTTTGGTTCAAGAAAAGTAATGAAACTCTTGTCACTAAAAAGTGTTTAGTTAATTTTTCCATTAGAAAAAGTTATGAGGATGTAGTATGGTGCAACGTGTTGCCAATGGATGCATGCCATATCCTACTTGGCCAACATTGTCAATACAACCAGAAAGCTATACATGATGGATTTATGCCATATCCTACTTGGCCATATCCTAAACCGACACAACCCGACCAAACCAGACCGAACCACACCCAAGTACCTGTGATTATGCCCAACACAACATAAACCGACCCGGATTTGCTCAACCTGAACCCAACCCGATTTCAAATTGGGTTGGAGTTTTCCAACCCTTACCCGACAACCCAAACTTGGATTGCAGCCCTAGTTATTATATGCCAATGAAATTGAACATAGACCAGTGGCTATCTTTTAAATGTTTGAGTTGTTAGAGAATCCATCTACCATTTTCCCTTGGCCCGGTGATGGATGGATTTTAAAATATCTACAACCTAGTTATGACCTCTAAGTCTGTAAATACACTTTGTCACTCTAGTTCATCCATTCCCTGACATATTATTCTTCTAAGCTACAGAAAGATGCATTGTCACAGCAGGAAAATATACACAATCCAAACCACAAAATAGAAATCAGAACCTTAGTAGGAATGAAAAGAACAGGAGAAGGCCTTAGGCAGAGCAGGTACTTGCATTCCAAAACAAAATATGTTTAGTTTTGTAGCAGATAAATCTTAAATGACAAAGAAGATCAAAGAGTCATATGGATACAAGACATAAGACCAAACACCTTAAATGTCAATAAATACTTGCGCACATGAAACCAACAATAATGAAAATGCTTTTGTTAGGATTGTCGATGGGCCCAAACCAGGCTTAGCAAAACTAGTTATTGAATTGGCCTGGCCCGACCAATTCAAATTCCCAGTCCAAACAACCCAAGCCTGGCCGTTTGACAGCCCTGATCACTTGGAAGAAGCAACCAAGCACCATCTGGGCACCTAAGTCTTGTCCACCCACATCCAAATGTAGTACGTTAACGTGAGACATCACCAGGAATTAACATGTCTAAATGGCTATAACCATGTCGTTGATAGGCATGATATATATCCGCCTCGATCGCATAATCCACCAGTTAAATATGAAGAGCGGGCTCAATGCTCTACAGTTTATGTTTGGCATTATGGTGATCCATCCAAGGTGGCATTTGGATGGTTGGTGGGCAGGAAGAAGGTTCTCACAGTTGACAATCTTCAGAAGCGTGGCATGATAATCCCAAACATGTTTATTATGTATAACAACGAGTTGATTGATCATTTATTTATACATTGTTCTATTGCATCCTGGAATGGTTTTTTCAATCTCTTTGGAGATCATTTTCTTTTGGCTTGGCATGGATGGGGTAAAGTTCGGAGATGAATCTGGCATCTATGTTTATTAGCAGGTATTTGGAGAATATGGATGGAGAGAAATAATCATTGTTTCAAAAATCGCAGGGGCTGTCCGATGGGAGTTTTCAATCGGCAAAAAAAAATGTTATAGAATGGGCTCATGCAGCTAATATGTTGGGTATCAATCAGTTTCCAGCTAGTCAATTAGAGTTGTAAAGCTTTTTGTCTTGTTTTTGTTTTTGTTTTTGTTTTTTTTAATTTTTGGCCTTTTCTTTTAATAAAATTCGTTATATTATTGTTTAAAAAGAAAAAAAGCACCCTCTTTTGCGATAGTATAAGATGATGAGGATTTTGTAATATGGCCCATCAAAGATGATCAAACAATCAAATGCTTCCACGTTTCTACCGTGAGGAGTGATTTTGCCATATTTCAAGATAATCACATAAACCAAATGTGCTTTGCTCAAACCATTACTGATTCATCCTCAAGACTGCATGTGAGGAGAGCTTTTTATATTTTTTTTAACGATGATAAATTATTAATGCAAGCCAAAGCCAAATATTTACAGGAATGCAAGCTCTCAAAAAAGAATGAAATTTACAACTCCGACCAATTATCTGGAAATTGGACAATAATCTTTGCTGCAATCACCCATTGAATCACATGTGCTCTAGCCCTATTAAATACTTCCACAACTTGCCCCTTTTGATTTCTAAAGCATCGATCATTCCTTTCAACCATAGGAACCATAAACCTGCTAATAGACAAGTGCCCCAAACTTTTTTCTTCATCATCCCATTACATCCTCCATGACACGTGTAGAATAAGAGATCTATGGATTTTTGGCATCACCAATGATATCCCAAATAGCTTGAAAAAGCACTCCCACGTCCTCTTTGTGAACATACAATGTATAAAAGATGATCCATTGATTCCTCATCTTGATAACACAACAAACAAATATTTAGAAGAATCACATTCTTTTACAAAGATTGTCAACTGTTAACACTTTCTTTTTACCCGCTATCCAAGCAAAAGCCAATATCTTTGGAGGAGCACCATATCTCCAAACGAAATATGCTGGACTAACCCCTTCTCTAATATTTCCCCCACTTAAACAATTGTATAAGGATTTGACTGAAATTTTTTCCAAATTTGTCTTTCAACCATTTCATCAAGTTCAGCTTTGAAACTATTGGGCGCATTTTGGACAGCATATCAAAGTAGACTAATGTATCCTTCTATCTCTACATCCTCGAGGTTCCTTCTACATAGCAGAGCCCAAATCACTTCTTGACCATGAATTGTGAAGCATTTATTAATGCAAGGGCATTTTCACACTGGGCTCGAATGAGGTCGCCTGTGGGATGCAAGGGCACACTCGGGGTGAGTGACCAATGTGATTTGGGGCCCACGGGGGAGGTCTCGTGTTTGAGACTCCTCATCAGAGGTGATTAATGCGCATTTCACACCGGGCTCAAGTGGGGTAGCCCGTGGGATGCGGGGACACACTCAAGGTGGGCGGCTCATGTGATTTGGGGCCCACAAAGGAGGTTTGGCCAAGGTCCTAAGCCCATGAGATGTGGGGCCTGGACTATGAGATAAAGGGATTAATTCGCCATACTCTAACAATTCGAGCTTTTAGAGCAGTGGTTAATTGTCCTGCATCAAATTGGTATCAGAGCAGGAGGTCTCGTGTTCGATACTCCTCGCCGGGGGAGAATAATGCAGGGGCATTTTCACACTGGGCTCGAGTGGGGTCGCTTGTGGGATGCAGGTGCACACTCGAGGTGGGTGACCCATGTGATTTGGAGCCCACGGGGGAGGTCTCATGTTCGAGACTCCTCACTAGGGGTGATTAATGTGCATTTCACACCGAGCTCGAGTGAGGTAGCCCATGGGATACGGGGACACACTCGAGGTAGGCGGCCCATGTGATTTGGAGCCCACGAAGGAGGTTCGGCCGAGGTCCTAAGCCCATGAGATGTGGGGCCTGGGCTATGAGATAAAAGGATTAATTCGCCATACTTTAACAGTTCGAGCTTTTAGAAAAAGTGGTTAATTATCCTGCATCATTTATCCATTGTCAAATCTGCCTCTAGTGCTAACCTCGCCAAACGTGGAAAAACTATCCTTAGTTTTTGATCATCCACCCATTGGTCCTCCCAAAATCTGATGCTCCTCCCATCCCCCAACGAATAGCCTATTCCATCCCAAACTTATCTTTTAATGATTCCACTGATTTCCATATAAAGGATGCCCTATATGATGATGATGATTTCATCCATCTACCCCTTTCTTCCACCCACACTTCCTCACTACCACCTTTCTCCATATTGGTCCCTCCGATGCAAACCTCCATACCCTTTTTCCTACAAAGACAAATTCATCATTTCCAAATTTCTCAAACCAGCTCCCCCTAATCCCACGGTTTACGTACATCCTCTCATTTTATGAGGATAAAATTTGTGTTTTTCTTCCACTCCTTTCCACGAAAAAATCCCACTTGATTTTTTAACCTGAACAATATCGATTTTGGACATTTGAAAAGCGACATAAAATATACTAACAAATTACGCATTGCTGATTTGATCAAAGTTAGCCTTCCTCCCAAAGATGGCAGTCTATACTTCCACTGGGACAACCTTTTTTCGAAACGCTCCATCACTTCCGATAGCTGTTTCGACAGCCTACCTATATTAATGGGAACCTGAGATATAAAGTAGGGAAGGAACCCTCCTTGCATCCAAAGATAGACACAAATTTCCCCACCTCCTCCTGAGGATACCCACACCCAATATCTCGCTTTTTCTGATATTTACTTGTAGACCTGATACCACTTCAAAACAGACTATGATCAACCAAAGTTTTTCAACCAATTCTTCATCTACCTGACACAATAATAGGATATCATCTGCATAATGCAGATGTGAAACTTAAATTCCGAACTATCTACCTTGAAACCCTTCACCAAGCCCCCCGCTACCCCTTTGTCTATCATTCTACTAAGTGCCTCCATTACCACTAGAAATAGATATGGGGAGAGAGGATCTCCTTGCCTCAAACCTCTAAAGGCTACGAAGTAACCATACGGAGATCCATTTACCAAAACTGAGAATCTTGCAGAACTTACACGTGCCTGAATCCAAGACTACCAATTTAGCCCACAACCTATTCCTCCCAACATGTAATGCAGGAAATCTCAGTCAACATGATCATATGCTTTCTCAATATCTAGCTTGCACATTAACTTTTTCAACCCTTTTCTAACACACGAATCAATGCATTCTTGTGCCACAAATACATATTCACAATCTGCCTCCCTTCCACAAATGCCCCTTGGAACTATTCAGATAAAATAAATGGCAAGTTTAAACATGTGCAAGGAAATCATTCTTCAAGATTTCTCTTCCATGATCTCAACATAAAACACTTTGACCTCAGATTCCACTCTTTAGCCTATCAATGTGAAATATATAATGACCTAACATCTTTCTTGAATTTCAGATGAAATCAAGACTGTTATATAAAATGAACTTGAGAAGCTGATAACGGTCAAGCTGCATTTGGATGCAAGCGAAATGAATTGCAAAAATTCCGTCACAAAGACATACAAAAATTAATCGTGTTTCCAAGTATCTATAATCACAAAGTAGCCCTCAACTCCCAGTTGAATTCCTTTCAAAGTCCAACTTGAAGGTAGCGTAATTGCAATTTGGGTTTTTCCACTTTAACAGGCTAATAATTGCAATTCAAGTAGATAGTGTGTCCAAACACACCACATGAAGTCGGTCATATTTCTCGTTGTTAACAACATTGAATCCAACATGAGGACATTGGATTCAATCCAAAACTACTAAATTTTCCTAGTATCCATAATCATGAAGCAGCCATCAACTTGCAGTTGAATTCCCTTCGAAGTCCAACTTGAAAGTAACGTAATTGCAATTTGGGTATTTCCACTTTAACAGGCTAATCAACTCAAGTAGATTGTGCATCCCAATGGACCATATGAAGTCAATCAATATATCTCATTGTTAACAACATCAAATCCAACACACTGATATTATATTCAACCCACAACTAATTATATTTCCTGGTATCCATAATCATGAAGTAGCCCTTAACTTGCAGTTGAATTCCCTTCGAAGTCCAAGTTGAACGTAACGTAATTCCAATTTGGGTATCTCCACTTCAACAGGCTAATAATTGCTATTCAAATGGATATGGGTCCAAACGCACCATACAGAATCAATAATATATCTCGTTGTCGACAACATTCCAATCCAACACACTGATATTGGAAGCTAAAAATAACTAACAAACCACATTCACCTAAAAGCCGGGTTCTGTCGCAGCATGTAAACTTAGCTGATTGGAAACTATTCTAATTAGCAGATGAAGAAGAACCATCGAATGAAACGTGTATAATGAAAGATCACGGACCCTCTTTCTATAACAAAACCCAAATGCATTTCTGTAACACGTCCTTATCCAATCCAATTACAAAGAGCTGACCAAAACCCATGTATTGAAATTCCTCATGAAAGAGAAAAAGCCCAAAAATCATATCAACCATAACCAAAAACATCGATTCTTAATACAATGGAAATGGACAGTAAAGGCAGAAAAACATGCCTGTAATTCTCCTCGAGAAATCATCCCACCAATCGGAAGAAGGCTGCTGTTGGGACGCGGACGACGACGAGATGCCGTCTCTTTCAGCCTTCCTCTCCCTCCTCTTCCTCTTGAAACCTCTCATGGGCCCCATCAGAAAATCCAACAAATCAAAAAGATTTCGAAGCTTGGGAAGCTTACGAGAAATACCCAAGAAAAAGAATCAAAGAGAGGGAGTTGGATTCAAAGAGCAAAGACCCAGATGAGCAGGTGGGGGTGGGGAGCACGTGAGAGGCATGTGATCAGGAGAGAGAAATGGAGGAGAGTGGAAGAAAGCATGCACAGACAAACATGAGAGAGAGAGAATGCTACTTGAAGCTTTTATACAAACAGAGAGAAAGCATGCAGAGAGAGATAGAGAGAGAGTTCATAGAAGATTTTAAAGTTCTGAGAAAGAGTAGAAAATCTAACATGTGGGATTGATGTTTGTTGAGCAGATGGACATTGCTCTCTCTCTCTCTCTCTCTCTCCAAAGCCCTCATGAAAGGACAAGATCGTATGATATTTCATCACCATTTTCAAAATGTACGGTGATCTCGACCGTCCAATTTGTGGGGTTCATCGTGGATGTAGCAATGCCTGAAAAACTCACCGTCTAAGGTTCTTGACCGTCCAATTGATAGTTAATGAAATGGATGGTTGAAAGTGTAAGATGGTCAGTACTGTAGACTCAATGTGGGTGAAATGGATGGTCAAGATCGTCCACATCTTGTGTTGTGTTCCATATACTGTGCGGCCCATAGTTTAGAGAGTTTGGATTGCTGTGAATTTATGCCTTTCGTACTGTGTATGGTGGACTAATCACCACCATTTTGAAAAGTACTTGCCTATCACTGGTCAAGCCCCAGCACGTGTGAGATTGAGCATTTTCGCCGTGGCACACGTGTCGAGATCGTGGCACGTGCCTAGTGGGGCCATTATGAAAATGGGATGACCAAAATATCAGTTTGATCCTCTCATTAGGTGCGTCACATGTGTGCGCGGACACTTGAGTGTGGACCATTTGCTATGTTTTTCTAAACTTACAGATGATGAACTGACCAACCTAGGTATTTCACCAACGGAAGGATGGCATGGATGCCACTTGATGAACGGCTTGGATCTCGCACGAAGGTAGCACGTTTGCCTTGTTCTGCGAAGAAACCTTCAGTCTCAAGCGCGTGAAATCCCTTTGAGAGACGACGTCGACGACTCATCGCCGGAGAGGAAAATGACGGATCATACCCCTGACTCATCACCTGAAACGTTGGCCGCGTGGGGACCGTCCAATCAAAATCAGGCTGAGATGGGAAGTGGGCCACCTGGATTGGGAATAGAAGATTAGGTGGGCCAGCCATACAGATCTTTCCAGACCGTAGCATGATCCGGTTTGCAACGCCCATAGAAAACCATCCTCCTTTGCTGTGCCAATAAAGATCGTGTGACGATCGGACTGGCGCTGTGTGGGGCCCACACAGATGTCTGTGATAAATCCACTCCGTCCATCTGTTTTAAAATACCATAGTAGCTTAGGACTCTAATAGTCAGGCAGATTCAAAACTTAGGTAGGCCATACCACAGGAAACAGTGGGGATTGAACGGCTGGGGGTGACCATAAATTTTGTATCAGGATGATATTTGTGGATACAGTTTATCTGAGTGGTAATAACCCTATGAATGGTTTGGATGGCTTATAAACATTATGGTAAGATCTAGGATGGTTTCAACGGTGGACGCTTCTGTTACCACTTTCGTTTGGTATGGCTCATCTGAGTTTTGAATCCGCCTGATTGTGGTCTTTTAAAACATATGGACGAAGTGGATTTGCCACGAACATATGTGTGGGTCCCACATAGCCCCGGTACAGGTGTGTCCCTGTACGAATCCACGTCTTTCGCTGTACCATCTGGCTAACATCAAACGGTTGTGAGCTTAGAAGGTGGTGCTTTCATATTAGGAATGTAATTCCAAACGGTTATAAGATTAGAAGGTGGTGCTTTCATATTAGGAATGTAATTCGTCTATGTTTGGTTGACCTGAACTGGTCAAGAGCCGCGTTGGGCTGATTTTACATAATTTTTAAAAGATGAGATAAGTGCATTTGGATTATTTCTTACTAACCATCTTTTATCTTTTTCTCTGGCTGTAGTTCACATTATTATTACTGATAATATTAAGAAATGTATCACAAAGCCTATGAATAATAAAAATTTACACCAACAAATAAGTTATTTTTTCTACTTAAAGTAGTAAATATATAGCTAACTTGAAATAAGTACGCTTGGTTTATGATCAATTATAAATAGCTTTTTTATTTAAATTTATTTAATTACTTCATTTTAATAAGTAAAAATTACAATAAGCTACTTAAGATATAAGTAACTTCCAATCCAAATGCTCCTTAGTGTCTATCCTAAACATTTATTATACTACATTATTAAAATGTTGACAAAAATTAAGTAGGTTTAATACTTGGGAGAGACAACAACTATTACTAATTATATTATGAAGTTGTGTATCATGGAGCCTCACACTAATAAAAATTTAATATTTATTCTAAACATTTGTTACATTATCTCATGTTTGAATGTTGATAAAAATGAAGTAGGTTTAATATCTAGGAGAGCCATAGGCTACAATGGTAGAGATTTCATAAGAATAGACTCCCTGTTGAAAGTATTCCATGACCCTACATAGTGTTTGTTTGTTTATTTATTATAAATACTCATAAATATAGATAAATGATGAGACGCTACATGCAATTATACTCTTTCATTTAGGGAGTGTTTTTTATTTATTATAAATATCCATAAATATATATAAATGATGATATTGGTGTCATAATGACTTGCTCTGCGTGTTTAAGGAGGGAAGCAAAATTAAAAGAGGCAAATGAAATGCTTGAAAAATGCTTATCTGAGCATGGAAGAAAATATATAGGTCCCACAATGATGTTTCTATCCACATTGTCCATCCATTTTATCAGTTTATTTTAAGGCATGAGCCTAAAAACAAGCTAGATCCAAAGCAAATGTATAGGTCCCACAATGATGTTTCTTATCCACATTGTCCATCCATTTTATCAGTTTATTTTAGGGCATGAGCCTAAAAACGAGCTAGATCCAAAGCTTAAGTGGACCACACAAAAAATAATAAAAATAATAAAAATAGTCTCACTGACATCCACCGTTGAATGATAAAAGCCACATGTGGGTCTTATAGTAATGTTTATTTGTCATTTAACTTGTTTATAGGGTTGTACGGACATGAACACAAGCATTCAAATCCTATTATTTCAACTATAAGGGTTCAAATCCTATTATTTCTTATGGTGTAATCCATTTGAGCTTTGAATTTGCTTCATTTTTTGAGGTAATGCCCTAAATGAGTTGGTAGAATGGATGGACGATGTGGTTAAGCCGCATACATAATGGTGGGCGCCAGAGTTTTTACATGCCCAAATTGTATCTTTGCAAACACACTACTGGCAGCATCAACATTGAAAAGGATGCTAATTAAAGTTGCAAGCCTAAATAATCATGACTTATTTGCCTACATTAAAATGGCAAGTAAACTATGAAATCCTTATTACTTCAACGTATCTCCTAGTGAGTTTTAAGTAAGTTATATGAAATAAACATAAAATCGTCATATGTTTTGGAAAATAGGTTCATGCCATGAACTCTATTCTATATAATGTTTATGAGTATGATTGTCCATGCATCTATTAAAAATATAGTCCTTATTAAAATGAAAACAGTTAAATGCATGATATTATGTATTAGTTTTCTAATTATTTTAGCTAAGTTCAAGTTGGTCAATTAGAACCTTGGGTTGACATATTGATTTGGTCCATTGTTGCCTTGGGCTCTTAGCTAACTCTCTTTTAAGGTTGGGTTCGGCTTGGGTTAATTGTTAACCCAACATACGATGGGAGCGGATTAGGTGTTACTCTATGGTGAGTATTTTTTTTTCAACTTGATATATTTGTTGCATATCTATGTTGTTGATTAGCTTTTTCAACTCATTTTAAAGCATAGTCCCACATCCAAATCTCAAAGTGGACCGCATGATAGGAATTGAACGTGTGTCATTGAAAAGTTTTTAGAGAGTAGAGAAGTTTTGGATGGAAAATAAACATCATGATGAGTTATATGGAATTTTTTATGGTGAGAGTTTAATAACCAATGTTTTTTTTAGTGTTGTGCAATTGAGATTTGGATCTTTTTCATTTTTATTTTTTTTGATTATGCCCTAAATAAGTTGGAAAATTTAGATAGACTGGATATAAAACACTTATATCTAAGGCACAGGTACCATCAGGAAAACAACTCGATAACACCTAGTGTACCACACACTAGCTATATAGCTGGTGTATTGACGTCAACAAGTTCTGTGGGTCCCATCATGAGGTATGTGTTATATCCAAACCATCCATCCATTCGGCGAGCTTGTCTTAAGTCTTGAGCCGAAAAATAATACAAATCTAAAGATCAATTGGACCACATTGTAAAAAGCAGTAGGGGATTGAACGTCTACCATCGAAACCCTTTTAGGGGTTACAGAAGTTTAGGATCAATATCAAATTTGTTTTTCCTCTTCATCCATGTATTTGTGACCTTATTAACAGATTGGATTGAAAATAAACGTTATGGTGGGCCCTACAAATTTTTTAACGGTGAAAATCATTATCCTCGTTGCTATTTTTGGTGTGGTCCATTTGAGCTTTGGATATGATTCATTTTTTGTCTAATGCTTTAAAATGATCACGAAGAATGAATGAACGGTGTGGATATAATAAATACATCATTGTTGGGCCCATATAACTTTGATCTCCGTTAAATCATTCATATAACTCAGAGCTCGAGGAGCGTCGGCGCTGGATGTCAACTATATGGAAGCACATTGGTTGGTATACCTCACACCAACTATATAGCTGCTGTATTGACGTTAGCAAGTTCTGTGGGTCTGAACACAAGGTATGTATTATATATGAACCGTCCATCCATTTGGCGAGCTCATCTTAAGGCTTGGGACGAAAAATAAGATAGATCTAACTATTGAGTGAACCACACTGCAAAAAGCGGTTAGAGACTGAACATCTACCATTGAAACCCTTTCTGGGGTCACAGAAGTTTTGGATCAACATGAAATTTATCTTTCCTCTTCATTCAGGTCTTTGTAACCTTATGAATAGATTGGATGTAAAATAAACATTATAATGGGCCTAAGAATTGTTTAACAGTGAATATCATTATCTTTGCTGCTATTTGTGGTGTGGTTCAGATGATCTTTAGATATGATTCATTTTTTAAAAAATACTCTAAAATGATCTTTAAAAATAGATGATCGGTGTAGATATAATAAATACATCACTATGGGGCCATGTAACTTTGATCTCCTTTGAACCGTTCATATAACATGGAGCTCGAGGAGTGTCAGTGCTCGTGTTTGCACGACACATACCTCTAGCAGCTATATAGCTAGTGTGAGGTACACTAGCCAATCCGCTTCCCAGCTATATAGCTGTTGTAGGTACGTACATGTCTTGCAAAGACGAGCTTTGATGCTCCTCGAGCTCCCATTTGTACAAACGGTTCAAAGGAGATCAAAGTTACATACCCTTACGGTAATGTATTTATTATATCTATACCGATTGTATTTATTATATCTACACTGTTCATTTACTTTTAGAGATCATTTTAGAGCATTATACGAAAAAATAAATCATATTTAAAGATCATCTAGAAACCACAAATAGCAGGGGAGATAATGATTTTCACCATTAAAAAAATTCATTGGGGGCACCATAACATTTACTTTTCATCAAATCTATTCATAAGGTCACAAAGACCTGAATGAAGAGGAAAAACAAATTTCATATTGATCTAAAATTTTCGTGACCAAAAAAGGGTTTCAATGGTAAATTTTCAATCCCCCACTGCTTTTTGCAATGTGGTCTACTTAATAGCTAAATATGTCTTATTTTTCATCTCAAGCATTAAGACTAGCTCTCCAAATGGATGGACGGTTTGGATATAACACATACCTCAAGATCACACCCATAAAATTTGTTGACGTGAATACAACAGCTATATAGCTGGTATGAGTTACACCAGCCAATCCGCTTCAGTCGGGACGCGGATTCGCTACCAAAGGGTTGACTGGTCGAGTAGCCAAGGACGCGGATTGCGTCCTACCCCCGCCCGGACGGTTATCCGTCCAGGCAGGGATTTTTGGGACCCACCGTGATGTAGTAATTTTATCCACGCCATTGAGATTTTCTCTCAAATTATTTTAATCTACGACACAAAAAAAATAGCCACGTAGTAGGCTTAAATGGACCACAAATTGAGGATTAAACGTTCACTATTAAAAACTTCTTAGGAGCTAGAGAAGTTTCGGATCAAGCTTATATTTATGTTTTCGCTTCATCCACGTCTATGTGACCTTATGAATAGGTTGTATAGTAAAAAAACATCACGGTGGCCCTTAGAAATGTTTCAACGGTGAGTGTCATATCATTGCATCTTTACCATTGCATCTTCCTTTGGTGTGGTCCACTGAAGCTGTGAACCTACTTCATTTTTTATATCATAGCTTAAAATGATATGAGAGAAAATATTAACGGCGTGGATAAAAAACTTACATCACAGTGGGCCCCAGAGAGCCCTGCCCGGACGGATTACCGTCCGGGCGGGGGTAGGACGCAATCCGCGTCCGAGTAGCCAGACTCAAGTGACGTCATCAACTTATGTGAGCCTTACTATGATATATATGTTGTATCCCTACCGTCCATTCATTTGAAGAGATCATTTTAGATCATGAGCCAAAGAATAAAACACATGGAAAGCTCAAGTGGACCCCACCATAGAAAGGGATAGTGACAACCACCGTTGAAACCTTCCTAGGTCCTACCATGATGTTTATTTGAGATCCAATCGGTTAATAAGTTAAAACAGACATGGATGAAGGTAAAACACGATTATAATTTGGATGGAAAATCTTATATCGCTCCCAAGCAGTATTTTATGGTAGGCGTTCAATTCCTACTATTATTTTCTATGGTGGGGCCCACTTGAGCTTTTAATCTTCTTCATTTTGTATCATACCATAAAATAATCTCCCAAAATGTATGGACCGAATGGATACAAAACATACTTCATGGTGGGCCCCACATAACTTGGTGACGTCACTGCAGTTGCAATATTGGTACTGACATTGTCAGTAGCTAATCGGCGTCCCAATCATGGCTATTTTATTTGGAGCGCACTATGGTCTTTTCTCAGGGGTATAGTCGTCACTTGCACGTGCCTTCTTGACAGTTCAGGGAGAACTGTTCCATGCAGGTTAGGTACCACAGCATCTGGTACCGTAAGATCTTTCCCGCCAAGATGTCTCGTGTGTAGGAACATCAGTACCATAAAAACGATAGGGTACACTATGAAAATCACATGGAACAAAAAATAGACCGTTCGATTCATGAGGTGGGCCAATCTATTGAATCATTCAATGTACAACCAAAAAAAATCAATATATATGTGTGGCTCACTTAATGACATGATCAAATTGATTTCAGAATATGGTTATGTTAATGGTGGGGTATACTGTTTTAACGGTACGGATATCATAGAAAATTAGAATGCTATCGGGAAAGATGGAACAGTACCGCAAGTTGTGGTACAACTGCCGGATGTGAACAGAACAGTTATTCAATTCATTCATAGGCTTCGAGTTGGTTGGTTACAGGGTATCATGCACAGGAATAGTTAATGCTGGTATACCATGACCATCTATACACCCACGTGCAGTTATGGTACACATGTCATGTATCTAACTTAATCCAGATCGTCTGCTCATTAATTTGTCAAACATAGACCGTTGAAATTTTATGTTAAGCATTAATTGGACCACTACCATTCCGACGTCAGATCAACCATTCATTATACTTTCCGTATATGAGCCATTTATATAGGACCAACAATTTGGACGGTTTGGATTGAGGTATCTGTTTGGCAAGTGTACAAGTTGCGTATGGAGATCACAGTCTGACAGAGTAGATCCTAGTATCAATACACGGGCGTAGGCCATATTACCAAAATAAGCTGGAAACCAGCCTAATCTATTCAACGTAACTTATCTTTGAGGGAAAAGATTTCCAGTCCAACCGGTTGGATCAAAAGGTACGGTTCGTCGAGAAGATAACTTCCGATCTGTTAATTGCAGGTAAAATCCAAACCTTCCAATATGTTTTTTTCATTATGATCATTCAAAAATCAGTCCTATCTAATCATTAGGTGGGAGTATAGTATTTTTTTCACATGGGGGTCCTCATGATGGATCCAATCTATTGGATGTGTTGGATGTCGCATACACATCAAACGTTGGAAGTTATTCACCAGGTGGACTGTAACTTACGGTCCAACCGGCTGTACTTAAGACCTCTATCTGAGGAGAGATGCTCCTAGCGGCATTTTAAAACTTAGGCAGTTCCATCCATTGATGTAGACTATCCATTAGGTTCATCGCACATATCATGGATACTATGCAAAAATATCACAAATCTGACAAAAATGAACTATTTGATCAGTGGTCTTTTAGATGGACGGTAAATATCATTTACACAAAAACAAGTCCAATCAATAATTTCATCCATCTATTTGTTAGGGCCATCATATATTGCTTATTATTATTACTCTGAATATAGCTTTTTTAAGGCAATTGTGAATACCCCATCCAACCGATGGCTGTGAAAAATACGTCCAAAGCAGATATGGATGGAATCTTCTGGTCCATCCGAGGTTTCAAGCTAGCTTATTAGAAGTTTTCTGGACTTGATGGACAGTTCAGATCGACCGAATGGACTGTCCAGGTGAATCAATGCAATTAGGAGCACTATAACTTATGGTGCTCCCATAGCACTTTTGTAACTGTGGGAAAACTTTTCGCCCAAAAAGACTTAGAGATTTTTCCGACAGTGAATCTCACATTTCAGTTACCGGCTTTTATGAATGCCCACGAACTTTACTTTCTAATTCTAAATCACTGTCTTTCTCAGGATTAAAATGTCCTTGTATTTGTATTTTTGTATTTTCCGTTCATCCATGTCCACATCATCCAATGAATAGGCTAGATGACAAATAAAACATCATCATGGGGCTTAGCAAGGTTGCAAGGTTTCAACGGTGGGAATGATTATCTCAACTGTTTCTTATGGTATAATCCACTTGATCTTTGGATGTGCTTTGATTTTGGGCTCAACCCTTGAATTAGATGGAAAAACGGATGGATGGTGTGGATAGACCACTTACATTCATGTGAACATTAGTCAATTTCATGTGATGCTCGGTCAATTTCATGTTAGGCTCGATTAATTTCATTTGAGGCTCATTAAATTTTATGTGAAGCTCGCTCAATTTCATTTTAAGCTCGCTTAATTTCTTTTTAGGCTCTCTCAATTTTAAGTTAGGCTTGCTTAATTATTTGTAGTTATTTGAACTTTTTGTTATAGAGTTAGTAGCTACGGATTATATCCGTAGCTATAGAACTAATGACTACGAATTTAATGAAGCAATGACTACAGTACCAATCGCTACGGAATTGCTACTATTATAATTCGTAGCCATGTGTATGTAGCTACGTCCTTTAACCCTTTTTGTTAGTGGACGGTACCACTGTGATATTGCCACTGCAAAAGTAAGGGTATTTTTGTCTATAAATAATTAATTCGTACATCAGTGAATTAATTATGAAAAGTAAAGTTTGGGTGATTCAGAAAAGCCAGTGAGAATTACGGTAGGAAAAATCTCAAAAACATCTACTTTGGCTGAGTCTAATGGATGACATGCAAGCGCTTAGGAATATGGATATGGAATGGATCAAACTAGACCTTCCGATATGGTGGGTCTCAATTTAGATAGTTATTAGAACCGTCGTTGCACCAAAAGGGTGCTTAAAACTGTCTATCAACTGATATTTATGAACGGCCTACATGAAAAATAATTAACAGCTCAAATTCAACAAGCAGTTTTCCTAAATCAGATATTATGACCATTCAATTAATATTATTATATGCTTATAAGCTACCTGCATTGGGCCACGTGAACTGGCCGGTTTAATTTGAGTTACACAAATGCCAAGTGTCGAATGTAAGTGCCTGCTTATCATCCCTCACACTCTGCCAGAGTATCAAATAACTAGCACAATAAGATGATTTGGCTAAAAAAACATACGTGGATTTAGCTAAGTGGCTAAGATAATTTCCTGTTCAAGCCTTCTTCAGGAAGTTGGTGATCTCGGATGGTAAGTGGGTCCTCCCAGATATTTTTAAGAAAACCCAAAATGTGATAAAATATAAGACGGATTTAAAACTCAAGTGAGTAGAATTATATGAAAATTGGGGAAAGAAATGACCGTCGTTGAAACCTTATCGAGATAAAGTGAAAAAGAAAAGGAAAAAGAAAAAAAAAAAAACTTAGCCTGATACAAAAGTTGTGTCCATGTGAATGTTTCAACTGTAGTCATTGAATCCCCACTATTTTCACTCTCATCGCCCACCTGAGTTTTGGATTTGCTTCACTTCCGGACTAAAATAAGCTCTAAAAATGAAAGGATAAGTAGATTTCTCATTAAAAAAAAATAAAAAATCATGATGGACTCCACCTAGCATCCCAACACAGTAACTTCCTGCAGAAAGCTTGATGATCGGGCCATTAAAAAATAGACTTAAGCCTAAAATTGTCAATTTTATGATGAGTCCGGATCCTCTGTTACCCGGTCAACAGAGAATTCTAATACCCTAAAATTCATTGGTCCACGTCAACACTCACTGAGAAAATAAAAAAAATAAAAAAAAGCTTCGGACGCCAAACCACTGGGGTAACAGGAAAATCCTGTTGACCCGATAACAGAGGATCCCGACTCTTTTATGATACTATCTGTCCCTGGATCGGATGACAGTGATCAATTGCAGCAGCTCATACTTTGCCACTGCCCTATTTTCGGTGGATCATGGCTCTTGAATGGCTTTGATCACCCGTATGAATGGCCCAAGTATCAGCTCCAGTAAGTAAGGCCCACTGAAAAGAACTGTACTTGTACAATTGATGAACCCCACCATTTGATCATCTTTTGACCACCTAAGCACGGTGGGATAGTCACTGAGGCCCACTATGATGACCGGTCCTCGTGGGAGTAGATTCGGTCAATTTAGGGTTACACCGAGTTTAGTCAGGCCATGGACATGGGCTACCTTGATACATTGTTGTATATTCATACTGTTTATATGTTTTGCCAGCTCATTTGGCATAGGCTAAAAAATGAAGTAGATCCAAATCTTAAGTGGGCCACACATAGGAAACAGAGGTGATTGAACACCCACCATTAAAAACTTTCAAATTCATGAGGCCACAAGCTTAAAAGAAAAGCTTATAGCCTATGATAAGTTTTTATAGTCAATCACCTTGCCTTTTTGTGATGCGACTTGCTTGTGAGCTAGACTAACTTGGTCAGGTGTTAGTAAAACGGATGAACTGGATATGTGCGTGTGTGTAAGGAAATGGTATTATGAGGTCGACCTCATGGAAACTTCCCGTGAGGTGAGCTGTCTGGGCTCCACCGTGATGTGTGTCGAACATCTACCCCATTAGTCAGATACACCATTCCATGGTGGGCCGCAGACTTAAAAATCAAGTCAAACCATGACTTGGGTGTGCCACGCCACATACAACAATTGGTAGAGATTACCTTCCCATTAAAAACTCATAATCGTTTATTGGGCCCACTGAGATGTGTTTCACAAATCTAGCCCATCTATTGTGTGTGTCCCACTTGGATGAAGGGTTAGGCCAAGTTTTAGCCGCATCCAAAACTCATGTGGGTGATACCAAGTGCTTTTATATGTTTTAAGCAAGTCTTCACATGTTTTTAGATGGTGCAACCCACATGAGTTCTGTATAGGGCTGATGTTTGGGATATCCCATAACCTAAAGGGGACCTATCAAATGCACATGGTAGATGCTCGACACACATCACATTGGGGCCCACATAGCTCGACCTTATGGGAAGTTCCCATGAGGTGGACCTCATAGTTAATATATATATATATATATATATATATATATAGTAATGCTCACACACAACTAGTTGGACATTACATTTTCGTCCAACTAGCTGTGCATTTAATGAAAACTCTCTTCTTAATTAATGTAAATGCTTTCATTGCCTACTAATTTCATTTTAGCATAGAAAAGTGGCCACGCCTTGGGTGGGCCATCATAGTGCTAATGTAAAATCAACTCCGACCATCATGTATGTCACTCCATTTTAGAGTAAGTTCTCAAAATTTATCTCCATCCCTAATTCAAGAGGACTACGCTATTGGAATTACTGTACATAGAAAGGTTCACCCTCCAAACAATTTCCCCTAGTGTGGCTCACATGAATGATATATAAATCTGATTTTTGGGACCTAGGCTTACTTTCAGTATGACATCTAATGGTTGGAATAGATTTCAAAGTTTTGTCGTGATTGGCCCTGTAAAAATCAAGGGTGGATGTTTATCTCCTAATTATTCTCATTGGTGTGGCCCTTTTGAATCGCTAGTTAGCCTGATTTATTGACACTAGGCCTATACATCTAATGGTCTGAGTGGATCTTACATACATATTAAGTATATCCATAATAATAATAATAATAATAATAATAAAAAGGAGTGGATGCGCCTCATATCTTGCAAATCCAGTCCGTTAATTGGATAGGGTTTATTGTAAGCATATGAGAAAAATTATATTATTTTTTTATCAATAGTACCGTATCATCTACAAGAAAAGCGAATTGTTAGAAATCTACTCTAACAGTCCATATTCAAGTTCCATGTATGGCTCGAGTAGTTATGAAAATTTATTAAATTTTAGTACATAAAATTTTATTAGCGTGCTCTATTTAATAAACGGGTTGGATCTATGACACATAATTCCTAACATACTTATGTAAAACTAAGTGTCACATATCTTCACAT
Source organism: Magnolia officinalis (assembly GCA_021015155.1). NCBI lineage: Eukaryota > Viridiplantae > Streptophyta > Magnoliopsida > Magnoliales > Magnoliaceae > Magnolia > Magnolia officinalis. The sequence goes on from JAJHSJ010000008.1 coordinate 12,878,298, forward strand.
GTGATGCATTACATGTGGATGAAAATATAAATTTTAACATTTAATGCACAGCTAGTTGGACCAATTTAAATGGTCCAACTAGTTGTGTGTGAGCATTTCTCGTGTATATATATATATATATATATATTATATATATATACACACACACACACACACATAAAATCTTCACCTTTAGAAAGTCAGAGTGAGAAAATAAGGTGATTTAGATTCATTATGGCTAACTAATATAGTTTCATTATTTGAATCGGGAGCTTAACATATAAGATTTATTTATTCCTATCATTTGCTAAAATAGAACTTTGCCTTTTTTAGCAAATCAATCATGAATGTTTTTATAACAATATTAAAGATCCTCTAAGTTACTTACATTAGCTTGCTAAATTAGATCTAAGAGAAAAAAGAGTGTAGTTACCATTGCCATAACATATATGATTGGATTGACGAAGAAAAAATTACTTAAATTAAGGAAAGAATTAATTAATAGATATAAATTAAACTAAATATATTAAGCATAACAAAATTTCATTCTTCTGAATAATTTCATATTATTAAATTGAAAAAAAAAAATAATTCTAAAATGAGAATGGAAGAAATCATAATTTTACAGTTGCATTGCACACTAATTTACTTATAGATAATGAGATTTTAAGGGTCTTGTCAAACGTGATGCAAATGACCGGATCACTTTCTATCCCGAAGACCTGACATAATAGCATGTCATCCAATCAAATCTCGTCAAGAAAAGATCTCACCCTGATATGGTTCCGATTAGGTGCTTCGCTCATCACCCACACACTATGGTGCTCGGCATGGAGGTGCAGCTATTGTGGCTATTATATCAGTGCGGTGGATTCATTTTTCCAGCTTAGTTTAGGGCATGAGTCCATAAATGAAGCATATGCAAATCTCAGGTGGACCACCTGTGGTGATTTGAAGGACTGTCGTTAAAAAATTCTTATGGCCAACTGTAATATTTAATTGCCATCAAGCACGTTGATAAGATTACACAGACTTAAATGAAGGTATAAAAAATATCAGCTTGATCCAAAACTTTGGTGGCCCATAAGAAGTTTTTAATGGTCAATCACCACTGTTTCCTATAGTGTGGTCCACCTGAGATTTGTATCTGCTTCATTTTTTTGCTCATTACCTAAAATGAGCTGGAAAAAAAGGATGCACGGCGTGGATATACTTTACATACATCAAGGTGGGCCCCATTGTCAGGGCTGCACCGTGTTAGGTGAGGCTGGTGCCGCACCTAATCCGCTCCCCACCCAGTCCAATCATTCCGACGCATCAACCTCAAACAAGTTTGAAGGAGGATTGCTTTTCCCAGCCCACATTCAAAGTGCACCACACCTGTCCACGTGGCATACGTGTGTGAGATCTACGATGTTAATCAGACGGTCCACAGAGAATGCATAATAGCAAGAGGCCACGCATTTATCTTGACTTAGCTATCCTTTTCTTCTACGAGAATTACACACTTGATAGGTGGACCAGCGAGCTTTTAGGGTTAAGGAGCATGCGCAATGATACCTGCATGATGAATGGTCCAGATCTTACACACATGCTCCATTTCAGTGGGGGCTGCTGATGTTCGGCATGTTAAGATGTGTGGCTGCAAATACCGTTCCTCGTAATAGGGTCAAAATCTACTTGATTGTTTGGAAAGGTCAGTCGGGCGACTCGGGCCACACAAATGCATATATGCATTCTAAAAAGAGAAAGAAAATCCGATTTGGGTGTGTGCCAAACGGCTATATTTGCGCATGTTAGATTCCAGCCGATTCCACATTTAGAAATTCCATAACCGTCGGTCGATCCATATATTGCAGATTTAAGCGGTTGGGATGTGTCGTTGATCCGAGTAAGTAGTCATCGTTCATTTTTGTATGATACTAGTGGTAAGGAGATTAGGATCTCCCTCAATCGAATGCTTATCATGGCTGGCTTTCGCTTGTTTTTGGTCACATGCGACTTGTGCTGGTGTATTAGAACTAATTGTGTGGTTTGATGCAAACTAAATTACTTGCCTCGGGAAGCTAGAGTAGGCATATATGTCAAACATGAGCGTATATGACTACGATATGAGTAGAACGATTATCCATTCATCCACTCACAATATGATTATAAGATGAACAATGATTTTGGTATACTACCCATTAGAAGTAATCAAAAAAAGAAAAAAGAAAAAAGAAGAATGCTCACTATCAATCCCAGGACAAGGCTACAAGGAGCTTTTTGAATGAAAAATTGTTTGCATTAAAATAGAAATAGTCAATGCCAAAGCATAGATTGGAATTACAACTATTCATAAAATAAATTTATTCTATTAATTTTCTTTCTACTTATAAGCTTGCATAGTATTAGCTATGCTTTCGTAAAAAGTGCTCTAAATATTTTCAAATATCTTTTCGCATGTTATATATTTTCCGTACAATGACATGTGTCATTCTTTGACGGGCTATTCTAGGAATGGTACAACAATGAGTTCCCAAATTACATCATAAGCCTGGCTAAGCCCACACTGTGTACAAGCTGCTCAAACACACGCACCACATAGAGTGCCAATGTGGTGCATTGGTATGGGATCTAACCCGTTCACCGGGGAGATACCATTATGTAGATGCTCTTGCCAAATAATCATTTTAGTTCACTCATTAGGTGGTCCACAACTAATGGACCAAATTTGTTTTTGGGTAAGAATATCTACGCATTGGGTCCTTACTCATGTGAGCGGTAGACTCAAAAGAGTCTCAACACCAGGTCATGGGTTCAAGCACCCATTGTGGTAAAATCCCTATTGTAGTGCCAGTGCATGGGTGTGTGTCGGGTGCGAGAGTGTGTGTGTATAGAAATGGTACTATGAGATTGACCTCATGAGACTTCCCATAATGTCGAGTTGTGTGGGCCCCACCATGATGTGTGTTAAACATCAACATCGTACATTTGATGGGCCCCCTCTAAGTTATGAGATATGCCAAAAATCAGCCGTATACGAAACTCAGGTGAGCCATACCATCTAAAACCATGGGAAGACATGTCTAAAACATATAAAAGTACTTGGTGGGCCCACCTGAGTTTTAGATGTGGCCGAAACTTGGTCTTACCCCTCATCCAAGTGGGACACAATGGATGGTCTGGATTTATGAACCACATCTTGATGGGCCCAATAAATGATTATGAATGTTCTAGTGGGTGGGTAACCCCTAGAGCTGTACACGAGTCGAGTCGAGTCGAGTATTGCCCTACTCGTACTCGACTCTTAACTACCGACCGCTGCTCGTACTCGGGCTCTACTCGGCCGAGTAGCATGACCCCCTGCTCGTACTCCACTCGCCCGAGTACGAGCCGAGTACGAGTAGTAAACGAGTCGAGTCGAGGCCGAGTTTTCGAGTCGAGTCCGAGTACGACCACACGAGTTGAGTACCGAGTGCGAGTTTTCGAGGCGAGTTCGAGTCCGAGTCTGAATTTGAGCCCAATTCGAGTAGGGTTTTCGAGTAACGAGTTCGAGCTTTGAGCCAAGTTCAAGTTATAAATTGAAATTAATTTGAATTTCAATTCGATTGTCAATTGAAAAGTTAAACGAAACAATAAAATATATAAAATGCACATATTATTACATAATTACATTAACGTATTTACATAATTATATTACATTGTTCAAAATGACAATTTATAACTAATAACCTCTATAAGATGAGTGTCTTCCTGTTCCTGTATTGTCATCTGATCCATCGGAACTGCTATCTATTTTTTCATATACAAATTGATTCACTTCCTCTGAGTCAGAAGGTGAAGAGATTTTTCCTTCGTGCTCTTCTACACTTTCAACTAGATTTTTCAAACTTGCTTTATGTGAAGAATTGTATGTAGTACCCAATGCCCTATAAAATTCACCGAGACGAGTCAGAAATTTCAATTTGTTACTCTTTTTCTTCTTCTTATTTGTCGTACTCGACGAGTAACTTGACCCTGCTTCAACATCGTGTTGTCTTTGACTCGAATATCGCTGAAGTCTAGAAGCATCTTCCATACTGCGTTTTATGGCGATTTGGAATTGTTCTTCCTCCAAAGCTTTTAATCTGGCTTCCTCCTCTACATTTTTTGTGGATGTCATTTGTGTACCAGATCCAGAAGCAGAAGGTTTGGATGGAGTGGAAGGCTTTCTATTCGAATCTAACAGGGCTTGAAAAAGAATTTGGACATCCTTAGGGGCATTGGGGCATGGTTTTGCATCACCACCTCGACATGACAAGTGTAGGCGAAAACGATTAGTCTTGTGCACAAACTTTGCGCCACATAAACCACACTTAATCTTTGTTTTTCCAGACCGTGGCGGTGATTCAACTAGGGAAGCATAGTCCCAAATGTTTGTCGATGGCTCAGATGACGACATATCTACATTCAATTTTTAATAAAAAAATCAGAATATTGATAAATAAATTGAACTTGATATAGCAACAAAAGAAAGCAATATAAATGTATCAAAATTCAAAAATAAAAGTAAATGAACAGGCATATGTAAATAAATATCAATGATTCAAAGTCTTCCAAACTACATTCCTCGTGTTTGCAGTTGCAGTGAAATAATATTACAGATCATTCAACATTCAGCCAAAAAAATTGAAAAATCGAAAATAATTACTGATCTGTAGGTAGAGACTCATCACGAATCTCAATCTCCTCTTCTTCATCATCATCATTCATATCTCCTCCCCATATCGGGCGCAACCAATCTTGCGTACAAATCAATGCTTCAACTGTGTTTGGCGAAAGTGAGCTTCGATACTTGCTCACAACCCTGCTCCCTGTGCTGAATGCGGATTCTGATGCCACTGTTGAAACTGGTATTGATAATATGTCCCGTGCCATCACAGATAATGTAGGGTATTTTGATTCATTAACCCTCATCTTCCACCATTCCAACACATCAAATTCAGCTCGCACTACGATTGACTCCTTGAGGTACATTTCTAACTCTGATTCCTTAGTATCAACTCCCATTCGTGCTTGTGCCAAATATGATATGTATTCATTTAGCACATCCGGATTACCAGGTACAGAAATATCCGCATCTCTACTTTCTTCAACACCCACTGCAGGTAAAATATTAACGTACGATTTATATAGATCTTCAAGGGCTTCACGAACCTTAGACGTTTCTGCTGCCGCTCTTTCAGTAGGATAAAGCTTCATGAAAATAAAGCTAACCAATCCCATATTACAACGGGGATCAAGAACAACTGCCAAGGACATCAACAGATGACATTCGTGCCAGTATTTATCGAACTTCGTCTTCATACCAACTGTCATCTGACGTATGAAATCTGGACCCGCACTGGCATTTTTCTGCAGAGCATCCTTAATCTTCCAAAGAGACGGAAGAAACAGATTCGCGGTTGGATACTGATTCCCAGAAAAAATCTTCGTGCAATCGTAAAAACTTGGAGAAATGTGTGAACTTGTTGTGCTTTGACCCAATCATCTGTGCTCGGCAACCAAGAATACGTTCTGTCACGCGCCGCATATTCAGGAAATGCAAGCTGTAATTCTATTGCCGCATCTAACATTTCATAGGTCGAGTTCCAACGTGTACAGACATCCAACTTCAACGTTTTTTTAGATGGCACATTCAAACGTTGGATGATGTCATTCCATACACTCAGCCTTGATGGCGACCCCCTTATATATTTCACACTTTCTCTTATGTTCTCTATAGTGTCGTCGATTGCTTTCAGCCCTTCTTGTACAATCAAATTTATAATATGGGCACAACATCTAACCTGAAATATTTTTCCTTCAAAAAATAAATTTCCTGTAGCCCTGAACTGGTTACGTAAGCATGAAATGACACTGTCATTTGCTGAAGCATTGTCTAAAGTTATTGCTGAAATTTTCTTCTCAATGCCCCAGCCTTCTAGACAACTGTAGATGCAATCTGAAATAAGTAAACCAGTATGTGGAGGAGGAAGGTGTTTGAAGTTCAAAATTCTCTTGCATAGTTTCCAATCCTTATCGACATAGTGAGCGGTTAATGAAATGTATCCTTTTCTTTGATTGGACGCCGTCCATAAATCAGAAGTCAAAGCTATTCTGTTCACTGAAGCTAAAACTTCTTTCAGTTTCATCTTCTCCTTTACGTACATCTTCATGCTTTCTCTCTGCACTGTGACGCGGGAGACATTCTCGACCCGAGGGTTAAGGAATTGACAGAAAGCCCTAAACCCTTTACTTTCAATCATTCTGAAAGGTTTTTCTTCCAAAATCACTAATCTAGCAAACCACTCATTCAGCTTCTCCTTGTCAAACTTATGAGTGGACACTACGCCTTGGGAGTCGTCCCCTTCTGACTTCGTAAATGACAACGTCTGTTGGCCGGGAGGAGGGAGTCTTGCTTTCTTAGGACACGTCTTCAAATGTCTAATTAGATGTGTCGTAGATCCTCCTGGAATCTTGCTGAATAACCCTTTGCAGTTATTACACTTTATCTTCTGTACACCGTTAACTGTCACGTCTTCGAAATCATCCCACACTGCTGATCTCTTCTTCTTCCCTTTGCATGCGGTTGACGTGTCTGTGTCTCCCTCTACTATTAGAGGAGATGTGGCCGATGCACCCATTCCAGGGGTATTTGGGCTTTCGTCTTGACTAGCCATCTATAAAATAAAATTCTTGATATGTTATACGGCTATACCTAGGGGCTAGGGTCCTAGTCCTAGATGGCTAGACGGCTAGACCGCTAAACGGGAATAATTACTTAACTGTCTAAATCAGTCACCCATTCAAAGTTAGATGGATTGTAATGCTTCATTTTCCAATTTAAATGCTACGCCGAAATTCCGGCAGCATCTCCCCTTATCTCTCCAGAATATATTAATCTTGTATTTGATTCTCATGTCAATTATCAACACAAAGTGTGGACATTTGACGACGAAAATAAATACATGAAATATATCCAGAGAGAAAAAGGAGAGACGAAACCAGAACAGGCATATGCATTTAAATTGAAATAAATGAAGACATTACAATCTATCTAACCCTGAACTGTCCAAAAAGGGACAATTTGAACGATTTCTATGCATCCAAGAACACACTGAATCTATGTCTGGCAACATAGAAATCTTCAAATGGGCAACTGATTATCCTATATACTACAAGTCTACAACTAGAACAATACAAATAATTCATATCTATGCAAACAAAGGAGCATGCTGAAATTGACATTTATCATATAACTAACTAATAACAATTAACAATATGTCATATGAAAAGCCAAAGACATCTTAATGTGGTGCCATTTAACACTAACAAAGTAAAAAGTAAATTGTCATTTATAAAGTAAATTAAGTCAATTCAATGTATGTATTGTATATCTATCTATTTTGCCCTTTCATTTTAATGTGTGCCAAAAAAATTGAAGCATATCCAAATCTAAGTAAACACGCCCGGCCAAACAGGCCCTAAAAGTGGGGGGCGACTGGGCGTTCGCCCGGCCAAACAGGCCCTAAAATTGGAGGCAAGTAAACAGTACAGTGGTCAGTGGGCCCCAAAAAGTTTTTAATGGTGGGCGACTGGACGTTCGCCCGGCCAAACAGGCCCTAAAACTGGAGGTGGAGGCAAGTAAACAGTACAGTGGTCAGTGGGCCCCAGGAAGTTTTTAATGGTGGGCGACTGGGCGTTCGCCCGGCCAAACAGGCCCTAAAATTGGAGGCAAGTAAACAGTACAGTGGTCAGTGGGCCCCAAGAAGTTTTTAATGGTGGGCGACTGGGCGTTCGCCCGGCCAAACAGGCCCTAAAATTGGATATAATCCCAATATCCCATCCAGTTCGTCCAGCCAAACAGGCCCTAAAATTGGATCCCATCCAGTTCGCCAGGCCAAACAGGCCCTAAAATTGGATTCCATCCAGTTCGCCCGGCCAAACACGCCCTAAAATTGGATCTAATCCCATCCAGTTCGCCCGGCCAAACAGGCCCATATTAGTTCAATCGTACCGACCGGGCGTTCAATCCTCCTCCATCGATCTTAATCCCACAATTATATTAGCAATTTCTACTATATATTAGCAACAAAAAATAAAAAATTCACCCCAGGCCTTACCGGGCGAGCAGAAGAGGGACGACCGGCAGGCGGCAGCTGCGTGGCAGGGCGATGGCAGCGAAGAGCTGAGGCACCGGACGAGTGGCAGTGAAGAGCTGAGGCACCGGACGAGTGGCAGTACGAGCTCTGGGAGAGGGAGAGAAATTTTTGAATGCTCGCTGGGAGGGAAGGGGTCGAGTAGGGTTTGAAAACGACGGGTGGGGTGGGGTAGGGTTTGAGCGAGTTGAGTGCTGGACGGGAAAATGACGGGTGGGGGTAGGGTTTTTTTTTTCGGGCGTTTATATAATACACATGTACGAGTCGAGTACCGAGTCGAGTACCGAGTCGAGTACCGATAGACTCGTACTCTACTCGTAATGTAAACGAGCAGTGAAAACCCGCTCGTACTCGGCTCTAACTCAGGCGAGTCGAGTACGAGTCGAGTATTCCGAGTCGAGTCGAGCGAGTACTCGAGCCATAGTCTGCTCGTGTACAGCTCTAGTAACCCTCTCAATTGTTGTACGTGGTGTGGCCCTCCCAAGTTATAGATTGAGTTAATTTTTAAGCCTGTGGCCCATGGCCATCATGGAATGGTGCATCTGCCTAAGGGGGTAGATGTTTGACACACGTCACGGTGGGGCCCACACAACTAGGCCTCATTGGAAGTGTACCATTTCCCACACACACACACACACACATATATATCGAAATCGCTCACCTGCAAACCGGTTCGTACGAACTTTTCTGAGAAATATATATACAGGGAAAAGGTACAATGCGCTCTAGCTGAGGATAAGCTCCAGTGAGGTTGAGCTGTGTGGGCTCCACCGTGATGTGTTTCAACCATCAACACCGTGCATTTGATGGGAACCCTTTAAATTATGTGATATCCAAAAATCATCCGTATACGGAACTCAGGTGGGCCATACCATCTAAAACTATGTGAAGACACCGTTAAAACATATAAAAGCACTTGGTGGGGCCCACCTGAGTTTTAGATGTGGCCGAAACTTGGTCTTACCCCTCATCCAAGTGGGACACAATGGATGGTCTGGATTTATGAACCACATCTTGATGGGCCCAATAAATGATTATGAATGTTCTAACGGGAGGGTAACTCCTCTCAATTGTTGTACGTGGTGTGGCCCTCCCAAGTTATAGATTGAGTTAATTTTTAAGCCTATGGCCCATGGCCATCATGGAATGGTGCATCGGACTGATGGGGTAGATTTTTTAAATGCATCACGGTGGGGCCTACACAGCTCGACCTCATGGGACATTAAAATCAGCTCGAGCGCATTGTACCTTTTCATATATATATATATATATATATATATATATATATATATATATATCTCGAAATCGTTCACCTACAAACCGGTTCGTACGAACTTTTTTGAGAAATATATATATAGGAAAAGGTACAATGCGCTCTAGCTTACGATAAGCTCCCGTGAGGTTAAGCTGTGTGGGCCCCACTGTGATGTGTTTTGACCATCAACACCGTGCATTTGATGGGTACCCTTTAAATTATGTGATATCCAAAAATCATCCATATACGGAACTCAGGTGGGCCATACCATCTAAAACTATGTGAAGACACCGTTAAAACATATAAAAGCACTTGGTGGGGCCCACCTGAGTTTTGAATGCGCCTAAAACTTGGTCTGAACCCTCATTCAAGTGGGACACACATAATGGATGGGCTGGATTTTCAAAATACATCTCGGTGAGCCCTCAAAAATGGTTATGAATGTTTTAATGGTGCACAGTCCCTCCCCACTTCTCTATGTGGTGTGGCCCACACAAGTCACGGATTGACTTGATTTTTGAGACCTAGGCTCACGATGGAATGGTGCATTTGACTGATGGGGTAGATTTTTGAAATGCATCACGGTGGGGCCTACACAGCTCGACCTCATGGGACGTTAAAAGCAGCTCGAGCGCATTGTACCTTTTCCTAGAGAGAGAGAGAGAGAGAGAGAGAGAGAGAGAGAGAGAGAGAGAGAGAGAGAGAGAGAGATGGACTGGTGGTGGGAATGAGGTTTGCTGCTTGGCCCTAAACTGGGGCCAAGGGCTGGGCCATGACTTGTCTAGGCTTGGTGCCCAGGTGGCTCAAGCCCAGGGCCAGGCTAATGATGAATGGGCAGGCCTGGTTCATTGCCCGGTCAAACAATAAAGCGGGCCACCATTATATAATAAGAACGGATAGTTTAAACACTCCGGTAATTAAGCAATTCTCAATCACCATACATGTCAAAGTCACATTCAAATCCAGATCATTTTTCAACTGTCTAGACCGTCAATATGATGGAATTTGTGGTAGTTATAGGTGAATAAAGAAACTAAGAAAGGAAAAAAGATGAAAGATCAAAAAAAAAAAAAGATTACCAGTGCTTTAGATGGTAGACCATTTATATATTTCTCCTTATCAGTGGACGCAGGCTTAGTCCCGCCCCAAACTGCCAGGACCTTTTCAGCCCAACTAGTATATGAGGCGGCCAAGGCCAGGGCTCAAGGGACTAGGGCCAGGGCCACCCTAGCTCAACCCATTGCATCCTTAGGGGTTGTTTGGATGCCTGTAAACTTTTAAGTTTTAAACATTTTATACCTAAAATGAGTTTCAGTGTAAACGATTTACATGCTATTCCATTTGGCAGATAAATAGAGTATATGTTTGGCTAACTTATAAAGTGTTTAAATGTATAAAATACATATTCATATCATAGAGCTTCGACAGTAAAATCTTTCAAAACCTCCAAATCATTTAAGATTTTTTTTTTTTTTTTTTTTTGAAGTCCTAAAAGAGCATTAAAGCATGCATACACAGGATGAATTGGATGTCCCTCACCCATCATAGTGGGCCCATATGAAAGTTTTTAATGGTGGATATGTCATCCTTCCCTTATGTAGCCCATTTGATAATTAACGAGTTTTTTTAAGGTCATAAGAGAGCATCAAGAAAAGTACATGATGGACAGATTGGATGTATCATACACATTATAGTGCGTCCCACATATCATAAATATATATTAACCATTGTGCTCTATTATGTATAATGTCTTTTTAGCTGTAAAGATTTTACTTATAATATGAAACATGACTTTTTACCATGCTTCATATTACAACTAGAAGCCGTAATGTGTTTCCTGTAAAGCATTTACAGGAAAATACAGGTATCCAAACAGCCCCCCATAATCCGATTACTTATAATTCCTTTACAACTTGAGGACTTTACTGGCATCCAAACTACCCCTTGAGTTAGATCACTTACTAACAGCTTGCATATTGCACTTTTTGGCGAAGATAGTACATGTAGTGGCATACACATAGGGATGGTAATCAACCAGCTAGGAGTTAGCCCTAGCTCCGAACTTCTCCCTTTAAACCCTGTCTATTACCATATTCCATCATAGTCTAGTAACATTTAAAATAAAAGAGTAAAGAAAGAGAATTCCTCAAAGAAATAATTTTTCAATTACAGCTACATAATTTTAGCTGTCGTGTAACAGCTTAGTGGGTGTAATCCTAATTGTGTGGGGCCACCTTGATGTAGATTTTATATATCCACTCTGTCCATCTTCTTTTAAATCTCATTTTAGGATGCAATCCAAAACCATCAGAAGCTCCAAATATCAGGTGCACCTTACCAATAGAAACTGTGATGAACAACCATTAAAAACTTTTTACGGGCTAAAAAAGTTTTGGATCAATCTTATATTTCTATTCTACATTAATCCAGATCTTCTTGAAATTATCAACAGGTTGGATTTCAAATAAACAATAAAAAACCTTACGATGGGCCCTTTGGATTTTTTAATGGTGAGGCACTCAATTACCACTTTTTCTTGTGGTGTGGTCCACCTAAGATTTGGATATGCATAATGTTTAATATCCAATCCTAAAATGGGATGGAAAAATGGATGGACGGTGTTGACATACAACATATCATCAAGGTGGGCCCTATGGTAGGGGTAACACCTAGAGTTGTATACAAACCGAGTTAGCTCGGTTAACTCGCTTAATTGACTCGAAAAAGCTCGATTCGAATCGGTTTTAAACTGAGTTCAAGCCATGTCGAGCTGATTTTTTGAGCTTGCCTGAGCTCAACGTAACTCGGATTGAACCTCAACTCGAATCGATCAACTTAGATTGAATCCGCTCGATGACTCAGTTATTTTGAGATTAATGTTGCTTGCCAAGTGTTCGATGAAATGACTCAATGAAATGCTGTTTCGGGTGCATACATCATCCGCAGGATTGACTAGAAGCAAGGAAAGAATGGATATGAAACAAATCACTACAAAAAAATACTTCATAGTATAAAATTGTCTTCAAATCATGATTTTGATGTTGCCTGCCCAATATTTGATGAAATACTTCTATTCTGCTGTTATTGTTTTGCATTATGTGAAAAATTGTAGATGCGCTATATATATTTGAGAAAATGTTGTATAGGCTTGAGCTCAGTTCGAACCGGCCTGAGCTGCTAACCGAGCCAAGTTGAGCTAGCCAATTAGGCTTGAGGATCAAGTCGATCTGAGTTCAAGCTGGGGTTAGCTAGTGGCCCAGCAGAGCCAAGCAGTGCCAAGGTTGACTCGGTTCCACTCGTATATAACTCTAGTAACTCCCACTAAGGTGTTCACGCCCGCAACTTCGTTTAGCACGTGAGAACATTGACACGGTCGCAGAGTGGTCATATGCACTGACAATGTATACATGAAACATATTTACCTCAATCCAATCCGTTAATTTTGTGGGTCCATATATGGATGGGCCCATACAGAAATTTCACTGAAAACAAATATTTAGGATCTTCAATTCTAAAAGAAAATCTATCCTAAATATACATCTCATAGAGATAGGTATTACATCTTGGACAGTTGGGATTGAAGCAATAGAAAGTCATGCATACGATACACACGTACAGACAATGGTATTCTGCCAGCGGATAAAATAACCCCTCCGCATACAGCAAGCGCCTGAATCAGTGAAACGTGAGACGCACCCAAGTGAGATTAGTTCAGCTTGCAGGCTTGGCTTGAACCTCTCATGCATGGCTCCATTAATTTTCAGGTTGGGCTTGGGCCAAGTCATTTTAGCTTGACCAGGCACGGTATGATCAATTTTTAGGTCGAGCTTGGGTCTAAGCCATTTTAGCCTGACCAAGCGCGGTGTAAGTCAACTTTATATAATGCAATTTGGCTGGCAACCCCATCACCAGCCAGCTAGCTAGTGTCAAAGCTATGTGGGCCCCACCATGATGTATATGTTTTATCCATGTTGTCTACCATTTTTCCAGCTCTTTTTAGGGCATGAGCCCAAAAATGAGGTAGATCTAACGCTCAAGTGAGCTACATCATAGGAAACGGTGGGGATTGAACTCTTACCATTGAAAACTTCTAGGAGCCGTGGAAGTTTTAGATCAAGTTGATATTTGTGTTTTCACTTCATTCAAGTCTATATTGTTGTTAAAAAGATGTCCTAAATCTGAAAAGTTTTGGAAAAAGTTCGACTAGTCGAAGCAAGTTCGACTCGAAGTCTAGCAACAGTGTTTTTGAAATTCCAAGGTCTTTGACCAGTCAAGGGACAGGCTCGACCAGTCGAAGGGGTCATTCGACCATTCGAAGCTTAAGCTCGACCAGTCGAAGGTTACGCAGATGGTGTGCGAATTCTACGCGGACTGCGTAAATTTGATGCAGTTTCAAAGAGGTGCGTAAGTGGAATTTCCTAAACTATAAATAAGAGTCCCTAGGGCCATTCTAAAGGATGTTAAGACTTTCTAAAGGTATTCTAAGGGTTTCTAGAAGGGGTTATAGGGTTTCAAAGGGTGTAGCAAGGGTGAGATTCGAGGTTGTTCGAATCGGGTAAGTCCTCTCTCTTTGTAATTTATGCTTCACAGTGGATTTCTGTCGCTTTGTGCCCTGGTTTTTTCTCGAAAGGGTTTTCTACGTTAAATCTTTATGTTCACTTGTGTTTCCTTGGTGCTCTTGGATTGCTATCCCAGATCTAAATATGTGTGATTCTGCAACACAAATCCCAACAAGTGGTATCAAAGCAATCGTTGGGGTACAAATCTGAATCTGCAGGATTAACAATAATGGGAAGTACCAAGTATGATATTGAGAAGTACTCAAGAAAAAATAACTTTGAGTGGAAGATCAAAATGATCAGTTTCTTAATCAAGCAAGGTGAAGATGGTGCTCTTAAGGAGCGAAAGTCTACTATGACTGATGATGATTGGAATACCCTTGATAAGAAGGCCTTATCCTTGATCCGTTTATGTCTCATGAGTGAGGTTTTCTATGATGTCATGAAGGAGAAAACTGCGGCTATGTTATGGGCGAAGTTAGAGGATGTCTATGCGAAAAAATCCTCTGAAAATCGCTTACACTTGAAGCGTCAGTGGTATAACTTCAAGATGGCATAGGGTGGAGATTTGAAGGCTCACATCAGTGACTTTAAAAAATTGGTTTGCAAATTGCTGGATATGGAGGAAGTGATGAAAGATGAGGAACAAGCATGTAGTTGTTGAATTCTCTTCCGACATCGTATAAGTCATTCAAAGACACAATGCGCACCATAAATAAAACCCTGAGTGTCGACACCGTTATCTCAACCATTCAAAGGAATGCCATGAGAAAGCTAAACGATGACATGGAGACATCTTCTGATGCACTGTTTACGAGGGGTATGAATTCTGAACAAGGTACAAGTTTTTTAAGTTCTAGATCCAAATCCAAGGGCAAGGGCAAAGGCAAGATAAAGTGCTGAAACTATGGGATGAAATGACACATGAAGAAGGATTATACAAATTCTAAATCTAAGATAGAATAATTTGAGGCTTCGTACAGGGAGGCAAATTCTGTCACGTCAGATGGATCGAGTGGATGTGATGGTGATGTCTTGTCTGTGTCAACGATCAGACGCCCATACAATGATCGTAAGGGCGAATGGATTCTAAACACATGGGTATCTTTTCACATGACTCCTCATCGGAGTTGGTTTACCAGCTATAGAGAGTGCGATGGTGGATATGTGTTTATAGGCAATGACATTGCCTGTAATATTGTGGCTGTTGGTACGGTGCGCATTAAGATGTTTGATGGGGTGGAGCTTACCTTGACTGATGTCAGGTATGTTCCTAATATGAAGAAGAATATGATTTCTCTTAATGTACTTGAGGCAATGGGCTGCAAGTTCACAGGTATTGATGGTGCTCTTAAAGTATCTAAGGGGGAACGGGTAATCACGAAAGCGCAACGACTTGATAATCTTTACAGGTTAATAGGGAGCACTTCAACGGGCGGAGATGCAGTGGCTGTAGTGGATTCTACCTCTACACGTGTGTGGCATGCTGGGCATGGCCACAGGAGCGGGCATGACATGAAGGCTGAGACGCGTGGACAGAGATACAGAGCAAGTGGAGCAGCCACCTGTGAGAAGAATCACAAAGCATAAATCGCGGGTTATCGCGAGGTACATAGTCGACTCCAATATTGCGTATGCTCTCGTTACAGACGAGGGGGGATCCATCTTCTATTCAGATGGCTCTAGGTGAGCTGGTACTGAGAAGTGGAAGGTGACTATGGACGATGTGATGGACTCGTTGTACCAGATCGACACATGGGAGCTGGTGGAGTTTCTAGTGGGCCGGGAAGCGGTTATATGCAGGTGGATCTTCAAGAGGATACAATATAGATACAGAGCGAGGCTGGTAGCGAAGGGTTATGCTCAGAGAGAAGCGATCGACTTCTCAGAGATATTCGCGCCGACGATATAGTAGGTGTTTATTAGATCCGTATTGACACTGCTTGCCCAATGCGATCTTGAGCTGGAATGGATGGATGATGAGACTGCACTTCTACATGGGAAATTGGAAGAGCGGTTTTTCATAAAGCAACCAGAGCGGTTCAAAGTTTAAAGGGGCTGAGAAAAAAGTTTGCAAGAGGTCGTTACATGACCTGTCGCCTAGGCAGTTGTATAAATTTGATTCCTTCATCGTGAGTCAGGAATTGTATGTTGATGATATGTAAATCGCTAATCATGACATGTCTGAAATCAATGTACTAAAGACTCGGTTAAGTGGGACATTCGAGATGAAGGATCTGGGGGCTGCAAAGATGGTTCTCGGTATTAAGACTGGAAGAAGAGTAGGCTTTGGTTATCTCAGGCAGAATACTTTGGGTAGGTATTGATCAAGTATGTGATGGATCAGGCAAAGCCGGTGAGCGTTCCTTACGCGGCTCACTTCAATTTTTCCTCAGGACATGTCCCAAAACAGATGAGGAAAAGCGGGATATGTCTATGGACCTTATTCGATTGCGGTTAGCAGTGCATGTCATGGTCTGTGTTAGACCGGTGATTTCACGGGCAATTGGTGTTGTGAGTAAATACCTCGGTTAACAACATTGGGTGTTGGTGAGATGATTACTTCGGTACATTCGAGGTACGAATGATTACTTCTTTACTTTTGGGAAGACAAGGACAAAGTTGGTTGGGTATGTGGATTTAGATTACGTAGGTAGTGTAGATTCCAAAAAGTCGACTTCAGGTTACTCGTTTGTACTAGCGGGTGGAGCAATTGGTTGGATGTCGAAGTTTCAGTTCGTGGTGACTCTTTCCATGATCGATGTCACGCCCCCAACTTGGAAACCGGGCTCACAAAATTCCCGATTGCCGAATCTGGTGCCGACAGCCTCCGCAGTACCCCATTCTAGGCTCCCAGCGTCCATACGCTAGATTCCGACCCTGGGATCCTACAAGGAGGATTTTTTTGTGCATTTAACTCGTAATAAGCATAACCACAAGTTTACCCAAGTCACAAAGGCAACATCATCATCATATATCCACTAATATAAACATCTGAATACAGTGCTGAAAGGGAAATACATATGACAAAATCAAAGCTCCAGAGGTCCGCTGCATGTTCCAAGTTCAACGCTGCTGCAATCTAACGCCACCTGCACTCATCTATCGTGTATAAGCTTATAGAAAGCTTAGTGGGTGGTAAAAGTGTGTGCATAAGGTAAGTGCCAAGTAAGCAATATCAGAGTAATCAGAGTTAGCGGAAATACTATAAGCCCATAAATCATACAATATCAGAAATGCTGGCAAGATCATAAATCATACAATATCAGAGTAATACGAAAACATGCTGTTAGGCCCATAAATACCATCAGCCTTATCCAGGCTATGCGATGCAAAATATAATAACGACAATATCATATACTGATGAAGCAATGTAGATCAGTTATGCAATGCGGGGACAGTAAGCCAAATGTTAGGTGCTGATGAAGCAATGCAATATGCGGTGCGAATGAAATGACCAAGTTGGAGTGAAGTCGGGATGATAGTACGCAGTATCGCAGGCTACGGGGTCCATCACAAGGGACTTCTATCCAAACCAGTCCCATACCTAAATTTGAATAGTCAGACTCAATGTGGTAAACTCCTAATCTCAGGTTAGTCGCGTGCCCAACCGAAACCTGGCTACACAATAATTAGTTGCGCACCACCAGCCCGAGTGGGTAGTGAATTAAATGAATGCATAAGTATGCAACTCCTGCTCAATAAGTCCACATGTCAGTACGATTCCTCTCTAGAAAATCACCGGGGTCTATTACACTCCAAACCAGATTGCCACCCCATCGGGCGCAACAAGGTGAGTGGAAGAGACCTCACTATCCGTCTGTCAATATCAGACCCGGCTCGTCGATAGTGGACCCATTCCTCAAGCTGGTCAAACTCAGCCTAGCATTGCCCCCTCCTCTCGGGCAGGTAAGGCCGTACCCCCTTACAACCGATCATGACATAGTGAGAGACGCGGCCTAACGGTATACGGCCCTCATGCGCTCATGCATCCACTTGGTCTAGACGTTGGAGCAACCTCTGGAACCAAGAGGGTTTAGGGACTTTCACACAAGGATATCTATAGCAACCCATGTAAAACAGATTTTCGGTGTCCCATTTGACCATCCACGAAATACCTATGGAGGCACGGCCCTGATGTCACTAGGGCGTATAGTAATCACCACATACAATGCAAGATGCATGAGTCATACAATCCAGTCATGCATTAGTCCTGCGCATATCGTGTACTCATGTGAGACAATCTCCGCCTATCAGGGAATCTCATAATCAACATGTCCAATGACATATGCAATGGTCAATCACATCTCATAACAAACATGCAGATGATGCGTATGAGCATGTATCGTGATGTTATGCTGTCACATACTCATAATCGGTATCAATAACTGGCACCGACAATCGGCATCGACAATCAACTCGACAATGTGGACATTTAACTAGCATTGCCCCCAAGGAGTGGCCCAATAGAGCCTAACATATAGTGGACCCATGACCTCACACAAGGCCTATAAACATCACGATGGGCCTCAATACGGGCCGCATATCATCATATAGGTTTCGATAACCGGCCTCGGCAAATCGAAATCGGCCTCAACAATCGAAATCGACACTCGGAATCGGCTTATACAATCGAACTCGGGGACACGGAATCGGCCTCGATACTCGGTCTCGAACAATTGGAATCGGCTCAATACTCAAGCATCGGACAATCGGAATTAGCCTCGACAAATCAGAATCGGCCTTGATTATCGGAATCGGCCTCGATGTTTGCTTGCCTCCAAGTGCAGAGGTTCGTAAGTAGTATCCCGTGAATACGGGGTCGATCCCACAGGGAGATGAATTGTAAGAAGGAAAAAATCAAATGCAAAAAAAACTAAGTAATAAAAAACTAAACTGGTGATTTGATTTTGGGATTTTTGAATGGATGTAATTCAATTGAATAAAATAACACCCAAGCTTCAAAGTTCCACACATAGGTAATGTTCCAAAATCATGATGACTTGGATAACACAACTAGGATCTGATCACTATGGTCAGCCTAGTCGGAAAATAAAACAGTTTAAATATTTTAATAAATGATATAAAATATTAGAAAATTGGATTTGCACCATTGACATATATTCTCAAGCGTCAGTGATTTTAAGTATTCAATATCTATAGGATAATGAATATCAAAGAAATATAACAGGTTGAGAACCTCTCCTATCTAGGAAATCTGATTGATCTAGGGTAAGCCTATCCATCAATGTGGATCTCATATGATGGAAACATATGGATCTCACAAGAGGATAAAAAACAAAACCTAAATAATAATAACATGCATACACCATTCTTCTCATCATTAAAACAATCAATCATCATAATCTTAAAGAAACATTAAACCCATGTGCTTCCCTTCTAGCTTGGGATAGAAGGAACTTAGAAAAACATAATTAAATTGCAGAAATAAAAAGCAAAAGAAATAAAGAAAGAAAATGCAAATAGAAAAGATCTTAAAAAAAAACTTATAAAGCTTTAATAAAACTAAAAACTCTTTAAAAACCCTAAACTTTGCTCTTGAATGCCTTGAATAATGTTTTAGAATGCCCTAGGAAGCCCTATTTATAAGTAGGGACCTCCAATTTTCGTACAAATTTGAAAAACCCTAGAAACCGCATCAAATATACGTATTTTTTCAAAATAGACTTCTCGCTGCATAGTTCGTTTAAAACAGACTTCCTGCTGCGCAGTTTCCCAAAATAAACTTCACAGCTTCAGAATACACTTTTTCAGGACGATTTCAGGATTCTTCACTTCAAATCTTCGATTTTCTTTATTCTTCACTCGGTTTTCTTAGATCTTTGGCATGTGAATTCTTCAATCTTGATCTCCTAAGATCAATCCCTTGCCTTGGTAATTCTTGAGCATCAAAATCATGCTTTTAACACCATTTTTCAATCCAAACACTTAAATTCACCTTGCAACACATACATGAGTAAAATAGAATATTAAGCGGATTCATGTTCATAAAACCAAGATATAAATGGAAAAAATTATGCAATATTTGAGTCTCAACAACCCCCCAACCAGCATTTTGCTAGTCCGAGCAAAATAACGAAAAAAAAAAACTAATTTTAGAAACAAAATAAATGAAAAAATAATATAAATATAAAAAAATAATAATAATAAATTCTAACTACACCACTTTCGCAGGTAATCTCGATTGCATTTAGCATATGCACAAGCCTTTAAACCCCTAAGTTTCCCCTAGTGGACGAGTTATAGTCTCGTGAGGGTTTTCAGAAATGTTACCCACAAACATTGAAAACATGAAAAATAATTCAACACTCAGAAATTTATACAATTATGCCTCCATTCATCATATGAATTCCAAAACAAAAAATAATATCCCTAAGTCTGAAGTTAGTTAGAATCTCAATTTCCTAATCCATTACATCCTTGAGTTCAGAGACCTAATCAAAATTTAGAATAGTTATGATCCAATATCCTTAGGTGCTCCGTGACACTAGTCTAACTTTGAGAAATATGCATGTTCTCTATCCTAACTCCTTTCAATCATTCCAAGAGTATGAAATCTCTAGTTATCTTTTTTTTTTTTCATGTCATTCTTCTTTTATCATCATATCCTCATTATTATAGACCACGACCACCCTTAGATGAAGATTCCCACCGGATTTGCTTCATAACCTAAGGTATCGTACTTGTAATGGTAACAGTAATGGATACTTAGGTATCTTTACTCCGGATTACTGACACGATTGTTATGGTCATTGTATTCATGCTCAAAAAATTTCTCTTTCTATCATTTTTTTTTTTCAATATTCTCTCTTTTAAGCATATATCAATGATACTAGTTCATTCAACCTTATTTGAATCAAAAGTTGTTATTCTAGTTCACCTATCATATTCCTCACTTAGTTAGCTAGGGTGTATTGTGAATTCAGTACATCGAATTACAACTCACTTTAAACTAATGATTAGATAATTGAACTCAAGTTTATAATTTTCAGTTATCAGAATTCTGACTACTATCAACCTAGAATAAATATTAACTTTGCCTTTGGAATTTGCATAATATCATGTTCACATTCTCGTATATAAAAATATTATTTTGAAAATGTTGAATTTTTTTTTCCATTTTTTTTCCATAAACCTAAAAAAATAAAATTAAACTTAAAAATAATAAAATAAACTGAAAAAAAAAAAAAAAAAAAAAATCACATGGATGACTATCCACACCCCCCAACCTAAAATCTACATTGTCCCCAATGTAATGATAATGTAATGCAGAGAACAATAAAAATAAAAGAAAGGGTGGATAGTACCTACCATGAAAAACTCACCTGCTATGTGATACTAAAAAGAATTGAATATGATACAAACCTTACAGAAACGCTCCGTCAGACTAGGAGCATCAATCTGAATATTCTGGCTCATGAAGAGGGAAGGACTCCTCTCCCAAATGAAAGTTTTCCACATAAGGCTTCAATCTCTGACCATTAACCTTGTACACATTGCCATTACGTGGATTCTCAATTTCAACAGCCCCATGAGTATAAACATTCTTCACAATGAAAGGGCCTGTCCATCTTGATCTTAACTTTCCCGAAAAAAACTGGAGACGGGAATTGTACAATAGGACCTTTTGCTGAGGTTCAAAATTCTTCCTCAGGATATTTTTGTCATGAAAAGCTTTGGTCCTCTCTTTGTAGATTTTAGAATTTTCATAGGAGTCTCTCCTCAGCTCCTCTAATTCATTCAACTCTAATTTCCTTTGTCCACTTGCTTGGTCCATATCAAAGTTTAATTTCTTTATTGCCCAGTAGGCTCTATGTTCCAATTCCACAGGCAAGTGGCAAGCCTTCCCATACACCAATCTGTATGGAGACATTCCAATCGGGGTCTTATAAGCAGTCCTATAAGCCCATAAAGCGTCGGATAGTCTGAGGGACCAATCTTCCTATCTGGCCTTATAGTTTTCTCTAAAATGTGTTTGATTTCCCGATTAGAAATCTCAGCTTGCCCACTCGTTTGTGGGTGGTATGGGGTACTCACTTTATGCTTGATGCCATATTTCTTCATCAAAGCCTCAAATGTCCTATTGCAAAAGTGAGACCCGCCATCACTAATGATGGCCTTTGGAGTTCCAAATCTAGAAAAAATATTTTCCTTGAGGAATCGTATGACCACTTTGTTGTCATTGGTCCTACTTGGAACTGCCTCAATCCACTTTGAAACATAGTCCACACCAGCCAATATATAAAGAAATACAAAAGAAGATGGAAATGGGCCCACAAAATTAATACCCCAACAAAAAATAATAATAATAATAATCTCCAATGGTAAAATTGGGGATAAAGGCATCATGTTGCGCCGGGACACTCTTCCCAACCTTTGACATCTATCACAAGCAACACAGAAAGCATGGGTGTCTTTAAACATGGTAGGCCAGTAAAAACCACACTGTAGGATTTTTGCAGTAGTTTTCTTAGCAGAAAAATGGCCACCACATGCTTCCATGTGACAAAAAGAAATAACACTCTGAACTTCATCCTCTGGGACACAACGTCTAAAAATTTGATCAGTCCCATATTTATATAAATACGGGTCATCCCAGAAGAAGTTCCTAACCTCGGTTTCAAAACGCTTCCTATCTTGTGACTTCCAATGATATGCATTTTTCGTTACAAGATAGTTCACTATATCCGCATACCAAGGCAATTTGGAGATCGCAAATAATTGTTCATCAGGAAAAGTATCCTGAATATGCATCTCCTCAGTGGAATCATCTAACACCAATCTGGAAAGGTGATCGGCCACTACGTTTTCTACTCCTTTCTTATCTTTTATCTCTAAGTCAAATTCTTGGAGTAGGAGGATCCATCTCAAAAGTCTCGGCTTTGCATCCTTCTTAGACAGCAAATATTTCAAAGCCGAGTGGTCCGTGAAAATGACCACTTTAGATCCCAGCAAGTAGGACCTAAACTTATCCAAAGCAAAAACTACTGCAAGTAACTCTTTTTCAGTTGTTGAGTAGTTCACTTGGGCCGAGTTTAGAGTTCTACTCGCATAGTGAATAACGTAGGGCCGTTTATCTTTCCTTTGGCCCAAAGCAGCCCCTATGGCATAGTCACTTGCATCGCACATTAGTTCAAAAGGAAGTGTCCAATCTGGTGGACGCATGATAGGTGCAGTGGTAAGAGATGATTTAATTTTATTAAAGGCATTTGCACACTCATCTGTCCACTTAAATGGAACATCCTTTTGAAGAAGATTAGTCAAGGGTCTAGTAATGACACTAAAGTCCTTGATGAATCTTCTATAAAACCAGCATGCCCTATAAGTGATCTAATATCTCTAACAGTTCGGGGGATAGGTAGATTAGCTATAATGTCGAGTTTTGAGCGATCTACCTCGATTCCATTTTTGGAGATAACATGGCCCAAAACAATTCCCTTTTGAACCATGAAATGACATTTCTCCCAATTTAAGACAAGGTGTTTCTCTTCACACCTAGACAAGACAAGAGATAAATTGTTGAGGCATTCCTCAAAACTACTCCCAAATACAGAGAAGTCGTCCATGAAAACCTCAAGAAACTTCCAACCATATTTGAAAAAATACTTAACATACACCGTTGGAAAGTTGCTGGAGCGTTACACAATCCAAATGGCATCCGTTTGAAAGCAAATGTGCCAAATGGACAAGTGAACGTGGTTTTCTCTTGGTCTTCCAGGGCTATCTCTATTTGGTTATATCCGGAATATCCATCAAGAAAACTATAGAAGGAGTGACCTGCTACCCTCTCTAAAACTTGATCAATGAATGGTAGAGGGAAATGATCCTTCTTTGTGACCTGGTTCAATTTTCTATAGTCAATGCAAACACGCCAACCAGTGGTGACACGTGTTGGTATGAGTTCATTATTAGAATTCTGCACAATAGTTATTCCGGATTTCTTTGGGACTACTTGAGTTGGACTCACCCAAACACTATCGGATATTGGGTAGATGATTCCCACATCCAATAATTTGATCACCTCATTTTTTACAACTTCCATCATGTTTGGATTGAGACGCCTTTGAGGTTGTCTAATTGGTTTGGCGTCCTCATCGAGGTGGATCCGATGGGTGCATATGGAAGGGCTTATACCCTTGATGTCAGAAATGGCCCAGCCCAAGGCTCCTTTGTGGTCCCTTAGAACATTCAACAATTTAATCTCTTGATCCTTGTCTAAAAATGAAGAGATCACCACAGGATAAGTTTTATTTTCACCTAAGTATACATACTTAAGCTCATTTGGTAGTGGTTTTAAATCAAATTTGGAACATTGGTTGGTGATGACAGAGGTCGCGAGTCCTCGATAGATAGGATTTGAGTGCGCGGTCTCCATTGGTACATACCAATGTCCTGGGTGGTAGTGCTCTCATTATCACAAATTTCAGCAAGCACTTTTTCTAAATCAAAATTTTTCAAGTCCCCAATGACTTGAATCAATTCCTCAGTCAGACTAGGTTCCAATTCCTCTTCTTCTGTCAAGCAGTCTATGAAATTCAGCTCATGGATATCATTATTATTAATGGGCTGCTTACATAGATTGAAAATTTTAGCTCTAGAGTCATGTTACCAAAAGACAAGTTCATCATTCCATTCCTGCAATTTATGATTGCATTTGAAGTTGCTAGGAATGGGCGGCCTAAAATGATGGGAACTTGAGCGCTAGCATTTACACATGGTTCAGTGTCTAGTACAATAAAATCCACGGGGAAGTAGAATTTCTCCACTTGGACTAACACGTCCTCTAAAATTTCCCTTGGTACCTTAATGGAGCGGTCAGCGAGTTGGAGTGTAATCGTGGTTGGTTTAAGCTCGCCTAACCCCATTTGTTTGTAAACCGAATAAGGTACTAAGTTGACACTTGCACCCAAATCTAGCAAAGCATGCTCAATTTGAAAATTCCCAATAATACAAGGAATAGTGGGACTTCCCGGGTCTTTGTATTTGGGTACAACCCTTTGTTGAATGATAGCGCTCACTTTCTCAGTGAGGAAGGCCTTTTTGTGCACATTTAATTTCCTCTTTACAGTGCACAAGTCCTTGAGATATTTAGCATATGATGGAATTTGTCTAATGGCATCAAGCAGAGGAATATTGACAGTAACCTTTTGTAGCACATCCAACACCTCTTGATATTTCATGGGGACAGTCGGATTCCGAAGTCTAGATGGGAATGGAACTGGAGGCTCATATGACTTAGTCTCTTTATCCTTTTGTTGTTGCGGCTTTTGAACCATAGCCGGTTCATCATTTTCTTGAGACAGTGGCTCATCCTCCGGTATTTCTACCGGTTGCATTATCTTATTATCGATCTCTTTTCCACTTCTCAAGGTAATGATGGCCTTAGCTTGTTCATGATGTAACTCATTTGGATTTGAGTCTCCAATGAAATGTGTGTTCTAGGGTTTGGCACAGGTTGAGAAGGAAGTGTGCCTTCCCTAGCATTTAGTTGAGTCTCAATCCTAGCCACAGCTGTCTTTAATTCCTGATTTGATTGGATTAGAGACTGATTCATTTGAGCTTGAGAGTTCATGAATGCGGTCAATGCATCCTCCACAGATGATCGCTTTGGTGGGGGCACATATGGTGCATTGTTAGGTGCCCCAAAGAAGTTGTTTTGTGGAGGCATTTGAGGTGCATTGGGCGCATTAATTTGTGGTCCATTCCTCCAACTAAGATTAGGATGGTTACGCCAATTTGGATTATACGTGTTTCCCATTGGTTGCATAACTGACCTTTGGTAGTTATTTATAGCATTTGCTTGATCATGCTCATGCGTGATATTTTGTACAACTGAGATCATTGGACAATCCTTTGTGTCATGGTCTATACCACCACAAATGCTACAAAAATTACCTAAGGAAGTGTTTGCTTTAACCATATCAACCTTCCTAATTTCCAAGGCTTCGACCTTTCTAGCCAATGCAGCGAATTTTGCATTAAGGTCGTCTTCCTCTCTTAGGACATACATCCCCGCTTTCTCTCTAGGACTGGGTCTAGTTTGGTCTGATTTAGCAGAGACATCCCATGTCTGCGTATTCTCTGCTAACATATCTAGAAAATCCCAAGCCTCATTATGATCTTTGTCAAGAAAGGTTCCACCACACATCATCTCTATGAACTGACGGGTATCCATGGTGAGCCCCTTTCGGAAAGCATCAATCACGTGCCATGGTTCATAACCATGATGTGGACAAGTAATTAGAAGGTCTTTGAAGCGCTCCCAAGCTTGAAAAAATAGTTCATTCCCCTTTTGGGAGAATGACATGATTTCTTGTTTTAGTGCATTTGTTTTGTGCTCGGGAAAGAACTTTTTCAAAAACTCTCTACTTAAGGCTTGCCATGAAGTGATGGTATTAGGTCTTAGAGAGTTGAGCCATGCTTTGGCCCGATCCTTTAGAGAAAATGAGAATAACCTAAGCTTAAGTACATCCCTATTGCCATTGTTTACTTGCAACGTTGCAATTACTTCCTCAAAGTCCTTGAGGTGCAAGTAGGGGCTTTCAGAATCCAAGCCATGAAATTTAGGAATTAATTGAATCACACCTGGTTTAAAATCAATGTTCCTTATGTAAGCAGGGAACACTATGCAAGATGGTAAAGTTGATCTCTCAGGGTGTAAATGTTCACGTAAAGTCCGTGGTTGGTTTAACACATTCCTATGAACTTCATTTTCATCCTCAAGAGGAGGATTAAATTGATTTTCTCTATTTTGATTTATAGTTGGATCTAGCAGATTTGGATTTGGATTATCAACTGGGTCTGCCATGGAATCCAAGTGATGTTGAGTGCCTCTTCTAAGTGAATGATCAAGGCCTGGAACTAGTCCCCCTTCAGAGGAGAGTCGATTGTTTTGATCCCTACTCCAACGGGACATAAATCATTCACACCACACAAAAAATACCACTAATTCAAATAGCGAGTATGATACTTAAAATAAAAATAAAAACTTAACCAACAACCCAGGCAGCAGGGCCGACCATGAGGGTTCAATCCACAAAATAAAAACTCAACCAACAACCCAGGCGGCAGAGCCGACCATGAGGGTTCAATCCACCAAAAAAAAAATAATAATAAATAAATAAATAAATCAACAAAAGTAAAACTAATGCAGAATTTAAATTATGCTAATCTGGAAAATAGATTCAGCGGATGATCTTTGTGATCAAACAGCAACTGTAGGACAACCATAGCACTTGGGTGATGAAATCCCAAGCAGGGCAACCTTATGTCATAGTTAGTGCTTGAAAGACCCAACTGAATTTATTTTTAAAGAAAAAGAAAGAAAAGAAAAAAAAATCTACAGAAAATTTGGAAGGTTTAGAAGAGAACTTACCTTAGAAAAAAAAACTTACCTTAGCTATCTTGCACAGATCTGATCTCTTTAAGTCTCTCCCCGGCAACGGCGCCAAAAACTTGTTTGCTTGCCTCCAAGTGCAGAGGTTCGTAAGTAGTATCCCGTGAATACGGGGTCGATCCCACAGGGAGATGAATTATAAGAAGGAAAAAATCAAATGCAAAATAAAACTAAGTAATAAAAAATTAAACTGGTGATTTGACTTTGGGATTTTTGAATGGATGTAATTCAATTGAATAAAATAACACCCAAGCTTCAAAGTTTCACACATAGGTAATGTTCCAAAATCATGATGACTTGGATAACACAATTAGGATCTGATCACTATTGTCAGCCTAGTCGGAAAATAAAATAGTTTAAATATTTTAATAAATGATATAAAATATTAGAAAATTATGAATTTGCACCATTGACATATATTCTCAAGCGTCAGTGATTTTAAGTATTCAATATCTATAGGATAATGAATATCAAAGAAATATAACAGGTTGAGAACCTCTCCTATCTAGGAAATCTGATTGATCTAGGGTAAGCCTATCCATCAATGTGGATCTCATATGATGGAAACATATGGATAATAAATAATAAATAACATGCATATACCATTCTTCTCATCATTAAAACAATCAATCATCATAATCTTAAAGAAACATTAAACCCATGTGCTTCCCTTTTAACTTGGGATAGAAGGAACTTAGAAAAACATAATTAAATTGCAGAAATAAAAAGCAACAAGAAATAAAGAAAGAAAATGCAAATAGAAAAGATCTTAAAAAAAACAACTTATAAAGCTTTAATAAAACTAAAAACTCTTTAAAAACCCTAAATTTTGCTCTTGAATGCCTTGAATAATGTTTTAGAATGCCCTAGGAAGCCCTATTTATAAGTAGGGACCTCCAATTTTCGTATAAATTTGAAAAACCCTAGAAACCGTATCAAATATACATATTTTTCCAAAATAGACTTCTCGCTGCATAGTTCATTTAAAACAGACTTCCTGCTGCGCAGTTTCCTAAAATAAACTTCACAGCTTCAGAATACACTTTTTCAGGACGATTTCAGGATTCTTCACTTCAAATCTTCGATTTTCTTTATTCTTCACTCGGTTTTCTTAGATCTTTGGCATATAAATTCTTCAATCTTGATCTCCTAAGATCAATCCCTTGCCTTGGTAATTCTTGAGCATCAAAATCATGCTTTTAACACCATTTTTCAATCCAAACACTTAAATTCACCTTGCAACACATACATGAGTAAAATAGAATATTAAGCGGATTCATATTCATAAAACCTAGATATAAATGGAAAAAATTATGCAATATTTGAGTCTCAACACTCGACAAATCAGAATCTGCCTCGATTATCGAAATCGATCGATAATCGGAATCGGCACGTCAATCGGAATCGGCAATCGGTTGTGACAATCAATCGATCGATAATTAGAATCGGCAAATCGGTCACTTCAATCGAAATCAGTAATCAGTCGTGACAATCGAAATTGATATCAGCATCGGCAAATCTGTCACATCAATTGGAATCGACAATCGTTCATGACAATCGAAATCAATCGATAATCGGAATCGGCAAATTGGTCACATCAATCAGAATCGGCAAATCGGTCACGTCAATCAGAGTCGGCAATCGGTCATGATAATCGGAATTGATCGATAATCAGCATCGGTAAATCAATCACGTCAATCGAAATCGACAATCGGTCATGATAATCGGAATCGATCGATAATCGAAATCGGCAAATCGGTCACGTCAATCAGAATCGACAGTCGGTCATGACAATCGGAATCGATTGATAATTGGAATCAGCAAATCGGTCACGTCAATCAGAATCGGCAATCGGTTATGACAATCGGAACCGATCGATAATCAGAATCGACAAATCGGGCACGTCAATCGGAATCGGCAATCGATCGTGACAATCGGAATTGATCAATAATCAGTATCGGCAAATCGGTCATGTTAATTGGAACCGGCCATCGGTCATGACAATCGGAATCGATCGATAATCGGAATCGGTAAATCGGTCACGTCAATCAAAATCGGCAATCGGTCATTACAATCGGAACCGATCGATAATCAGAATTGGCAAATCGGTCACGTCAATCGGAATCGGTAATCGGTCGTGACAATCGGAATTGATCGATAATCAACATCGGCAAATCGGTCACGTCAATCGGAATTGGCAATCGGTCATGACAATCGGAATCGATCGATAATTGGAATCGGCAAATCGGTCACAACAATCGGTCATGATAATCGAAATCGATTGATAATCGAGATTGACAAATCGGTCACGTCAATCAGAATCGGCAATCGGTCATGACAATCAAAACCGATCGATAATCAGAATTGGCAAATCGATCACGTTAATCGGAATCGACAATCGGTCATGACAATTGGAATTGATCGATAATCGGCCTTGATAATTGATGAGAATGGCCTAACAAAGCATAAGGGAAGGTCACAATGTGGACATTCAACCATCATTGCCCATCAATGTGGACATTTAACCAACATTGCTCCCAAAGAGTGGCCCACATAGAGTTAAACGTATCGTGCACCCATGACATCATACAAGGGTCTCATACAATCACCATGGGCTGTATCAACGGGCCGCACCAACGGGCCTCGTATACATCAAATGGGCCGTAATACATGGGCTCGACACACATTACTATGGGTTGCATCACATGGGCCTACTACACATCACAATGGGCCGCATGACATGGGCCGTAAATACATCTCAATGGGCCACAACCCATGGGCTTCAAATACACAAAAGGTGGGCCCTACACATGAGCCTCAGATACATCGCACAGGCCGCAACCCATGGGCCTCATATACGTTAATGGGCCGCATCTACGGGCCGCAAATATATAACAGGTGAGCCTAATATACATCTTAATGGGTTGCAACCGATGGGCCTCAAATACAACAAGCGGGCCGCATCAATAAGCCGCACCAATGGGCGTCATATACAACAAGTGGGCCGCATCAATGGGCCGCTCCAATGGGCCTCAAATTCATTAAGTGGGCTTCGAATATACATCACAGTTGGACCTTGCACATGCAGCAAGTGGGCAAGTGGGCCTGCAGCTAGCAAAACAGATAGACGGCGTGGTTATAAAACACATACATCGAGGTGGTCCACATGTCCAACAAAATGGACAGACGGTGTGAATACAACACATGCATCATGGAAGGCCATATACATCAAGGTCGGCTCCAATCAGCACAGTCCAAATGGACGGTGTGAATATAGACACATGCATCTCAGTGCGCCCCACACCACAAAAATATAGATGGACGGCGTTGCTGAAACAGATGAACGACGTGGATTTAAAATACATTGGCCAAGGTAGGCCGCATGGGTGGGCTGTGTAGATAAAACACTTATATTATGGTGGGCCACGTGCTGCCAGCACGTGCATCTGGTGAATCCCACAGTCCAAAAACATCTGGACGGTGAGGATGATAGAGTGCATACATCAAGGTGGCCCATCTCCACACGTACAATACGTGTGGAGTGGGTCCACAACGGACGAAAGATGTAGGATAGGATACCTACCTTATGATCAGACCCATACACACGTGTGGAATCCACACGTGGATGGACGATTTGGATATAACAATACCTCGTGGTGGGATCCACCGTCCACATGGCTGGACGGTGTGGATCTCACATGACTCAAGGTGGCCACGTGGAAATGGATGGACGGTATACAATGCATACATCTAAGTGGGCCCCACGCATCAGAGGCGAGTTCCCACCGTCCAATCCTCTGGACGGTGAGGATGGATGGATGAAACAGATATGTCTGGTGGGTCCCACGTAGGGCCCACCATCTAT
This sequence comes from Magnolia officinalis, assembly GCA_021015155.1. Classification (NCBI taxonomy): domain Eukaryota; kingdom Viridiplantae; phylum Streptophyta; class Magnoliopsida; order Magnoliales; family Magnoliaceae; genus Magnolia; species Magnolia officinalis. The sequence continues at coordinate 12,909,535 of JAJHSJ010000008.1, forward strand.
ACGTATAGTATTATTATAATATATATATTATTTATATTATATACATATTAAAAGAATGCCAGCATCCAGCGTCCTGGATGGACGGCCTGGATGCAAAGCATATCAAAGGTGGGGTTCACGCTCCTGGACGGTGGTGACCCCACACGTGCAGAGTGGGTCCCATTGTCCCAGGGACGGACGACGTGGATTAAGGCACATGCATCACGGTGCGCTCCACCCAGCACCGTCCAGATGGACGGTGTGGATGCAAAACGCATACATTAAAGTGGGTCACATGGACCGGCTGACATTGGTGTTTTCTCTTCAACGGGCCTGTCCAAAATGGACAGGCTGGGTGATCCGTTTGGACGACAGTCCAGCAACAGGTGGGCCCGAAATGTCGACAGCGGGTGGGGCATGGATAATCATACAATTTCAATAGCGGGCCATCAAACTAGGGAGAAGGAGAGAGAGAGATCGGGGTAGCGGAGGGACCCCGCCACTATGGGTCCCTCTTTGAACAATGCATACATCAAGATGGGTCCCACATATACGGGCCCTCAAATCATCAAATCCAAGTAAAAAAATAAAATAAAATACAAATCTAACCATAAGAAAGCACCCACCATTAGATCTCTTTTCCTTCTTCCGCCAATGCATGCTAGAGCTCCAATGGATGAATTTCAACGGTTGAGATGGTCTTTGGATGGTGGGATTGGGTGGTAGGAAGGTGGGCCACACCTATCTCTCTCTCATGGAGCTTAGGAAGCTTGGACGTTGGGTTCTCCTTTAGTTGCTTGGAAGAGAAGGGAGAAATAAGAGAGAGAGAAGATGAGATGGAGTGATGAGAGAGAGAGAGAGAGAGAGAGAGAGAGAGAGAGATGGGATGGAAATGTTGACTTTTGGGATTGTCGTGTAAGAGAGTTATGGTTGTGATGGGGTGAGTGATGTGTTGGGTGATGGATTGATTGATGTGTTGTACTTGACATGTGAAGTGATTGATTGGATTGATTTGACATGTTGTAGAGATTCTCTTAGGATTGCAAACGCACGGCGTTTCCTTGAACCGAACGCGGGCCCATATCTCCTGGCCTGGGTATTGCTCGGCGCGCGAGACACGGCGTCGGAACCGCGGCGACGGCACTGTCGCACTGGTACAAGTCTCGGGTCGAGCCAACTGTGGAATATGAGATACGACTCGGGGTCGCGCGCAACTGCCGATAAAAGATCGCGGGTCACTGGATTCAACCAGGAGGACCGCGGAAGCTTACGGAACGGTACGGGCTAGAATACGGGTCTTACAATCGAAGCTGAGTATATAGCAGTGACAGAAGCATTTAAGGAAGGTGTTTTGTTGAGAGGCATGATAAATCAATTAGGCTTCAGTAGGAAGCCGTGCCAGTTAATTGTGACAGCGAGAGCGCTATCGATTTGGCTAAAAATTCTATTTATCACTCACGTACTAAATACATTGATGTTCATCACCACTTTATCGCTTGAGGAAGGAGGAGTAATAGTGGAGAAGATTCACACCAGCGTGAATCCGGAAGACATGATTACTAAGGTCGTTCCTGCAAAAAGTTCAACTGCTCTGAGCTTGGCGATGGTGTAAAAGGAGGATGGAGTTTGCACGAGAAACTATGATGTGATGCAAAGATAAAAGAAGAGGTAAAAAAGCTACACGTTTAAAGATTAAAGACATGGTGGAGATTGTTGTTAAAAAGGATGTCTTAAATCTGAAAAGTTTTGAAAAAAGTTCGACTAGTCGAAGCAAGTTCGACTCGAAATCCAACAACAATGTTTCTGAAATTTTCGAGGTCTTAGGATTGAAGGAAATGAAAATTAAGTAAGGCCATGTTTGGTTACACCAAATTTCATGAAAGATAATGAAATTAGGCACAAAATTAGACTGATTAATAATGAAATTTAGTGCAACCAAACGCACCCTGAAGTAAAAGAAAACGAAAGAAAAACTACCTTTTCGATGACCATGAGTACATCCTAGCCATCCCTCTTCCTCTTAGGAAATCCAAGTAGTTGATTACATCCGAGAAATGACTAGTTAGATTGGAAAATCATGGTACGAATTTTATGGCAAGTTCTATCTTTTGTTTAAGGCGTGTTTGGATGCACCAAATTTCATGAAATTTTGCAAGCACTAAGACTAAGGGGCCGTTTGGCATTTTTACTAATAATAGTTTATTTGTTTATTCTAAAAAAATAAGCCTTTATTTAGAAAATAGGTTGTTTGGTAAAATTTTAATTTTATTTTTTTATAAACTAGTTAAAAAGCTTCTAAAAAAAGGAATAGTAAAATTACTTATTTTTAAAAGTTCATTTGGCTATTTAGATAGTCATTTTTAATAAATCTTTGAACAAATTTATCCTTAGACTTTTAAAGTAATTCTCATCTTACCCCCCCCCCCCCCCCCCCCCCCCCCCCCCCCCCCCCCCCCCCCCGCGCTTTTTTTTTTTTTTTTTTTCCTTTTTACCATCAAAGGTAAGCCCACATGATGAACGACCCATATTTAAGGTGGTACCCCACATGATTAATGGTCCACATCATGGTTGGCCCACATAATGCACGATCACATTGAAGGTAGACCCGACATGATGGATGATCCACATCAAAGTGTTGATGGATTATCCACATCAAGCAGACCCCACCTAATGGACAGTCCAAGTCAAAGGCGCGACCCACATGATGGTTGGTGGACATTGACTGTGAGACTACATGATGAAAGGTTGACATCAAAGGTGGGACCACATGATGAACTACCCATATTGAAGGTTGGGTTGTACATGATGGACGGTCCATAGCGAAGGTGGACCCACGTGATGGACAATCCATAGCAAAGGTGGACCCACGTGATGGACGGTCCATAATAAAGATGGACCTACATGATGGATAGTGGACTTCAAAGGTGGGTCCCACATGATGTACGATCCGCATCAAAATGTGATCTCGTATGATGGACTATCCATATCAAGTGGGTCCCACATGATGGACAGTCCACAACAATGGTGGGACCCACATGATTGATTATGGACATCAAAGGTGGCTACAACATGATGGATGGCCTAGATCAAAATGTGGCCCCCGCATGATGGACTATCCACATCAACTCCGCATATGATGGATAATGGAAATCGAAGGTGGGCCCACAATGAAGGTGGGGCCTCACATGATAAATGGTCCACATCAGGGTGGGCCCACATAATGCACGGTTCACATCAAAGGTGGGCCCCATATGATGGATGGCCCACATCAAATGTGGGACCCACTTAATGGATGGCTGACATCAAAGGTGGGCCCGCATGATGATGACCCATATTGAAGGTAGGGCTCATGCAATGAATGGTCCACATCAAGGTAGGCCCACATAATCGACATAGCGGACTTCACATGATGGATGCCCCACATCAAAGTGTGGCCCCTCGTGATGGACTGTCCACATCAAGTGGGCCCTACCTAATTGACAGTCCACATCCAATGTCTGACATGATGGACAAACCATATTCAAATTAGTGACCCAACATGATGGATGATCCACATAAAAGGTGTGCCCCACATAATGGATGGTGGATATCAAAAGTAGACCCCACATGATGGACAATCCACTTTGAAGGTGAGGCCCACACTATGGACATATCAAATTTAGATTCCGCGTAGTGGTGTACACCGAGTCTAGTTGGCCTTAACTTGACTCGGCTCGGATAGCAGACACACCAAGCTCGTGTTCGGCTCGGTTCAGTGACCGAGCCACCATGTCCAGCTCGACTCGGCTCAGTCAGCAGATCGGACCAATTCGAGCTCGAGCTTTCGAGCCGAGTTCGAGTGGAGAAAGAGAGAGGCTAGGGTCGTTGGTCGAGCAGAGAGAGAGACGTTGTAGGGTCGCTGGTTGGGCGGGCAGGGTTGTTTTCAAATAAAATGAAAATGGTAAAGTAGGGATTTAGGGTTTTATTTATTTATTTATTTTTTATACTACTTGACGAGTCGAGTTGAGTTCGAGCTATATATCGAACCGAGTCGAGTCGAGCTCGGGCCAGCTCGAACTCGGCTTGAACTCAGTTTCGAGCTCTAAAAAGCAGCCCGACTTGGATTAAACTCAGTTTCAAACCGAGCCAAATCGAGCTTTTTCGAGCCGAGTCGAGCAAGTTGACTGAGCTAGCTCAGTTCGTGTACAACCCTAATTCCACGTGATGAGGGATGAGTGATGGGTAGTGGACACTGAGGGGCCCCTCATAAAGGAAAATTAACATTAATGGTAGGCCCCATTTGATGGATGACCTACATCAAGGTGGGCCGCACATAATAAATGGTCCATGTTAAAGGTCAACCCCTGTTGAGAAGTGGAACCACATTTGGGGCCGCCCACGACCAGTCGAGGTTGCGCGGATTTCGTGTCGCAAGTCCTTTCGCAACTGGGATGCGAAAGGAGTTTCGCGGATTTCGTGTCGCAAGTCCTTTCGCAACTGGGATGCAGAAAGGGAAGTTGCCAAAACTATAAATTGGGGTCCCTAGGGCTATTCTAGGTTAAAGGTGAATTTTAGGAAATTATTCTGAGGTGTGGGCAAAGGATTTTCTCTGTACTTCTAAGGGAGATGTTAGTATATTGCCTTGTAATCTTCGTTTCTCTTCATAGTGGAATTTTGCATCCGTGGTTTTTTACCCTAGTTTGGAGTTTTTCCACGTATATCTTGTCTTGTGATTTGTTTTGGATTGCTTTGATCTATTTCTAGTTTATATTTCTTCATGTCTATCGTTTGTGGGTGAGGCCTTAGATTGGATCTAGGCTCACTGCGTTGTTGGCGTGCTGCGCAACAACTGGTATCAGAGCTATATTGAGAGCGATGGCAGAAGATGGGAAAACTAGAATTGAGAAGTTTGATGGTTCAAACTTTGCCTTATGGAAGATGGAGATGGAGGATTATCTGTATCAGAAGGACCTCTATATTCCTCTAGGAGGAAAAGAGAAGAAACCAGAAAAGTTGACAGATGATGAATGGTTTTTACTGGATAGGAAGACTTTAGGAACGATCCGACTCTCTTTGTCTAAGAGCGTCGCCTTCAATATATCCAAGGTAAAAACGATAAAAGAATTAATGAAAGCCCTAGCCACCATGTATGAAAAGCCCTCAGCATCCAACAAGGTTCATCTTATGAAACAGCTATTCAACATGAAGATGTTAGATGGTGGGAGCGTGGCTGAACATCTAAACGAGTTCAATACAATCACGAGCCAGTTGGAATCCATTGGCATTGCTTTTGAGGATGAGGTCAGGGCGTTATTGATCTTATCCAGTTTGCCAGACAGTTGGGATGATTTGGTGATTGCTGTGAGCAATTCTTCAGGATCGACAAAGCTGAAATTTGATGATGTGGCCGGTCTAATTCTCAGCGAAGAATCTAGAAGGAAGGCATTAGGAGTTTCAGGGGATTCAGGGAATACTCTAAACGTTGAAGGAAGAAAAAGATCGCTGAACAAAGGAGACAATAAACACGGGCGTTCTAAGTCAAGGAATAAGTCCAAGGGACCGAAAGACAAAGACGGGTGTTGGCATTGCGGCAAGAAGGGGCACATGAAACGTGATTGCAGGGCGCTCAAGAAACAAGAAGGAAGCTCTCAAGGTGGGAAAGATTCAGTGAATCTGTCTGAGGAGAGCGACACAGAGGCGTTGATCTTGTCTCTTGATGCGAGGAATGAGTCTTAGATTATAGACTCGGGTGCTTCGTTTCATGCTACTTCGTGTAAGGAAGTTCTGCGTGATTATGTGTTAGGTGACTTTGGGAGAGTCTACCTGGGTGATGATGAGCCGTACAATATTGTTGGAAAGGGAGATGTTCATGTAAATCAGAAAGACGGAACGGTCTTGAAATTGAAGGATGTCAGACATGTACCGAGTTTGAAACGTAATCTGATCTCAGTGGGACAGTTGGCTGATACCGGTTATGTGACGACATTCACCAGTGACTCCTGGAAGATCACAAAAGGTGCCTTGGTAATATCTCGAGGCAAAAAGGAAGGTACTTTGTACGTGACTTCAAGATCGTATAGTTCACTCGCAGTCGCATCAACTGGAGTGAATGGGCAGTTATGGCATCAGAGGCTGGGACATATGAGTGAGAAAGGGATGAAAGTGCTATTGTCAAAAGGGAAGCTACCAAGGCTGAAGTCTATTGACTTGAAATTCTGCAAGGACTGCATGTATGGCAAGCAGAAGAGGGTAAGCTTCAAGAAGACGGGACGCGCTCCAAAGACACATCTGTTGGAGCTTGTACACACTGATGTGTGGGGACCGACACAGGTATTATCTCTTGGTGGCTCACGTTATTTTGTTACCTTTATTGATGATGCTAGTAGAAAACTGTGGGTCTACTTCTTAAAACATAAATCTGATGTATTTGATGTATTTAAGAAGTGGAAAGTTATGGTAGAAAATGAGACAGGTAAAACAGTAAAGTGTCTCAGATCTGACAATGGGGGAGAGTATTGTGATAAGAGGTTTGAGGAGTATTGTGCAGCAAATGGAATCAAACATCAGAAAACGATTCCAGGGACACCACAGCAGAATGGTGTGGCTGAGCGCATTAACAGGACCATCCTTGAGCGCGCCAGGAGCATGAGGTTACATGCAGGGTTGCCCAAGACCTTTTGGGCAGATGCTGTGAATACTGCCGCATATCTCATCAATAGAAGTCCCTCAGCATTATTGGATGGTGGGCTACCAGAAGAAACGTGGACTGGGAAAGAAGTGAACCTTGCACATCTCAGAGTGTTCGGTTGCACTTCATATGTTCACATTGATGCGAAGTCCAGGAGGTGCACGTTTATAGGCTATGGGCAGCATGATTTTGGCTACAGGTTCTGGGATGCAAAAATGTAAGACCCGTATCTTAGTCCGTACTGTTCCGAAGGCTTCCGCGATCATTCCGGTCGAATTTCGGCAATCCTCGACCTAAAGTCAACGTTGCGCACGATCCTAAGACGAGACTTGCATGCCAAAGTCGGCTCGACCCGAAACCTATACCTTGGTGATCGCGCCGTCGCCGCGGTTCTAACGCCGCGACTCGCGCACCAAACCAATACCCAGGCTAGAAGTTGTGGACCTGCGTTCAGTCCGAAGAAACACCGCACGTTGCGGATTACGAGGGAATCTCTACGCCACATCACATCAATCCATCATTTCAAAGGTCAAGTACACCACCCATGCTCCATGCCACCTCACCCCTCACAAGTCAACTCTCTCTCTACCCACCCATACTTTTTACACCATTTTCAAACCAACCATACCTCCCATTTCCCATCTCTTACAACAACCACATCTTATCAATCCATCCCATCCTTTCTCTCTCTCTCATTTTTCTCCCAAGCTCCATGAGAGCAACCCACGTCCAAAGGAGAGGAGAAAACTAGGTGTGGCCCACCTCCCTACTACACAATCCCACCACCCAAAGATCATCTCCACCGTTGAAATGCATCTCCCGGAGCTCTAAGACGTGTTGATGGAAAAAGAAGTCCAAGAAGATCTAAGGTGGGTGAATCTTCTTTGTTTGTGAGTGAATCTTCTTTGTTTGTGGGTGCTTCTCTCTCTCTCTCTCACATATTTTGTTGCTCACCTGATGGATGTGAAAGTGATCCGGACCGTCCAGCAGCAAGGATGCCCTTGCTGTCCAAGATGCTGAACGTCCAGTGATCCCAGGCTCTGATGAAAGGGAAAAACATATATATTAGCTTAATCATGGGGGCCGTGTGGCCCATCTGCGTGGACCCTCCCATGATCTATGTATTTGATCCCAACCGTCCATCCTCAGATCATCCAAATCATGATTCAGTAGGGTCAGATTCAGCCAGTCAGACAGTCGTCCTACATCAGGACTGTTGGATAGGGAATACATAAGTCCCAGCTTCATTTGAAGTGGTGGGCCACACTCATGTGGACACCACCTTGATGTACGTGATCTTGATCCACACCGCCCATCTGTGGAGATCATTTTGTGATGTGAACCCACCAATCTGATTAGGTCAGCCGCTGGCAACCGTCCAGCCTAGCTGGACGTAAGAAAACACAAATATCAGTTTTGATTCAAACGTAGGCGGGCCACACTTACGTGGGCCCCACCTTATATATATGTGCTGCGTCCACACCATCCATGGAGGAACCGTCCAGATCTAGAACCCTGGTGGCCCGCACCGTAACAGTAGCAGAATAAATGGCCGTGCATTTGAAACGCCTGGGCCCACTGTGCTGTATGTGCATCCCATTGATGTGGCTCACCTAGTGGATGGGACCCACTATGATGTACGTGTCCCACATCTACACCATCCATCTTCCGATCTACCTTGACCGCGAGGTCCGCACAACACCCGCTGGGCAGCATTCTGCCCAGCAGCAGGTCTGCCATGACGTATGGGTCTTACCCATTCCACCCATACCGGTCCACCTGGACAGGTTCTGATGAACTGTCCCCGGGTGGGACCCACCGTGATATGTATGTCATCCTGACTGTCCATCCAATTTCCCATGCCATTTTAGACCATGGGCCTGAGAATGGGACAGATCCAAATCTCAGTTGATCCACACCGTGAGAAACAGTCGGGACTGATGTCTGCCATTTAGCATTTTTTTTTTTAGCCCACTATGAATTTTGCTTGAAGCCAACTAGGGGCTATGAGGCCCACCTTGTGCATGTGTTTCAACGAGGCTGTCCAATTGAGGGACGGCCAACAGGCCTAGCCGCTGGTGGGCTGGACGTTTTGCAGTGGGCCCCACCTTGCTGTGTGTTATTTTCCCATGTGAGACCCACCTACTGGACTGATTGGACGGTCCTGTGGACCCACGTATGATATGTGTCTTATCTCCACCGTCCAGGTAACTGGACGGTGGGGTCACACCTTAATATATGTGATTTATTCATGCTGTCCACTCGTGTGGGCCCCTCCATGATGGTATATCCACGCCGTCCATCCAACCCCCTGGCCATGGGCTAGGGAATGAGGCAGATCTAAATCTCTGGTGGGCCACGAGTATGGACCACCCATGATGTATATGCTGTATCTATACCGTCCACTTGGATGAGGTACATGCAACATCGTGGGTCCATAGAGCATCATTTAGTAGTGATGTGGGCCCATGCCTTTTATGGATGACAGATTGTATGTATGTATGTCATGTTGAATGACTTGAATGCATGGCATGTGTGTATGTACACGTGAGATGCATGACTAGTTAGTACCTGTAATAGTTGTATGCATGCATACATGTATGATGAGTGTATGATAAGGTGCATGACACTACGTTATCTGTAATATATGCATGAGTGATGGGTTGTGTGTTATACATGCATGGATGTAAGTAATACATGCATGAGTGATGGGTTGTGTGTTATACATGCACGGATGTAAGTAATACATGCATGGATGTAAGTAATACATGAATGAGTGATGGGTTATGTTGAATGCATATGTGACGTATATGGGATGGACACCTGATCTGCGCATGACCTAAACTACGGTAGGAAGGCACGTTCGAGGCTTGAGGTGGCGTAAGCACTCCCTGGTAATATTATTTGAATGCATGCCTGCACAGGGGCTTAGCCGTGCATGTGAGTACATTGCATGCACCTTCACGGCCCTGTCAACTAGATGTATTTGAGGCCCCCCCTTGATATATTTGTGGCCGCCCATGAGGCCCGCCTTGATGTATTTATAGCCCGTCTATGAGGCCCGACGTGTTGTATAGGAGGCCCATGTAATGCGGCCCACTTAATACTTATATGGCCCATGTGTGTGTTTGAGGCCCATGAGCAGGGCCCACCTATTTGAATCTGAGGCCCATGGGCGAGGCCCAAGGTGATATATTGGGACCCATGGGTCGAGGCCCATTGAGATGTATTTAGGGCCTACGAGTTGAGTCCAATTGAGATATATTTGAGGCCCACTTGATTGTATTAGGCCCATGTGTAGGGCCCACATATTGTGTGTTGAAGCCCATGGGTTGTGGCCCATTGTGATGTGTTCGAGGCCCATAGATGAGGCCCATTGTGATGCATTTGAGGGCTAGACGATGGAACCCACTGTGATGTATTTGTGGCCTATGGGCAAGGCCCATTGGGATATGCATTAGGCCCATGATGCATGGCCCATTTGATATATTTGAGACCCATGTGTGGGGCCCACATGTCATGTATTTGAGGCCCATATGTAGGGCCCACCTATTGTGTATAGGTGGCCTGTAAGTAAGGACCACTATGTTGAATATTAGGCCTTTGTGTGAGGCCGTGGGCCCATTGTATGTTAGGCTTTATGTGGGCCATTCCTTAGGGGCAATGTTAGTTAAATGTCCACATTATCGATGCCAATTGTCGGTGCCGGTATTAATACCGATTATGAGTAGGTGATAGCATAGCATCATGATACATGCCCATACGCATCATCTGCATGTTTGTTATGAGATGTGGTTGATCATTGCATATGTCATTGAGCGTGTTGTTATGAGACTCCCTGATAGGCGGAGGTCATCTCACATGAGTGCATGGTATGCGCAGGATTGATGCATGCCTGGATTGTATAATTCATGCATCTTACATTATGATATTGTACGCCCTAGCGACATCAGGGTCGTAGCCTCCACAGGCATATCGTGGATGGCTAGACGGGACACCGGAAATATTTGGTTCTAGCATACGGGCGCCATAGATGTCCCTGGGTGAAAATTCCTAAACCTCCGTGGCCAGGAGATGACTCCAACGTCGAGACCGAGTGGATATATGAGCGTATGAGGGCCGAATACCAGGAGGCCGCGTCTCCCACTGTGTCGTGGTCGGTTGGAAAGGAGTGGTGGCCTTACTCGCCCGAGAGCAGGGGGCATTACTAGGCTGAGTTTGACCAGCTCGGAAATGGGTTCGCTATCGACGTGCCGGATAGGTATTGGCTGACTATTGGCCAGGCGGATAGTGAGGTTTCTTACGCTCACTTGGACTGTGCTGCTTGGAGAGAGGCAGTGCCATTTGGAGTGTACTAAACCCCGGTGATGATCCAGAGATGAACCGTACTGATATGTGGACTTATTGAGCAGGAGTTGCATACTCATTTATTCATTCATTCACTATTCACTCGGGCTGGTGGTGCGCAACTATTTGTTACGTGTACCTTCGCATGGGTAGGATTTCGGTTGGGCGCGCGACTAACCTGAGATCAGGAGTCTACCACATTGAGTCTAACTATCCAAATTTAGGTATGGGACTAGTTTGGATAGAAGTCCCTTGTGGTGGATCCCGTAGCCTGCGATATTACGTGCTATCATTCCGACTTCACACTCCAGCATGGTCATTCCATTCGCACCGCACAGCACATTACATCTACTGCATATGGCATTCTAGGTTACTATGTTTATGTGTTTATACGGTCTACATACGACTGACGGTATTCGTGCACTCATTAGGAATTGTGTACTGCATCGCATCCTTGGCATCTGATGTTTGGCTCTTTATGACTCCTCATTTGCATAGATGTTTTATAATGCTTATTCTGATACTGATTTACTCATGGACTTGTCAGTATTTCTGCTTATTTCTGATATTGTATGATTTATGGGCTTGCTAGTATTCCCGCTTACTCTGATTACTCTGATATTGCTTACTTGGCACTTACCTTGTGCACACACTTACACCACCCTCTAAGCTTTCTATAAGCTTATGCACGATAGATGCGTGCAGGTGATGTTAGGTCGCAGCATTGTTGAGCTTGGAGCGTACAGCGGTCTTCTGGAGCTTGATTTTCGATTTATGTATTTTCCTTTCAGCATTGTACTCAAATGATTATATTAGTGGATATATGATGATGATGTTGCCTTTGTGAAATGGGTAATCTTGTGGTTATGCTTATTGCGAGTTAAATGTACAAAAAAAAATCCTCCTTGTAGGATCCCAGGATTGGAATCTGGCGTATGGGCGCTGGGAGCCGAGAATGGGGTTCTACGGAGGCTGTCGGTGCCGGATTCGGCGATCAGGAATTTTGTGAGCCCGGTCTCCGAGTTTGGGGCGTGACAAAAAAACAGATAAATCATCAGAAGCAAGGACGTAGTCTTTAATGAAAAAGTGATGTATAAGGACAGTGTGTAAGAAAATATGGCCGAGGAAAAAGGAATTCGTAGAGTTGGAAGAGTTACCGGACATGGGTGTTACAGCGCCACAGGATGAGGCAGAGCCGCATACACCGGTTGTGAGGAGGTCTACTCGGAGAGAGGAGACCCACTGTCCGATACTCACCCTCCTTACATTATCTACTACTGACGGATAATGGTGAGCCAGAGTATTTTGAAGAGGCGTTACAGTCAGATATACGGGTTAAGTGGGAGCAGGCCATGGATGATGAAATGGACTCTCTTGAGTCTAATCGTACATGGGAGCTAGTCACTTTACCCAAGGGTAAGAAAGCTCTTCATAACAAGTGGGTTTACAGACTGAAGGAGGAGCACGATGGTTCGAAACGGTACAAGGCCAGATTGGTTGTGAAAGGGTTTCAACAAAAGGCAGGTATCGATTTCACTGAAATATTTTCACCGGTAGTGAAAATGTCTACCATTCGCATGGTCTTGAGTATAGTGGCTTCAGAGGACTTACATCTAGAATAGCTAGATGTTAAGACAGCCTTTCTTCATGGGGACCTTGAAGAAGAGATATATATGCATCAGCCGACAGGATACGTGGCACCAGGTAATGAGAACAAGGTGTGCAGACTAAAGAAGAGTCTATATAGCCTGAAGCAGGCCCCGAGTTAGTGGTACAAGAAGTTCGATAGTTTCATGTCGGGAAACGGTTTTAGGAGATGTCATGCAGACCACTGTTGTTACTTGAAGAAGTTTGATACGTCATACATCATCCTTCTTCTGTACGTTGATGATATGCTTGTGGCTGGCTCAAGCATGAAGGACATCTCAGATCTCAAAAGACAATTGTCTAGAGAATTTGCCATGAAGGATTTAGGAGCTGCAAAACAAATCCTAGGCATGAGGATAAAGCGTGACAGGGAAAATAAGAAATTAGTTTTGTCACAGGCAGAGTACATAGCCAAGGTACTTGATCGATTCAATATGGGAGGTGCTAAGCCGGTTAGCACTCCATTAGCCAACCACTTCAAGCTATCTAAGGAGCAAGGTGCAAAGACGCAGGAGGAACAGGACTACATGGTTAAAGTCCCATACGCGTCAGCTATTGGGAGTCTCATGTATGCTATGGTGAGCACGAGGCCAGACATTGCTCAAGCAGTGGGAGTTGTTAGCAGGTTCATGAACAATCCCGGGAAGGAACATTGGGAAGCTGTGAAGTGGATCCTTAGGTACTTGGTAGGTACTAAGGATGTAGGGCTGTGTTATGGTGGATCGAAAATCAAGTTACAAGGCTATGTGGATTCAAATTTGACTGGAGATATCGACAGCAGAAGAAGCACTACGGGTTATGTTTTTACTCTGGGTAGTGCTGCAGTCAGTTGGGTCTCTCAGTTACAAAAGATAGTATCTATCAGTACGACAGAAGCAGAATATGTTACGGCTACAGAAGCATGCAAGGAGATGGTGTGGATGCAAGGTTTTATGGAAGAGTTGGGTAAGAAGCAAGCAGATTACAAGCTGTACAGTGACAGTCAGAGTGCAATACACTTGGCTAAGAATTCAGCCTTTCATTCAAGGACCAAGCATATTGCCATCAGATATCACTTCATACGTTCGTTACTGGAAGATGGATCGATTGCTCTGGAGAAGATTCATACAAGTGAGAATCCTGCGGATATGCTGACCAAGGCGGTCACAAGGGAGAAGCTGAAGCTCTGTTCAACTTTGATGGTCTTCAGGCTTGAATACGGGGAGGTGGTGCACTCTGAATGAAGAAGAAAAAGGTTTATGGAGATGTGTCTCCAAGTGAGAGATTGTTGAGAAGTGGAGCCACATCTGGGGCTGCCCACGACCAGTCGAGGTTGCGCGGATTTCGTGTCGCAAGTCCTTTCGCAACTGGGATGCGAAAGGAGTTTCGCAACTGGGATGCGAAAGGAGTTTCGTGGATTCGTGTGTTGTAAGTCCTTTGTAACTGGGATGCGAAAGGAGTTTCGCGGATTTCGTGTCGCAAGTCCTTTCGCAACTGGGATGCGGAAAGGGAAGTTGCCAAAACTATAAATTGGGGTCCCTAGGGCTATTCTAGGTTAAAGGTGAATTTTAGGAAATTATTCTGAGGTGTGGGCAAAGGATTTTCTCTGTACTTCCAAGGGAGAGGTTAGTATATTGCCTTGTAATCTTCGTTTCTCTTCATAGTGGAATTTTGCATCCGTGGTTTTTTACCCTAGTTTGGGGTTTTTCCACGTATATCTTGTCTTGTGGTTTGTTTTGGATTGCTTTGATCTATTTCTAGTTTATATTTCTTCCTGTCTATGGTTTGTGGGTGAGGCCTTAGATTGGATCTAGGCTCACTGCGTTGTTGGCGTGCTGCGCAACAACCCCTAATGATGAATGGTCCACATCCAAGACGGGCCTCATATGATGAACAACCCACTTTGAAGGCTTGACTCACACGATAGATGATCCACATTAAAGGTAGGCTCCATAATGGATGATCTACATACAATATGTAACATAATGGATGGTCTAAATGTCTTAAAATATGAAGATTATAGCAATTCATTCTTTTGTCACTTGGGGCACGGTCCGTCAATGGTGAGATCCACCAAAATAAAGTTGTTCTTATAATAAAGTTGTTGTAATATATAAAGATAATGTCAACTATTTCTATAAAAAAAAATTCTTATTTGAAGGTTTTACCAAACGTGTTATTTTAAATAAGAATTTTTTTTCTTTTTAAATGAAAAGTAATTTTACCGAACAAACTTATTTAAAGCAAGAGCTAGAACAAAAAGAGCTTATTAAAATAACTATTATATTTTGAAAAGCCTCGATTGAATTAGAGTAGAGATGCAAAATAAGCGCTTATTAATCATGAAATATTATGAAATTTCAATATTTGGTGAAGCCAAATGCACCCTTAACTAAATTATTGCTGAGTCAACTTGAGCCTGATACATTTAATACATGGGCTGCCCAAACCTAATCCATGATCCATTACCCCAACGCCTAACTTGACCATTTTTTTTTTTTTTTTGTAATTTATATATAGTACACCCTACTGTCAGATCACACTTCACTGTTAGCCACCCCCACTATGGATCGATACCAAGACCTTAGTGTTGAAACGAGGTGTCTTTCACTCAGTCTACCACTTGAGCTATGGCTCAGGGTGTAAGTGTAGTCAACTCTACTTTAATCTAACACTACGAGTCAACATTGAGAATATTGTTTAAGTCGACACGGGAACCTAACCTAACTAATATCACCATGCCTTAACCCACCCAATTAAAAGGTAATCACATTAGTGGTTGAACCCATTCGCCGAAAAAATCAATTAAGTATTTACAATACTTATGGTGGTAGAAGCGAAATAGATTTGTGGTTGGGAAGGTTATTTGAGACCTGTATTAGGTGGGCTCCACGGTATCTTCAGTTTAGATTTGATTATTAGATTATATTAATTGAGAAAACAAATAGATCCCATTATGATAGTGATATTTACAAATAGGTTTAGGATGGTACTTTTAAACTAAGTGCCATTTGATAAATAGAAAAATGAACTTTGAAAATTAAAGTAAGTGCTGAAAACTTAAAAGTACTTAATTTTAGTATTTGTAAGTACTGAAAAATCTATTTGATAATTTGTCTGAAAAAGATTCTAATATAAGAAAATAAATATATATTTTTTTATTTACAAAAAAATGTTTGATAAACACAAATCACAAATACTTGTAAATTGTCAATTTATCATATTTGCCCCTATTGTCTTAAGTTTAAGACCAAACTAGTTATTGACATGCCACCAAATTTAGCACACGTGCGTAATTTAATAAAATTTTAATAATTTTCTCACCAAATAAAGGCAAGTAGAGGAATGGCCTGGATTTTTTTTATATTTGCCATTTATAGTAACGTGAATTGATACTAATTGGATGATATTAATTCATCCGAATTAGCCTATTGATGTTGTACCTCGACCAATTTAGTTTTAGTTATTCATTTGACAACCATATTGAATTGTTGTGGCTATAATTCATTTACATTAGGACCCACAACTTCAACAGTCTAGAGAAGCTTTAAAAATCTCTCACCGCATTCCATGTTAAGTGTTAAGTCAAGCCAGAGAAGCTTAAAAAATTACCCACTTTTTCAATGAAAAATCCACTTAAGCATTTAATTGTTCGGATTTTTGAAATGATTTAAATAAGAAAAAATCACCAAAAATAGCCAATAATGATAAGTGCTGTAAATAAGTTTTATCACGCATGCTCTTAATCTTTTCACTAGCATGTATAGAAACCCTAATATCACTGAAGGGTTTTTGAAAGGTCATAAGGTGTGGAAGATCCAAGAGTATTCTTATACATTTATGATAAGAATTTTATGACTTCCCAATTAGATATGTATTTAATATATTGCATTTTATTTGTTTGATCTCATTGATTGATGCATAAATCAATCCATGATTCTGGGATTAAGTCTAACATGTCATAGTAGAGAATATAAAGATAGATTGCAAGAATCAAGGCCAAGATTGAACAGAGCACATCTAGCCTACAATCACGTAAGATCATTCAAAATCAAATTTGTATATTTTTGTAACTGTTGCATATCTGTAACTGGTGCATATTTTAGCTAAATTTATGTACATTGCCGTAAATAGTTTTTCCTAGCTATGTATATAAGGCAGCACATATTACATCAATAAAGTGTGGAAAAATTGTTCATTGAAACTATTACAATCTTTATTCTCTTACATGGTATCAGAAGAGCCGATCTCTAACGAGTCAACGATCCAAATCTCCACTATGTCTTCCTCCTCTGACCAAAATCCAACCTTTATCCTCAACACTCAACCTCCTTCCGCAACAGATAAACAACTCATTGCTCTCAATATCACTGCCCAAATCAATGAAAAATTAACTCCCTCCACCTTTCCTCAATGGCGTGCTCAATTCGAAGCACTCCTCATCGGTTACGATTTACTCAACCATGTTGAAGGCACCTCTCTGTGCCCCTCTTCCACTGGTACCGCCGCTGATGAGCGGCGCAAGACTCACTGGATCCGACAAGATAAACTTAGAGTGCCCTTCTAGCCTCCAGCACTCCGTCAATCACACCACTCATTGTTACGGCAAAAACCTCTCATGAAGCTTGGAAAAAACTAAAAACCTTATATGCTAGCCGATCACGCACTCGTGCTATGCAGTTAAAGGAGGAGCTCACCTTAATTCAGCACGCAATCGGTCGATCACAGATTATCTCCATGCTGTGAAGGCCTTGGCTGGTGAAATCGCCATTATTGATCATCCCATTTCCGATGACGATTTAACCCTCTATGTCTTAAATGGGTTAGGATCGGATTTCAGGGAGATAGCTGCGCCGATCCGAGCACGAGAGAAGTCCCTGGTGTTTGAAGAGCTGCACGATCTCTTGGTCGGTCACGAATCTTATCTTCGGCGTTTGGAGACAGCTACTCAGCAAATGGTGATGACGGCTAATTACACGGCTAAAGGCAAGTCTTCATCTGGATGTGACTTCTCAAAGAAGTCTTATAAACCAAATGGGCATCAACGTAACCAAGGCCAAAGCCCAGCCCGTCAATCCAATAGCCACCAACGTGATGGATGACGTGCTAATAATGGGTCTGGCAAGCCCAACAACACTCAGAAACGTTACACGCCCCGCCGTCAGTTGTGTGAGCAAATGGGCCATATTGCAAAGTACTGTCCCCAGCTACAGACCAATGAATTCACAGCCAATTGTGTGACTTCTTTTAATAGACAAGACAAAACATGGCTCATGGACTCGGCGACCTCTCACAATATAACAGGTGATCTTGCAAATTTGTCCATTCACTCTGAATATGATGGTACTGATGAAGTAATTCTTGGTGATGGTTCAGGTTTGACTATCTCACACATTGGTTCTTTGGAATTACACTCACCCAAACACACCTTTATCTTAAGTGATACTCTTTGTATTCCAAATCTTTCCAAAAATTTAATTTTTGTTCATCATCTCACCAAACAAAATAATGTTTTTGTCGAATTTCAGCCGTTTCATTTCTTTGTGAAGGACAAGATCACGGGGGCGATTCTACTTCGAGGAGCATGTGAAAACGGTGTTTACACTTTTCCGGAATCAATGATGTCTTCCCCCTCCAATATGGTTGCTAATGTGCATGAACGGACCTTAATTGATGGGTGGCACAAGCGTCTTGGGCATCCATCTCTTCGAATAGTCCAACATCTTGTTAAAAAATTTTCTCTTCATGTTGCCAAATCAAATAAAATTTCTCAATTGTGTAGTTCATGTTCCATCAATAAAGCACATCAACAACCTTTTCATTCCAATAGTCTTCAAAGTCATGCACCGCTTGAACTTATTTACACTGATGTTTGGGGACCCGCACATTATACTGGAATCGACAGATGTCGTTATTATCTTATATTGGTTGACCATTTCACAAAATACATGTGGTTCTATCCAATGGTTACCAAATCCGGGGTATCTACTATTTTTCCTCACTTTAAAAAATTTGTCGAAACACGCTTCCAAACCAAAATAAAAAATTTGATAATGGTGGCGAATTCATTGCTTTAAAATCTTTTTTATTGATCAACGGTATTGGTCATTATACCACCGCCCCACACACCCCACAACAAAATGGTGTTTCCGATCGTCGTCACCGTCATCTAGTTGAAACGGGTCTCACTCTTCTCCATGATGCATCGTTACCTTTTTCCTATTGGCCTCATGCTTTTCAAACAACATCCTATCTAATCAATAGGCAACCCACTCCTCTTCTTCAAAACATTTCTCCTTTTGAAGCTCTTTTTGGTCAAAAACCAAATTATCTCAAATTGAGAAAATTTGGATGTCTTTGTTACCCACTTACCCGGCCCTATAACACCCATAAAATGCAGCCTAAATCCTCACCTTGTGTGTTCCTCGGATACTCTCAAGTCCAAAGTGCCTACAAATGTCTTGACCTCAAAACTCAAAAGATTTACATTTCTAGGCATGTTCTATTCGATGAACCAAACACTCCCACTGTGTCTTCTACAAACCCGAAGACCCACACACCGACTCCCACAAATGCTCCTATGTTCTTCGATGCCCAAGTCACGCCCGTGCCCTTGTCGAAGCCGTCTGCTCTGCTGCCCTCATCCACGACTCCAGAAGGTGTAGCCGCCGTCGATGCAGCCTCCTCAGGTAATCTGCTCAACTCCTCTTCTTCTCTCTCTCTTCAGATTTCATCTGAAAATCTAGGTCATAATTCCTTGAACTTGAATTCATCATCTCCTAATTCTAGTCCGAATCCTTGTGTGAACGATTCCAACTCACTGGTTTCTCACCCCTCATCTGTTACACAACCACTAGGACAAGCCGAAAATTTCCAAAATCCGACTGCTCAAAACCCATCTCCACCACCTGTTCAATGACTTCACCGAATAATCACTCGGTCTATGAACAAAATCTTTAAACCCGAACAACTTAATTCTGTGTCTAAACATCCACTCCCTGAGACCATTGAACCAACTTGTGTGAGTCAGGCTTTGTCTCAACCACAGTGGCATGATGCTATGTCAAATGAGCTTACAGCTCTCATGAAACATGGCACTTGGGATTTAGTGCCACTCCCTCTGAATTGTAATCCAGTGGGTTGCAAGTGGGTGTTCCGGGTGAAGAGGAAATCTGATGGGTCAGTGGATCGATTCAAAGCCCGTTTAGTTGCAAAGGGTTATAATCAACGTCCCGAGCTTGATTACAAAGAGACCTTCAGTCCAGTGGTTAAACCAGCCACAATTAGAACAGTTCTGTCTATTGCTGTTGTGAATGGTTGGGAGTTAAGGCAAATGGATGTTAATAATGCCTTTTTACATGGTGCATTGTCTGAAACTGTATATATGATGCAACACCCGGGTTCAAAGATCCATCTAAACCCAATCATGTTTGCAGGCTCCAAAAAGCAATATATGGGCTTAAACAAGCCCCTCGGGCTTGGTACACTACACTGAAAAATGCACTGCTTGAGCTTGGGTTTGAAAATTCAAGAGCTGATTCATCCTTATTTATATATAGAAAGGACTCTATAATCTGTTATTTCTTGGTATATGTCGACGATCTTGTGATTACAGGAAATAACAGAAATTTTGTGGCTTCAATTATCAAGCAACTGGGAGATCGTTTTTCTCTTACGGATATGGGTCTACTTCATTACTTCCTAGGTGTGGAAGTTGTATCTACTCAGGCAAGACTTTTTCTCTCACAACACAAGCACATTCGAGAACTATTGTCCAATACCAACATGAGTGGCGCCAAAGATGTCTCCACTCCTCTTTCCACAACTCAGTCACTCAAGTTACTTGATGGCACAACCAATGTGGACAACACAGAATATTGAAGAATTATTGGCAGCCTGCAATATCTTTCTTTGACATGTCCAAATATTTCATTCACAGTCAATAAATTGTCTCAATTCATGCATAAGCCTACCACCACTCACTTCACAGCAACAAAAAGGCTCCTTCGGTACTTAAAGCAAACCATCTTCCATGGTATACAACTCACAAAATCTGGACCTCCAGCTTTAGTTACCTATTCCGATGCCGATTGGGCTGGAAATGTTGATGATCGTACCTCCACATCTGCCTATATCAGCTTCTTAAGCCCAAATCCTATTTCATGGAGCTCAAAAAAACAAAGAGCAGTTGCAAGATCTACCACCGAAGCTGAATACCGAGCTCTTGCAAATGCGGCATCCGAGACAATGTGGCTTCTTGCTCTTCTTCATGAGCTGGGTTTTCCACTAAAAGCTGCCCCCTCACTACTGTGTGATAATCTTGGTGCTACGCACCTAAGCTTCAATTCGGTTCAACATTCACGCATGAAACATATACAAATCGATCTTCATTTTGTGCGTGATCTTGTTCAACGTGGCTCTCTCCAAGTTCGACATGTTCATACACAAGATCAATTGGCTGACTTGTTGACAAAACCATTAACAAGACAAAGAACAGAAATCTTGAGAAACAAGATTGGGCTTGCTGATGGAAGCTCAATCTTGCGGGGGCGTATAAAGACAGATTGCAAGAATCAAGGCCAAGATTGAACAGAGCACATCTAGCCTACAATCACGCAAGATCATTCAAAATCAATTTTGTATATTTTTGTAACTGTTGCATATCTGTAACTGCTGCATATTTTTAGCTAAATTTATGTACATTGCCGTAAATAGTTTTTCCTAGCTGTGTATATAAGTTAGCACATATTACATCAATAAAGTGTGGGAAAATTGTTCATTGAAACTATTGCAATCTTTATTCTCTTACAGAGAAAGACTGATTCGACATAAAAACAACAAAAACTAAAGCAAACATATAATAACGGATTTAAAATTTTAAACAAGCATCCCATAGGTTTCATACTCGATCATATATTTGAAAATTTTGTGAACTTTAGAAATCATGAAGGTACAAATTTCTCTATCCCCAATTAAAAAAAGAAAAAGAAAAAGCCCATTTTACCCCCTAACTATATATTATTTCTCCCTCTCTCCCTCTCATGTAGAGAATGATAACTCTAAAAAGGAATATATATTATATATTATATATATATAATTATATATATATATATATATATATATATATATATATATGGGTTTAGGTACTAAGCGTTGGACCTCACGATAAGGGTCCGTGGGGTCGAGCTATGTGGGCCCCACCGTGATGCGTTTCGACCATCACCACCGTGCATTTGATGGGTACCCTTTAAATTATGGGATATCCCAAAAATCAGCCGTACACGGAACTCAGGTGGGCCATAACATCTAAAATATGTGAAGACCACCATTAAAACATTATAAAAGCACTTGGTGGGGTCCACTTGAGTTTTGCATGCGCCTGAAACTTGGTCTGAACCCTCATTCAAGTGGGACACACATAATGGATGGGCTGGATTTGCAAACCACATCTCGGTGGGCCCTCAAAAATGGTTATGAATGTTTTAATGGTGCACGGCCCCTCCCCACTTCTGTATGTGGTGTGGCCTACACAAGTCACGGATTGACTTGATTTTTGAGACCTAGGCCCATGATGGAATGGTGCATCTGACTGATGGGGTAGATGTTCGAAACGCATCACGGTGGGGCCCACACAGCTCGACCTCATGGGACGTTAAAATCAGCTTGAGCGCATTGTACCTTTTCATATATATATATATATATATATATATATATATATATATAGAGAGAGAGAGAGAGAGAGAGGAGAGAGAAAGAGTATGGTTAGAAAAGATAAATCTACTTAGTTTTCTAACTTGGTGGGGAAACCAAAACCATTTGGTTCGCGCAACCAAAAGGTTATTTCACCAGTCTCCCTGAAAATGAAAAAAATAAATAAAATAAATTGTATCAGGAATAAGAAAGATGCATGTCCAAGGAAATAGTTGTTGCTATAAAGTGTTATAAGCTTTTTAGCATATGAGAATCAAAGCTTTTAACTAATTTATTTCCAGTTAGGTTAGGTCACTGTGCTCAACCTATATTAGTGGGTTCAGTGGCTATCCATTTATTTCAATGGGCTTCCCTGTCTATACCAAACCTCATCCCCTACCTATTTGGCATGGCCTAGGCCTAGTTCAAAGATGGTAGGATTAATCTGTTGGGGGTCTTGCATAAAACCTTAGGATCTAGCTTCCCGAAACAAACCAGAATTATGGAATAATAATGTAATGAACTAAATAAAACATAAACCACACCACACCACACCAAAGATTTTTACGTGGAAAACCCTCAAAGAAGTAAAAACCACGGGACCTCATCCAGAACAACAATTCACTATAAAGCAGAACGTTACAATCAATCACAAACACACATCGCTTGGATCAAACCTTCTTCACTCACGTAGGAGTGAATAAACAATAAGAGAAACAAAAGAAAACGGAGAGATCTCACCGATCACGAGGACGTAGAGGCGATGAGACATGGACTGCGAAGTAGATCACCTCTACGAGCAGAATCTCCCTTCTACAAGATTCCTCTCTCTCTTTCTCTCTCTCTCTCTCTCACACCTTTGATAGCCCTAAGCCCTCCTAGAAAGCCTTTGGGAAACTTAGAATACCCTGGAATCTACCCTAATCCCGCATACACCCCTTTATATAAGAATAGAAAGAGGTAGAATCCAAATAGGAAATAAAATCTGTAAAATCTGCGTTTCCGCAATCGCATCTGCGGAACTCGTCGATGATATCGAAGGTCTCTCGATAACAGCTTCGATATCATCTGAAGGTCTCTCGATGATATCGAGACGGGACAAAAACTGTCCAGCGACCAGGGGTGGAAATTCCAACAATTATCGATGCCATCGACCCACTCGCGATGATAGCCTCGATATCATCTGAAAGTCTCTCGATGATATCGACAGGACTAAAAACTGTCCAGTAACCAGCAGTGAAAAATCATGCAGTTATCGATGATATCGAAACCTGTTCGATTTCATCGATCCAATAATGAGGAGAAAAATCCTCATCAAATCTCTCCATTTTTGACTCAGGAGGAATTCACCTTCTTCAAGCCAGCCTGGTTTCTACAAACATCAAACTTGCCCTTGAGCAAAGCCTTGGTCATCATGTCTGACCCATTATCGTCCGTGGGGACCTTCTCAAGCTGTAACAACTTCTGTTCCAAAATATCCCTGATCCAGTGATACCGAACCTCTATGTGCTTCGACTTAGAGTGCTGACTTGGATTCTTGCTCAAGTGTATAGCACTTTGACTATCGCAATAGACCACGTGCTGCTCCTGCTTCAGGCTAAGTTCCTGTAAGAACCTCTTCATCTAAAGCATCTCTTTACATGCCTCTGTGACTGCAATGTACTCGGCCTCTATCGTCGACAATGCTACGACCTTCTGTAGCTTGCTCTGCCAAGAAACCGCTCCCCCTGCAAACGTGAACATGAACCCCGATGTAGACTTCCTGGAGTCTATGTCGCCTGCCATATCTGCATCTGTGTAGCCCTCTAACACAGGTTTTCTGTCACCATAATATAGGCTCAACCTGGATAAGCCTTTTAGATACCGCAGTATTCACTTAACCGTTGCCCAATGCTCTTTGCCAGGATTGACAAGATATCAGTTGACAACACCAACCGCATATGCTATGTCTGGGAGTGTACATACCATAACATGCATCAAACTTCCTACAGCCGACGCGTAGGGTATCTTCTACATCTCTTCCACCTCTGCCTTCATCTTGGGACACTGCCTGTCGCTCAATCTGAAGTAACCATCCAGTGGAGTACTGACCAGCTTCGCTGCATTCATATTGAACCGCTCTAGGACTTTCTCAATATACCGCTCTTGTGATAGTCAAAGCTTCCTGCTACTTTTATCACAGGTTATCTCCATTTCTAGGATCTATTTAGCCGGGCCCAAGTCTTTTATCACAAATGACTTGTCCAACTCCTGTTTCAGCCTGTCGATCTTCTTGATGTCTTTTCCCATGATGAACATGTCATTAACATATAATAGCAGAACTAAGAAATTACCATCTGAGAACTTATGCATGAACACACAGTGGTCCAACTCCGGTCTGTCATATCCATGCTTCAACATAAATGAGTCAAACTTCTTATACCATTGCCGTGGAGCTTGTTTCAGCCCATACAGCTCTTCCTCAGCCTACACACCATATGCTATTGGCCCTTAACTTCGAACCCCTCTGGTTGGTGCATGTAGATCTCTTCTTCTAGGTCACCATGGAGAAAGGCAGTTTTAACATCTAACTTCTCTATCTCCAGATCTATGCTAGTCGCCAACCCAAGCAACATCTGTATGGATGTCATCTTCACCACGGGTGAGAATATCTCCTCGAAGTCTATGCCTTTCCTCTGACCAAACCCTTTCACCACAAGTCTGACCTTGAACCTCGTCTGTGAATTCTTCTACTCAATCTTCTTTCTGAACACCCACTTATTGCTAAGAGCTTTCTTGCCCTTAAGCAGTTTCACCATGTCATAGGTGTGGTTCTTATGAAAGGATTCCATCTCCTCTTGCATAACTTTCAACCACTCCCCCTTATGCTTGTCGGCTAAGGCCTCAGAATAACTTCTGGCTCTCCCCCATCAGTCAGCATAATATACTCATACGGCGAGTACCTTTTGATGGCTGTTTGTCCCTAGATGACCTCCTCACCTATGGCTCAACAGGTGGATCAAATGGGGGTTGCTCCCCTGGTCCATCTTCTGAAGGAACTCTCTCGTCCTCTGCACCTTGCTGTACTCCCCCGTCATCAGGCACCACGGGAGGAGTAACCAGATCCATGTCCTCTGGCTCACCTGAACTAGGCTGGTTCTTCTTTGACTTATTAATGTCTTCAATACACTGATCTTCAAAGAATACCACATCTCTGCTCCTGACGAGCTTCCTCTCGGTCGGATCCCACAATCTGTAACCGAACTTTTCATCACCGTATCCTAAGAACACACACTGCCTGATCTTCATATCGAACTTGGACCTCTCGTCCTTTGGTGCGTGAACAGATGCTCTGCATCCAAACACCTTGAGATGACTGTACGATAGATCCTGTCCAGTCCACACCTTCTCAGGTACTTCTCCATTCGACGGGGCTGATAGAGACCTGTTTATCAAATACACCGCTGTGTGCATTGCTTCTCCCCAGAACGTCTTGGGCAATTTCGCATGGGATAACATGCATCTGATTCTCTCAACAATGGTGCGATTCATTCGCTCAACTACACTATTATGCTGGGGGGTCTTGGGAACTGTCTGTTTATGCCGTATACCCAGGGACTTGCAGTACTCATGAAAGTCGCCAATGTATTCACCACCATTGTCAGTGTGGATGCACTTCAATGATCTACCTGTCTCTCTCTCTCGACCATAGCATGAAACAATTTAAACACACCAAAGACCTCGTCCTTGGATTTCAAAACATAAACCCAAACCCTCCTAGATGAATCATCTATAAAAGTGACAAAATACAATGCCCCACCCAAGGTTTTTATCCTCATAGGACCACAAACATTAGAATAAACCAAATCTAATGCATTCACTTTGTTAACATGAGAAGCAGTTTTAACAAATGAAACTCTATGTTGTTTCCCTGATAAACAATCAAGACAGGTTTTGAGAGGTGTACCTGTCACGTCTGGAAGGAGCTGCTTCCTTGCTAGTAGCTAAAGCCCTTTTTCACTCATGTGGCCTAGACGCCTGTGCCATATGTCAATAGCTGAATCTTCCATTGCGTTCAACCCACCCTTGCACACACTGACACTTGCCTTGTAAAGGGTACAACACTTCTTCCCTCTAGCTGTGATCAACAAACCCTTGATGAGCTTTCAGTGCCCACCAGCAAACCGGCTTTCATAGCCATCATCATCCAACCTTCCCGTCGACATCAAGTTGAGGCGAAGGTCTAGGATATGCCTTACATCCCTGAGAACCAATGTGCAGCCCACATCGGTCTTCACATAAATATCACCGACCCCTACGATCTTCGATACGCAAGAATTTTCCATCTTCACGGTCCCATAGTCACCTGACTTGTAGCTTGTGAAGAAGTCCCTACATGGAGTCGCATGAAAAGAAGCTCCCGAGTCAATCACCCAGTCGGTGTCCTGACTCGTAGCCGTGAGACATGTATCGTGATCTACTCAAAGAATAACTACAACGTCGCCATCTGAAGCGACCGCAGTGGAATCTGATTCATCTTTCTTCCCTTTTCCTTTCTTGTTGTTCTTCTTACCATGACATTCATGTTTGTTGTCGCCTTTCTTGCCACAATTCCAGTAATCAACATCTTTTCTGTTACTCGACTTGCCTCTTGATTTATCTCGGGCCTTCCCGCCCTTCCTGTTCTTTTCTCTCCCCCGTTCTTGTGTTACAAGGGCCTCTTGCTGAGTAGACCCCTGAAACTTCCTCCTTGTCTCTTCATTAAAGAGACAGCTAGTTACTTGTTCCATGGATATCTTTCTGTTTGGCGCGGAGTTACTTAGAGACATTACCAATGTCTCCCAACTGTCAGGCAATGAACTAAGCAATAGTAAAGCCTGCAATTCATCATCCAGAACCATCTTCATAGAGGAGAGTTGGTTCACTATATTACTGACCTCATTCATGTGCTCGGCTACAGAACCACCATATTTGAACTTGAGATTCACAGTCGCCCTTATCAGAAAAATCTTATTACCGCTGTCTTCCTCTCATACAACCCTTGTAATTTCAGCCATAGGCTAGCGGCTGAGGTTTCTGTACACATGGTGGAACACAGAATCATCCAACCATTGTCTAATAAACTCCACTGCCTTTCGGTCCATCTTCTTCCAATCATCATCAGTCATATCTTTGGATTTTGCTGATATGCCTAAAATTGGAGAATATAGGTCATTGCAATAAAGCAAGTCCTCCATCTTAGCCTTCCATATGGTCCAGTTAGAACCATTGAGGCTGATCATCCTTGATGAGCCACCTTCCATAATTCAAAACCGATCCTACCCGTTCAATGAACTTGGCTTTTATACCACTTTGTTGGGGGGCCTTGCACAAAACCTTAGGATCTAGCCTCCCGAAACAAACCAGAATTATGGAATAATAATGTAATGAACTAAATCAAAACATAAACCACACCACACCAGAGATTTTTACGTGGAAAACTCTCAAAGAATAAAAACCACGGGACCTCGTCCAGATCAACAATCCACTATAAAGCATAACGTTACAACCGATCACAAACACACCGCTTGGATCAAACCTTCTTCACTCACGCAGGAGTGGATAAATAATAAGAGAAACAAAAGAAAATGGAGAGATCTCACCGATCACGAGGACGTAGAAGCGCTGAGACGTGGACTGCGAAGTAGATCACCTTTACGAGCAGAATATCTCCCTTCTACAAGCTTCCTCTCTCTCTCTCTCTCTCTCTCACACACACACCACACCCTTTATAGCCCTAAGCCCTCCTAGAAAGCCTTTAGGAAACTTAGAATACTTGGAATCTACCCTAATCCGCATACACTCCTTTATATAAGAATAGAAAGAGGTAAAATCCAAATAGGAAATAAAATCCGTAAAATCTGCGTTTCCGCAATCGCATCTGCGGAACTCGTCGATGATATCAAAGGTCTCTCGATAACAGCTTCGATATCATCTGAAGGTCTCTCGATGATATCGAGACGGGAAAACGTCCAGCGACCAGGGGTGGAAATTCCAACAATTATCGATACCATCGAGTCACTCTCGATGACAGCCTCGATATCATCTGAAAGTCTCTCGATGATATCGACAGGACCAAAAACTGTCCAGCAACCAGCAGTGAAAAATCTGCAATTATCGATGATATCGAAACCTGTTTGATTTCATCGATCGCAACAGTGAAGAGAAAAATCCCCATCATAATCGACTTCTATCCTAGTTAGGTAGGGTTTACTACTTTCAAATGGATAATAAAAATAAAGCAGTGTTTTATAGCTATGGTTTATTACTTTCAAATGGATAATAAAAATAAAGCAGTATTTTATTCACTAAAAGTAGAAACTTCATTCCTTTGCATTTGGATACTGCAAAATTCCTCATAAATTGGGATTTTACTAAATAGTGCCTATGTGAGACCAAACGCAAGGAAAGTGCTTTTTGAGCACTTTTTTCTTTAGAAAGAGGTAAAGTGGAGAATTGTAGAGCCTACATGATATTTTTATGATATCCTACCAACCTATAAATGTAATATGCCATGATGGTCAAAGAATAAAAAATTTGGTCCATCGAAACGTAAGACGATTAGCTACAACCGAAAGATGATGTCCAGTACTTGAAAGCATCAAAATGCACATGCAACCCATTTGGTGATTCAATCATAAAAAAGTTTAGTCCTTGTGATTATTGCAATTTGGTGCGGATGCTTTGACGGACATCCACTTTTTTAATTTTTAAAGAAAAGTAATATAAGAGAGTACTTAACTATTAAGTAATTTCCCTTATCAAAAAACAGTACAAAGTATTTTGATTCGCGAAGGAATATACATTTGTATATTTGGGATTTATATATGAGGAAAATTTTCATTTGAAGACCGTGATGTTTGTGTTTTACTTACTTGTTTTGCCAGGTAGATCCAAAGCTCAATTGGACCATACCGTAGCGTTTTCAAAGTTACTCTTACGGTCCAATTTTATTTTTTATTTTTTTACCATCACTCTCAATCTACATTTCACAGGCTTTGTTGAAAAAGTCATGATAATTGGGTGACCTCAAATTTTAAGTTAATGGCATACAAAAATGGATGAATAATATTATTCTTAGAAGATAGGTGCAGTTGCAAATGCTTAGGACAACCAGATTAATGTGAGTTTTTTCAGACTAGACCTAATGGAGGATCTGGATAGGTGATGGGGGATACTGATGACTCCAAATGCAACTAGATTTTTTAATTTAATTTATTTTTTATTTTTTATTTTTTTCTGCATGCACACAGACCCCACACTGCACCCACCCACTCACACCACAGTGAAATTTCATCACAAGGGGTACCTCATGTTGAAACTCTTGTGAGTCTACCTACCACTGAGGCATGAGTAAGGACCCAAATGCAACTAATTGCATTGGAAGGTTTTTATGCACTCAAAACAACTTCATTTCATTCATTTTCAACTTCTACAGGTGGAACCCATGGGTCCCGGTTCGGATGGGCCATGCTGCTTCATGGATTTACCAAAACTTTTCAATATGTGGATCACACATTGACGATCAAGGAGAAAAATACAACACCGTCAATTCAAGTAATTGGACACAGTAGGGAAGTAGGAGAGGACATGAATTGCATTAAGGAGCGTGCATTCAATACACCCTGTCGGTGAAAAAACGTTATATGCTTGTTATATATATGTAGGACCTATCATAAAAAAAATAAAACTATAAGGTTTATGCATATAATAATGATTTTACCATTATCACTATGAGTCCCACTCTTGTACACATGCACTTTTTCCTCGGTGGAGGACTACATGCATACATCAAAATTTTCTGCATGTAGAGCCTAAGTAATCAAGTCTAAATGGATGGTTGGATGGTTTTCATTTTAAAATGTCCATGAGATGTCCACCAATGGGCAAGCGCCAGATTGGGTACTACCATGCTAGGACCATCTAGAGACATATGGTCATGTAAGAGGCTATATAGGGTCCACTATGATCTATATGCTTTTTATTCATGGTATCTATCAATTTGATACATCATTTTAAAGGCAAATTAGGCAGATCAAAGGCTCAAGTGGACTACACCACTGGAAGTAGAGATTAAAAGCTTACCTTGAAGACTCCCAGAGGGGCACAAAAGTTTTGAATCAAGCTGGTATTTATGTTTTACCTTCCTAAAGGTCCATAGAAAATATATATCATGGTGGGCATAGGAAATTTTTAATGGTAGGAATTCAATACCCATTGCTTCCTGTGGTGTGGTCCAAATGAGCCTTCAATCTCCCTCTTTTTTTGGAATCATGCCCTAATATAATTTGTCAAAATGGATGGATGGCGTGGATAAAACATATACATCACAGTGGGCCCCACAGATCCCTAACAGGACTGTCCATCTCTAGCTAGGTCATGGGGGAGTAGTACCCAATCCGTGCCGTACACCAATTCACCTATTAGGGTCAGCTATTTGGTGTTACTCTTGGTACCCATCCAAAACGGGGCCCACGATCCATTCAGTTTAGCAAGAGTATCAAATCTGTCTCATTATTCAATTGGACTGGACTGTCTCCAAGAATCCATGCATTCTAGGGCCCACTGTATTGACGGTCCGGATTCACTGATCATACAGCCATGTGTACTGTACGTTGCAATGAACCGTGACCTTTTCATTGCACGACGAATG
Source organism: Magnolia officinalis (assembly GCA_021015155.1). NCBI lineage: Eukaryota > Viridiplantae > Streptophyta > Magnoliopsida > Magnoliales > Magnoliaceae > Magnolia > Magnolia officinalis. The sequence goes on from JAJHSJ010000008.1 coordinate 12,940,515, forward strand.
GGAGATCCCATTTGGTTGCTCTTGCCTTTGAGATAGAGGCCGCGGGACGAGGACAGAGGAACTTGCATGAAGTGAGGGTGTTGGAGTTGGCCGTTAACGTTCCTACATACGTAATAAACAACTGATGCTTTTTGGTCCGTCGACTGCAGTTTCGGTTCTGTCCGTCCCTTCATTCGTTGCGGACCTGCTTCTTGATCTTAGCATTTGTTTCGATTGGCAATGGAATTGATTTGCATTGAGCTGAAAAAGAGAAAAAAAAAAAAGGAGGATATAGTTAGGAAACTAGTATGAGGATATACCATAGGCTGTCCATTGATTTTGACATTATGTCCAGCTTGATTTTTGCACCAGGTGATCATCACAGTGTGGCCCGAAATTTTCAAGGATGTGATGCACTATGGGCCCCAAAACGTTTCTAATGGTCTACGTTCATTCAACACTGTTTCCTGTAATGTGGTCCACCTGAGATTGAGATATACCTCATTTTCAGTCTCATGCCCTAAAATGATCTGGAAAAATAGATGGACGGCATGGATGAAACACATACATCATGGTGGGACCCACAGAGTATCGACCCCCAGCCTTTCAAATATGCTTTGAGAATGCCTCAAGGGCATGTGCCAAAATCAAATACCACCACCATCACTGGTATTTATAAAAAGGGAAGTACATGTTTCGATATCCTAGCCATAGGGAAGGTGGACCTTGGTATGAATATCAATTCATTCAGAAATCAGATTGGGTCATCCATTACGTGGACCACACTGTTCGTATCAATGGACAGCCAGTTGTCTCACTCAACGCACTGGTGTGATCTTCCTAATCAGTGGATTGGCTTGATTTTCATGCAAGTTGATATTCATGATGCAGTCCACCTTCTGAATGGCTCAGATTTGAAAATTGATGGAAAGATGAGGCTGTATGTGTTGCATTTTTTACACAACTTGGCACACGTGTGCAAGATCTGAGCCATTCATCACATGGATGTAGAGAACATTCCCTGACCTAGAAATCAAGCTGTATTCATCAAGTGGGCCTAGGGCTGGCAACGGAATGGGTCTGGGCCCATTACACACCGGTCCCAGCTAACTTCGTAATCAGGCCTTTGGTTTCTGGCCAAAACGAAACCAGTAGCATTATAAACGGGCCAGTTCTCGGGCTCGGGTAGGGCCGCGGTGGGCCCGAACTGTTTACTATTCGGGTCCATGACAACCCACGGCTTATTACAGATCCGGGTCCAATTCTATATCCGTCTGGGACGCAAAACCGGGCCCGATATGGGATCCGTCATCTGCCGACCGCGCCCATCCTTTCATCCACGAGTGGCCTACGTGCAAAGTTGGCCACCCTGATCTTTACGGTGCGGCTTCGGTGGATCCCTAGATCCCTGACTGTGGAGCCCATCATGATATATTTCCCTTACATCCATGCCCTCCATCCATTTTAATAGCTCATTTTATTGCATGATTCAAAAAATAAAGCAGAATCAAATCTTATGTGGACCACACCAGAGGAAACAATGGTGATTGATTATTAAAAACTTCTTGTGGGCCACAAAAGTTTTGGATTAAGCTGATATTTGTGTGGTCCCTTCATCCATGTCTTTGTGACCTTATCAAAAGGTTAGATGGAAAATAAACATTCCAATGACCCCCAAGAAGTTTTTAATCGTGGGTATTCAATCACCACTCTTCCCTGTGGTGTGGTCAACCTAAGATTTGTATATTCTTTATTTTCGGGATCATCCCCTAAAATGAGCTTTCAAAATGGATGGACGGCGTAGATGTAAGGCACATACATCAAGGTGGGCCCCACGGTCAGGGATCCGATGCCTTTGGTGGATCCGGAGATCCGCCAGAGCCGCCCCCTGATTTTTACGGTAGAGTATGTTGACTGTGGCCACTCCCTGATGAACGGCTCGTATGCCGCACAAGTGTCTAATTGGCACGTGTGCTCTAGCGAGAATCACCCGGGCGCATACATATGTGAAAAGACAGGAAATCGAGGAGAATGAGGAGGAAATTTACCTTTTTGGGTAAAGGAAAAGAAGAAGAATCGATGGTCCGGATGAGTAGAGAGAGAGAGAGGAATCGATGGTCCGGATGAGTAGAGAGAGAGAGAGGAATCGATGGTCCGGATGAGTAGAGAGAGAGAGAGAGAGAGAGGGGCAATGCTCCTTATAAGGACGGGAGTGATTCACAACTGCTCCGTGATAGTTTACCACCAATTTAGAAAATGGTGGTGACTTCTCCTTGCATATGGCTCACATGTACACCCATCCGGACCGTCCAAATTGTGGAGTACAATATGAATGCGTCAAAATTCGAAAATCACAGTGAATAAGTGATCTTAACCATCCAAATGCTGGCTATAAAATGAATCGTAAAAGTTAATAGTGTGTGGTCTAAATTCATTGGATAGATTACGTCTTACACTGAATTATATTCCATCCACGATCTGATCAGAGACTTGGACGGTCTTGATTGCCGTTTTACTCTAACAGGCTTGTGGTAGATGAGACACTGTTTTACATGGGGATGACCTATATATGACAGGAATGCCATGATAGACTTCTCTGATAATTTGATGAAGCTCTATTATTACTGTGATGGAGCTCTTTTTCACTTTACACGTGGGAGAACAAATGGTGGTGGAATAGCACTGTCCAAATAGTGGGTCATACCATGCATGTGTCGTGACTCAAAATTGCATTGAACAGCGTATCCTCGCCATCAGTTTCCTGCTCTTACCATTTCTGAATATGGACCGTAAGTAGTTATTCACCGTCTATTCGAAAGCAATTAGATGGACGGCTATAATAATCCAAACAGTACGATTTTCAAGAAATGGAGCATCCCCATTAGGTCTCAGTAGATTGACGGATCCGATCCGCTTTCGTTCCTTCCACGTGTATGGTAGAAAGGGGACGCGGATTGCATACCGAGTAAACCGTGGGGCCCACAGTGATGTATATATCTTATCCACACGGTCCATCCGTTTTATCAGATCATTTTAGGGAATAGGTCCAAAATTGAAGTACATACGAAGCTCAAGTGGACCACACCACAGGAAATATTGGGAATGGAACGGCGTGGATATACAACACATACATCGAGGTGGGCCCACAGTCAGGTCCCACCCACATTGCTAGTTCCAGAGTCGTGCAGGACTAAACCTTTGATACTCTGGCAGGGTACGATGGATGATACGCAGGCACTTAAAAATTGCTAAGACGTTGCTTACGTGTACTAAAGATGAATCTAGGATGCGACGCACATACAATGCAGCACCCGTGTACGAGACCCAGATGCATGTACAACGTGCAGGGCCATGTAAAGATTCCCGTTCAAAATTGAGAAAAACATTTTATACTCGGGCAGGGTACGGTGGATAATACATAGGCACTTAAAATTTACCATTGCTGGGGACGCAGTACATATCCAACGCAGCACTCATATACAGGTAACAGGACCCAGATGCAGGTACAATGTGCATGACTTTGCGAAGATTCCCTTTGAAAATCGAGAAAACCTTCCATGCTCTGTCAGTATACGATAGATGATACGCAGGCACTTAAAAATTGCTAATATATTGCGAGGACTAGTGAGGATGGGCTGCAACAACACGAGTAAGTTACTGCTTTTAGAAGCTAGGTCAGGCCCACTATGATGCTTGTGAGAAATCCACTCTCTCCATCCATTTTCTCATATCATGCAACCATTTGATCAAAAAATAAGGCTGATTCAAAACTCAAGCAGGTAACATTAAAGGAAATAGTGAATATTGAATGTTTACCATTGAAACATTCGTGAGGTTATAAAAGTTTTGAATTATGTTAATATTTCTATGTTTTCAGTTCATTCAAATAAGAATGACCTTATGAACCGTTTGGATGGCATATGAATATTACAGTAAGTACCAAAAAGGTTTCAATCATGAGTCTTCATGCTTTTCACATCATGCTGCCCACTTGAGTTTTTGATAAGCTTCTCTTCCAGGTGTTATATGATTAGAGTGAGCAGGATCCAACTCAATTTGGCGAATCCAATTCGTCTGACTCGACTCGAACTAAATGCAAGAGTTGGGTTTGGATCGAGTATACCCAGCCGGATTTGAATCCTGACCGAGTCAAGTTCAGGTTATATAGTAACTCAATTCGGTCGGATCCGAACCAATCCGAAACCCGACTCAATTTGTGGTAGGGCCCACGTTATATATAATCTCTCTAGCCCTTTTCTTCTCTTTGTTTGACTCTCTCTCTCTCTCTCTCTCTCTCTCTCTCTCTCTCTCTCAGATCTGCAGCACAATGGAATTTCGCTTCTTCTCCACTTCTCTTTGTTTGAAGATATTAGGGTTTTATGCCATTTTCTGCTTTAGTTTTCGAGATCTGAAGCTTTTTTCTAGAGAAATTTAAAGTTTTTTTTGCGAGATTAAGCTGTTGATGTAGATCTGGTTTTCTCTGGATAATGAACAACTGAAATCTGAACTTGACGATGCAGAGATCTTGATTAGTTGCAAAAGTGTAAATTTTCATAGAGATAAAAGAAAGTATGTGGTGGCCGATTCTTAGTCTGTGTGGTGACTCGATCCGAACCGTAGCAAAATCAATCCAACTCGGTATCTTTAACCGAGTCGGACTCAATTCGGATTGGCCCAACCAAGATCCAGTTCAGATTGAGTCAGGCCAACTGAACTCGGTCCCAAATTGATTTGAATTCGGGTCAATGTTTTCACAATACCGGATCGAGTCGAGTTGAGTTGGACCTAACGCGGCCCGACTCGACTCAATGCCCACCCCTACATATGATAGAGGGGTAAATGGAACAAGGTAAAATTCTAATAAATACAATAGTGGGCCCCACTTAGCTCCCGGCATGTATCAAAGGCAAGTGGACCAAACGTGAGCTCAAAGATGAGGCAGATCTAAGGCATAAGTGGACCACACATGGAAAATAGTAGTGATAATGACACCCAAGGTTGAAACCTTCTAAGGGCCCACTATTTTGTTTATCAAACCTGTTCATAAGGACATACAATTATAGTTGAAATAAAAACAAAATTTTCAACTTAATCCAAAACTATTGTGGCACCTAATAAGTTTTCAACGGTAAGCTATGGACCATGGTTCTTGCTCTTGCTCGGGTGGTAGACTCTCGGGAGTTTCGACACCCGGTCAAGGTTCGAGTATCCATAGGTGATGTTCGAGTATCCATAGGTGATGAAAGCCTAAAATGGTATGTGTGAGGGGGTAAAAAAAAAAAATTAAAAAAACAAAAAAAAAAAGCTATCGACCATGGGGCCACTTGAACATTAGCTCTGCCACACTTTTGGGCACGTACCCTAAAATGGTATTGAAAAATCCTGTGGGGGTCGTACCTTAAAATTGTCTTGAAAAAATGGATGAACATCACCATCAAACCCATACATCACGGTGGGCCCCACAGACCCCTGCCTGGATCGATTCTATCCAGGCGGGGGTCTGGACACAGTCCGCTTCCGTTTCAAATTTCAATGGATTGGCTGGCATTTATTTAAAATAAGAACAAAAAGATCCAGTGGTTCTGCTTCAACAAACAAGTGCCCATGAATCATAGTTTAGTATTGTCCAGCCACTCTGATTTCGGCGGTCTGACTTAGTAACGGTGGATTTCACAATTTAGTCGGTTTAGATTTTTGTTACCATATGCCACGTAAACAATTTCCGAGTGCCTGCGTATTGAGCGTCATGCGCTGGCAGAGTAACAAATTCTAGCCGTAATGTACGTTGATTTCCTCTCGCCGTCCGTTTTCCTGCTGAAAATTTGGCCCACAAGATCAGTGGATCCGCTTTGTTTATGGAATATTAGATCTTTATGATTAGTCCAACTGACCGGCTTGAATTGACTCACGTGTGCTACTTTAGTACGTGCTCTGCGATTCGGCTCTTCTTTATCCACTCGCGCGAATCTCCGTACCTTTTTCTGGCTTGAGTTGACTCGCGTGTGCTACTTTAGTGCGTGCTCCGCGGTTCGGCTCTTCTAGTCGCGCAAATCTCCATACCTTCTTCCGTTATGAATGGATCCCTGATTGTGGGGCCCACCTTGATGTATTTTTCTAACATCCACGCCATCCATCTTTTTCGCCAACTCATTTTAGGGCATGAGCCAAAAAATTAAGCAGAAACGGTCGTGATTGAATGCCAACCATTAAAAACTTCCCGAGGACCACAAAAGTTTTGGATCAAGATGCTATGTGTGTGATCTCTTCATCCAGGTCTTTGAGACATTATCAACGGGTTGGACGGCAAATAAACATTCCCGTGGCCCACTAGAAGCTTCTATCTAATGGTAGGCATTCCATCATAACCTTTTCCTCTAGTATGGTCCACATGAGATTTGGTTCCACTTCATTTTTTACATTATACCCTAAAATGATCCATCGAAATGGATGGACGGTGTAGATGCAAGCCACATACATCACAGTGGCCCCACACTCAGGGATCCTCCTACTGCCTATTGAGTAACTGTTGAGACTCAAATATTGCATAATTTTCCCCATTTATATCTTGGTTTTATGAACATGAATCCGCTTAATATTCTATTTTACTCATGTATGTGTTGCAAGGTGAATTTAAGTGTTTGGATTGAAAAATGGTGTTAAAAGCATGATTTTGATGCTCAAGAATTACCAAAGCAAGGGATTGATCTTAGGAGACCAAGATTGAAGAATTCACATGCCAAAGATCTAAGAAAACCAAGTGAAGAATGAAGAGAATCGAAGATTTGAAGTGAAGAATCCTGAAATCGTCCTGAAAAAGTGTATTATGAAGCTGTAAAGTTTATTTTGGGAAACTGCTTAGCAGGAAGTCTGTTTTAAACGAACTATGCAGCGAGAAGTCTATTTTGGGAAAATATGTATATTTGATGCGATTTCTAGGGTTTTTCAAATTTGTACGAAAATTGGAGGTCCCTACTTATAAATAGGGCTTCCTAGGGCATTCTAAAACATTATTCAAGGCATTCAAGAGCAAGGTTTAGGGTTTTTAAAGAGTTTTTAGTTTTATTAAAGCTTTATAAGTTTTTTTGTTTAGATTTTTCTATTTGCATTTTTCTTTCTTTATTTCTTGTTGCTTTTTATTTCTGCAATTTAATTATGTTTTTCTAAGTTCCTTCTATCCCAAGCTAGAAGGGAAGCACATGGGTTTAATGTTTCTTTAAGATTATGATGATTGATTGTTTTAATGATGAGAAAATGGTGTATGCATGTTATTATTATTTAGGTTTTGTTTTTTATCCTCTTGTGAGATCCATATGTTTCCATCATATGAGATCCACATTGATGGATAGGCTTACCCTAGATCAATCAGATTTCCTAGATAGGAGAGGTTCTCAACCTGTTATATTTCTTTGTTATTCATTATCCTATAGATATTGAATACTTAAAATCACTGACGCTTGAGAATATATGTCAATGGTGCAAATCCATGATTTTCTAATTTTTTATATCATTTATTAAAATATTTAAACTGTTTTATTTTCCGATTAGGCTGACCATAGTGCTCAGATCCTAGTTGTGTTATCCAAGTCATCATGATTTTGGAACATTACCTATGTGTGGAACTTTGAAGCTTGGGTGTTATTTTATTCAATTGAATTACATCCATTCAAAAATCCCAAAATCAAATCACCAGTTTAGTTTTTTATTACTTAGTTTTATTTTGCATTTGATTTTTTCCTTCTACAATTCATCTCCCTGTGGGATCGACCCCGTATTCACGGGATACTACTTACGAACCTCTGCACTTGGAGGCAAGCAACAAGTTTTTGGCGCCGTTGCCGGGGAGAGACTTAAAGAGATCAGATCTGTGCAAGATAGCTAAGGTAAGTTTTTTTTTCCTAAGGTAAGTTCTCTTCTAACCCTCCAAATTTTCTGTAGATTTTTTTTATTTTTTTCTTTGAAAATAAATTCAGTTGGGTCTTTCAAGCACTAACTGTGACATAAGGTTGCCCTGCTTGGGATTTCATCACCCAAGTGCTATGGTTGTCCTACAGTTGCTGTTTGATCATAAAGATCATCCCCTGAATCTATTTTCCAGATTAGCATAGTTTAATTTCTGCATTAGTTTTACTTTTATTTTATTTTATTTTATTTATTTATTTTTTTTGCTTTGTGGATTGAACCCTCATGGTCGGCCTTGCCGCCTGGGTTGTTGATTTATTTTTTGCTTTGTGGACTGAACCCTCATGGTCGGCCCTGCCGCCTGGGTTGTTGATTTATTTTTTGCTTTGTGGATTGAACCCTCATGGTCGGCCCTGCCGCCTGGGTTGTTGGTTAAGTTTTTATTTTTATTTTAAGTATCATACTTGCTATTTAATTAGTGGTATTTGTTGTGTGGTGTGGATGGTTTATGTCCCGTTGGAGTAGGGATCAAAACAATCGACTCTCCTCTGAAGGGGGACTAGTTCCAGGCCTTATTCATTCACTTAGAAGAGGCACTCAACATCACTTGGATTCCATGGCAGACCCAGTTGATAATCCAAATCTGCCAGATCCAACTATAAATCAAAATAGAGAAAATCAATTTAATCCTCCTCTTGAGGATGAAAATGAAGTTCATAGGAATGTGTTAAACCAACCACGGACTTTACGTGAACATTTACACCCTGAGAGATCAACTTTACCATCTTGCATAGTGTTCCCTGCTCACACAGGGAACATTGATTTTAAACCAGGTGTAATTCAATTGATTCCTAAATTTCATGGCTTGGATTCTGAAAGCCCCTACTTGCACCTCAAGGACTTTGAGGAAGTAATTGCAACATTACAAGTAAACAATGGCAATAGGGATATACTTAAGCTTAGGCTATTCTCATTTTCTCTAAAGGATCGGGCCAAAGCATGGCTCAACTCTCTAAGACCTAATACCATCACTTCATGGCAAGCCTTAAGTAGAGAGTTTTTGAAAAAGTTCTTTCCCGAGCACAAAACAAATGCACTAAAACAAGAAATCATGTCATTCTCCCAAAAGGGGAATGAACTGTTTTTTCAAGCTTGGGAGCGCTTCAAAGACCTTCTAATTACTTGTCCACATCATGGTTATGAACCATGGCACGTGATTGATGCTTTCCGAAAGGGGCTCACCATGGATACCCGTCAGTTCATAGAGATGATGTGTGGTGGAACCTTTCTTGACAAAGATCATAATGAGGCTTGGGATTTTCTAGATATGTTAGCAGAGAATACGCAGACATGGGATGTCTCTGCTAAATCAGACCAAACTAGACCCGTTCTTAGAGAAAAAGCGGGGATGTATGTCCTAAGAGAGGAAGACGACCTTAATGCAAAATTCGCTGCATTGGCTAGAAAGGTCGAAGCCTTGGAAATTAGGAAGGTTGATATGGTTAAAGCAAACACTTCCTTAGGTAATTTTTGTAGCATTTGTGGTGGTATAGATCATGACACAAGGATTGTCCAATGATCTCAGTTGTACAAAATATCACGCATGAGCATGATCAAGCAAATGCTATAAATAACTACCAAAGGTCAGTTATGCAACCAATGGGAAACACGTATAATCCAAATTGGCGTAACCATCCTAATCTTAGTTGGAGGAATGGACCACAAATTAATGCGCCCAATGCACCTCAAATGCCTCCACAAAACAACTTCTTTGGGGCACCTAACAATGCACCATATGTGCCCCCGCCAAAGCGATCATCTGTGGAGGATGCATTGACCGCATTCATGAACTCTCAAGCTCAAATGAATCAGTCTCTAATCCAATCAAATCAGGAATTAAAGACAGCTGTGGCTAGGATTGAGACTCAACTAAATGCTAGGGAAAAAGGCACCCTTCCTTCTCAACCTGTGCCAAACCCTAGAAATACACATTTCATTGGAGACTCAAATCCAAATGAGTTACATCATGAACAAGCTAAGGCCATCATTACCTTGAGAAGTGGAAAAGAAGTCGATAACAAGATAATGCAACCGGTAGAAATACCGGAGGATGAGCCACTGTCTCAAGAAAATGATGAACCAACTATAGTTCAAAAGCCGCAACAACAAAAGGATAAAGAGACTAAGTCATATGAGCCTCCAGTTCCATTCCCATCTAGACTTCGGAATCCAACTGTCCCCATGAAATATCAAGAGGTGTTGGATGTGCTCCAAAAGGTTACTGTCAATATTCCTCTGCTTGATGCCATTAGACAAATTCCATCATATGCTAAATATCTCAAGGACTTGTGCACTGTAAAGAGAAATTAAATGTGCACAAAAAGGCCTTCCTTACTGAGAAAGTGAGCGCTATCATTCAACAAAGGGTTGTACCCAAATACAAAGACCCGGGAAGTCCCACTATTCCTTGTATTATTGGAAATTTCCAAATTGAGCATGCTTTGCTAGATTTGGGTGCAAGTGTCAACTTAGTACCTTATTCGGTTTACAAACAAATGGGGTTAGGCGAGCTTAAACCAACCACGATTACACTCCAACTCGCTGACCGCTCCATTAAGGTACCAAGGGGAATTTTAGAGGACGTGTTAGTCCAAGTGGAGAAATTCTACTTCCCCGTGGATTTTATTGTACTAGACACTGAACCATGTGTAAATGCTAGCGCTCAAGTTCCCATCATTTTAGGCCGCCCATTCCTAGCAACTTCAAATGCAATCATAAATTGCAGGAATGGAATGATGAACTTGTCTTTTGGTACATGACTCTAGAGCTAAATATTTTCAATCTATGTAAGCAGCCTTAATAATAATGATATCCATGAGCTGAATTTCATGGACTGCTTGACAGAAGAAGAGGAATTGGAACCTAGTCTGACTGAGGAATTGATTCAAGTCTTTGGGGACTTAAAAATTCTGATTTAGAAAAAGTGCTTGCTGAAATTTGTGATGATAATGAGAGCACTACCACTCAGGACATTGGTATGTACCAATGGAGACCGCGCACTCAAATCCTATCTATAGAGGACTCGCGACCTCTACCATCACCAACCAATGTTCCAAAGTTTGATTTAAAACCACTACCAAATGAGCTTAAGTATGTATACTTAGGTGAAAATAAAACTTATCCTGTGGTGATCTCTTCATTTTTAGACAAGGATCAAGAGATTAAATTGTTGAATGTTCTAAGGGACCACAAAGGAGCCTTGGGTTGGGCCATTTCTGACATCAAGGGTATAAGCCCTTCCATATGCACCCATCGGATACACCTCGATGAGGACGCCAAACCAATTAGACAACCTCAAAGGCGTCTCAATCCAAACATGATGGAAGTTGTAAAAAATGAGGTGATCAAATTATTGGATGTGGGAATCATCTACCCAATATCCGATAGTGTTTGGGTGAGTCCAACTCAAGTAGTCCCAAAGAAATCCGGAATAACTATTGTGCAGAATTCTAATAATGAACTCATACCAACACGTGTCACCACTGGTTGGCGTGTTTGCATTGACTATAGAAAATTGAACCAGGTCACAAAGAAGGATCATTTCCCTCTACCATTCATTGATCAAGTTTTAGAGAGGGTAGCAGGTCACTCTTTCTATAGTTTTCTTGATGGATATTCCGGATATAACCAAATAGAGATAGCCCTGGAAGACCAAGAGAAAACCACGTTCACTTGTCCATTTGGCACATTTGCTTTCAAACGGATGCCATTTGGATTGTGTAATGCTCTCCACAACTTTCCAACGGTGTATGTTAAGTATTTTTTCAAATATGGTTGGAAGTTTCTTGAGGTTTTCATGGACGACTTCTCTGTATTTGGGAGTAGTTTTGAGGAATGCCTCAACAATTTATCTCTTGTCTTGTCTAGGTGTGAAGAGAAACACCTTGTCTTAAATTGGGAGAAATGTCATTTCATGGTTCAAAAGGGAATTGTTTTGGGCCATGTTATCTCCAAAAATGGAATCGAGGTAGATCGCTCAAAACTCGACATTATAGCTAATCTACCTATCCCCCGAACTGTTAGAGATATTAGATCACTTATAGGGCATGCTGGTTTTTATAGAAGATTCATCAAGGACTTTAGTGTCATTACTAGACCCTTGACTAATCTTCTTCAAAAGGATGTTCCATTTAAGTGGACAGATGAGTGTGCAAATGCCTTTAATAAAATTAAATCATCTCTTACCACTGCACCTATCATGCGTCCACCAGATTGGACACTTCCTTTTGAACTAATGTGCGATGCAAGTGACTATGCCATAGGGGCTGCTTTGGGCCAAAGGAAAGATAAACGGCCCTACGTTATTCACTATGCGAGTAGAACTCTAAACTCGGCCCAAGTGAACTACTCAACAACTGAAAAAGAGTTACTTGCAGTAGTTTTTGCTTTGGATAAGTTTAGGTCCTACTTGCTGGGATCTAAAGTGGTCATTTTCACGGACCACTCGGCTTTGAAATATTTGTTGTCTAAGAAGGATGCAAAGCCGAGACTTTTGAGATGGATCCTCCTACTCCAAGAATTTGACTTAGAGATAAAAGATAAGAAAGGAGTAGAAAACGTAGTGGCCGATCACCTTTCCAGATTGGTGTAAATGATTCCACTGAGGAGATGCATATCCAGGACAATTTTCCTGATGAACAATTATTTGCGATCTCCAAATTGCCTTGGTATGCGGATATAGTGAACTATCTTGTAACAGGAAAAATGCCATATCATTGGAAGTCACAAGATAGGAAGCGTTTTGAAACCGAGGTTAGGAACTTCTTCTGGGATGACCCGTATTTATATAAATATGGGACTGATCAAATTTTTAGACGTTGTGTCCCAGAGGATGAAATTCAGAGTGTTATTTCTTTTTGCCACATGGAAGCATGTGGTGGCCATTTTTCTGCTAAGAAAACCACTGCAAAAATCCTGCAGTGTGGTTTTTACTGGCCTACCATGTTTAAAGACACCCATGCTTTCTGTGTTGCTTGTGATAGATGTCAAAGGTTGGGAAAGTGTCCGGCGCAACATGATGCCTTTATCCCCAATTTTGCCATTGGAGATTTTTGATTGTTGGGGTATTGATTTTATGGGCCCATTTCCATCTTCTTTTGGATTTCTTTATATATTGTTGGTGTGGACTATGTTTCAAAGTGGATTGAGGCAGTTCCAAGTAGGACCAATGACAACAAAGTGGTCATACGATTCCTCAAGGAAAATATTTTTTCTAGATTTGGAACTCCAAAGGCCATCATTAGTGATGGTGGGTCTCACTTTTGCAATAGGACATTTGAGGCTTTGATGAAGAAATATGGCATCAAGCATAAAGTGAGTACCCCATACCACCCACAAACGAGTGGGCAAGCTGAGATTTCTAATCGGGAAATCAAACACATTTTAGAGAAAACTATAAGGCCAGATAGGAAGGATTGGTCCCTCAGACTATCCGACGCTTTATGGGCTTATAGGACTGCTTATAAGACCCCGATTGGAATGTCTCCATACAGATTGGTGTATGGGAAGGCTTGCCACTTGCCTGTGGAATTGGAACATAGAGCCTACTGGGCAATAAAGAAATTAAACTTTGATATGGATCAAGCAAGTGGACAAAGGAAATTAGAGTTGAATGAATTAGAGGAGCTGAGGAGAGACTCCTATGAAAATTCTAAAATCTACAAAGAGAGGACCAAAGCTTTTCATGACAAAAATATTCTGAGGAAGAATTTTGAACCTCAGCAAAAGGTCCTATTGTACAATTCCCGTCTCCAGTTTTTTCCGGGAAAGTTAAGATCAAGATGGACAGGCCCTTTCATTGTGAAGAATGTTTATACTCATGGGGCTGTTGAAATTGAGAATCCACGTAATGGCAATGTGTACAAGGTTAATGGGCAGAGATTGAAGCCTTATGTGGAAAACTTTCATTTGGGAGAGGAGTCCTTCCCTCTTCATGAGCCAGAATATTCAGATTGATGCTCCTAGTCTGATGGAGCATTTGTGTAGAATTTGTATCATATTCATTTTTTTTAGTGTCACCTAGCAGGTGAGTTTTTCATGGCAGGTACTATCCACCCTTTCTTTTATTTTTATTGTTCTCTGCATTATATTATCATTACATTGGGGACAATGTAGATTTTAGGTTGGGGGTGTGGATAGTCATCCATGTGATTTTTTTTTTTTTTTTTTTTCAGTTTATTTTATTATTTTTTGTTTAATTTTATTTTTTTAGGTTTATGAAAAAAAAAAATTCAACATTTTCAAAATAATATTTTTATGTGAACATGATATTATGTGAATTCCAAAGGCAAAGTTAATATTTATTCTAGGTTGATAGTAGTCAGAATTCTGATAACTGAAAATTATATACTTGAGTTCAATTATCTAATCACTAGTTTAAAAGAGTTATAATTTGATGTACTGAATTCACAATACACCCTAGCTAACTAAGTGAGGAATATGATATGTGAACTAGAATAACAACTTTTGATTCAAAAAGGTTGAATGAACTAGTATCATTGATATATGCTTAAAAGATAGAATATTGAAGAAAAAAAAAAGAGTGATGGAAAAAAAATTTTATTATAGAGCATAAATGCAATGACCATAACAATCGTGTCAGTAATCCGGAGTAAGGATACCTAAGTATCCATTACTGTTACCATTACAAGTACGATACCTTAGGTTATGAAGCAAACCCGGTGGGAATCTTCATCTAAGGGTGGTCTATAATAATGAGGATATGATGATAAAAGAAGAAATGACATGAAAAAAATGAGATAACTAGAGATTTCATACTCTTGGAATGATTGAAAGGAGTTAGGATAGAGAACATACATATTTTTCAAAGTTAGACTAGTGTCACGAGCACCTAAGGATATTGGATCGTAACTATTCTAAATTTTGATTAGGTCTCTGAACTCAAGGATGTAATGGATTAGGAAATTGAGATTCTAACTAACTTCAGACTTAGGGTAAGTATTGTTTTGTTTTGGAATTCATATGATGAATGGAGGCATAATTGTATAAATTTTTGAGTGTTAAGCTATTTTTCATGTTTTCAATGTTTGTGGGTAACATTTCTGAAAACCCTCACGAGACTATAACTCGTCCACTAGGGGAAACCTAGGGGTTTAAAGGCTTGCTGCATATGCTAAATGCAATCGAGATTACCTGCGAAAGTGGTGTAGTTAGAATTTTTTATTATTATTATTATTTTTTTTTTTCGTTTTAATTTTGTTTCTAAAATTAGTTTTTTTAATTATTATATTATTATTATTTATTATTATTTTCGCTATTTTGCTTGGGACTAGCAAAATGCTGGTTGGGGGGTGTGTTGAGACTCAAATATTGCATAATTTTCCCCATTTATATCTTGGTTTTATGAACATGAATCCGCTTAATATTCTATTTTACTCATGTATTGTGTTGCAAGGTGAATTTAAGTGTTTGGATTGAAAAATGGTGTTAAAAGCATGATTTTGATGCTCAAGAATTACCAAAGCAAGGGATTGATCTTAGGAGACCAAGATTGAAGAATTCACATGCCAAAGATCTAAGAAAACCAAGTGAAGAATGAAGAGAATCGAAGATTTGAAGTGAAGAATCCTGAAATCGTCCTGAAAAAGTGTATTATGAAGCTGTAAAGTTTATTTTGGGAAACTGCTTAGCAGGAAGTCTGTTTTAAACGAACTATGCAGCGAGAAGTCTATTTTGGGAAAATATGTATATTTGATGCGATTTCTAGGGTTTTTCAAATTTGTACGAAAATTGGAGGTCCCTACTTATAAATAGGGCTTCCTAGGGCATTCTAAAACATTATTCAAGGCATTCAAGAGCAAGGTTTAGGGTTTTTAAAGAGTTTTTAGTTTTATTAAAGCTTTATAAGTTGTTTTTTTTTAGATTTTTCTATTTGCATTTTCTTTCTTTATTTCTTGTTGCTTTTTATTTCTGCAATTTAATTATGTTTTTCTAAGTTCCTTCTATCCCAAGCTAGAAGGGAAGCACATGGGTTTAATGTTTCTTTAAGATTATGATGATTGATTGTTTTAATGATGAGAAGAATGGTGTATGCATGTTATCTATTATTTAGGTTTTGTTTTTTATCCTCTTGTGAGATCCATATGTTTCCATCATATGAGATCCACATTGATGGATAGGCTTACCCTAGATCAATCAGATTTCCTAGATAGGAGAGGTTCTCAACCTGTTATATTTCTTTGTTATTCATTATCCTATATATTGAATACTTAAAATCACTGACGCTTGAGAATATATGTCAATGGTGCAAATCCATGATTTTCTAATTTTTTATATCATTTATTAAAATATTTAAACTGTTTTATTTTCCGATTAGGCTGACCATAGTGCTCAGATCCTAGTTGTGTTATCCAAGTCATCATGATTTTGGAACATTACCTATGTGTGGAACTTTGAAGCTTGGGTGTTATTTTATTCAATTGAATTACATCCATTCAAAAATCCCAAAATCAAATCACCAGTTTAGTTTTTTATTACTTAGTTTTATTTTGCATTTGATTTTTTCCTTCTTACAATTCATCTCCCTGTGGGATCGACCCCGTATTCACGGGATACTACTTACGAACCTCTGCACTTGGAGGCAAGCAACAGTAACTCATTAGGATGAATTACCTAGTGAACTCTGTAGGCCATAGGGTGATTCATGTGTCTTATCCATGCTGTCCATCGGCTTTATCAGGCTCATTTGAGAGCATGACTCCAAAATTGAAGAACATCGAAATCTCAAGTGGACCACACCATAGGAAACAACGGGGACAATAATATCCACCGTTGAAACCTTCCTAAGGCCCAAAGTGATAGTTATTTAGACATAAACGAAGGAAAAACAAAATTATCAGCCTGATGGAAAACCTATGTGACTGCCAGGAAATTTTCAACGGTAAGAGTTCAATTCCCATTTTCCTGTGGTGTGGTCCCCTTGGGGTGTAAATAATTTCAATTTTAGGATCATGCTTTAAAATGATGTGGAAAAACGGACGGACGGAGTGGATAAGATGTATAAATGATGGTGGGCCCACATATTATACTATGTACTCTATAGCCTATCGAGTTCATACGCAATCCGATCTCGACCTCGTTTCCACCGAAGCTGAAGGACGCGGATTGCCTACTGACAGATTCAGAAGCGAGGTGGCTACTCATAATACTCTATGGCCTCATAATAATGTGTGTGTCTTATCCACGCCGTCCATCCATTTTTTTCAAATTATTTTATTGCATTATCCAAAAATGAGGCAGATCCAAAATTCATATGGACCACACCACAGGAAAGAGTGGTGATTAAATACTCACCGTTAAAAGCTTCTTATGTCCACAAAAGTTTTAGATTAAGCTGATATTCTTGTTTTCTCTTCATCCAAGTATGAAAGACCTAATCAACAGGTTGGATGACAAATAAACATTACAGTGAGCCCTAGGAAGTTTTTAATGGTGGGCATTCAATCTCCATTGTTTTCTTGTAGTGTGGTCCACTAGAGATTTGGATCTCCCTCATTTTTTGGTTCATAGTCTATAATGATATTGAAAAATAGATGGACGGCTCGGATAAAACATAAATATCCATGCGGGGCCAGCATTGTCAGTAGCCACCTCGCTACTGACGCTGTCAGTACGCAATCCGCGCCAAAGCTGAACGACAGATGTCGGTTAGTACACTTGGCAGTGCATCACCGGATACCGACCGTCAATGCTCTGGCAGAATGATTCATACGCATGCAATCCGAAATTGCACACTTTTCATCTGTGTTACCTAAAATCAACCGTACAAATCGTAGCCCTTGGTTTTGGATGGGCTATGAATCAAATATCTCAATGTTATTATGGCTTAAACAAAAGATTTCTGTAACATCTATTCCATCCATGAGGTGAGATCCTTGATGATAGGTCTTGAGGCCAAAAATCAGCCAAATCGAGAACTCATCTGGGCCACACCACCGATACAAACGGGATTTAACATGCTCCACAGAGCTTGGGTGATTTATGCAGATTAAAACTGGGGTCGTGGATGGACGGGAGTGAGGTGATTACAATCGGTGTGAAGACTTTGTGGGGCCCACAGTGATGTATATGTTTTATCTATACCGTCCATCTATTTTTCCAGCTCATTTTACGCTATGAGATGAAAATTAAAGTACATTCAAAGCTAAGGATCTCTCATATGTTGATTTGCGTCTATTTGAGTTGGTTTTTTTTTTTTTTTTTTTTTTTTTTTTTTTCCATTAAAATTTCATATTTTACTAATTTATACATTCTATAATAAAATAGTAGAAAGTGATTAGTGAGTGGATTCGAGTTGAGTTTTTACTTTCTGGCTCTCAGAGTCAGCTCGACCCAAACAGGTAAATGAAGTTTTACTGGGCTTTCTGTTCAGAAGATGTACACATGCAGCCTTGATTTCTAAGGTTCCAGTAGTTCCAGATGCAATAATTAATCAAGATGCTCAATCAAGACATTTGGGGTCCACCTTCTAGCTGTCCAAATTTTATTTGGGGCCCTATGAAATCTCCACCATTTGATTTTTCCATTGTTTAAGTGCTGACCACAGGTTGTAGCTGTTTACATAATGGATGGCTAGGATCATCTGAGGGAGATATTAGGGGACACAGATTGTGTACTGACACTGCCATTAGCGGACGTGGCCATTGGACAGTGCTCTGTGGGATCCACAATGATGTATGTGTTTTATTCATGCTGTCCATCCATTTGATGCAGACCCAAGCCTCAGGTGGACCCCACCGGAGGAAAATAGTGGTGATTGAACGACCACCATTAAAAACTTCCTAGGACTCACTCTAATGCTTATTTTCCTTCCAACCTGTTCATAAGTCACACTGACCTATATGAAAGAAAAACACAAATATCAGCTTGATCCAAAACTTTTATGGCCCCAGGAAGTTTTTAATGGTGGGAGTTCAATCACCACTGTTTCCTGTGGTGTGGTCCACCTGAGATTTTGATCTGTCTAATTTTGGTCTCATATCCTAAAATGAGTTGGCAAAACGGATGGACGGTTGGATAAAACACATACTGGTGGGGCCCACAAAGCACCGTCCAGTACCGTTTGATGGTCGTCGGTCCCACCTGTATCTGGATCCGACCATCATATAATTTAATACCATTTAATGAAATTGGTAGTGCTACACTGATTGTATATCAAATGGCTAAGGATGGTGGGTCCCACCATAGACCATTTCTGTCGGTCAAGGATCATACAACTTCTCGTAATGACAATCACATTATCTATTATCTAATGACAAGAATCCATGTTCATGTATTTGAATGAGAGAGCCAATGCTTCTTCTCTGTTCTACTTTAAAAAAAAGAGAAGAAAAGAATCTAAACTCATTATCAACACTCGATGAGCGATGAGCGAGTCGCATCATCGCCGTTTTTCATGCTAAGTCGATGATTGCAAGGATCGATCACTGCTGCTGCTTTGCCTTTTTTAGATCAGTTGACGGCTGTGAGAGGAGATCTAAGATCTAAGATCTGCTGTCAGTCACTGCTTGAATTCATTGTTATTTTTGTGCCATTTGATATCATACATCTGCTTGCACTGCCTTTCAATCAATTGATGGCGGTGAGAGGAGACCTCGGCGACGGTTGCTGCTGCTTGAGTTCCATGTAACCCCCTTTCGAAGATCTCTTTGTTGATCTCATGGTCATCACCAGATTATCAAATGAAGGCATCCTCATTTCTTCAATGGATTCTAAGCTAGGAACTGTAACTGCTCGTCTTTCGGGGGTTCTATTTGTGGCATGGTCGACCTATTCATCAAGCAAATTCAATATCAGCAGTATAGAAAGAACTACAACTCATGCTTGTGTGTAAAATGAATCTTTTTGGGCACTCATGCGCAGCTGTGGTTTGTTCATCAGATGGGTCCCACTAGATGGGGCCCACATGATGAAAACACCACCTTGGCACATATACATGCATGGGAACCATCCGATTTGAGACATTGTGTCATGTGTGCCACTGGCATCTGTCATACTCATGCAAGTAGAATATCTTGTGCATTTCTGACCACCATTTTTGAAAAACTACAATCATGTGCTTTTTCTATAATCCTTAAGAGTTTCTTTAAGGCATACCAAGTACTCTTTTCTAAGGCATCGGTCGGCCTGGTTTCTCATCTCCGTTATGCTCTCCGTGTGGTTTTCTTGCATTATTTTCAACTGATCTGAGCATGCAATTGACATGGATTCCATTTCCTTTGTAGCTTCTTCATCCAGCAGTAGCGAATCTGCATCCCAAAAAAATAAAATAAAAATCATAAGACATCTGCAAAAGTGCACTTCTTGCATGAATTACCTCAAACTAAAAGATTAAAAAATGAAGATAAAATTACGTTTAGTGGCAGTCAGCAGATCGGAGACTCTGGAATCAAGTTCCACATTGGTAGAGAAGCATACGGATACGAATTTTTCATGTGCATTGTGATTTTCACGAATGCTTTCTCTGTTGAACAAAAAATCAACAGAAGCAAGAGGGTGAGAAATTTTTAAAAAGAATAGTTTACTTAACATCAATCCGATGGACAGGAAAAGCTTACTCTACGGCAGAGTCTATCTCTGCAATGCCTCTCTTGTTAAGATGATCAATGGATAGCTGAGCATTCTCCCACTGATGCCTAGAATGGTCCACTTCCTTTGAGCTGTATATATCAAGAACAAACACAACTGTTATGAGGAAAAATATAATACAAGAGAAAAGTTGTTAGGACACACACTTCGCAGAAGCTCCATGCTGCAAAAGTATTAAGTCAATTGGGACAACTGATCTGGTGTCTCAAGTTGATGGGCCATAGCCAAAACGGCAGCGATTGGACAAGCAACTGATCTGGTGTCTCAAGTTGATGGGCCATAGCCCCAAAATGGCAGCGATTGGACAAGAGCCTAACCATCTGATTACTGAGAGTTTTGAGAATGTCGCTGTTGCGTTTTTTTTTTTTTTTTTTTTGGCTCAACTATATGTTAATTGTCCACCTGTGAGCAATCAGACGGTCCATATCCCAGTTGATTGGGTTATGACCAACTGCGTGATGACCCAACCAACCAAATCAACGGTCCCAATAACCAGAAATGCAGTGTGGTGTGGTGGAGATGTTTTGTCTGGTGCATTGCACATGTGAAAATCCACAGACTCACCATTCTTGGAGATTGATTTCCATATCAGTCCTGGTGCGAGCTGCTGAGTATGTATCTTCCTGGAACTGGCTTTCTACCTTCTCTATATATGCATTCCATTCCTTTTTAGCATTGGTAGAAACTTGCTGCATGCCAGACATCTCTTGCTGTAACATCTTTTTCTCTCGAATGCTTGTGGCATTCATGTTTCCCAATGCCTCTGAGACCTGTCACGACAAACAACAGAGAAGTTTGAATGAATGCACATCTTTTTCTGCATGGCCCAATATTCAATCAAGCGTTTAATGGTGGATATCCCGAAAGGCATTCAACTTAGCCCCCATTATATGTGGACCACTCGTTGGAGTTATCATTTTCACCGGATGGCTATGATCATCTGGTCAGATACATGAGATACAGGGAGCATGGCCCATCCGACGGTCAACCCATGGTAGAGAGATATTCATTGGATCACTCGCAATGAATATCTGACCCAAATGTGGATCACTCGCAAATGTGGATCACTCGCAATTTTCTCAAATCCCCTTTAGCTGAACCTTATAGAGCCCCCAAAAGTGGATCACTCGCAATTTTCTCAAATATTCATTGGATGGATAGAATCATTTGATAGGGGGGACATTGGGGCATGGCCCATCCAATGATTGGGTTTGTCAAGATTATATGGGGTACATACTACCTAAAGGTGGACCCCAAGTGTACCTAAAGGAGGCCTCATACAGGGGATAATGGGGGGCATGGCCGATCCATGATAGAGATGCCCAAAACTCCCCCATTTGGCTGATCCTAGGCATCCGACTGAGGCCCGTTAAATATGAACCATTTGCTGTAATTTGATCAATTTTCTTTGGACGACTACAATCCGAAGATATCCCCACAAATCCCCCTTTCAGCTGAACCTTACAGAGCCCCCCTGATATAGGGGATAATTGGGGGGCACCGCCCATCCATGATATAGATGCCCAAAACTCCCCCATCAGACTAATCCTAGGCATAGATGCCCAAAACTCCCCCATCAGACTAATCCTAGGCATAGATGCCCAAAACTCCCTCATCAGACTAATCCTTGGCATCCAACTGAGGCCCCATTAAATATGAACCATTTGCCGTAATTTGATTAATTTTCTTTGGATGACTACGATCTGATGGTCCATCCAGGATAGAGTTCCCCCCTTCAGCTGTAATTTTGTTTTATTTATTTTTTTTATCAATTTTCATCGGATGACTACAATCATCTGATAGGAGAAGATATTGGGGCAGGGCTCATCCATGATTGGCTCAACTAGATAGACCATTTTTGGGTTGAGCTTGTCAATCAAATGGGTCATATTTCTCTTAGAAGACTTCAAATTTGCTAATAACATAGCGATCTTTTCAAGTGCAATTTGCCATTTGGCCCATCCATGATAGAGATACCCAAAACTCCCCCATTTGGACCTAGCTATCCAACTGAGGTCCCACTAAATATGGACCATTTGCTTTAATTTTATCAATTTTCATTGGAAGGCTACAATCATCTGATAGGAAGAGAGATGGGGGTGGGGCATGGCTCATTGCATGATTGGGTGAACAAGATAGACCACTTTTGGTTGAGCTTGTCAATCAGACTGACCATATTTCTTTTGGTAGATGTCAAATTTGCTAATATCACAGCAATCTTTTCAAGCGCCAATTTCTCCTCTTTAGCAGATGCTTCCTGCATGAACAAAACAGAATTTATCAGATTGCTGATGTCCCAATGTAGAACGTCCGAGTGTCATTGAAATTAGCACTGACCTGAAATGTCTTCTCAAAATCTGCTAACTGACGGGATTTTTCTGTTTGATTTTCTTCAAGGATCGATGCTAGTTTAGAAGCACGGCCATGAAGGTCACCGAAGAAGTCGACTGTTGCCTTTGATATTGCCTGTGTTGACACTAGAGTCCTTTGCAGTCCCTACAAAGTTTTTTTTTTGCCAGAAAACATAAGATCACTTGGAAACATTCGAGTTTTAACTTGCATTTGAGCTCAAATGGAAGCAACTAAGGTAGCATTTGGGTGCACCACCAAAAAGTTTGGGACTGTACGAAAATTGCAACTTGCATCATTTAAGCACCTTCTCCACTCCAGTTCTTGATTATCTCAACAATGATTGATACTAATACATCGTGTATCAGCCTCGGAACAACAAGTGCCTCCATGTAGCCCTAAACGATGTAGGTTCTATTTGAGCACTAGACTTGCATATAAAGAAAAGGTAAATGCATATATAATTACCTCCTCTTGTTGTTGAGCAGAGAAAGCCAGTAGCTGTTTTTGTTCGGCAAGGGAACGATGGATATCATGAAGAACCAACTCAGCCTCTGAAACTGTGGTGACCAAGAACTGCAAATGGCACAAATTTTACACACCATTAAATCTTAGTTTTCTCTTAAAATGGCATATGCATTTCACACTATTCCTTACGTTCTCAACAGCCATTGCCTGAGCAGATACTGTTAATTTCAGCTCCTCAATGTTTGAGGAAGCTTTCTGTTCTAATGCATCGGCAAGCTCCTTCATGGCGCCGATTCTTGAAATATGTGTATCTTTCATTTTCTCAATCCGTTGTTCCAAGATTTTGGTTGCCTGAAAATTACAAGGGAACTGGATTAATATACAGAATCTAGCAGAACTTTTATGAGAGCAAGTAGGAGTTCAAAACCCATTCTCCCAAGATCGTGTGCAAGAGACCCATGCTTTCTGTGATCGAATACATTGAGGTACTACTCCATGCACACCTGGCAAGTTCACACATTCTTTTCAAGTATTGTTATCTGTGATTTGTACACATTGAGGTCCCACCAGATGGGATCACCTTAATGGTATGATTGCCAAAGGCGATCCATGGTAGTACGCTGAGTCATACCATCGGCTGTTTGTTGATTTGATGTTGTACCCTGACCAATGAGTGGACAGGATCAGATTCTCATACCATGTGATCATCCCACTTTCTGAACGGTTCAGAATTTCCACACATGCTACACTTTGGCAGGAAAGAAATGTTTGTATGTGATCACTTCTCGCAAAAATAGGCCCCCATGGTCCAAATTGGCACGTGTGGAGATTAGGTTGGCTCACAGCCTACATGCCGTGGCCTGATTAAACACAACATGCACACAATGGATCAGCTTGATTTTCACACCACCTGATCATCATGGTGTGGCCCACCTTTTGCATGGACCAGATTTGTATGTGATCATTTTTCCCAAAACATGGATTCCATGTTCCACATTGGCCCATGTGTGAAGATAAGATTGGCCTGCAGCCTACATGACATGGCCTAATTAGCCATATATAGAAACAAGGGGCTCCAGCTACATGCATATCATGGCCCACAATTAGGCCCAAAAACTGTCCAATGTTCCACATTGGCACATGTGGAGGAGATTCAGGCCACAACGTGTACATTGTGGTATCCACCTGATGAGTGGCCAAGATCTCAGATACACTTGCGACATTGGCACATGTGGGGAGAGTATAATCAGAAATCCTGATCTCATAAGTGGCTTTCACATTTCTTTACTTATAATAATAATAATAATAATAACACTATGATTTCTCCTTTTTACCTCGCATTTACTTGCAATGAACGAGCCTACACGCTCTTCCATGCACCTCAGCTGTTGATGCTGTTGGGAAACCGTGCCTACAACTGCCTTGTGCAAGCCTTTTAAGCTCTGTTCAAGCTGCGATCCAAACGTCAACACCAATGTCTGGTTTTCTGTTTCCATCTTGTTTTTGCAATCTGTATAAAACACGTCATATTCTCATTTTGAACCAAAAAAAAAAACGAAGAAGAAAAAGATATTGCAACTGAAAGCCATCCAAACTGATTTGGTAGTACTCGAACAGAGAGAGACATCTCTACCTATTTTGGAAAACAGAGCAGTTATATCCTCCGATGCAGTTTGTAAATCAGTACACAGCTCCTTTGCCCGTTCAAGTATAGAATTCTCTGTTTGCATGCCAGAAGATTAGCACACATTTGATGATAAGCAAATATGATTTCATTATCTCATTTTGCTTACCTGAATGGAGTAGATTTGAGATGATGAACTCCTTTTCCTCCAATGTCAAGATCATTCTCCGGTGATTCTCTTGAAGATCTTCTAACGTCTTGTTAGTGTTCTTTAGATTCATCTGATAAGATTCCAACCCCAAAAGTTAAATTCAAGCAGATGGAAATTGTAATAAACCATGAGCTTTGCATCCGGTGGGCCCCACTGTGTAGACGTTCTGGCAGACACTGCGATCGTGAAAATAGTTTGGCAATGTTTCCCACTACTTTTGCGTGTCTCACCTGATGATGTGTTGGCTTGATTTCCAGGCCATTCCATCTGCACACTGGGTTCCATCTATCTAATGCATGGCTCAAATGTGCCACAAATTCCAGATTTGGTACATGCAGAAAAGCTCAATAAACCATATACAACAACTACATCATACCTTGCATTCCCTCAGCTCACTTTGCAACTCTAGGTTCCGTTCTTGCTCGGTATTGTAGAAATTTTTATATGTATCAACTTGCTGCCGAACAAGAACATGTCAGTCTCTCTAAACAATGCTTAGAAGAACAGATAACAGACTGTATCCAATACCTTTCCTTTGAGGTCCAGATCAAACTCCAAGTGTTCTATCTTCTCGCTCATTGCCTATGTGAAAACAGTAAATGTTTCTTGATTACAACAATTTAAAAAGGCCTCCAGATGCAAGAAAAAAATAAAATAAAGTGAATCATCCACAGTACCCCTTGAATGCTTTCCAAGTCTAACAAGGAAGTAATGTGATTACATTTTGGAGCTTAATCTTGATATGAATATATAGTAATTACAGCTTGGTCATTCCTCTTATTTTACTAAACCACGGCATTTCAATACAACAGATTAAGTCATCAATAGAAAGTGGAAGTTTGCTAACAAACAAACCTTCTTCTCAGCCTCGTCTTGGGCAAATCTTTCATGCGGTATGTAAACACCATTCTTTTCCCTTGCAGCTCGCACATCTGTTGACAATTTTTAATTGGAAAGTCTTTTAGGTTACTTTTCAATTAGAACTTGGAAACATACAAACACAGAGAAATGCATTGGCTAGTATCTCCAATCCTATTCTTCTCACATGCTAAATTTCATGTGTGTGGCAGCAAAATTCAGGTACAACTCAATCAGTCCTTAGGTGGGCCACACACGTATTAAAAAAGTGGATGGTTAAAAAAAATTTGACCAATGGTATCAATTCAACATACACAAGTCACCCACTTGATGACCAGCCTGATTCCATGTCACACACGCGGCGGGGGGGGGGGGGGGGGGGGGGGGGGGGGGGGGGGGGGGCGTGCTGATAAATGGTCCAAAGCTCGCACATATATGGACATGGAATCCTACTCTCCCAAGTAGTTACAATTTACAGTTTTTAATTGGACAGTCTTTTACGTTACTTTTCAAGTAGAGCTTGGATACATACTATTAAATGTTAAATGGTCCACGGGTGGGCACTTTGGACTATTGAGCCTAAATGTACAATTCAACATACACAAGTCACCCACTTGATGACCATAACAGCCTGATTCCATGTCACATACAGTGGGAGGCCACCTGATAAATGGTCCAGAGCTCACACATATATATGTGGGGAAAGTCTGACATGGAATCCTACTCTCCCAAGTTGTTCCAATTTACAGTTTTTAATTGGAGTCTTTTAGGTTACTTTTCAAGTAGAGCTTGGATACATACTATTAAATGTTAAATGGTCCCACAGGTGGGCTCTTGGACTACTGAGCGTAAATGTACATGTTGGGTATAGTTTAGGCAGATGAGATGTCTCTTTTTCCATTAAGCACAACGGGGTATTTGCCTGCAACCCTATGGCCCAGTGGTAGACTCACAAGAGTTTCAACATGAGGTCATGGGTTTGAGCACCCATTGTGGTGTGAGTGCATGGGCGCATGTGGGCTGTGCGAGTGCGTGTTTAAAAAAGAAAAGAAAAAAGCAAGGGAGTATATTTTTGTAATTTCTCCATTTTAAGTGAGCAAGGTGTATTTTGTAGTTTCTCCTTTTTAAGTGAGTAACCCTAATAGGGGGGGGGGGGGGGGGGGGGGGGGGGTGTGAATGCTAGTATAGAGCACCCATTCCACCTTTCCTTTCATTTTCTCTCTTCTTCTTTTCTATTTTCTTTTCTTTATTTCTGTTAAGCTCACGAATCTACATGGCATTAGAGCAAATCTGTGTGTGATTCGAGTCTCAAATCTCCTCCATTCAAAACCTTAATCTTTATAACAAGTTAGACCTCAAAAACCCTAACATCCTGACCGAATCTTAAGAAAAGAGTTTTTCTCTTCATTTTGTTGATGCAACCACTCGCAAAGGGAGCATAGAAGCTTGAAGGCTAGTCTAGAGCAAGGGGTATTTTTTAAAAATTTAGGGGGGGGGGGGGGGGGGGGGGGGGGGGGGGGGACGTGTGAAGGGTAGTCTAGAGCAGTCGTTTCACCTTTCCTCTCATTTTCTCTCTTCTTCTTTTCTATTTTATTTTCTTTATTTCTATTAAGCTCATGAATCTAGATGGTATTAGAGCAAATTCATGTGATTCAGGTCTCAAATCTCCTCCAGTCGTTTCACCTTTCCTCTCATTTTCTCTCTTCTTCTTTTCTATTTTATTTTCTTTATTTCTATTAAGCTCATGAATCTAGATGGTATTAGAGCAAATTCATGTGATTCAGGTCTCAAATCTCCTCCAGTCATTTCACCTTTCCTCTCATTTTCTCTCTTCTTCTTTTCTATTTTATTTTCTTTATTTCTATTAAGCTCAAGAATCTAGATGGTATTAGAGCAAATTCATGTGATTCAGGTCTCAAATCTCCTCCATTCAAAACCTCAATCTTTATAACAAGTTTTGGAGACCTACAAAACCCTAACATGCTTATTGGACGTGTGAAGGGCGGTAGTCCTAATAAAGAGATGGGAGTGTGAAGGGTGGTGATCTAGAGCAAGTTCCACCTTTCCTCTCATTTTCTCTCTTCTTCTTTTCTATTTTCTTTTCTTTATTTATATTAAGATCACGAATCTACATGGTATCAGAGCAAATCCATGTTTGATTCAGGACTCAAATCTCCTCCATTCAAAACCTCAATCTTTATAACAAGTTTTGGAGACCTCAAAAACCCTGACATCCTGATCAACAAAACGAAGAGAAAAGACCTTAATCTTCGTTTTGTTGATGCAACCACTCGCAAAAGGGGGTAATATAGAGGGGAGACATGTGAAGGCTAGTCTAGAGGAGTCATTCCACCTTTCATCTCATTTCCCCTCTTCTTCATTTCTATTTTCTTTTCTTTATTTCTGTTAAGCTCACTAATCTACACAGTATCAGAGCAAATCCATGTGTGTGATTCGGGTCTCAAATCTCTTCCATTCAAAACCTTAATCTTTATAACAAGTCTTGGAGACCTCAAAAACCCTAACATCCTGATCGGACCTTAAGAAAAGAGATTTCCTCTTTATTTTGTTGATGTAGCCACTCGCAAAGGAAGAGCGGAAGCTTGGCTTGGAAGATGAAGGCATGCTAACTTTCTCATGAAGGTGATGTTTTAAACTAGTTTTCTTCCATTATTTTGAGTTGAAAGCCATTTTTGGAAGATCTTTCCTATCCAAGACATAGTATTGAGATGCATTAGTTAATATTTGGGGTGTCCTAGATGATGAAGGGCTGGAAAATCTTATTGTTATTGTCGTGGGGTTTAGTTGTGTGCAAATCTGATCATAGATCAGTATTTTCCATATAAGTTGGGTTAAATCGGTTACAACTGGGTTATGGATCCAAAAGGTGTGGTTATTAAGTCCATCATTGGGAGAAATTCTTGGTTCTTCTTTTAATGCATCAATACATACATAACATTGAACGGGAAAATTTATTTACTTTGAGTTAAATCCATTAAGGTGTTGTGTTCCTTGTAGCCCGAGAGAAGGATCACTTCCTCATGGAATCCAACTAGGAGAATCCGATCCTAAGTATAGATGGAATCACCTTTATGATTAAACGAAGGACGTGTGAGATACTGTGAAAAAATGTACTCATCAGAACATACTATATTTCAGGTATATCAGTTGTATAAGAAGATTCTCTTTCGAAAAGGGGAATAAATCTCTTGGTAAGTATTTTCACAAAATTATTGGAATGTGGGAAGAACTCTTAATCTATCATCAGATTAATTCAGATGTAAATCTTATGAAGAAGCAAATGGAAAAATTCTAGTCCGGTCTGCCAAAGGATTAGTTCACTAAAGATCAAATTTTGGGTGACGTATCAATCCCTTTAGTTGCAAAAGTTCATGCTAATCATAAAACTCTAATGGAAATGATTTTGATAGTGCTCTTGTTAATAGTTCTGATAAGCTTGCCTTGGCCACTTCCTTTGGCATGATGTGTGGAGGTCATGGGGGATGGACTACTTGTGGTAGTTTCTGCGGTGATAAAAGTACTAGGGTGGTGTTGGGGGGAGGTAGAGGAGGTCATAGTGGTAGAGGAAATCGTGCATGCACACACGTGGGATACTGTGAAAAAGATGTACTCATCAAAACATAATATCTTTCGGGTGTATCAATTGTACAAGAAGATTCTCTTTCCAAAAGGGGAATAAATCTCTTGGTGACTATTTTGCCAAACTTACTAGTACGTGGGAAGAACTCTTAATCTATCATCAAATTAATTCAGATGTAACTCTTATGAAGAAGCAGATGGAAAAACTCCATTCTGGTGTGCCAAAGGAATATCAGTCCACTAAATATCATATTTTGGATGGCGTATCACTCCCTTCAGTTGCGAAAGTTCATGCTAATTGTAAAAATCTAATGGAATTGATTATAACAATGCTCTTGTTAATAGTTCTGATAAGTTCCCCTGGCCGCTTCCTTTAGCATGATGCATGGATGTCATGGGGGACGGACTAGTCATGGTAGTTTTTACAGTGATAGTAGTAGGGTGCCAGGAGAAGGTAGAGGTGGTTGTAGTGGTAGAGGAAATTGTGCATGCACTCACTGTGGCCTGACTAATCATTATGCAGACTTTTGTTGGGATTTTCATGGGAAGCCTTCAAGAGCCAAGCACTTGTTGTTGATGCTGTTTCTTTTAAAGGTATAGCCACCATTTCCACTTTGTCGAATGTTGGTGATAATCATATTAGTGTCACATTATCACGGGAAGAATATGTGCAATTCCTCTCCCTCCAGTGGCTTTACATCCAATAGTGTACTTTCCACCTCTACAACCACTTTGGCTCAATCAGGTAAACACCGTGTCTCTTATCATCTCATTCCTCTCCCTGGATAATTGATTCTAGAGTGTTTGATCATATTTTTGGTAATCGTTGTTCATTTTCTTCCTTTGATCTTCTTAAATGACCCCAAATTTCTCTTTAATCTTTCATCAGAGTAAACTAACAAGATCTCTAAATTGACTCTGGTAAACCGTCTCTTCAGCTCGATCAGGTAAATTGTGTCTCTTATCATCTCATTCCTCTCCTTGGATAATCGATTATGTAGTGTTTGATCATATTTATGGTAATCGTAGTTCATTTTCTTCTTCTTAAATGCCTCCAAATTTCTCTTTAATCTTTCATCCATTAGTAAACTAACAATATCTCTAAATTGCTCCATCACCTTCTTTCCTTATCATTGTATTTTTCAAGACCTCAAGATGGGCAGGATGGAGGTCGTGGAAGATGGTCAGTACTATTTGGAGAGAGAATCAGTAAGTGTTGTGGTGCTTATACAATCCAGTGTCATTGTTGTTTAGGTCATCTTGCTCTCCAGAAATTATACTCTTGTTTCATTTCTTCTGTAAATTGTCAAGTTTGGAGAGTGAAGCGTGCTAGTTGAGCCCTCAGTATACATCATAGAGTACATTTTCCTTCTAGAGTTGATAAAAGAAGTAACGTCCCATTTCAATTACTCAATTACTTCATTGTGATGTGTGGGCACCAACTCAAATAATTTAAGTACTTTATTCTTTTTGTTCATGATCGTTCTAGAATGACTTGGTTATATATAATGAAAAGTAGGTCTGAATTTATTTTTATTTTTTTTCTGTATTTTAGAACTACCATAATGATAATGCTTTCGAATTTGTCTTGGGATTTTCAATCCTATTTACAATGTCAGAGTATTATTCATCTAACCAAGATCTTGTGCTTATAAACCTCAACAAAATGGGGTGGTTGAGTGCAAGAATATAATCTTATTGAAGTAACTCGTGCTTTGTTATTAGGAACGAATGTTCCAATCTTTCCGGAATGATGCAATTCTTAACACGTGTCATTCATTAAACAGAATGTTGCCTTAAGTTTTGGATGGAAAAACACCTTTTTTCTCTTGTTGTTCCCTGATCAGCGGTCTTTTCAGTTTCTCCCAAAGTTTTTTGTTGTACTTGCTTTATTCACTTATTTGGGCCTGAAACTTGCACCGCGTTCTGTTCAATACATTTTTTTGAGGTACTCCCGCACTAAAAAAAGTTATCGATGCTATTGCCCCTTTATATAGAATGTCCCATTCTATGTTAAAACTAAACATGTTGCAAAAATCACTCATGTGAAGGATTTTTTACCTAATGTATTTCCATCAAATTTTGTTATTGAGTCGCCACCTCAGAAGGATTTATGCAAACATATTACAAGAAAATGAGAAAGGACCAAGTATTATAGATTGTTCCCTGATCAGTCTTTTCAGTTTCTCCCAAAGTTTTTTCTTGTCATTACTTTATTCACCTATTTGGGCCTAGTGAAGATAAACTTGCACTGCGTTTTGTTAAATGCATTTTTTTTAAGGTACTTCCGCACTAGAAAAAGGTAATCGATGCTATTGCCCTTTTTATAGTATGTCCCATTCTATGTTAAAACTAAATATGATGTAGAAATCACTCCGTGGAAGTTTCTTTACATAATGTGTTCCATCAGATTTTGTTATTGAGTCACCACCTCAGAGGGATTTCACCAAGGTGTGCCAAAACGGTTATGTATCGGCCGTATTGGCCGATACGTAACGGTAACGGTAAGGGCCGACACGCGTTTCGGGGTCGTATCGGCCGCTATCATTTTTTGTGCCCATATCGGCCGATACGGGCCTGTTACGGGCGTAACGGCTAGCCGTAATGGTAAAAAAACGGTTAACTTTTTTTTTTTTTTCATTTCAAGCTTTGTTTTTGCTGTTTTTTTGAAACTTCTTGCTTCCAAACTATTTCTCACTCCTTCTACTACTAATTTTGACCAACCTTGGCTGGGTATTTGAGATAAAAACACATTATATTACGGATTTTGTTGAATCAAAGCTCGGTGAGCCATTTTTCAGAAATTCGTCAAAAATAGGTATTTATATATTTTTTTTAATATGTTTTGTTGTTTTAATCATGCCATATGATGTGTTAATCATAGTAGAACATGCTAATGTGCATTTTACAGATTTGGGGTGCCATTTAATATTTTTTAAAATATTTTTTTCTATTTACTCATGAATTTTGACCCTTTTTTTTTTAATTCGAAAAATCAATTTTTAATGGTTGTTTTGCTGTTTAATCATGCCATATGATGTGTTAATCATAGTAGAACATGTTAATGTGCATTTTACAGATTTGGGGTGCCATTTAATATTTTTTAAATATTTTTTTTATTTACGCATGAATTTTGACCCTTTTTTTAAAAATTCGAAAAATCAATTTTTAATGGTTGTTTTGTTATTTTAATCATGTCATATGATGTGTTAATCATAGTAGAACATATTAATTTGCATTTTACAGATTTGGGGTGCCATTTAATATTTTTTTTATATATTTTTTTCTATTTACGCATGAATTTTGACCTTTTTTTTTAAATTCAAAAAATCAATTTTTAATGGTTGTTTTGCTGTTTTAATCATGCCATATGATGTGTTAATCATAGTAGAACATATTAATGTGCATTTTACAGATTTGGGGTGCCATTTATTTTTTTTTATTATATTTTTTTCTATTTACGCATGAATTTTGACCCTTTTTTTTAAAAAAAAAAATTCGAAAAATCAATTTTTAATGGTTGTTTTGCTGTTTTAATCATGCCATATGATGTGTTAATCATAGGAACATATTAATGTGCATTTTACAAATTTGGGGTGCCATTTACTATTTTTTTTTTTTTATATTTATGCATGAATTTTGGCCTTTAAAAAAAAAAAATCAAAAAATTAATTTTTAATGGTTGTTTTATTGTTTTAATCATGCCATATGATGTGTTAATCATAGTAGAACATGTTAATGTGCATTTTACATATTGTGGTGTCATTTTATAATTTTTTTTGTATTTTCGAATTCGTGACTTTATATTTTTATTTGCTTATATTGGACAGGTTTTGGAGCTTCTTAGGGTCTAGTATTTCAGTTAAAACATAAAATCATCTTTATTAACATAGGTCATACACTCATCTACCTAAACCTAAAGAAATGTCTGGGTCTGGCCAACAACAAGTAAGTGAGGATATTGGATAGCAACATTGTGAGAGGGTTGGTGGTACTAGGCACCAAATGAAGTGCAAGTATTGTGATAGACTAGTGACTGGTGGAATTACCCGTTTCAAACAACATTTAGCACATCGAAAGGGTCAAGTTGCGCCATGTGCCAGAGTACCGAAAGAGATAATGCTTTTAATGCAAGCTAGTCTGGATGAGTCGAAGGGTAAACGTGCTGCTGTACAAAAGAAGAAAGATGATATTTTAGATGCAGCTCGACAAGAGGTGTTTGGTCTTGAATATATGGGCGTTCGTGATGAAGATATTATCGAGTCTGGAGAAGATTCAGATCGGGAAGTAACTAGCTCGTGAAGTAACTATAGCTAGGAGAGAAAGCTTGCGTCTAGCTCGTGAAGAGGAAGAACGTCGCTGTATGTTTGGTATACATGGGTCAGTGCGTGACCGGGGGGGGGGGGGGGGGGGGGAGCAGTGGGAGTGGGAGTGTGCAACTGCTTCTGCAGGTGGGACTGGGGGCAGTGGGAGTGGGAGTGCAACTGCTTCTGCAGGTGGGACTGGGGGGGGGGGGGGGGGGGGTTAGGTTTGGTGGGTTACGACGTGTGTTTGGGAGCCGACGACAAATATCTTCACGTGATGCCCCTATACATTTGGATGAAGAAGTAAATGAGCCTAGGAGACCCTCTATTGATCCAATCATATTTAGGAAAGAATCAACTAAACAAAAGAAGATAAAACAAATGTGGAGTAGAACTTCATTTGAGAAATTAGGTAGAGCAGTAGCAAAGTTATTTATACATGCCAACATACCTCCTAACGCGGCCAATTCTCCATATTGGCAGGTGGTAAACGATGCAGCAGCAGAAGCAGGTGAAGGAAAAAAAGCTCCCACGGCTAAGGAGATTAGGGGGAAATGGATAGATGCAGAGTATGCGGATGTGAAAGCATACGTGGCTACCTTTAAACCTGTATGGCAAGCCAGATGATGCACGATTATGTGTGATGGTTGGACTGGCCCAACCAGACGCAGCATGATCAACTTCATGGTGTATTGCCACTTAGGAACTATATACCACAAATCAATTGATGCCTCAGAAGTAACAAAAGATTCTCATTATATTATGGGCTTAGGGCCCGTTTGGCCGGGTGGATTAGAAGGGATTGAATGGTATTAGGGTGGATGGCATGGATTTCAAGGTAATGATGGGTGTTGTCAGTGGATTGTCTTAAGATCCATGAGATTGCTATATCCCGGGATTGCTATACCGAGTCTGTTTGGCACGCCCGCAAATCCCGGGATCCCTTCCAATCCCTCAAACCAAACACGTTCCAGGCAAATTTGAATGGATTAGGGTGGATTGGATGGGATTTAAAGGTAATGATGGTGTTGTCAGTGTATTGTCTTAAGATCCATGGGATTGTTATATCTCGAGATTATATCATCCACTCTGTTTGGCACGCCCGGCCAATCCCAGGATTTAACTTCCAAACCCTTCCAATACCATCCAATCCCTTCCAATCCACTTGGCCAAATAGGCCCTTAATGGATAAAGTTGTGGATGACATTGAAGATGAGAATGTAGTGCAGATTGTGACAGATAATGAAACATCATATAAGCTTGCAGGACATATATTGATGGATAAGAGAAAACATTTTTTTTGGTCACCATGTGCTGCCCATTGTATTGATCTTATATTGGAAGATATTGGGAAGAAGAAGAATGTTAAGGAAATGGTCGAAAGGGCAAAAGAAGTGACAACGTTTATTTACGACCATAATCAAGTAGTCGCAATAATGAGAAAGTTCACGAAAGGACGAGAGTTGTTGAGGCCTGCGGCGACTAGATTCGCAACAAACTTTATATCATTAGAGAGTTTATTTCCAGCATAGGGGAGAGTTGAGTGAGATGTTCGCTTCCCGAAAATGGCTCAACACAAAACATGGGAAGAAGACATCAGGGACACCGGTCAAAGTTGTAAACACCATACGGGACAACAAATATTGGAAGAAGGTCAAGGCGATCCTAAAGGTGATGGATCCACTAATGAGGGTACTCCGTCTTGTTGAAATCGATGAAGCACCTACCATGGGCTTCCTATATGATGTCATGGATAAGGCAAAGTTGGCAATTCAACATGATTGTAGAAGCTGAGAAACTTATTGGAAGATGATCAACAGGAGATGGACAAAACAACTCCATCACGATCTTCATGCAGCAGGTTACTACCTAAATCCTAGGTATAGATATGCCCAATCATTTGTTGCGGATAATGAAGTTCGTGTCGGGCTAAAAAATGTGATAAAGAGATTAGAGCCTGACTTAGATCTGCAAATAAAGGCGTTGAATGAATTAGATACATTTGGAAATCGCCTTGGTAGCTTTGGAGATGCTCTTGTACAGCATGCAGTATCTAGGTTGCAACCGGCCGAATGGTGGATTAATTTCGGAGAGAGTACGAAAGTTCTCCAAAAAATTGCGGTAAAAGTTTTGAGCCAGACAACATCTTCCTCTAGCTACGAAAGGAATTGGAGTTGTTTTGCGCTCATTCATTCAAAGAATAGGAATAGATTGCAGACTAGAACATTAGATAGACTTGTCTTCATGCACTACAATATAAAACTAAGAATGCAACGACATCATAGGAGCATTACAGCTGCCGATGATGGAGACTACTGTTCAATAAACTTGGACAATATTTATGACGAGGATGACCCACTTCTACCTTGGTTGGAAACAAGGGAAAAGCAAATTGAAGAGGATAGTGAAGAATTGGAAATTGATGACTCAGAAATACGCAGAGCACAACAAGAGAGTCGTGCAGATGTGTTGGACCCAGTAAGAGGGACAACGTTTATGCTACGTACGGATACGGCTCAAGATCAACAAAAGAGTACGAGCAGTGGTAGCATGACCGTGTCGGATGATGACGATGACCCCCCTGCCCCTGTTGCTGACACTTTTGGTGTTGCTCAGCGCCTTATACAGCCGTCTACAGATCACGATGTCGATGAACATTGACGAGGTGGTACACGAGGTCGGACTTACGAGTGTACCGAGTCATGATACAGGCAGCAGGAGGAGGGTACATTTAGTGGTGCACCGAGTCCGAGAGGTCCGGAACATCAGCAGGCTCATGGTCTTGGTTATTATGATAGATATTTTTATGGTCAATTGGATTATGATTATGATGGTTATACTAAGTCTGTTCCATCACATTCATGTTGGAGTAGCCCTCCCGATCAATATCCATATGATTATAGATATCCAGATCCAAATCCAAGTTACTCATCACAGCAGACGCACTCTCAATCTCAAGATTCTCAACAGCTTGAGTATGGGCACCAGTATGGCTATTCGACGGGCACTGGTGGATATCCTTACTCGGGGTCAGAGTCGTTGCCTAGTCAGGATCAGTCATCCTCTGGTTTTGTTGATCTAGTATTTCCTTCTAGCACTGGATATTATGGATATGCAGCACCTACACCTATTAGACAGCCTCAGCCTGATGGTGACGATGACGATGATGTGGAGGTCGAGCAACCACAAAAAACAGATTTTCATTTTGGTGGTGACTTGTGATTGTGAGTATATATTTGTATTAAAGTAAGTATTTGCAACAGACAGCTCACAGCAGTATTATTGCAAGAAGCCATGCACACACTTGACACTGCCGAACTTGTATTTAAAATAGCTCCCCTGACAACCAATCAAGTAATCCTTAATCAAGTTGCAGGGGAGTATATTAGACACTACTATTTTTTTTTTTTTAATATTCTTGACTTGAGGATGACAGGTCATAGACAGGAATCACAGTCACGTGCACAGGTATGTTCGAGAAATTCCTCAAAAATAATTGCAAACACCTAATGTAAGATATTTTCATATTACATTCATTCTAATATATCTATCATTGATAGTAGATAGTTAGAAAATTAAATATATGAATTTTGTAGTCAAATTCAGGTTATCTGGTTCATAAATTCATTAGACAGTCCGATACAACTTCTCACCAAAGAGTGTCATAAACATGTTCCAATTTATAAATGAATGCATATTTGGAATGCTTAGAATATTCTGGATTTAATCCATATTTTTTCATATTTTTTTGGCAAAAAAAAAATATTTGCATCGTTACGCCCCCGTATCGCCGTTACGCCTCCGTATTCGTATCGGTTTTAGGGGTTACTGTTACGCCAACCGATACCGATACGGGACACCTTGGATTTCACCTATTTGGGCCTAGTCAAGATAAACTTGCAGTTAAATGCATTTTTTTTTAAGGTACTTCCACACTAAAAAATGGTAATCGATGCTATTGCCCTTTTTATAGTATGCCCCATTCTATGTTAAAACTAAACATGATGCAGAAATCACTCCTGCGAAAGTTTCTTTACATAATGTGTTTCCATCAGATTTTGTTATTGAGTTGCCACCTCAGAGGGATTTTGCTTTATTCACCTATTTGGGCCTAGTCAAGATAAACTTGCACTACATTTTGTTAAATGCATTTTTTTTAGGTACTTCCACACTAAAAAGGTAATCGATGCTATTGCCCTTTTTATAGTATGTCCCATTCTATGTTAAAACTAAACATGATGCAGAAATCACTCTGTGGAAGTTTCTTTACATAATGTGTTTCCATCAGATTTTGTGATTGAGCAAGGTGTCTCGTATCGGTATCGGTTAGCGTAACGGTGACCTCCAAAACCATACTGATACGGGGGCGTAATGGCGATACGGGGGCGTAACGCCCATAACGGCGCAATTTTTTTTTTTTTTGCCAAAAAAATATGGATTAAATCCGAAATATTCTAAGCATTCCAAATATGCATTCATTTATAAATTGGAACATGTTTATGGTGGTGTAACGGTCCACTCTTTGGTGAGAAGTTGCATTGGACTGTCTGATGAATTTATGAACCAGATAACCTGAATTTGACTACAAAATTCATATATTTAATTTTCTAACTATCTACTATCAATGATAGATTAGAATGAATGTAATATGAAAATATCTTACATTAGGTGTTTGCAATTATTTTTGAGGAATTTCTCGAACATACCTGTGCACGTGACTGTGATTCCTGTCTATGACCTGTCATCCTCAAGTAAAGAATATTTTTTTAAAAATAAAAAATTAGTAGTGTCTAATATACTCCCCTGCAACTTGATTAAGGATTACTTGATTGGTTGTCAGGGGAGCTATTTTAAATACAAGTTCGGCAGTGTCAAGTGTGTGCATGGCTTCTTGCAATAATACTGTTGTGAGCTGTCTGCTGCAAAGACTTACCTTAATACAAATATATACTCACAATCACAAGTCACCACCAAAATGAAAATCTGCTTTTTTGTGATTGCTCGACCTCCACATCATCGTCACCTACACCACTAGGCTGAGGCTGTCCAATAGGTGGTGTTGCATATCCATAATATCCAGTGCCAGAAGGAAGTATTAGATCAATGAAACCAGAGGATGACTGATTCTGATTAGGCAACGACTCTGACCCCGAGTAATGATATCCACCAGTGTCCGTCGAATAGCCATACTGGTGCCCATACTCAGGCTGTTGAGAATCTTGAGATTGAGAGTGCGTCTGCTGTGATGAGTAAATTGGATTTGAATCTGGATATCTATAATCATATGGATATTGATCAGGAGGGCTACTCCAATACGAATGTAATGGAACAAGCTCAGTATAACCACCATAATTATAATCCAATTGACCATAAGAATATTCATCATAATAACCAAGACCATGAGCTTGCTGATGTTCCGGACCTCCCGAACCCGGTGCACCACTAGATGTACCCTCCTGCTGGCTGTATCATGACTCCGTACACTCATAAGTCCGACCTTGTGTACCAACTCGTCGATGTTCATCGGCATCGCGATCTGTAGACGGCTGTATAGGGGGCTGAGCAACACCAGAAGTGCCAGCACCAGGGGCATGGGGGTCATCGTCATCATCCGACATGGTCACGATACCACTGCTCGTACTCTTTTGTTAATCTTGAGCCGTATCCGTACGTGGCATAAACGCTACCCCTCTTACTGGGTCCAACACATCTGCACGAATCTCTTGTTGTGCTCTGCGTATTTCTGGGTCATTAATTTCTAATTCTTCACTATCCTCTTCAATTTGTTTTTCCCTTATTTCCAACCAAGGTAGAAGTGGGTCATCCTCATCATAAATATTGTCCAAGTTTATTGGACTGTAGTCTTCGTCATCGGCAGCTATAATGCTCCTATGATGTCGTCGCATTCTTAGTTTT
This sequence comes from Magnolia officinalis, assembly GCA_021015155.1. Classification (NCBI taxonomy): domain Eukaryota; kingdom Viridiplantae; phylum Streptophyta; class Magnoliopsida; order Magnoliales; family Magnoliaceae; genus Magnolia; species Magnolia officinalis. The sequence goes on from JAJHSJ010000008.1 coordinate 12,980,389, forward strand.
ATATTGTAGTGCATGAAGACAAGTCTATCTAATGTTCTAGTCTGCAATCTATTCCTATTCTTTGAATGAATGAGCGCAAAACAACTCTAATTCCTTTCGCAGCTAGAGGAAGATGTTGTCTGGCTTAAAACTTTTACTGCAATTTTTTAGAGAGCCTTCATACTCTCTCCGAAATTAATCCACCATTCGGCCGGTTGCAACATAAATACTACATGCTGTATAAGAGCATCTCCAAAGCTACCAAGGCGATTTTCAAATGTATCTAATTCATTCAATGCCTTATTTGCAGATCTAAGTCAAACTCTAATCTCTTTATCACATTTTTTAGCCTGACACGAACTTCATCATCCGCAACAAATGATTGGGCATATCTATACCTAGGATTTAGGTAGTAACCTGCTGCATGAAGATCGTGATGGAGTTGTTTTGTCCATCTCCTGTCGATCATCTTCCAATAAGTTTCTCAGCTTCTACAATCACGTTGAATTGCCAACTTTGCCTTATCCATGGCATCATATAGGAAGCCCATGGTAGGTGCTTCATCAGTTTCAACAAGACGGAGTACCCTCATTAGTGGCTCTATTACCTTTAGAATCGCCTTGACCTTTAGACGGAGTACCCTCATTAGTGCTTCATCGGTTTGCAACTTCGACTGGTGTCCTTGATGTCTTCTTCCCATGTTTTGTGTTGAGCCATTCTCGGGAAACGAACATCTCACTCATCTCTCCCCTATGCTGGAATAAACTCTCTAATGCTATAAAGTTTGTTGCGAATCTAGTCGCTGCAGGCCTCAACAACTCTCGTCCTTTCGTGAACTTTCTCATTATTGCGACTACTTGATTATGGTTGTAAATAAACGTCTTCACTTCTTTTGCCCTTTCGACCATTTCCTTAACATTCTTCTTCTTCCCAATATCTTCCAATATAAGATCAATACAATGGGCAGCACATGGTGACCAAAAAAGATATTCTCTTATCCATTAACATATGTCCTACAAGCTTATATGATGCTTCATTATCTGTCACAATCTGCACTACATTCTCCTCCAATGTCATCCACAACTTTATCCATTAGGCCCATAATATATTGAGAATCTTTTGTTGCTTTTGAGGCATCAATTGATTTGTGGTATATAGTTCCTAAGTGGCAGTACACCATGAAGTTGATCATGCTACATCTGGTTGAGCCAGTCCAACCATCACACATGATCGTGCATCCTCTGGCTTGCCATACAGGTTTAAAGGTTTGCCATACAGGTCCTGAATAAGATCTTGCATCCTCTGGCTTACTATAAGGTTTAAAGGTAGCCACGTAATGCTTTCACATCTGCATACTCTGCATCTATCCATTTCCCCCTAATCTCCTTAGCCGTGGGAGCTTTTATTCCTTCACTTGCTTCTGCTGCTGCATCGATTACCACCTGTCAATATGGAGAATTGGCCGCGTTATGAGGTATGTTGGCATGTATAAATAACTTTGCCGCTGCTCTACCTAATTTCTCAACCGAAATTCTACCCCACATTTGTTTTATCTTCTTTTGTTTAGTTGATTCTTTCCTAAATAAGATTGGATCAATAGAGGGTCTCCTAGGCTCATTTACTTCTTCATCCAAATGTATAGGGGCATCACGTGAAGATGTCTGTCGTCGGCTCCCAAACACACGTCGTAACCCACCAAACCTACCCCCCCCCCCCCCAGTCCACCTGCAGAAGCAGTTGCACTTCCAGTTGCACTCCCACTCCCACTGCCTTCTCAACCGAAATTCTACTCCACATTTGTTTTATCTTCTTTTGTTTAGTTGATTCTTTCCTAAACAAGATTGGATCAATAGAGGGTCTCCTAGGCTCATTTACTTCTTCATCCAAATGTATAGGGGCATCACGTGAGGATGTCTGTCGTCGGCTCCCAAACACACGTCGTAACCCACCAAACCTAACTCCTCCCCCCCCCCCAGTCCACCTGCAGAAGCAGTTGCACTCCCACTGCCTCCCCCCTCCCCCACCCGTTTCACGCACTGACCCATGCGTGCCAAACATGCGGCGACGTTCTTCCTCTTCACGAGATAGACACAAGCTCTCTCTCCTAGCTATAGTTACTTCCCGATCTGAATCTTCATCAGACTCAATAATATCTTCATCACGAACGCCCATATATTCAGGACCAAACACTTCCTGTCGAGCTGCATCTAAAATATCATCTTTCTTCTTTTGTACAGCAGCACGTTTACCCTTCAACTCATCCAGACTAGCTTGCATTAAAAGCATTAGCTCTTTCGGTACTCTGGCACATGGCGCAACTTGACTCTTTCGATGTGCTAAATGTTACTTGAGACGGGTAATTCCACCAGTCACTAGTCTATCACAATACTTGTACTTCATTTAGTGCCTAGTACCACCAACCCTCTCACAATGTTACCATCCAATATCCTCACTTGTTGTTGGCCGAACCCAGACATTTCTTTATGTTTAGGTAGATGAGTGTATGACCTATGTTAATAAAGATGATTTTATGTTCTAACTAAAATACTAAACCTTAAGAGGCTCCAAAACCTGTCCAATATAAGCAAATAAAAATATAAAGTCACTAATTCGAAAATACAAAAAAAATTATAAAATGACACCACAAATCTGTAAAATGCACATTAACATGTTCTACTATGATTAACACATCATATGACATGATTAAAACAACAAAACAACCATTAAAAATTGATTTTTCGAATTTTTTTAAAAATTCATGCGTAAATAGAAAAAAATATTAAATGGCACCCCAAATCTGTAAAATGCACATTAATATGTTCTACTATGATTAACACATCATATGGCATGATTAAAACAACAAAATAACCATTAAAAATTGATTTTTCGAATTTTTTTTAAAAAAAGGGTCAAAATTCACGCGTAAAAAAAAATATTAAAAAAATATTAAATGGCACCCCTAATCTGTAAAATTCACATTAATATGTTCTACAATGATTAACACATCATATGGCATGATTAAAACAGCAAAACAACCATTAAAAATTGATTTTTCGAATTAAAAAAAAGGTCAAAATTCATGCATAAATAGAAAAAAATATATAAAAAAAATATTAAATGGCACCCCAAATCCGTAAAATGCACATTAATATGTTCTACTATGATTAACACATCATATGACATGATTAAAACAGCAAAACAACCATTAAAAATTGATTTTTCGAATTAAAAAAAAAAGGGTCAAAATTCATGCGTAAAAAAAATATATTAAATGGCACCCCTAATCCGTAAAATGCACATTAATATGTTCTACTATGATTAACACATCATATGGTATGATTAAAACAGCAAAACAACCATTAAAAATTGATTTTTCGAATTAAAAAAAAGGTCAAAATTCATGCATAAATAGAAAAAAATATAAAAAAAATATTAAATGGCACCCCAAATCCGTAAAATGCACATTAATATGTTCTACTATGATTAACACATCATATGACATGATTAAAACAGCAAAACAACCATTAAAAATTGATTTTTCGAATTAAAAAAAAAAGGGGTCAAAATTCATGCGTAAAAAAAATATATTAAATGGCACCCCTAATCCGTAAAATGCACATTAATATGTTCTACTATGATTAACACATCATATGGTATGATTAAAACAGCAAAACAACCATTAAAAATTGATTTTTCGAATTAAAAAAAAGGTCAAAATTCATGCATAAATAGAAAAAAATATAAAAAAAATATTAAATGGCACCCCAAATCCGTAAAATGCACATTTATGTTCTACTATGATTAACACATCATATGACATGATTAAAACAGCCAAAACAACCATTAAAAATTGATTTTTCGAATTAAAAAAAAAAAGGGTCAAAATTCATGCGTAAAAAAAATATATTAAATGGCACCCCTAATCCGTAAAATGCACATTAATATGTTCTACTATGATTAACACATCATATGACATGATTAAAACAGCAAAACAACCATTAAAAATTGATTTTTCGAATTTTTTTTTAAAAAAGGGTCAAAATTCATGCGTAAATAGAAAAAAATAAATTAAATGGCACCCCTAATCTGTAAAATGCACATTAATATGTTCTACTATGATTAACACATCATATGGCATGATTAAAACAACAAAACAACTATTAAAAATTGATTTTTGAATTTTTTTTAAAAAAAGGGTCAAAATTCATGCGTAAATAGAAAAAAAAAAAAAAAAAAATATTAAATGGCACCCCTAATTTGTAAAATGCACATTAATATGTTCTAATATGATTAACACATCATATGGCATGATTAAAATAGCAAAACAACAATTAAAAATTGATTTTTCGAATTTAAAAAAAAAAGGGTCAAAATTCATGCGTAAATAGAAAAAAATATATATATATATATATAAATTAAATGGCACCCCAAATCTGTAAAATGCACATTAACATGTTCTACTATGATTAACACATCATATGGCATGATTAAAACAGCAAAACATATTAAAAAAGTATAAATACCAAATTTTGACGAATTTATGAAAAATGACCCACCGAGCTTTGATTCAACAAAATCCGTAATATAATGTGTTTTTATCTCAAATACCCGGCCAAGGTTAGTCGAAATTAGTAATAGAAGGAGTGAGAAACAGTTTGGAAGCAAGAAGTCTCAAAAAAATAGCAAAAACAAAGCTTAAAATGAAAAAAAAAAAAAAAAGTTACCGTTTTTTTACCGTTACAGGTCAGTACCGGCCGTTACGCCCGTAACGGGCCTGTATCAGCCGATACGACCACGAAACACGTATCGGCCCTTACCGTTACCGTTACGTATCGGCCGATACGGCCGATATGTAACCGTTTTGGCACACCTTGTGATTGAGTCGCCACCTTAGAGGGATTTCACACAAACATATTACAAGAAAATGAGAAAGGACCAAGTATTATAGATTATTCCCTCTCACACTACACCATCGGTTATTGCACTTGTTAAGGTTCTGACTTCTTATTTCTATTCGTAAAGGTAAACATTCTTGTGTTCCATAGTCTATTTCCAACTTTGTTGCCTTAACCATTTATCCATCAATTATCATAATGCATTGTTGCATGAAAACTGGAAAAAGGGTTGTGGATGAGGAGATGAACGTGATGTATTCCAATGGCACGTGAGAGTTAATTGATCTTCCATCAGTTTGTCCACAAGTGGTGGAATATTATTTGGAACCCCAATCAAAATTGTCCCTAAATCTGTCCAAAGACCAATTTCAATTTCCTCCAATTCAATCTCCAGATAGCCCTCAATCCAATAAGCTTGTTATCCAATTCTTCATGAAACATTCGATTCCCTGGATTCTCCGTTGGGAATATCAAATCAAAATAGGTCCTATACTCTCCTTTCTCCTACATTATTCAGGATCACATATACCTAATGGTGGCATAAATACAAAACTCCTGCCCAAGCAAATTTAAAGTCTGCTCAAGCAGTGCTTCCTCCTTAATCATGGTCCTTCAAAGATGCCGCCCTTACTGATCTTAATTCTCAATCCCAGCAAGAGTTAATCAAGCAAATCAATGAGCTCAAAAAAGTTGTCCCTCGCCTTGAAGAACAAAGCATCACTGGATCTATGAAGAATGCGTCTCTTAGTGATCTAGAGTTAGATCCTGCAATAGATAGAATTGACGAACTTTCAGAATAAGAGATGTACTGAAATCATCAAGTCGCCAAAGCCTACAAGCCAACAATCAAAGTCGTCAAGCCTAATCAAGCCTCTAAGTTGACACGTCAACAATCAAGCCATCGTGCCATTAATCAAGCTACCCCCAAGCCATCAAGCCATCTAGCACCGACAAGCCAAAGTCAACTTTCTTGTAGCAACAGTGACACGTCATTCAAAAGACAAAAACAATAAATTGAAGACAAGCTTACGGACTTTAAAGAGTCTCAAGTCCGCGGATTTCAAAGCCTTCTAAATCCATCAACTGTAAATGAAGTGCAGATGCGCATCGCAAATGAAATGAAGATTAAAGTAAAATAAAGCCAAATTTAGAAGAAATGTAAATTCGGTAACGTCTATAAATTCAGAATGAGTCTCATTTGTGATTCGGGTCTTGAATAGCAAGACAAGTCTAGTCTTAGAGTGCTTTTTGTTCTTAGGCTTTTCTTCCGAGTGCTTTTCTAAAGAGTGTACTGGAGCTTCATGATCCTGCCGATCTGGTATCAGAGCCAACGAAGCCTAATTTCCCCGGTATAATTCAATGTGTCTTTATCTTTAATTCTAGTTTTAATCAAGCAGATTTCTGTAACGAAGTGAATTAAGGTTGCCCTGCTAAACTTGTTCCTACTACATTAATGTTGTGTCACTTTGTTTTTATGTATTTTACGTCAAGTAATATTGTTTTTTGAATCAAGTATTCTCTACTGTTTGTCTTCTTCCTCTTGTTTATGTCATGATTCTTCTTTTGAAAGAAAGTTGTTCATTTGTCTGATGATCTACTATTTGACTCTTTGAATAGTTTTCTCCTTGAAATCAGAACGTTATTTTGATTTGTGACAAGGTCCAAGGCCTCTTGACGTAATACCTCATGTCGCCATTTAGTCGACGAAGGTGCTTGGTGGGAAATCCTATTATTGTTAGGCCACTTGCCCAAATTAGATAACTATTATAGATTCTAGTAGAAAATTACCTTCAAAGAAATCATTTAGTAGTGTATCAAGCAAATTCACAAGATTCTTTTCGGCAAGAAAATCCTTTTTAGATTCCGCTTCTATTTCTTCCTTTATTTTTGAATTAAGTATGCCATCTACTATAGATACTATTTCAATTAAGAACCTAGAAGAAATCAACTATTCATATATTGAACAAGCTATCCAGATTGGGAAATTCCAAAGATTTCTATATCCGAGATCTATCGACAAGGAACTCTCGTTAATCAAGAAACCGACTATCTAATTAAGACTATTGAGCGGGCTAGGTCAATAGTCGCTAATGATGAGATATTCCGTTATTAACCTATAAAGAATTACAACACCAATCAGGAAAATACAACTATGTCCACATAGGATTAATCCAGGTTGCAATTAAACCTTCAACCCGAACAGGACTTGACAAATCAATATTGGTAACCCGAACAAGACTTAACACATCAATGTTGGTGACTTTGAAAACTCTTTATTGGGTCTTGTCGAAGTAAGCTTGAGCAAATGGCCCTGCTTTCTTCAATGTAATTTCGAATTTCTCTGTCTCCCTAACAAACAGAAATTTACTCCAATTTCTCAAACTTGGAGTGTATACAAAGGGATTCAAGATGCTCCCAGGATCTGAGAATATTGCAGTAATTTATAGAGTTTATTATAAATTAATGAAGACTGTTGTGCCAAGTGTTGCATATTCAAATCAAACCAAAGGGTTTAACCACCCTTTTGTTAACCAACATGGCCAATAGAGTCATGATTCCCAAGTCCATTTCCTGGAAAGATGTTGACCTTTCATGAACGTGGAAAATACCAAATTACCAAGAACCTGTTCGTTAAGAAAATGAACAAATTGAGCAAACCAAGACTATGAAGATAAATATGTAGAAATTATTTTTGCAGACTATAAAAGCTATTATTCCGTCATCTTCAACATTAAGTATTAGTAACAAACCCTCCAGCTCTAAATCAAGTAAAGTAACCCTATTCCTTAGCCTACGTCACTTATAGAGCCCCAGTCTCTCCTGAATCTTACAATCCGACAAAAAAGGATTTCGGAACAGGATACCAAGTTAATGTGACCATTCATGATCAATCCAATTCATTCAAAATGGATTTTTAAAAAAAAGCTTTAGGAGACGATTTAAAAAATCATCTGCTCAAGAATTGGTTCTTTAATAACTTCAATAAAGAAGAATGAGACCACTTGAAATCTCAATGGTTTCAAGAAATGGAAAATCAAGAAAAAAAAAATTATGATGCTTTATTAAAAGGTACAACAATGGGAAACCACTAGAGGTGAATTGATCACTCACCACCTTCCTCTCTGATCAATCAAATACATGGAGACCACTGCAGCCTCAATTAAGGAAGAATGCCAGTTCAAAAATGATCAACCAATCACTCAGACTTAGCCCACATAATAAAGCAAACAATTTTACGAATATTTGCTTACATTCTATTGGTAAGTAAATAGAAAAGATAGATGAGAAACTTCTTCTTCTTCTTCCTTTTCTTCTTCTTCTCAACCACCCTCTTTTCACAAATTAAGCCATAAACCTCCAATGTACCCCAAAGGTCCTATTCCAACCCTTTGATTCTAATAAAATCTCTTTTGAGTTCTTGGAAGAACTAAGAATGCAATCTTCTAGCATTAATAAAGACAAAAATCATCAAATTAATATCATCACTGAAAACTCTGATGAGCCAATTGAAGAATCATCATATTCAAAATCTAGTAATGCAACTCCAGTCCTATAAATAAATAAATTAATGTTTGCTCAATCAAAAAATTATTAAAAAAGACCTACTCCAGTTGATCTTCAATTTGAAGAAACTAGAGATTCACCTCGTCTCCATTACGAAGGCAATCAAGTCTACGAACGGATCGTTGATGGTTTGTCTGAATATCAAATCATCCAAATGTGCAATCACCTACTCATTTACCAATTTGCATGCACCATGCAACAACACAATGAAGAAGCCATAGCTGGTGCTATAACTGCTGGTTTCACTGGCAAATTACATGGTTGGTGGCATGACTTTCTCACCCAAAACTAGCGAGAAAGTATCATGACAACAATTAAATTAGATCAATTTGGCGAACCCATTCTAGACAATAGAAGAAACCCCATAGGCAATCAAGTTCTAACCCTTATTCTCAATATCCTCCAACATTTCATTGGGAAAATTGAGGATATCTCTGAGAAAAATAAAGAACAACTAATGAACTTAAAGTTGCAATTGCGGAATATGTAGGATCAAGATATGATAGGGGGTTGATTATAAGTTATTGCACCTTTTTTGGGGTAATGTGGTTACATGGAAAAGCAAGAAGTAGGAGATGTTGTTGCTAAGTCCAACACTGAAGCATAATAGATCTATGACACACATAACTTGTGAACTTATCTGGCTAAAATCACTTCTCTCTAAAATCATTTCGGGGAGAATTGGGATTTTTGGTTCTAAGTCCAATATTTTTACATTGCAATAATCAAGCTACTACACATATTGCCAACAATCCAGTGTTGCATGAGAGAACAAAGCACATCATAGAGGTTGACTGCCACTTCATTTGGGATAAGATCTCTCAAAAAGAAACTTTCACTCTATATATTTTGTCCCACGATTAGATTCTAGATTTGTTTACCAAAAGCACATAGAGGTTTGAGTTCCAATACCTTTTCACTACAATAATCAAGCTACTATGCATATTGCCAACAATCTAGTGTTTCAGTTTAGAACAAAGCACATAGAAGTCAGACTGTCACTTTATTGATAAGATCTCTCAAAAAGAAACTTTCACTCTATATATTTTGTCCCACGATTAGATTTTAGATTTGTTTACCAAAACACATAGAGGTTTGAGTTCCAATACCTTTTCACTACAATAATCAAGCTACTATGCATATTGCCAACAATCTAGTGTTTCATTTTAGAACAAAGCACATAGAAGTCAAACTGTCACCTTATTTATAAGATCTCCTATAAAGAAATTTTCACTCTATATATTTTGTCCCACGATTAGATTTTAGATTTGTTTACCAAAAGCACATAGAGGTTTGAGTTCCAATACCTTTTCACTACAATAATCAAGCTACTATGCATATTGCCAACAATCTAGTGTTTCATTTTAGAACAAAGCACATAGAAGTCAGACTGTCACCTTATTTATAAGATCTCCTATAAAGAAATTTTCACTTTATATTTTGTCCAATGATCAGGTTCCATAATTGTTAACCAAAGAACATATAGAGGTTCAAGTTCCAATACTTTTTACATTGCGATAATCAAGTTCCTATGCATATTGCCGCCAACAATCCAATGTTGCATGAGAGAACAAAACACATAGAAGTCGATTGTCACTTCATTCGGGACAGGATCTCTTTAGAAAGAAATAGAAGTCGATTGTCACTT